>CM034149.1:246055345-246655345 GCA_019776745.2 Taxus chinensis | reverse complement strand
GAATGTATGCAGAAAAGTATCAGAGGGCATAATCTATAATTTATCGGCCTTCATTACAAATGAGATAATCAACAGCACCCAGGAAGGAGACATGATACTCTTTGGAAATTTCATCCTGACAATTATATTTTTGGAGATGGGATTGCATGACATGGTAGATAAGTTTGTTTGGGAGTATCTGGCTAAAGATCCCTCATCCGTGAAAATATTTTCAAAGTATACATGTGAAACAATGAAATCCTCCCACAAAGGTGTGCCTTGACAAGTGGTATAAGTGTTTAAGGGATGTGTTCGGGGCAGAGTGGAGAATCCCAGAGAAACTACGATGCTTACAACATAAGAGGTTGAGTTTACTATGTACCAGCACTTCTGCATAGGCAAATTCATGATGGTGGATGAAACCATGAGCCCATGGTGTAAAATTTGATTCTCCTTCACCACCTAGTACTTCCCAATGGGAGTTAATAGGTTCAAAGAAGCAAAGAGACTAAGTTTTGACCTTAGTGAAGTTGATCAGGACCACAAGGAGATGCACAGGACACTAGTCTACCCCAAGAAGTATGCATACATGGAAAAGTAAGTAGCGCATGAAATCAGAATGATAAAACCCCTGACTCTAATAATCACAGGAAGTTCTGCAGCGTGTGTATATCTCCACATTAGGCCAAAATTTGATAAATTCACATACCTAGAGAATGATGTCTCCGTACCTGAAGATCCCACAAGTAGAAGAAATCCGACGCTCAAGAAAAGGGAGATAGAAGAAGAAAAAGCACCAAGTGCGCAGACTACCCAGCTAGTAAGTGCGTCAGTGGCAAGCACCAAATGTAGCACCTATACGTGCAGGAATAATTCCCCAATAAAGGAGAAGAACCCGGAAGAAGAGGCACCAGAGTAGCCCCTCGCCAAGGAGAAGTCACCAAAGGAAGCATAGAAGGCTAGATTCCCTGTGGAAGAGTCACCTCTTAGAAAGAATCAGAGGATAGAAGAGGAAGCTGACTCAAGGGAGACAGAGAGCTTAGAAAGATACATAGGTGAAAAGGATGATGATGATGAAGAAGATGATACTGAAAGAGATCAAGAGCCACCTATCTTTAGCATGCATGATTCAGAAGAAGAGGGAGGAGATGAAGAACATGAGTTATTTTTTATGCAGCATAAGGGTAGTCAGGAGGGGGAAGGAACCCAAGACATGGGAAGAACTGAGGAGGTTGGCATGTAGAAGTAGAAATCTCTAAGCCTTACGTAGGAGAAAGTAAACGAGGTGGCAGAAAGAGAAGAAATGAAAATAATTGAGGCCTTAGTAGAACAGGAATTAGAGTGCAACACAGACATAGTGATAGAAGAGGGCAAGGAGGAAAGCATTGAGAAAGAACAAGCCAGTATGGGAGGAGGTCCCAGTCTAATGGTGAGTTTCCCCAAAGACGTGTGCTTGGGAAGGAAGATCCTTAATACAGAACGAGGACGGGTCATGGGCTATGTTGATTACCAAAGGAAGGTGTTACATGTGTGCTTCTAGAGAAATATAGCAATGGAAGAACTTCTAGCTATGGAGTCATTTGACAAAGAGGGCACATACCCTAAAACAAGGAATATGCTTTCTTGGGTATTTGAGTCCCATATTAATGAGCCAAAGTTTGAAATATACCAAGGGGCAATCATACCAATACCAAAGTCTAAGGGAAACAACCCCTTGGTAAATTCCCAATAGCTCTCGAATGAGTAGTTATGTAAAGCGCTCAATAAGGTCACAGTAGAAACTGAGGCTAGGCTCTTTGGAAGAAATGACAGAGTAATATTTCTAGAGGAAAAGCTAGAAAAGAGGGAAGAGGAGTTGGCTGAAAAGACTAAGGGCTTGAAACAAGAAGAGTTTATCACCGCTTAGCTGAAGCACAAAATAAGGGATGAGAAGGCAAAGGTGCATGAAATATACAAAAAGATGGAGTCTATCAAAAGTGTCATTATGTTGAAGCATCCATACCTAACACCACTTGCGTAGAAGTACATATCCACTGTGGAATGCTTAGAATATCTGACGTGCATCCTCACCATGGAGAGACAACCATTGGCCTTGGAGTCTATAGAAGAAGTGGCAGCATGCTTGGAGAGGGAGGATAAATTGAAAGTGGTAGCAACCATTGCTGAGTATAGCAAGGTACTTGCAAATTTCAATATTTCTACCCAATCTACTGAGCCCACATATGATAATTACGTCGACAAGGATAGAGCAATGAGAATCTTGGTCACCACTCACAAAGAAAAGTTGAAGGAGTTTCAAGAGAATAACAAGATAAATAGGGCAGAAAGGGATAAAATCCTTGCCAAGGTCGAAAATAAATCTGAGGCCATTGAAACCTTAAAGGGTTCAATCAAAAACTAGTTGAAGTAACTATTCCCATAGATTACTAGAAGGATGGACGCAGTTGAAGACATGAGCAAGGAGTTGAAGAAAATTGTTGACACTATGAACACTTAAGGAGATGGATTAAATTTTTAGGAGGTAAGTGCCCTAGTTAGCGACCTATGTCAGAGAGCGCAGAACGAAGTCGATGCCTAGAACAAGTTGGAGGCTAACTTGCTAAAATATTTTCTTAGCTTGTTGAAATAATGACATCACTTCCCCATTCTTTCTTCTTTCCAAAATTCTCCATCCGCTTATTCTTTCTCCAAGACATAAGTCTACTACAATTCTTTATCCATTGGAGTAGTGTTCCTATGGAAGGAGAAAAGGCATAGTGTGGGGTGATGTTGGGACCCCAAAATATTGGCTAAGTACAAAAAGTCATGTAGGCATGCAAGGCCTAGTTGAAGAAGGGTGCATAAGAAGAAGGCACACAACACATGGTTAGTGAAAGGGTTTAAGAAAAACCATGTCGCACACATGGAAAAAGCTAAGGTTTCAAGACTTATCCATATTGGTAATTTTGGGTAGGACACAAGAAACGTGTGACCCAACTACACATGCAGAGTGGATAAGTTGCCATCCTGACAATGTGATGCCCACCAAAGGAATATGCCTTACGATAGAAGGTTGTAGAAGACATCATGGCAAAAAGTGGAGATCTCAGGCCTGGAGAAGCGTGCTCCCATGGAGGACCACATTCAGACACTTGGCATCAGATCTAAGGCTGTAGAAGGATGAGTTGGCACTTTGGGATGCCTATATATGTGAGTGCCCACAGGAGAAAAATAGATAGATTAGATAGAAAAGAGAGGAGAGTATAGAGATAGGAGCTTTAAGGAAATACTGTGGCAACTCTTTGGGATTGGGTAGTGGCTATATAAGGGATTAATGTATTAAGGGGCTAGGTTATAAACTTTTCTTTGTATGGATGAAGGACATGGTCCCTGTTGTGATGTATGAATTCGGTTTAATCAAGTTATAGTAGCCTAATGGGTCCATTGAATGTAATGAGGTTATAAACATGAATGAGTATGAATGTAATTGATTCGGTTCATATCTATATATTTTCATTTCTTTTCATGGATGTTATGGAATAGATGTAAATCCTTATGTATTTTCCTTTCTGTTGTACTTCTTTTTTTTATCTATAAGTAACCTATGTTTAGAATGAATACATTTGTCTAGCGGCCGTTATGAGCCCTATGATGATTTTATGTCTCATTTCTACCTTTATTCATTAATTTCATGACATAGATGATGTTTCCCACTTAACTCACATAAAAGAGAAACTCAGTACCAACGCATGCCTTAGGTGAGAACCCAACACCTGCTAGGTGATATGTTCGATGCGCATGGGATTTCTTTCCTTTGTGATCGATGTAAAAATGACTACCCTATCATATATATTTATAAATCATTTCTTGAATTCCTTCTATCTAAATCAAGAAAGGTACTAATTCTTAATAATTCATGAAAATAGAATTATTTTATAGAAGCAATGATCCACATTAACCAAAATTAACTTATTCCATCCTAGGTTCTATAAAGCCATAGTATTTCAATTTCTATGATGAAATTTAGGATAAACCATCAACATCCTCAAATAAGGGTTTCCCTTTTAAGATATAACATCCAAATTCAAGCCAACTCTAGCCTAAGTTTTATGTTTATCATCAACAAGATTTTGAAGTATAAATTCGCATTTACATACACCCGAAAGAATTCACATATCAAATTCATTAAATCATTAACAAGGAATTTTTAAAGAAGAAGAAAATAAAATTATATATCCTCCAACCATCCACTGTGTCATTTCCTTCAACTAATACAACTGAACAAGTCGACCTATTACATATGAGTAATATTAATGAGAGAATGAACAAACAGAGAGAGATAACAACTACAACTTCCTTTAGATTTTGAAGATAAAAATATTGTATTCCACAACTCAGAGAAGAGAGAGAAGGGAGTCAACAAAAAACAAGAGATAATATCTCATTACCCTTTCCTAAGAAAAGAATTACATATCACAATAAAATAAAATATACAGATCCGATCAAGAGATATTTTAACTCTTATCAAACATTGAAAACATATAGAACTAGTCAGTATTGGATTGAATATACTACTGGAACATGCAAGTAAGATACTGAAGATGGAGTTTTCTTAACATATAAATAAGAATAGACAATAGTAGTGCACTAGTTTATGACTAAAATGAGATATTCAAATGAATTCAGTTTGCAATAATACATGAAGTATAAAACAACAACTGAACATTCCAATTCATCCAATGTTATTAGCTCCAGCCAATACATTCCTCTAATATTTTCATTCAAGATAGAGAGACCTATAATGAATTCTTATATGTCCTTTAAGAAAATGAATACAAGATTACAACCAAGAAAATCCATATTCCCAACTTCACAAGAATCAAAGGAACAATCTTTAGGTAAGAAAGGAAAGGAACCTAACCCAGATTTGAGACACAATGAAGAACAAAAAAAGAGAGACATAACCCCAAAACAGGTGATAAAAATCGAGCTCCAAAGGAGAAGAGTAAAATTGAAACCATTCCAACTCATTTCCTAAAAATAATCAAAACTGAACTATTTCATAGTTCAACTTAGATATCCTATCTCTACAGTGTCATATAAAAATTAGACTAGAATGCAATAAACTAGTAACTCCAACCAGATGAACCAATAATGGTAACTCTTGAAGCATAAAACCTCACCTCAAAAAGGATTTAGAGAAAAATTGATAAGTATTTCAACAACACGATACCAAGAACTTATTAACCTTACTTTCAGGAAGATTGTATCAAGGGAATTCGTTCAAACCCCAAGACCAGTTTGGTCGTTAACAAATCTTCTCAAAAATATGGTGAAAGAAAAAAAAATGATGTTATATAAGTGCAAGTAGGAGATAAACACGTCTGATCAAAATATCAAGCTGCATGAGAACAAAAACTGAAATGTAATCCTTCTTAGCAGTGACTTCCATTAACTACTTCAAAACAGTCCAATAGGGGTTCTCATAAGTAAAGCATATCAGCTCAGTAGAAGTAACATATGAATCTTGTTATTTCCAAACAAGTAGGAAGTCCAAAATCATTGAGTCTAACTATCTATTTTAGCATAACTCAAATACGAGCAACAATATCTCAAAAACAACTCAAGATTCAATAGGAGATACATTTTTCATACCTTCTCCCAATAGAGGATAAACAAACCCAGATCAATCTTTTATCAAACAGTGTATTCCCGTAATCCATTTTGCACAAACAACAAATTTCACACAAATTTGAAAACATTCTAGTTCCAACAAGATTAAATAATGATGCACTCATATATTCAACAAGGAACAAACCCAATTATATTTTATTAAATAGTGAATCTCATCAAAAGAATATAGTGAACAATTCAAGCATGATTGCAAAATAAACATCACAAATAAAAACCCATTTGTTTCCAAGAAAAAATATATTTTTATGAAGACATTAAGGAAAAAGCAGAAAAACTTAATGGATAGAGCCTATAGTTCCTGATAGAGCTTCCTATCAATTTGCAGAAGATTTCCAGCCGAGTTCCCAAAATCTTTTCTTTTTCCAAGAGACATCCACAACTCCAATCTTCCTACTTCCTCTTATACTTCCAATGGATCAAAAATAGCTCAAGAATGCCAAGAATATAGGATTGAAAATAGAATTGGTGGTTCAAAGAACCAAAACCTCAATGTGTAGAAAAAATCACAAAGAACAAATGACCAAACAACTTTTCCAAAATCAACTTGCATCTCTTCCTGGGAGGTTTCTTCTCCATGAACGAGATCATTAAATGCAAGGACTACCAAATTTCCCTCCTCTTTCTGGTACGCCACCACCATCCAATTTTGGTGAACTCAAATTCAAACTTTGCATGCATTTTAAATTTAGTGATGATGTTAACTAGACATCCCCCTAACTCCCCATGCCTCTGCCAAAATTGGTAGCTCAGAGTTTATTAAATTCAAAATCAAATTTCATTAATTCCTTAGAAACCAATGCCACCACCCTTTCCACTTGCCAAGTAGTTCATAATTACCCCCTTAGCTTAGCATTAGATTAGGTTAGATTACATTAGGTTAGAAATCAACCTTAGTCTTTAGGTAATTAGTATTTTCCTTAGGGTTAGTTCAAAAATCCACAACCATAAAGCATACCAACTTAGGTTAGGGTATCACCTTAGTAGTTTAGTAATAGGTCCTAGGTAAGTCTTAGCTACTTTATGTTAAAATATAAATAGGATAGAAGATTACAACTTAGGCTAAGGTATTTACCTTAATAGTCCTGTAATAGGTCCTTAATCCTCTTATGTTATTCAACATCTTAAAAATATTTATCAATAAGGTCCAAGCTCACCATTTATAGCATAATGCAAAGCAAGGAGAACAGAAGAAGGGTCCTCATAGTTAGAACCAACACAAGACTCAGGACCACATTACGTTCTATTTCATAGATGTTAGGTTATCAAGATTATCAGGTAAGAAGAACTAAATTATACCTTGGATCAATGGAATTGATCCAAAGTTTTACTGTTAACATATGCTAAGTATGAAAACAACAATATAGGTTCACAACCTTTCAACACACAGAGAAGAATGGCTTGATTTTCAAGTAAACAGAATCATAGCAAAATTAATCTATGTACACTAATAATTTATTCATTACAAACATGATTTCCAATAGTCAAAAGAATACACCTTCCTAAGAAAAATCACGTGTCAACGTTTACAATGTCAAGAGAGAAAGTAATCAAAGTAATAGTTTTTTTAAAGATGTTACATAATTCCCTCCTAAAAAGAATCATCTTCCTGATGATTAACTTAATCATATAATTTGCATTATGGATAAATCATATTATTATACTCTTGTTCTTATGTTCATAACAAAACTAGGTTTTTCAAATTCCCAATCAACATTAAAGTAGCTTCCCATTTTTAAATAATGTAATGTCTGCCCAACACTAATAGATTTATTGACATATCACGAATAAAATATTAAAATTTTATCAGTGCATAGAATAAATTATGTTCAAATAAGTATGGAAAAGTAGTTTTCATATCTTCATGATTTTCCCAGGTTGCACTCTCTTCGTTAAACTGATCCCACTGGACCTTACATTGACTTATTTCATGATTTCTTAAGTGCAACTAGTGAGTTTCCAGCACTTGAATGGGCTTAACCACAATTATTCTTGGGTCTTGGACCTACAAGGAATTCAAATTTAACACATGTGATAACTCTAAAAGGTATTTCTTAAGCAGAGAAATATGGAAAACATCATGCATTCGTGATAAAGAAGGAGGTAAAGCTAAATGATAAGCTACAGGGTTGATTACTTTAACAATTTCAAAGGGTCCCACATAATGAGGTGATAACTTGGCAGCCTTGCCAAAATTTATAGAACTCTTTTTTGGTTTAACCCACACAAAGGCCTTCTCACCAAGTTCAAATTTCTTACCCACCCGCTTTAAGTCTGCATAAATTTTTTTCCTATCATTCAGCTTCTTTCAAGCATTCACGAATAATTTTAACTTGTTGTTCCATTTTCGTAAGGACTTTATGTCCAATTTCCTCTTTATCCTCAATGTTATCCCAGACTAACCAGAGTTTCTGCATTTCCTTCTATATAATGCTTCGAAATGTGTCATTTTCAGAGAGGTGGGATATGTGTTATTATAAGAAAAGTTAACTAATAGAAGATACTCTTCCCATTTATACTGACTGATCCATGCAATACATTCGTAACATATCATCTAAAAACTTGATTAACTCTTTTAGTTTTTCCATCCATTTTTGGATGATATGCAGAACTAAAATTCAGCTTAGTCCCTAGAGCTGCATTCAAGTGTTTGCCAAAATCTAGATTTCATCCTTTGGTTTCTATCAGATATGATCAACTTAGGTACTCCATGCAATCTAAAAATTTCATGCACAAATATTTCTAATAAAATAGTTCAATCATCCTTAAGATTACCAGCAATAAAATGAGCTACCTTTGTTAGTTTATCAACAACCACTAGAATAACATCATATTTATTTCTTGACATAGGCAACCCTTGAACAAATTTTATGTTTATCACTTTACATTTATACTGCGGTATGATGTGAGGATACAATAAACTAGCTAGATGAATATGCTCAACTTTAACTCATTGACATTCTAAATAGTGTGTTACAAATTCTATCACATCCTTTTTCATCCCCTTCCAGAAATATTACAGCTTTATATCAGCAAGCATTTTTGATAATGCCAGGGCATCCAGACAAAGGTGAATTCTAAAATTCAGCTAATAATATCTTTCTTAAATTATTTGACAAAGGTATGTATACTCTATTTTCAAACAACAAGATTCCTTCATTATTAAAGTGAAAACCTTTATATCTCACATCATTTGGATTTGCAGCAAGTGCTATCTTTACTTGTTGAAAATAAGAATCAGATTCCATGACACTTTTTACCTCATCTTTAAACTGAGTTCTTAATGTTATAAGAGCATAAATGTGCTTCCTACGACTTAGAGCATCTGCTACTCTATTTTCTTTGCCTTTAATATAACTTATGTCAAAATCATACTAAGATAGAAATTTTAACCATCTTCGTTATCTTGCATTCAAATTTGGCTGAGTAAATATATACTTCAACCAAAGATGATCAGTTTTTAATTCAAAAAGGTCTACCAAAAATATAATGGCTCCATACTTGGAGTGCATGAATAATGACAATAAGCTCTAGATCATGTGGAGCATATTCAGCTCATGTAACTTGATTTTTCTACTTTCATAAGCCTTGACAAATTTCTTTTGTAACATAATACCTCCGAGACCTTCCCAAGATGCATTTGTTACAACAGTGAGGTCTCCATTAAGATCATGTACAACCAAAATAGGGGTTGATGTTAACTGGTCCTTTAGAGTCTTAAATGCAGATTCAAATTTTTCATTCTATACAAATTTCTTATCATTTTTTTGTAGTGAAGTTATTGGTGTAGCAACTTTAGAAAAGTCATTAAAAAACTTCCTAAAGTAACTGTTAGTGCAAAATCACAGCACCCCTGGATATTGATCAGATTTCTAGGTTGATTACTAATATCCAGTGTGATTGCATCAACATTGAATCCTTTCTCCAAGTGTGGGACTTGAAGAGTGAGAAAGGAATCTCCAGAGAAAGGCTGGTTCCTATTCCTCTGTTCAGGTGCATACGAAATATGCAGAGGGTTTCCTCAAAATCTAATCTAATTTGCCAAGGAGACAAGGTAAGAAGATGCATAAAATAAATATAAGCTAATAGAGGTGATGCACCAAGGAATGAAGAACATATGCTTTGCCAAATTTAACACAGATCATGTAGATGTAACACAACACCATGCACAGATAGCAAAAATGCAATGAAAGATCAAGAATGACAGTAATAAATATGTAAGAGGGTTTAGAAGTAACCACAGACACATATATATTGCTCAAGGATAGATTCAATACATTGCAATGGCCAAAAGGCAAAAAACGGTGTTACAGTCTATATGGGAGGTTTGAAAACTCCACAAATCTTCTTATGAACAGGAGAGAAGGGAGGGTGCAAAGCGGAAATGTCCAACAACAGAAAGAAACCCCTCCTTACAATTTATAGGAAGAATGGGAGAGAAAAGAGAGAGGAATTCGAAATCTACCCCAACCACCTCTAGGTTGCATTTAATTCGTCCATCATGGCAGAAGCGGCGGGTTCTGGCAAAGCGGCGGTTTGCCTAACAGAAGCGGCGGGCTGTCTGCTGTATTAAAGTGGTTGTTGAAGCATTATCTCTGCTTATTATTTCGTGCCAGAGGCGTCTTCTGATTTTCTTTCTTCAAACTGAACCAAAATGCAAGATTGACCCTGGAAACGTGTAGAGAATCTCACAAGCTTTCCGTTGATATTAAGAACGTGCAAATCCGAGCTCTGGATCGAAAGATATGTCGATCTGAAGATTTAGGGCACGGAACAGGTGAAAACGGATTTTGAAATATTTTCCCGCGCACTGCCACTTGGACGCCACGTGGCATGCTCTGATTCGCTGAATAATTCTCTCTCTTTTGCTTTTCGGCAGGCTGTCTTTTGAGTTTTCCTTGTGGGCCCTAGCTGGGACACGTGGCACTATCCCATTGGTTCGGATCGGTGCTCGAAAACTCGCCCATTGACTTTTTGACTTTTCTCTTGTGAGGACACGTGGCAGCTTCTGATTGGTCCTCGGCTGATTCGGCTCCTACGCGTACTTCGCCTCCATTTGTCCTGGATGTCCCATTTGATTTTGGGCCCTTTATGCTCATTTCGGCCGGTTCGGGCAGTTCGCGTATTTTTGGCCCACGTTTGTCCCACTTTGCTTTTGGACTGACTTGGGACTCTTCAGCCGATTCGGCCGGTTCGGGCATTTCTGGCCCGTGCGTCCCAATTGCTTTTGGGCTCCGGTCCTGATTTCGGCGCGATCCGTCCAGTTCGGGCATTTCGCGTCCATTTGTTCCACTCGTCCCGAATGCTACCCTCTTCAGCAGTTAGCCAATTTTTCTCCTCGGCTGGATCGGCTTTTCGCGCCCGCCGCGTACTTCTGTCCCACTTGTCCCATTTGCTTAGTGGGCCGCCTGGACTCATTTTGGCCGGTTCGGGCGGTTCGTGTACCTTTGTCCCATTCGTCCCACCTTGTGCTGGACCAGGACTTAGCCGATTTTCACAATTTTTACTGGCCCAAACTACTTGCTTTCTGCAACCTTCTCCGCACTTTCTCAAAGCTTGCTCCCTCCTTCTTCGGCCTGGGGAGTTTAGAAAGATTCCTGAAGGGACCCTAGAAACCTGATTTTGCTCTGAATCAGTCATTTTTCTTGGAATTTGGACATCCTGATGCATGTTATCAAATTTACCCTGGGGGGTGAATTTTGGATAACAATTTGGCGACTCAGCGGGATCATTCTGCCTGCTAGATGAAAAGGCCAGTTGCCTGAAGCCATCCATTGGGCATGGAGTCATCAAATATTCTGTTAGAATCCAAACTGACTCAGAATGTGCAAAGGGAAAGATGGAATGTGACCTGATTTAGCAAAGACATGCATCATCTCCATAGACAGTAAGCTGTGCCAAGGCACTTAGGGAAAACAAAACTAATTTACAGCAAAATAATGTGCACAAGCACTTGGAGGGAAGAAAATCTAATCTAGTATTTACAGATGTAGTGAACCTCCCTCTAGAAGCAACGCTTGAGATAGATTCCATTTACTGGAATCTGCAGTTCTTCACCATCCAATGAGGCCAATTGGAAAGCATTGTTGTTCTTGCACTTTGTGACCATGTATGGGCCACTCCAAATGGCATCAAATTTTGAATGCCTTCCTGGTTTTTCTCTGTCCACATCCCATTTCAATACTAGATCTCCTACTTGAAAAGATCTATCTTTGGCCTTCCTATCAAAGGTCTTCTTGATCAAAGCCTGATCTCTGATTTCTTGCAGCTCCATCAATTCTACATATCTCACCTTCATGGGTCCAAGCTCTAGCAATTCCAGTTGTTTCATGAGTTCCAACGTTGGCAACTCAAGTGACAGGGGCAAGATTGCCTCTCTTCCGTAGACAAGCCTAAATGGAGAGTTACCTGTGGACCTTTTGGGAGTTATCCTATCAGCCCATAAGGCTGACTTCAGTTTGGTATGCCAAGCCTTCTGATTCTCATCAAGAGTCCTCCTAATGATCCTCAGCAAGTTTTTGTTTGTAGACTCGGCCTGGCCATTACCTTGAGGGTAATAGTTTGATGAAGTGCTGAGGTAGATCCCGTTCTTGACAGCCCACTCAGTAATTTTAGATCCAATGAATGCCAATGCATTATCAGAGACTATTGTAGCAGGCACACCAAATCTGGTAGTTATCCCCTCGTAAAAGTCCAAGATGCTAGACTCATTCGCCTCTTTGAGTGCCACTGCTTCTGTCCATCTGGTGAAGTAGTCTGTGGCTGTCAAAATCCATTTGTGCCCTTGGCTCGAATTGGGATTGATGATTCCAATGAAGTCCAAACCCCATTGCATGAATGGCTGGTCAACTGAGATTGGATGCAATGGGAGGGCTGCAAGTCTCTCTTTTCCTGTGAAGAATGCACAATTCTTACATTTCTTGATCCATGCATAGCAATCACTAAAGATTTTAGGCCAATAATAACCAGCCTTCATGATTTTCAGAGCTGTCACTCTTGGTGCAAAATGGCCACCAGCTGGTCCATCATGAAACTCCTTTAATACCCTTTGAATCTGACCTGTGTTAATGCATCTCAGCAGCACTCCATTGACATCCTTCTTGAACAAAACTCCATCAATGATGGTATATGGAATAGCCTGCAACCTGAAGTGTCTTCTTCTTGCTTTGCTCATTTCTAGAGGGCACATGCCCGTCTGTAGGAAATGTATCATATTTTGAGTCCAACAGGGAATGGACTCATCATCATTTTCCTGTTTTTGATCATCTTGTAAAAGCAGGACAGCGTCTTCTTTATCTTCTGGGTTGTTTAGTTGTTTGGAAGCGAGCTGCTCACACAAACCCTTGCCTCTTACCAGCTTGGTGATCTTGATCTCAATGTCATACTCCATGACACGGGTGATCCATCCTGCCCTTTTCTCATTCAAATCCTTGTTGAGGAGGAAGTCCTTAACCCCAGCATGTGAGACCAGCAACTGGACCTTGTTGTTTGAGATTAAATGCTTGAACTTCTTCAAGCTCCTGACTACTGCAAGCACATGTTTTTCAATAAAAGAGTACCTCAATTCACAGTCATTTAGGCTTTGGCTAAAGAAGGCAATTGGCTGTTCATCATTATCTTTATTCTGTTGCACCAAAATGGCAGAAATAGTGTCATCACCCCCAAATGCATAGAGGATGAAATCCTTGGAAAAGTCTGGGTTGATGAGAGTGGGTGCCTGGGAGATGGCTTCTTTGATTGCTTCAAAACTCTCCTTGCCTTCTGCCGTCCATTTGAAAGCCATGTTTTTTCTTAACATTTTGGTGATGGGCTTGACAAGGGCTGCAAAATTTGGGACAAACCTCCGAACAAAGTTTATCCTTCCCAGGAAACTTTGAAGAGCCTTTTTGTGACTTGGCAATGGCAGAGCTCTTATGGCTTCAACCCTTTCTGGATCAATTGCTAATCCTTCCTTGGAGACAATATGGCCAAGAAGTTTCCCTTCATGTGCAAGAAAGATGCACTTCTTAGGATTTAAAGACACTCCAAACTTTCTACACCTCTGAAATACTTGCCTGAGGTGAAAGAGATGGTCTGCAGCATTCTTTGAGAAGACAGTGATATCATCTAGGTATACCAGCACTATCTTGTTAATCAAGCCTTTGAATGCCATATCCATAGCTCGCTGGAATGTTGCTCCGGCATTCGACAATCCAAATGGCATCTTCTTGTAAGCATATGTGCCCCATTTGGTTGTGAAGGCTGTCTTGAACTGGTCTTCCTCCTTCACCATAATTTGATTGAAGCCTGAGTATCCATCAAGTAGCGAAAACCTTTTTGACCCAGCTACAACCTGCAATATTTGCTCCATGGAAGGGAGTGGATAATGGTCCTTGAGAGAGGCTCTATTCAAATCTCTGAAGTCAACACATAGCCTGATCTCTCCACTTTTCTTTCTGACTGGAACTAAGTTGGCAACCCAACTAGAATGCTTGATTGGGAATATAATTGCTGACTCAATCAGCTTGTCCAATTCTTTCCTCATGAGAGGCTCCATGTGTGGATTGACTGGTCTCTGTTTCTGCCTGACAGGCTTAGTATTTGGATCCAACTCGATGGTATGCTGAGCTAAGTTGGGATTGAAGCCCTTCAAGTCTTCATAGCTCCAAGCAAACACGTCAGGGAATTCTTGACAAAGCTGTATGAACTCATATCTCTCTTGCTCAGTTGTCATTTTTCCAATTTGCAATGGCTTGTTCTCTTTTACCAAGATGGATACTGAATCTTCCCTCTTGACCTGAATATTTGCTTTCTCCTTTCTAAACTGATCATTGGGGTTAAAAATGGACTCCAAGGTGACAAGTCCCTTGGGCAGCTTGTCAGTTCTCAGCTGTATCACCTGGTCACCATATTGCTGTTTCAACTTCTCTTGATTCTTAGCTGAGAACTCAGCTTCTTCTTGCAAGAAGTGGATGATTTGCTGGTCATTCTCAAATACTTGCCAATTGACATCGTTATCCGGCACTGAAGGCCTCACAATCACGTGGATGTTTGGCTGTACCTTGTCTTGTTGAATGTTTTCTACAATGTCAAAGGTTGCCCCTACTGCTGCAAGCCTGTCAGCAGCTTGATTCTTCTTTTCTGGGAATGGCCTTGATGCTGAAAGCCTCAAAATCTTCCATGAGGTCCCACACCCTGTTTTTGTAGCATCTGAGTAGATCATTTTTGGCAGCATGCTGTCCCTTGACCTGATTTACAATCAGCTCACTGTCCCCAAACACTTGCAAGTTATTTATTTTTCTCTTTATTGCCCAATGCATCCCTTGCACCAAGGCTTCATATTCGGCAGTGTTATTGGAGCATGCAAATTGAAATCTAAAAGCTGAATAATACTTTACTCCTTGAGGTGAAATAAGCATGGCTCCACCTCCTGCGCCTTGTCTACTCCTTGATCCATCAAAAAACAGTTGCCATACCTCATTGTCATCCTTGTGGCTTGGCTTGGTGATGCTAGGAGTAGGTTGACTTTCTTCGTGTATACAATAGACCCCTAGCTCAGATTCTTCTACTTCTTGATAAGGATCAAAAGCATGCACCTTGCTTGCCCATTCATCAAGAGTCAAATCTGGGATACTTCCAACCTTAGTGTCAGCTTCATCAGTGCCAAGGTGATCTTCTTGATCAAATGCTGAGCAATTGGTATTAATATGACTTGGAGTATAGGGCTCAATGTGGAAATCTGCAATAGGTTCCGACCTAATTGTAGCTTTAGTTCCATACCTCGTTCTGAACAGCATGTGTGACCAATCAGCGGACAAATATCCCCCAATCTTGGTAGTAAAGTCCCTTGACAAACAGAGGGCAAAGAGTGGTGGAAGGTCTATGACTGATATATCTTGTAAGACAACAACATTTGGACATGCATGCAAGGTAAGACTCAAATTTCTAATCACTCCAACTGTTGCTATTGCTGTCCCATCTAGCTGCACTACTCCCTTAGATGTTATTTCATACTGGAGCCCTAGCTGATCAACTATCTGTTTAGGCATTACTGAGCTACTTGCCCCAGAGTCTATCATGCAGTTATGCACTAGCTGATTTCAAATAATTAACGAAACATAGAAAGGGGGGGCTTCAGCATTCTACCTTGTTGTGTTCCATGATTTCCTTCAGGCTGGGCAGCATTTGTAAGCACTTTGTCTTGCCTCTGAACCTGCTGATTCGAAGTTGGCCAATCCTTTATGGCAGCTTGCAGCAGATTTCTTTGGCCTGGGATGGATAGGGATTCCCACATAGATATATTGACGTTTGTCTTCTTCATCTGATCAATGATACTGAATGGTGATGAAGGATCTCTCTGCTGTCCCTTGGTTTGCACATTCGCTCCTTGAATATGGGCAGCAACAGCTGGCATTTGATTTGGCCTAGGGGCTGTTTTTGTCTGCCCTTGTGCATTTGAAACTGGGTTTTGCTTGCCAATCATTTGTGGAGCTGTGGGAGGTTGAGGATTGGCTGGGACTAATGGCTGTTCTTCACCCAAATTTCTCCTTTTTGACCTTGTGTTGGCAGCAACACCCTGAGAAACTATCTGATTCATGCCACAGAAATCCTCTGCTTGCCAATTTACCAACGTGGTATCATTTGGGGCTGATTGCTGTTGGAATGTTTCTTGTTGTTGGCTGTTTTCTTGACTACTCTCACCCTCCACACCAGCACTTGTTACCATTAAAGCTTGGGTTAGAGCACCATTATAGCACATGGATTGATTATGGGGTTCATTACATGGAAAACACCAATCATACTCCTGGGCAATGTTGTTTTGTGCTGGTACTAATGCCTTAGAGGCAGATATGGCATTTGGATTATAGGGCTGGAATGGTCTATTGGCAGGAGGCCTTGTTTGATTCATATTTGTGACTGGATTAGGTGGTCTTTGAGGCTGATATGGCTGCCTATTCGGTTGAGCTTGAGGCTGATACGAAGGTCTAAAACCTTGAGCTTGCTGCCTCTTGAGTGTGACCAGCTCATTACCTAAATTTTGCAGTTGCTTCATGACTTCTTAAAGCTCATTTGGGGCACTTGGAGATGAAGTGGAAGCTTCATTTGAACTCTGATTTCTAGGAATGGGAGAAGGAGCTAAGACAGGTGCCTGACTAGTACTTGGGCTCTCTAAGCTTGGATATAATGGCATTGGAGGCCTAGGAGATAGCTTGCCAGCTTGAATCAGACAATTTTCAGCTCTAATGGCAATATTATAAGCAGCAGGGATAGTTGTGCCTCCCATGGATTGAATCAATATAGAAATATCAGAATTTAAAGCTTTAAGGTAGTATAGAAAAGCACCTTCTGCTGTTGGTCTGACTGCTACTGGAATTCTATCCCAAGATCTTTGAAATCTGAAGTTGAAATCAGTTAGCTGCTCATTGGAAGCTCTCTTGATGGTTGTCAGCTGCTCCAAAAGAGACAAGTTGTCTCCCTTCTCTCCGAATTGATTATGAAGTGCAATACACAGCTGATTCCAGTTTGTGATAGAGCCAGCTCCAAGGCTCCTAAACCATTGCAATGCTTTCCCCTTGAATGAAGACGCCAGCAATTTGACAGCTACTTGCATCTCGTCGATCTCATGGATTGCACAAATGTTAGCAATGTCCTTGACATGATCACCAGGAGTGGTCTGATTTTCTCCAGTAAAGTATGGAATGTTCTTCAGTGCTGCTACTGGGATTGGATTTTGTGCATTGAGAGCAAGTGGGCTGCTGCCTGTGAAGTTGACATAGGGGTTCACTGGTTGCGCCATTCTGATTGGTCTTAAAGTCCTTGTATATTGAAAGAAAGGCCGCTCAGGTGGAGGAGTTGAGAGAGTTCTGTTTGGTGGAGATGGAGACCTTTGAATCCTTCTTCCTCTTTGCCTTCTTCTTGGAGATAGTTGCAGGTATTCAAACAGCACTTCCTCTTCTCCAGCTCTTGATCTTGTGATTCTTCTCATAAGCTTTTAGGCCTGACTGCTGGAACCAGTTGATTCCTCCCCTTGGAGTCGCCAGATATGCAAATAATAGCTCTTTTCAAGCAAGAAAATTGCAGCAGATGCATATCAACCTTGCTGCAAATAGAAATGAGACCTCTGGTCCCACCGGGCGTGCCAAAACTGTTAGTGCAAAATCACAGCACCCCTGGATATTGATCAGATTTCTAGGTTGATTACTAATATCCAGTGTGATTGCATCAACATTGAATCCTTTCTCCAAGTGTGGGACTTGAAGAGTGAGAAAGGAATCTCCAGAGAAAGGCTGGTTCCTATTCCTCTGTTCAGGTGCATACGAAATATGCAGAGGGTTTCCTCAAAATCTAATCTAATTTGCCAAGGAGACAAGGTAAGAAGATGCATAAAATAAATCTAAGCTAATAGAGGTGATGCACCAAGGAATGAAGAACATATGCTTTGCCAAATTTAACACAGATCATGTAGATGTAACACAACACCATGCACAGATAGCAAAAATGCAATGAAAGATCAAGAATGACAGTAATAAATATGTAAGAGGGTTTAGAAGTAACCACAGACACATATATATTGCTCAAGGATAGATTCAATACATTGCAATGGCCAAAAGGCAAAAAACGGTGTTACAGTCTATATGGGAGGTTTGAAAACTCCACAAATCTTCTTATGAACGGGAGAGAAGGGAGGGTGCAAAGCGGAAATGTCCAACAACAGAAAGAAACCCCTCCTTACAATTTATAGGAAGAATGGGAGAGAAAAGAGAGAGGAATTCGAAATCTGCCCCAACCACCTCTAGGTTGCATTTAATTCATCCATCATGGCAGAAGCGGCGGGTTCTGGCAAAGCGGCGGTTTGCCTAACAGAAGCGGCGGGTTGTCTGCTGTATTAAAGTGGTTGTTGAAGCATTATCTCTGCTTATTATTTCGTGCCAGAGGCGTCTTCTGATTTTCTTTCTTCAAACTGAACCAAAATGCAAGATTGACCCTGGAAACGTGTAGAGAATCTCACAAGCTTTCCGTTGATATCAAGAACGTGCAAATCCGAGCTCTGGATCGAAAGATATGTCGATCTGAAGATTTAGGGCACGGAACAGGCGAAAACGGATTTTGAAATATTTTCCCGCGCACTGCCACTTAGACGCCACGTGGCATGCTCTGATTCGCTGAATAATTCTCTCTCTTCTACTTTTCGGCGGGCTGTCTTTTGAATTTTCCTTGTGGGCCCTAGCTGGGACACGTGGCACTATCCCATTGGTTCGGATCGGTGCTCGAAAACTCGCCCATTGAATTTTTGACTTTTCTCTTGTGAGGACACGTGGCAGCTTCTGATTGGTCCTCGGCTGATTCGGCTCCTACGCGTACTTCGCCTCCATTTGTCCCAGATGTCCCAATTTGATTTTGGGCTTTGTGCTCATTTCGGCCGGTTCGGGCATTTTTTGGCCCGCTTGTCCCATTTGTCACGCGATCCTTTTCGGCCGGTTCGGGCATTTCGCCCGTGCGTCCCATTTGTTCCTGATTTCACTCGGCCGGTTCGGGCATTTCCGAATGCTACCCTCTTCAGCAGTTAGCCAATTTTTCTCCTCGGCTGGATCGGCTTTTCGTGCCCGCCACGTACTTCTGTCCCACTTGTCCCATTTGCTTAGTGGGCCGCCTGGACTCATTTCGGCCGGTTCGGGCGGTTCGCGTATTTTGTCCCATTCGTCCCACCTTGTGCTGGACCAGGACTTAGCCGATTTTCACAATTTTTACTGGCCCAAACTACTTGCTTTCTGCAACCTTCTCCGCACTTTCTCAAAGCTTGCTCCCTCCTTCTTCGGCCTGGGGAGTTTAGAAAGATTCCTGAAGGGACCCTAGAAACCTGATTTTGCTCTGAATCAGTCATTTTTCTTGGAATTTGGACATCCTGATGCATGTTATCAAATTTACCCTGGGGGGGTGAATTTTGGATAACAGTAACCAAAAAGACCCATGAAACTTCTAACTTCATGTACATTCTTTGGTGCAGGATACTCGGTTATTACAACAATTTTAGAGGGATCTTCCACTATTATGTCTTTTCTTATGACATGACCCAAATAGTGTACTTTTGTATCATAGAAAGAACATTTGGACAACTTACCAAACAACCTTCTCTTTCTCAATATTTCCAAAACTACTTTCAAATGCTCATGATGTTTTTCGGTGATTTTAGAGTATATGAGAATATCATCCGAGAATACAAGCACAAATTTGTCTAAGTATTGTTGAAAAATATTATTCATTAAATTCATAAAAGCTACAGGTGCATTTGTTAATCCAAATGGTAAA
The DNA here is from genome assembly GCA_019776745.2 of Taxus chinensis. Lineage (NCBI taxonomy): Eukaryota > Viridiplantae > Streptophyta > Pinopsida > Cupressales > Taxaceae > Taxus > Taxus chinensis. Next base: position 246,635,410 of record CM034149.1, on the reverse strand, counting down.
ATTGTGAATTCATAATGTCCATACCTTGTTTTAAAAGTTGTTTTACGAATGTATTCATATTTTATTCGTAGCTGATGATATCTAGATCGAAGATATATTTTATAATACACTAATGCACCATGCATCTGACCAAATAGATCATCAATTCTAGGAAGTGGATATCTATTGTTAATTTTTGCCTTGTTTACCATCCTATAATCGATACACAATCTAAGTCTTCCATATTTATTTTTCACAAATATTACCAGTGTTCCCAAAGGTGAGACACTCGGTCTAATCAAACCTTTAGAAAAAATTTCTTGTAACTGTGCCTTAAGCTCTATCAAATCAATAATAGTCATTCTATAAGGTGCCTTGGAAATAGGTTTTGTTCCTAGTTTGATCTCGGTTATGAAATCAAACTCCTGTTTGGGTGGAAGACTAGGTAAATCTTGTGAAAATAAATCACTGAAATTTCATAACATTGGATACCTTTCCAAGAAGTCCTTACTATCTTCTGTTGTTTTAGAAATTTTTACTGCATACAAAGTGCAACCTTTTTTCTTGGCCTTTTTAAGTTGCATAGCTGACAATTTCCTAACCAAATTCTCACATTATACCCTAAATGTCTATTATTTTCTACAGATCATCCAAACAACTAATATGTTTTTTCAAAATAGTCAACCTTTACCTTATGATCAGCTAGCCAATTAACACCTATTATTACACCATAAAACCCCAAAGGAGAAACATAAAGGTCAACCTTAGTGGAAACACTAGGCAAGTCAAGGATTGCTCCAAAAATACAGATACTGGTTGTATGAACAACATTATTTCCATAATGTACAACCCATGGTTTATCCATTTTTCTAGATTTTCTTTTTAATTTTAATGCTAATTTAGTATAAATAAAACATTCAGTAGCTTTAATATCAATAAGTATAGTTACAAGTATGCCAAATAACTTACTTCAAACCTCTATGGGTATGACTTGCTTTTTAGCCTATTTGTCAGCTATTACAGCATGTATCTTATGTTGGTGATTATGGTAATTATTCCTCAAAGGACATAGATTTGCATAATGGTCCTTGACACAATTGTAATAGCCTCCTACATGCCCCTTTATATGCTCAAATTTATTTCCAGCCTTAAAGTCATCATTCTGACCCCCATAGGACTTCTTTCCATTATTATTGTTCATTAAAATTTTATTTCACACATTAGCAGTAGGTTTATTTGTCATTTTTTTCTTGTTATTATTCATTACAAACTTATTTTTCATACCAAAATTCTTCCATGGCCCCTTTTTGGGTGTAAGAGACAATGAAGAGTTTAGAATTTTCTTTCTAATTTCCTCCTTATGGGCAGAGATTGCCTTCAATTTCTATTCTTGCCTTATGGATTTTTCAACTACCCCTTCCATAGTGGTTGGACTGTGAACATCCACTTCACCACCTATAATGGGATTTAATCCCATGATAAATTTTTGTATCCTGAAATTCTCATCAGTTTGATACTAAGGTACATACTTAAGGATTTTAGTAAACCACTCCCAATACTCTGTTACAGTTAACTCTCCCTGAGATAAGTTCTGAAATTCAGTCATTTTCTGATCATAATACAGTTGTGGCAACCATCGTTTCCTAAAATAAATTTTAAATTGATCCCAAGTAATGTTTGTTTCCATAATGTGCAATTCAACCTTGCAGCTATCCCACCATGAAGATGCCTCATGGAAAATATGATATGCTCCCCATATTGTCTTAGTTTCCTCTGAGAAGTTCCTTATTGTAAAGTACTTCTCCATTTCACTGATCCAATTCTCAACTCCATCTCCTAATGTAGTGCCATCAAACTTAGGTGGACTTATCCTATTTATATCATTAGTGAGTTCAGCTGCCAACCTTACCTTTTGATTTTCAAGCTGATCAGGTGCATTGGCATTGGCTACATTATTGTTACCAATGCCTAAATTTCCAATATTAGCATTGTCCACAGGAGGTGGTTGATTGTTATCACCAATATATTATTCATTCTCCTCATTGCCCATGACTTTTTGTTCAAGTAAAATCAAATGATATCTTGTGTCCAACATGGCAACAAAGATCTCATCAAGTTTTTGAGTAGTAGTTGCTTCTCCACCAAGTGGTGGGTTGTTTGCAACATTTACTCTTATTCTAACCATTTTCTGTTAACAGGAAAATTTAAGTTTTATTAGATTTATAGACACAATAGGTCCAAGAGCTACAACCTTCAACTCTGATACCAAGATGTAACATTCCCATTTTAATACTTTAGATACAAGGGATTTTTTTAATAATAATGTTCTCTGTTCTAAATAATCATAATTTAGAACACACATTACCATGCCAATCAATCTTATAATAGAAAACCATAAGTAGTTGTAATGACTCGGTGAAACACCAATCTCTCATGTTCATGACTCAATACTGATCTCTCATGTTAACTCGATGTATTATATACTAAGAATACTTGGTTCTATTACCCTTATCCAAGTATTGAAGTGTATGATTTAAGAGACCTATATGAATATTTTTTTACCAATATTCATCTGAAATCCCGTTTCTTAAACTAGGTGACATAGGACAACACAACCAGTAGCTTGTAATACTTTGGCCAAAGATTTTCACATACTGTTCATGTTTATATTCCTAGATGACATACTCGTCAAACAGAATACATCCTTCACCCCACTTCATCTATTATCTAGAATGGTCTTCACTGACTCCTGTCAGTCCACTTGTTCAAGGTTTAACCCTAACCCAGGTTAGCAACATAGTTTGGTATAGAGAACCACTCGCGGTGACTAAGGGTACATAGACATACTCAATCTACCTAAGTCGATTGCATGTTTCTAGTTATCCTAAGTCGTCGTTAGTTACCCCTATACTAAATCATACTTCTAGCATGACCTAGAGTTTAACTGAGATCAATTTTGAGTTTATGTAGATCTAGATGATCCAATTCTAAAGGGTGTTGCAACATGTCAACTACAACACTGTATCCTCATGAAGACCCAAGTCTTAACAAAGGTACAGTACTGCAGTTGGCATGTGCCAACATCCAATGAATCACCCCATTTGGATGTACACACCCAAGCAAGAGTTAATTACTTAATTATTTATCCATAATTAAAGTCTAATTACAACAGCCCTACTGAATTCTAGTTTCAATTAACCCCTAAGGTTTCTAGCCATAAATGAGTTGTTAATGTTTTGCAGAAACATCAAGATTTCCTTTTAATCATTAACTTCTTACTTTAGGGTTCAGTTGATTAAAATAGAAACAACAAACAAACAATAAGGTTTACTCATTTTACTCAACCATTCCTAGTTTGATTAAGTTCCAAATCAGATTCCTTTATGTTAGACTTCATTGAGATGAAGTCTACTTATTACATTTTCATATTTACCTTTCACTTGTCTTATACCAATGAAGGTATTGGTCAAGAGGTAGTTCATGTCTTCCTCTTTCTTGTTAAGAACTAGGGTTCATTGTAACCTCTTACTTTAAACAAGATATCATAATGAATTTACACTTCCATTAACATCAATTTAATAAACCATAGTGACTTAGTTAAATGATCATCTATGAATGCCAACTTGATAAGTTAATTTTAATAAAGGGATAGTAAATCTAATTTCCTTACCACCTAGCTCGTTTAAGTCAGACTAAAAAGGTTTACATACATAAATGATTATGAGAAAATAAAGATAAGGTTATAAATCCCTTCACAAAAGTACAAAGAGAGTGACACATCAACTACAAGTAAACTCTCAATCCATTTCATTCATCAATGTGGAATTACACACTTTACAATCCAATCAGTTCAGACATCTTTCATGTCAAACAACATCAATAAGCTCAATTAAGAAATACAACTTTTCCTCTTACAAATACATTTCAATAATGCATCATATTTCCTCATAAAATATCCTATCTTTAGGTAACCATAAGAAGCATCATAAAATAACTTATCCTCTTTTATCACTTACAAGGTCCATCTGTAAAAATTGCTAGCATGGGTCATTTCATTGAACTGAGCATGATAAGCACTAAGAATTAAAATCATGTGATTTCAACTAACTGCTTCATAAAAAAAAATCTTATTTTATGAAATAGTAAAGCACTACAAATAGATACATCACAAAGGAATAACAATCATTAAATGAAGAACAAGGTGATCAACCACATTAACTTAAGTAAAGATCATGATATAATCAACACTCTTAAGCCAATGATTTCATAAAAAATTATGTTAGATAAGTAATATTCCATCCTAATTACTTATCAAATCCCTACCATATATATTTATAAATCATTTCTTGAATTCCTTCTATCTAAATCAAGAAAGGTACTAATTCTTAACACTTCATGAAAAACAAAATTATTTTACAGAAGTAATGATCCACATTACATAGAATTAACTTATTCCATCCTAGGTTATATAAATCCATACTCTTTCAATTTCTATGATAAAATTTAGGATGAACCATCAACATCCTCAAATAAGGGTTTCCCATTTAAGATATAACATCCAAATTCAAGCCAACTCTAGCCTAAGTTTTATGTTTATCATCAACATGTTTTGTAAAGTATAAATTCCATTTACATACACCCGAAAGGAGTCACATATCAAGGAATTTGTGAAGAAGAAGAAAATAAAAGGATATATCCTCCAACTATCCACTTTGTCATTTCCTTCAACTAATACAGCCGAACAGGTCAAATTCTTACATAAAAGTGATATTAATGAGAGAATGAACAAACAGAGAGAGATAACAACTACAAACTTCCTTTAGAGTTCAAAGATAACAATATTGCATTCCACAACTCAGAGAAGAGAGAGAAGGGAGTCAACAACAAATATGAGAGAAGATCTCATTACCCTTTCCTAATAAAAGAATTACATATCAGAATAAAAGAACTGATACTGATCTGATCAAGAGATATTTTAACTCTTATCAAACATTGAAAACATAGAACTAATCAGTACTGTATCAAATATACTACTGTAACATGTAAGTCAGGTACCGAAGATGGATTTTTCTCAACATATAAATAAGAATAACTACAGTAGTGGACTTTTTATAACTAAAAGGATATATTCAATGAATAGTTAGCAACAATACATGAAGTATCAAACAACAACTGAACACTCCAATTCATCCAACGTTATTAGCTCCATTCAATACATTCCTCTAATATTTCCATTCAAGATAGAGAGACCTATAATGTATTCTTATGCGATCTAAGAAAATGAATACAAGATTACATCCAAGCCAACCCATATTCCCAACTTCATAAGAATCAAAGGAACAATCTTCAGGTAAGAAAGGAAAGGAACCTAACCCATATTCGAACACAATGAAGAACAACAAAAGAGACATAACCCTAAGACAGGTTCTCAAAATCGAGCTCCAAAGATAAAACTGAAAGCATTCCAAATTTCCTTAAGATAATCAAAACCGAACTATTACATTGTTCAACTTAGATATCCCATCTCTACATTGTCATATAAACATCATACTAGAATGCAAGAAACCAGTAAATCCAACCAGATGAACCGATAAGGGTAAATCCTGAAGCATAAAACCTCACCTCAAAAAGGATTCAGAAAACAATCGATAAGTCTTTCCACAACATGACAACAGGAACTTATTAACCTTACTTTTAGGTAGATTGTATCAAGGGAATTTGTTCAGACCCCAAGACCAGTTTGGTCATTAACAAATATTCTCAAACATATGGTGAGAGAAACAAAAATGATGCTATATAAGTGCAACTAGGAGCTAAACATGTCTGATCAAAATATCAAGAAGAGGAGAACAAAACTGAAATGTAATCCTTCTTAGCAGTGACTTCCATTAACTACTTCAGAACACTCTAATAAGGGTTCTCATAAGTAAAGCATATCAGCTCAACAGAAGTAACACATGAATCATGTTATTTCCAAACAAGAAGGAAGTCCAAAATCATTGATTTTGACTATCTATTTTAGCATAACTCAAACAGGAGCAACAAGATCTGAAAACAACTCAAGATTCAACAGGAGATACATTTTTCATACCTTCTCCCAACAGAGGATAAACAAACCCAGATCAATCTTTTATCAAATAGTGTATTCCCTTAATCCATTTTACACAGACAACAAAGTTCACACAAATTTGACAACATTCCAGTTCCAACAAGGTTAAAGCACGATCCACTCATATATTCAACAAGGAAAAAACCCACATTCTATTTTATCAAAAAATGGATCTCATAAGAAGAATACAGTGAACAATTCAAGCATGAATGTAAAATAAACATCACAAATAAATAAAAACCCATTTGTTTCCAAGAGTAGATTTATTTTTTATGAATACATTTAGGAAAAAGTAGAACAACTTAATGGATAGAGCCTATCATGCCTGATAGAGCTTCTTATCGATTTGCAAAAGATTTCTAGCCGAGTTCCATCAATCTTTTATTTTTCCAAGTGACGTCCACAACTCCAATCTTCCTACTTCCTCTTATACTTCCACTGGATCAAAAATAGCTCAAAAATTCCAACAATATCGAAGGATTGAAAATAGAACTACTAGTTCAAAGAACCAAAACCTCTATGTAGAGAAAAAATCACAAAAAAAATGACCAAGCAACCTCCAATAAATCATCTTGCATCTCTTCCTAGGTGGTTTCTTTGCCATGACCAAGATCATTAAATGCAAGGACTACCAATTTTCCCTCCTCTTTCTCTATGCCACCACCATCCAAATTTGGCAAACTCAAATTCAAACTTTGCATGTATTTTAAATTTAGTGATGATGCCAACTAGACATCCCCCTAACTCCCCATGCACCCGCCAATTCTGTCATCTCGTAGTTTATTAAATTCAAAATCAAATCTCATTAATACATTAGAAACTAATGCCACCACCCTTTCCACTTGCCAAGTAGTTAATAGGTACCCTCTTAGCTTAGCATTAGATTAGGTTAGATTACATTAGGTTAGAAATCAACATTAGTCTTTAGGTAATTAGTATTTTCCTTAGGTTAGTTCAAAACTCCACAACCATAAAGCATACCAACTTAGGTTAGGGTGTCACCTTAGCAGTTTAGTAATAGGTCCTAGGTAGGTCTTAGCTACCTTAGGTTAAAATCCAAATAGGATAGAACATTACAACTTAGGTTAAGGTATTTACCTTAATAGTCCCATAATAGGTCCTTAATCCTCTTACATTATTCAACATCTTAAAAATATTTATCAATAAGGTCCAAGCTCACCATTTACAACATGATGCAAAGCAAGGACACCAGAAGAAGGGTCCTCATAATTATAACCAAAACAAGACTCAATCCCACATTACCTTCAATTTCAGAATGCTAGGTTATCAAGATGATCAGGTAAGAAGAACTAAAGCATATTTTGGATCAATGGAATTGATCCAAGGTTTTACGGTTAACATATGCTAAGTATGAAAACAACAATATAGGTTCACAACCTTTCAATACACAAATAATAAAGGCTTCATTTTCAAGTAAATAGAATTGTAACAAAATGAATCTTTGTACGGTAATAATTTATTCATTGCAAACATGATTTCCAATAGTCAAAAGAATACACCTTCCTCAGAAAAATCACATGTCAAAGTTTGCAATGTAAAGAGAGAAAGTAATCAAAGTAACAGCTTTGTCAAATATGTTACAGAAATTTTAAAATTCCTTGGAAACCCATAAAAAATCCTAGTGTAATATTGCAATGATTGTTTTTAGAGTTCCAAAATATCTTCTCTATTAAAGCGGTTGCCTTATGCTTGAAGCAACTTGCTTTGGTTACACCCATGTCTAGTCTAGACCCTGTAGCTTCATCATGACCTTAAATTTTCACCAAACCTCATTAACCGTTCTCACCTAACTCTTATATGCTTTCCATTTTAAGAGTTTCAAAAATATCCAAAATCCAAAATTTGGTGATTTCATGCTCTAGATCCCAAAATTACCTTTCTAATGACTCTAAATCGGCAAGAAATAGGTGAGTACATTGGAAGATATCATTGTCTTTCTCCTGATGCTTCACTGTCATTTCTACTTCAATAGTTTCTCTAAAACTAAACTTGGCCATCATCATTAAAATCTTCATTAAATTCCCTTTCCAGGAAGGATAATTTTGATAAAAAAGGTCAAGGATTGTGAAAGTTATTCTAGTTTAAAATTGGGGTCATTTTAGGGTATTCCTGAGCTCTACTGAACTATTCTTCACCATCAATATATTCCAAGTATTACCCAACTCTTTTCTTGCACACTGAGATGGCTATGCCACCTTAGAGTAGGTTCTTTCAGTGCACATGGATGATTTACTTACCACCAAATCTACCATGTCACCTTCTACACCCCTTGACACCCCATTTGGCTTAGCTCGATGACTAATTCCAATGACTTGGAGGGCCCATTTAAATTCCATGGGTGGGGGAAAATATGTGTGCTTCAGCCTTTTAGACCTAAGCCTTTCAGGATTTTGTTACTCACTACTTGGGACTCCCCACTGAGTTTATTTTGGAATTTCTCCTCTAATGACTCCAAAATGGAAACCCAAAACAAGACCCCAAAATCATCGAGTTGACCAACCTCCTCATATTGACCCCTAAGATTTTGGGTTTCTCATCGCTCAAAACTCTTTAAAAAGTCCTAGAAGCCGACCTCCAAAAATGATTCCCAAACTTGACCCTCACGTTGACCCCAAAGACATGCTGACCCCGAAATGCTTTCAACTTACCACATCATCCAACCCTCTTCAATATTTCAAGTATTCAGCATTTGAACATTCCATTGAGTTTTTTATTTTTAACCGGTGAAGAATCCAAACCTCTAAATTCACCAAGTCCTTAAGTTTGAAACTTCGTACATCTATCCTTCTACCTTTCAGTATTTTCTAGCTTGATGCTTTAGATTTATGTCTCTTAAAATCCCTGAAGTCTCAAACTAAGAAAAATTGAAGACCTCACCCCTCTAGAAATCACATTCCTGCTAAGTGAGCTCACCTCACACTTATATTCGCAGCCATAGCTTGATTTTAAACTTGAGCTTCTACTCCTCGTGAGTTACTCATCTTTTATTTTCCTTATCCTTACCATGTCTAACATTTCCATGGTCATTTTGGACAATTGGTTAAGTATGAGCTCTAGCTTAGACTCACCTTTCTTCACCATCCACCTTTTTTTTCCTTGATGAGTCTCCAAGTGTGCCATCTCCCTTCTTCATGACCCTATGACTTGCCTTTATTTGGATTTTTCTTTTCCCAATGCTCAATTTTCTTGCCACGAGCTTATCACTAGCTCACCAGTTACTCGATTCATTCCCATATGCCTCGCCGAGTTACTTAGCTCGATCCTCCATGATGCGCCACATGAATACCCTTGATATGAGCTTTCTCTACTCCATCTCATTCCCCCAAGCTCACCTTCATGTATCCACGACCAAGGTCCATGTTTCACACCTGCGATTAGCTCACCATTGATCTCGATGGAATCCTCACTTGGCTGTCCATATATGACTTGTTTAAGTGGGCTTTGTTATATTGGTTGTTACCTACTGTGAGCCCACCAATGAATTCACTAACTCACCAAAGTGAGCTCTTAACCGAGCTAAATTTTTCACACCTCAAGCTCTCCATTTTCTTGAGTGACTCCTTGACTTGAAATACCAAGACTTCATCTCCCCATGCTCGGCCTTCATCAAGTCGGTTCTTACGTGCCCAAGATCTCCACTGAATCTGAATCAATGTCTCCACAACTCAGTAAACCAAGCTCGATCCCACTCATACTAGCCATAGATTGGCTTTGTTTCACCAATAAATTACGTACATATGAATAAAACAAATAAGGTAAAGATGAGGAGGAATTCCTGTGAAATGAAGGTGGGAGGTAAAGTATGTGTGTTATGATTTCCTAATCTAGTGTTGATTGCGAGAACATCCTTTTTGCTAGGAGGAATTACATGTGAATGTAAAACAAGACCACAAGAAGAATATTAAAAAATATGTCAGTGGACTGCCTAGCGTGTGCTAGAGCTGAGAAGTGTGATACTTCCTAGATGGTTGTAAATCCACTATTTAATAAAATTTAATGCAAAAAATAATGTAAAAAAATAACATCCTACTGTAGTCAATATTATTTAGGTATCTCATTTAACTACAATAAGCAAATCTAACCTAATAGGTAAGGTTATGATCAGATCTAGAGGTTGGGCAGGTAGCCAAGGTAACTAGAAAAGGTTAGGAACAATTTTTGGGTGGTTTTGGGTTATTTGGGTGAAGGTTGTGAGGTTGTTGTTACAGGAAGAATTACAAGATACAAATACTAACATCAGTTGGGTATGACTGATGTTGGTTGAGAGGGAAACTGATGATGGTTTAGGTTAACCGACATCGGTAGAGGTGGACTGGTAGAAACTTAATAAAATTTGGTTTTGGAGGTTCATTGTGATTACAAATAGAATGGAAGAAGGATGGCCAGGTTTCCAAAGAAGATGAGAATGCTCAGAGATGCCTGGGGTTGGATGTGGGGAGCTAAAAGGTTATGGATTGTTAGGTGGGTGGATTGACAGGAAGGTGAGGATGATAGGATATAAAGGAGAATAGAATTTAAAGGTGAAAGTTAAAGAAATGATGATCTAAATAAGTACAGAATGATGCAGATCCAAATACACTTACTTAAATTTGCATACCTAGTGGTTGGATGAATGTGATGGTTGATCTATGAAACTAGTAGTCATTACTATGGAAGTGCTTCATGAAATGCTACCATGAATTCCAATTTCTTCTGATCAATCTTAGTGCTGGCTAGATTATGTTTGGATGTGCGAGAGGGCTCTAACTCATGCTTTTGCGTAGATATCTCTCTCTCCAAAATCTAGAATAAGGTTACCAAAGTGAATATATGCTAACCAATGATGGTTTAGGTTAACTGACATCAGTTTAGGGTTAACTGGCGTCGGTTCTAGTGAGAAATCCTAGGTTTTCCAAAATAACATATATTGCCTATATTTTGATAAGTTCTACCCATTATTGAATTTTCATAATGTGCCCTAAATTTTTCATGTCCAATTTGGCTCAGAAACATTTTATTGTTTGATTTGGTGATCTGCAATTCATTTCTCCTAGTTGAATGCTTCGAAAATGCCCAAGATATTATTGTTTTGCCTTAATTTGAAACAAAAATCCAAGTTTCCCCCTTTTTGTGCCCTAGCTTTTTCAAATGGTCGGGTTGTGTCATTTTTTCCTTTGTCAAATTGTGTAAAACTCAAACTTAATCGAATCTGAAGTAATTGCAACTAGTTTCCCAATCCCAAGGTTGAAAGAAATGTCAAAAATGATTCAGTTGATTTAAAATTATAAAAATCTACCTTCCTTGTCAAAAATTTCAATTTCTAGGGCATCCTGTGAATTTTTGACATGTTGACAGGCATACGGGTGTCATTTTCCCATCAAATTTATCATCACAATAGATTGGCAACATGGCATGATATGATTGGCTGGAGGATTGGCGGGTGGCGGGTTGTCCTTAAAAAATTTGGCTTTTACTTTGTAAAATTTTCAGAGTAAATTTTTGGCCCGAGGGCCCTCGGCCAACCACAGGAGAACACGTGTCTAGAGGAAGTCAATATCAGGGGGCAAAGGTTTTGTTGCATTTGAATTTTTTAACTTCAAAATATTCAAAGTTAAATTTTTACCTGAAGGTCCATGACCAATGATAAGTGAACATGTGTCCAGAAATGCAAAAAATCAAGCAAGGGGGCCAAAGGAAAATTTTGTGAATGTTTTGTCACTATAATCCAGGGCCAACATGTGTTCCAAAAGGGCAAAATGGAGAAGCGAGGCTTGGGGAGAATTTGAGATTTTTCACCTTTGGAGGTAAAATCTCAAAATTAAAGTTTGGTCTGCTTTTTCACATGGGAAAAATATGTATGAGGGGGTGGAGGTTCGGGCCTCGGAGAAAATTTTGAAACTTTACAATTTTGGCAGGGAGGTTTAAAGGAAGAATTGGAGGCCTGGACCTACAACAAATGGAAGAGTGCCACATGGAAAGGAAGAGAGTGGTTGTTCGGGACCAAGAAGAATTTTGAGAAAAAATTTCTTTTTGCAAAAAATGAGCAAAATGGATAGAATTGGCCTGCGATTTCAAAGGGGCCCACATATGGACACATGGCAGGTCCAGGGGAGAAGCGGGGAAACTTTGTAAAATTAAAAAAGGTCAAAAATGAAATTTTAAAGATGGGAGCCTGATCTAATAATGTTTTGACATGTGTCCCACCTTATCCAGAGTCAAAAAAAGTAATTTTGGGCTTATGTTTGGGATCTCATCTACCACATAGAGGCCTGGTATCTAAAGTTATCCAAAATCGACGGTAACAGTGCATTCTTCCTTCTAACCGCCATTGGAGCTCTAGGAATCTTGGAATCATCATTTATTCATCAAATTACATCAAATTTTATATGATTTTGCATCATTTTGGCCTTCTGAGTGCAATGGCACTATTCTCATGACCTAATTCGGTGATCTGTGGTGTTTTAAATGTATTTTTTGCTCAGGCCCATCAAAACACGTGAAAGATGAAAATAAAAATTGTAGAGGTGAAATGATGAGGTGGAAAGGTGAAAAATGATGAATGGAAGATGCTTGCATGCCTAAATGATAAAAACTTGACCCTATGGTGGATAATAATCTGAATTTGTGTAATGATTCAATTTTTGTGCATGCCTGGCAACTTGCGAGTTGTTTTTCTGTTTGGTGTCACTATCTTTAAAGTCATGAGGCTTTGGTAACAAATTTGATCCCATAGCATATTATTTGCTTGGGAAGGAGGACTCCAATGTGGCATGTGGTATATTATGCATTCTTGGAGAATTTTGTAGTGGTCAGGAGTTGAAAATCACAAGTGCATTTTGAGAAAAGGCTCATTTTCTCTAAGAAGACCACCTGAGAGCCATTTTCAATTCTATTTTGCATCAAATTTTATCATGTTGAGTTGGTTTCAAGTTGTAAAGCCATCAACAAGCTCTGAGATTGTTCTCATCACATTCCCCTATTGATATGTTTGATCATTTTCTGGATTATCTGGTTTATTCTCTTGGAAAAGTTTACATATACTTATGTTTCAAAATGTTTTCAATTTTTGTTTCTTGCTCATGCTGCAATCTTTTGTTTAGTATCTCTTTGATAATACATCGTATCATTTCTTGTTGATGGTTTGATGATATCTGTAATCTTAATATTCAAAAGAGCCTTCATCTAATAGAAGATAAATAGATTTAAAATCATTTCACTGTCCTTGAATCTTGAGATTGTTTGTAAACCTTTGGGGGTACCTTAGGTCATGATCAAATATGGATTTCTGGATGCTTTATTGGTATATTTGCTTCAATATTTTGTAGTAGGTTGTCAAATATTGTGTGGAATAGTGTAGATCTGCGCCTCCATTTGTGCACATATCCTGGTTGAAGGAGTATTTTAAACTTTTTGAAGCATTCTTGTTGTGTAAGTGTTACAAATTTCTTGCAAAGGTCCTCAAAGAGTTTGGTAATCTCTTGTTAGTTTTGTCTAACATCTACCAAAAAAATTTCATTAAAAATAAATAACCCTACCCTATACTACCCCTACATTGCATTGTGTGTTAACAAGAGAATACAATCCATTTACAAAAATGCACAAAGCAAATCAGGATAATATTATGTCTCTAGTAGCCTCAGCCTTGTTTTGAAAACATTTCCATCATTTAGTAGTGACAACTCTTTTGAGTTTGAATAATGGAGAATTGATTATGTTTTCCCAAGGCCCCTCCCATATAATATGCAAAATATAAGGATATATCCACCTCCTTCACCAAACAAAGGCTACAATATAGGTTCTCTTTCCTTGGTTGATAGGCACAGCCTAAAATAGTGAGGATCAAATCAAAATCCTTCTGAGGTGCTACCCACTCCTCCAAGCCTTGAGTGCTAATAGGTCAGATAGATGCCTCCCCAACTACAAATGACATACAAATCATTTATCTACCTCTGAGTGTCTTGTGTAAATCCATGATGCAACTTGAGTTGTGAAGGAGATCAAGTTTGGGTACCAACACCAGAGCGACACCGTTTCCAGGGAGTTCTTGGAATTTCTTGTTGTTTTTGAGGTGTATTAAGGTATTTGAGTAGCTATATTGTCAAGATATCATCCTATATTTCAGATCTGTAAGTTTTAAAGTGAAGGTTTCGAGCTCAACCTACCCTTTTTATTTTCCCAACAGTTTAGACACTTTTTATTGCATTATGTTTGGTTGATTTGAGAAGAAGGTCTAATTTATAAGGCTCTACAAAGTTATCAGTACTAGAAAACATTTGACAAAATTACTTTAGTGCATTCTTGCACAACTGAGGTGAAATTCCTTAGTGGTGACTCCATGCTGATTTGAATTTAGAAATACCAATGTCTTAAGCTTTCTGTCATTTATTTTTGTGTTGTTGATCTTTGCAAAATTAGAGGGAAGAAGATATCTCTTCCTTAAAGAATCTGCTAAGAAATTGTTCTTAGACTTAAGAAATTTAGAGTTGGAAGGGAGAAGATTTTGGAAAGTGGTTAAAGGTTAGACATCAGGCAAAGATATAACGATTGGTGAGAGAGATCAGCCTTTGGTAGAGGACTATCACTCTTCTTCAAGTGATTCTGATTCAAGAAATCCTCTCATAATTTTTTTTGCCTCAGCTGGTGAAGGTCCTTCTGCTATACCTGGTAAGTTCCTTCTCCAATCTTCACCTCTATGTTTTAATTCGAGTCAAACATTCCAAGAAAATCAGCACTTAGAGGATACCAGTTTTGTGAGTCACATTCTTGAGCCCCAAAGACATAGCACTCCTCATCAGCTTGCCTCACCTCCAAGATCACCCCCACCAAACAATATGGCTTAGCCTAGACCTCCATTTGTTGTTAACACCTTTGGTCCTATAAATTTTAGAGGAATGGATGGTTACCTAGATGTTTTCCCACAAGATGTCAGAAATAGGTTGCCAAAATTCTAGGGTAACAATGATATTAATGGTGATCAACATCTCAAATTTTTTGATAATATGATGGAAGATTTTGAGATAGAGTTTGAATATGTGTATATTAAGTTTTTTATCCATACACTTGAAGAAAATGTTAGGGATTGGTACAAGGCTCTGCCTGATAACTCTATTGATTCATGGACTAAAACAAAAAATGCATTTAGGTTGCAATATGATAACATGAATGATCATATATTTCTTTTTTCCGAGTTTGAGAATATCAAGAAGAACCCTAATGAATCAGTCCATGAATTCAACTCAAGGTTTAACAAGACTTTGAGAAGGCTTCTTGTTGGTTTGAGGCCTTGTGATGAATCATGTTTAATCAAATATGCAGATGCATTTGATAAAAAGGCAGCCTACTACCTAAGAGATAAGAACCCAACCAATATAAGACAAGCTTTCACCATGGCACTTAAAATTGAGAATAATATCAAGGTTGTTGGGAAACCTCTTAAGGGAGATGGTGTAAAATTGTTAATCCCTGAAAAACCTCAAGCTAGCAAGGGTTCTGATTTAGAAGAGGTTGTGAAGAATTTGGTAGGGGCTGTCAAATAAATCTTGTACAAGTTGGCAAGGGTCAACAAGGAAACATGCCCGAGCTAGGGATAATAAGTGGTGTAAGATCAATAGCTAGCTAGGGACGCATGTCATCATTTCATCTAGCATTAAGAAGATGGGATTTCATGGACGTAAAGACTATGGAATGATCCATAATTTAAAGAGTGTCAGGTTTGAGCAAGTTTGTAAAGTCAAGATAGACATATGGTAACATCCTATGGTACCAATAGTTTATGTTTTCCTAAGTTATAAATTAGGACACGAAGGAAATGCCAATAAAATACTGACACATTCTATACATGGGGCTTCCTCATTAGTCAAAACTTCATAATGGTTAGTCAAGGGCTAGTCAAAAGGTGAATTGCGAAGAGGCGTGGCATTGTCTAGTTGGCTCACTTTTCTTAAAGGTAATAGAGTTCAAAAAAGAAAAGGAAGTAAATCCCAATCCCACGAGCCAAGTAGAGGTGGACACATGGAAAATAAAAATAGTGCACATGTAGATAGAGGTAATCTATGAGTCCAATCAAAGGATTCCACTTGCTAACTTCTTGTGCTCCGTGACATGTAGAATTTTGAATGGAAAAATCTTTTGATTTTGAGCACCAAATCTAGAAAAAATTATATAATTGGAAATATATCCTTGATTCATTCAACTTGGCATCATAAAAATATGTTTTTGGTGGAATTTGGTGGGTAAAAATAGAAAACACAACATTTAAGGGAGTAAGAGAAGTCTTGTGTATGCAAACAATCAAATCAAGTAGCTCAACCACTAGAATTAATAAATCATGGTTTCATTTCCTTCTGCAGGATGGAATAGACATTGTAATGACCTTATAGGTGACTTCAATACAAACATCTAGTGGTTGAAATTTCAAAATTCATGCCCCTTCTCTTTTCCCTCTTCTCTCTCTTCTCTCTCTTTCTCTGAGCTATATATTGTAAAATATTTCATTATTAAATTGAGGATGTTCTAAATCAATAAGGGAACTATGTGAAAATGGTTCTTGAATAATTATGAGTCATCAAACCTTCATTTATGACTTGGGAATGTGTTCTTATGCCATCCTTTGTAACTATAATGGTATGTGCATACTTTTATTGCACTAAAGCTTATTTTGTGGCACATTTGTATATCCTAGCTTGTTTTATCTACAACCTTTCCTCTCTTTTACTTAATGCATTATGTTGTGCATGTACTTATTTTTTCCAAGTCCATTTTATTGTGTTTCATGGAGAATAAATGTGAATACAGTTTGGGTTTTTGTCACTTGTGTTTGGCCTATCCCTTCTTTATTTCCTCCTCTTTTTCTCCCTCACTAGAGTATTCTCATCCTTTTTATGTGTTATCACTTCCTTTTATCTTAGGATTTTCCTTTCATTCATCTTTCTAATCCTCCCTCTCTCCTTGGGCACTTGGAATGGTTAGTTTAGGATTATTTATCTTAATTTCCTTTATTAGGAGTAGTTTTAACATTATATTAATGAGAGGAAGTCAGTCTTCTCTGGAGGTCTATCTCAAGTAGAAAGTCCCACAACTTAGAGACAACCCCATGTTAGCAAAAAGTAGGGACCTATAACTAGAAAATCCTAGGTGCTACTTTTTTTACAAAAAATTAACCATTATTAGTTATATGTTATCACTAGTCAGGGTTGCAAATACATTAACATCAAAATTATCATCACATCCATACAAACACTAAATCAAATGAAGAATCAAACACATCTCACAAAATGTGTTAACCATCATTATATATAAATAAAACAAATACCGAAACAATATAATCACATCTAATTTATATAATATTCATCATAATAAATTAACACATCACATTCATACAATTGTACCATAACCATCATTAGATCTAAATCTATCCATAATGTAACACCCTGAACTGTTGTTACTTCCTCCTGAGCATACAAGTGTTGATATGTGATTTCTTTTGTAAAAAGGATGTGTTCCTTTGATTGAGAAGTCATGCTTGATATGTACTGTATCTTCTTTGCAGATTGCAGATCTTTGACTGAGTCAGAATGTGATTGGACTCTTTTATTTCTTTCATTTTACACCTGAGTTTAATCTGATTTTGGAATGAATTATGGAGTTATCCATCTATAAGACCTAGCCTTGGATCAGTGGTATTGATCCAAGTGGTGCTTTAAGTTTATTCGTGATGAATTAAAATTTTAGACCTTAAGCAGGTTGCAAGGTCTGGATGCATTGAATAAGCTAGTCTAGAGTATAACTCAGGCTGATCATGTTAAATGAACTGGTGCCAGATATCGTAATATATCTGGAAGGTCTTGATTGTGGACCAGGTAAGAATTCCATTACATTTAATTCACTAGCCTATTGGCAGTACAGGAGTGAACCCTGTTTGTGAATGTATGTTGAAGGTTCTTTTTCTGAGCATTTGAAATATTAGACCCAACTGGATTTGTTAAGGTTAGTAACCTAAAACTAAACCTAACCTAGGGGTTAGATTAGTATTAATCTAACCTAGACCTAGGCTAAGAGCTAATGTTCTAAGTTAGTATCTATGTGCAAAGTGGTTAGACTAGGTGTTATCCTAAATCCTAACCTAAGTTACTAACCTAACTATTGAACAAGGAGGAAGGGAACCTTTGGAAGGGTGCGAACCATGGGTGGCAACTTCTATGTTATTAAATGCGTGGATAAGCATGAGGGACAGGTAATTTGGTGGAGGTTTTAAAACGGCTAACTAGAGCCGACGTGGTAGGTCGCCAAAGTTGGAAATGGTCTTTGATGTGCAATTGTCCATCGCCAACTATGGCGGTCGGTGGCAGTGGAGATTGAGCAGGAAATTGGGAGTAAATGCAATTAAGGAACTCGGTAGTCGAGCTCGAGTTTCACGGGAAGGCAGGCAAAATGGAAAGTTAGTAGTTTATTGGGTTTTGCATGCGCTCCGGTTTTCCTTCTGTCTGTTCACTGGTTCTTCGCACCAGTCTTCTTGGAGTTGCATGGCAAGTATGAGCGTAACTAGCTCTTTCCTCTGGCAAGGAAAATATATAAGTCATGGAAATAGCAAATTTTTGTTGGTGGCTCTAACTTGGAAAAGGAGGAGAAGGTTTGAGCTCTTTCAGTGGTCTGCTTCGAAATTTTAAGCAAATAACCAGGCATGTTAGGCCCTAACCTTTAAAAATCTTGCTCTCTTTCAAATGATTTCATTAGAACAACTCTGTTCAGATGATTTTTGGAATTAGATGAATTATATGGTAGCCTTGTGTGATTTTGTCACTGTATCTTCTTGCTGGTTCGATTTTTCAATTTAAACCTTGATGGGTGTATTTTATTTTTCGAACTGTTGCAATATTTCTTGGTGTTTTGCATTCCGGCTTTAATTTGTGAATATATATGCAAGAATGTGTACTGGGCTTGCTCTGTGAGAGCCCATGAATTGTTCTCTTGATGGGAACAGGCTACTGTTGATACTTGTTGTCAATGTTTATTGTCGAAACTTGTTGTTAACTCGCTTACTGTTGATGCTTGTTGTTGTTACTCGTTGGAAAGAATACTGATGGACATTTTGTTCAGTTTAATTGGACTTCTTTGTAACTTCTGTCGAGGTTATTAAGGTAGTGGTTACTGAATCTTGTTGGGTTTCGCTTGATTTTTAAAGTTATTTGTGAATGGATAACTTGTTGTGTTACAGTATTTCATTGCGACCTTGTTGAAGTTGTTTTTCCCTTGCATTGTGGTTATGGGATGCAACCCATTGATAGTATGCAATATATATATTTATTGTATTCGAAACGACTCTGTGGAATCCATTGAATGATTCGTGTATTATGGACCACTGTTGAAGCTATATATACATATATATTTGAGTATTGGTAATTTGATTTTGTTGGAGTCCTGAAGGAGTAACAGGTATACGACCTATGTTATTTTGTAATGAATTTTTGGTACAGACTCTTGAGTGTACTTACGTTTCCTTCTGCGTAAGCTTGTGTGAAAATATTGAAGAGGCTCAGTTGGATTCTTTGTCACGAAATCAGTAATTAGCTTTTGTATAAGCCTGATTTTGAATGTTTACCATTGTTGGCACAGTTGGGAATCATTAATTATTATTTATCTTGTATACTGTTACTCGGGTTCAGTTGAATCCTTGACAGGTAACTATAGTATCTGCCTCTATTTAACCTGATTGGTACACTTGTTGTTTTTGGCACTGTTGGATTCCTTGAGTATAGTTAGATATCATGTAACTTGGCTCTGTAAAAGTGGGTTGTGAATACCACACTTCAAATCCTGAATGCGTCCAGATGAGAATACGATATGTCATGTTTCCTTTCTGATTATTCTCGTTAGATAAGGCTGTGCATGTTGTGGGAATTCTGTGTGATTATCTCGGCATAGTCTTGGGGAAACATCAATTGCTTAATGTCGAGGAGTCTATTGTTGACTGCGATAAAATTGAAGCTCTTTGATTTCGACCTTGGGTCCGAAAGCCTTGCAGTGTTTATTAGGGACTAGAAGGGGGCTGTAGGTTGATATGAGGGATTGTAGTCATGTTTATGTATTCTGTAGCATGACAATCCTGCCTTGAGCTTGACTGAACTTAGAGCCGTCGACTGCACCTCGACAGGTGATGTGGTGAATATCTTCTTGTTTGCCGCTTCATGTGGAAGGTCTTGTGGAGTCTGTTGGTAGAGGGTCATCACTGTTTAGCGTGAGAGCTACTGTACTACTGGATAACTACAGTAGGTTGTTATATTTGATCTTTAACAAATCTGTGGTGCTTTTGATGGTCTCGTCTGATTTATTTGCATGTGTTTAAGGTGAATGCCTTGCTCTTGGAAAGACGGTACAGTCATGAGCTAGTTCTGAAGGAAATATGTATGATTCATTTATTTCTCTTCTGTTATAAAGTATAGGTTGATATAATTGTTTATCTAACTTTTGGAATTGTTCTATCATGCTGATGGAATCATGAAAGGTTATTTATTTATTATGTTGAATATATAATCCGTCTGATGTTGCTGTCCTTGGGATTCAGATGGATAGTTGGTTAGATGCACTTGTCTTCTTGGTCACTAACGTTTTGATGAAATAATTGAAAAGTATCTGAGACTATTTAGTGACTATAATATGAGCTACGTGTTTATAGTCATGTTGTTTTACAAAATCATAGTCTGAAATATGTTTACTTGTTTGGTGATTTGATCTCATTTAAACAGGGTGTTTAATGAAAACAATTGATGGATTGCAATTGTTTTAAGAGTTAGTGCTTATCATGCTCAGTTCATCGAACTGACCCATGTTGACAATTTTTGCAGATGGATGCCGTAAGTGGTAAAAGCACGCAAATCTGATAGGATGATCAGATTGTTTAAATTTGATTTTATGTTGAATTACAGCTTAATTTTCTAAATGTACTATATGAGGAAAGATGTTCTTTTTCCGTTGAGCATTGTATCAAGTATGCTGAATGCATAAAATGTATTTGATTAGTTCTGAAGGAAATGGAAATAGATAATTGATACTTATATGTTTGCATCCGTATCTTGATAGTTTGACCTTCTTCGGTTCAAATGATCTAAAGAGCATTGTTATTATTGTTTATATTGGAGACTTTTGTGATTATCAATGTAAGCTTGCAAGAATATGTGACTGATTACTTATGATTGTTTAGCAATTCTAGTGTGTTCTATCTAAAGCTAAATTGAAATATGGATCACTGTCTTACTGGAAACTAGGGTTAAAATAAACCTAAGTAGAACGCTAAACAAGCTGAATTAAATTATTAATTCCTAGTCTTGATTAAACCAGGACAACATGTAATTGGAATCTTAATCACTATATCTCGATACTTATAGGTAAGATATAAATTCAATTTGAGAACTGAATTAAACCTAAATAGGGTTCAGATGGCAATCTCATGTGAAGATTTTGGGTTATTGTCCAATTTCATTGATATAGAATTAAGTAAATTCTATGAACTCCTTGATGGGACCTTAGTCTTAAAGACATCTCTGTGCAAAGGGTTTTATTAAGAAAGGTCATTCTAAGGTGAGGAATCCAGGGATCGGGAAAGGCTAACCTTAGGGGAACGTCTGTTAATATAATTTAAACTCAATGTGCATAACGCTTATTAATAAGTAGACCTTTTCGAGGCGGATTTAAAG
Source organism: Taxus chinensis (assembly GCA_019776745.2). Classification (NCBI taxonomy): domain Eukaryota; kingdom Viridiplantae; phylum Streptophyta; class Pinopsida; order Cupressales; family Taxaceae; genus Taxus; species Taxus chinensis. Next base: position 246,613,633 of record CM034149.1, on the reverse strand, counting down.
GTTGACGGCACAAGTCAACTGCAGGGTTGTACCTTCGAGAAGATTAGGATCTTCTCAAAGATACAACAATGCAGGTGACTTATGACGACACCCTTTGCATTGATCGTTAAGATTTACACCTTTAACTCGAACAAGTTACTCTGGGACCGATTAGGAATGTGGTCACATTATATGGCTGCCTAGGAGACTCGGGGTATCTTGACACACTGGTTCAACTAGGGTTGACCCAGTATGTCATCTTATCCCTAGTCCTCGAGTGCATCCATATAACGTTGTCACCTTACTAATCCGTTTCCGAGTGAATAACTTGGGATAAGAAGGACTGACAGAAGTTGGTATAAGACATTCTATATAACATAAGAATGGGGTGAAGGACGTATTCCAGATTGACGAGTATGCCGTTAAGGAATACGAGACATAAGCAGTATGTTTCAAATCTTTGGCCAAAGTATCGCAAGCTGCTGATTGCGTTGTCCTGAGTCACCTGGTCTAAGGGATGAGATGCCGATGAATAATGGTAACAATTATTCAGTTAGGTTCCTTGGATAGAGCATTCTGAATCCCAGAATAGGGAAGAGAACCGCAAGAGTGATGTGTTAAATAAAAATGCTAACTCTTATTACTCATGAATAGATCGGTAGATTGCCGAGTCATGGAATGAATAGATCGGAGGTACTCCGAGTCATTACAGCTGCATATGGTTATCTGTATAAGAATGGTTATTTGATTTGTGAGTTCTAAATTATGTATTTAGAACCAGGAAGCATTTATCAAAAAAAAAAAAAATTGACTTGTTCTAATGTATAAAATGAGGATGTTACATCTTGGTATCAGAGCTGAAGGTTGCAGCTCTTGGGCCTATTGTGTCCATAATCTGATAAAACCTAAATTTTCTTGTAACAGAAAATGGTTAGAACAAGGGGGAATGTTGCGAATAATGCTCCACCTGAAGGAGGAGCGGCAACAACCCAGAAACTTGATGAGATCCTTGCTGCCCTGTTGGACACAAGAGATCGCTTAGCTGTACTTGAACAGCAGGTGATGGGAAATGAGGAGGATGAAGAAGCTGATAATAACAATCAGCAACCTCCTGAGGACAACCCTGACATGGGAGTTGATGTTAATGCTGGAAATGCACCTGTCCAACCAGAAAACAAAAAGGCCAGGTTGGCAGCAGAACTCACTAATGATATAAAAAGGATAAGCCCACCTAAGTATGATGGCACCACATTAGGAGATGGAGCTGAGAACTGGCTCAGTGAAATGGAGAAGTACTTTGCAATAAGGAACTTCTCAGAGGAAACCAAAGCTATTTGGGGAGCCTATCAGCTTTCCCACGAAGCATCTTCGTGGTGGGATAGCCGAAAAGCTGAACTAAACATTGATGAGACCAATATTACTTGGGATCAATTTAAAGGCTATTTTAGGCAACGTTGGCTGCCACAACTTTTCTATGATCAGAAAATGACAGAATTTCAGAACTTAGCTCAAGGGAAGCTAACGGTAACTGAATACTGGGAGCGGTTTACAAAACTCCTCAAGTATGTACCGCAGTATCAAACTGACGAGAAGTTCAGAATACGGAAATTCATCATGGGATTGAATCCCGTGATAGGGGGAGAGGTCGATGTTCACAGTCCAACCACTATGGAAGGAGTTGTTGAAAAGGCCATAAGGCAAGAACAGAAATTAAAGGCTATTTCTGCTCATAAAGAGGAAGTGCGGAAGAAGACTGCAAACCCTTCTTCAACCTCTCTTACACCCAGAAAAGGACCATGGAAAAAGTTTGGAAACAAGAGTAAGTTTCCAGGTGATAACAGTAAGAAAGCAGTAGTAAATTAGCCTGCTGGAAATATAAGAGATAATTTTGCCAAAAATTATAACGAGTAGAAGCCCTATGGAGGACAACGTGACAATTACAAGGCTGGAGGCAATTTTGAGCCTAAAAAGGGACCTGTAGGAGGCTGCTACAATTGTGGCAAAGACCACTATGCAAATCAATGCCCTTTGAAGAAGGATGATCGTAATCAGTAGCATAAGATACATGCTGCAGTAGCAGACAAGCAAGCTGAAAAGCAAGTGACACCTATAGAAGTTCCGGGTAAGTTATTTGGCATACCTGTCACTATTATTTTTGATACAGGAGCTACTGAATGTTTTATTTCTAATAAACTTGCTTCTAAACTTAAGAGAAAAGCTGGAAAAATGGATAAACCTTGGACTGTACAGTATGGTAATAACTCTGTTCATACAGTGAGTATGTGTCTTTTTGGGGCAGTCCTTGACTTACCTAACTTTTCCACGGAAGTTGACCTCTATGTTACACCCTTGGGATCGTATGACATTGTCATCGGTGTCAATTGGTTAGCTGACCATAAAGAAAAAGTAGACTGCTATGAAAAGAACATAAAATGTCTAGATGATCAGCTGGAATCAGCAGAGATTCAAGGGGTGAAACGGGAAATTTCAGTTAGAAAACTGTCAGCTATGCAGCTTAAAAAGGCTAAAAACAAAGGATGTACCCTTTATGCAGTAAAGATATCTGAATCTTCAGAAGAAGATGATGATTCCATGAAACGATTTCCTCTGCTACAAAGTTTCAGGGATGTTTTTCCTGAGGAATTACCAGGGTTACCACCCAAGAGAGAATTTGACTTCACCATCGAAATCAAACCAGGAACAGAACCTATTTCCAAAGCACCTTATCGGATGACTACTACAGAGTTGGTCGAGCTTAAGGCACAGTTACAGGAACTTTTGTCTAAAGGTTTGATCAGACCAAGTGTTTCACCTTGGGGAGCGCCCGTGATATTTGTGAAAAAGAAGGATGGAACGCTTAGGCTGTGTATCGATTATCGAATGTTGAACAAGGCAACAATCAAGAACAGATATCCACTTCCTAGGATCGACGATCTATTTGATCAGATGCGTGGAGCAGCGGTTTATTCTAAGATAGACCTTCGATCTGGTTATCATCAGTTAAGGATTAGAGAAGAAGATATTCATAAAACAGCTTTCCGAACAAGGTACGGACATTATGAATTCACAGTTCTACCCTTTGGATTAACTAATGCACCCGCAACCTTTATGAACTTAATGAACAATATTTTTCAAGAATATCTGGACAAGTTTGTACTTGTATTCTTGGACGATATTCTCATTTATTCTAAAAGCGTTGAGGAGCACAATGAGCATTTGAAGATAGTTTTGGGAATTCTGAGAAAAATAAAGTTGTATGGTAAGTTATCCAAATGTTCTTTCTTTGATTCAGAAGTTCACTATTTGGGTCATGTCATAAGTAAAGAAGGAATTGCTGTAGATCCTTCAAAAATAGTGGCAATAACTGAGTGGCCTGCACCAAAGAATGTGCACGAAGTAAGAAGCTTCATGGGTCTTGCTAGTTACTATAGAAAATTTGTAAAGGATTTTTCTAAAGTAGCTGCACCAATAACTTCATTGCAAAAGAAGGATAAGAAATTCATATGGAATGATAAGTGCGAAGCGGATTTCAAAATTCTGAAAGACCAGTTGACTTCTGCACCTATATTAGCTATACCAGACCCTAATGGGAGTTTTACTGTTGTAACGGATGCTTCTGGGGAAGGCCTTGGAGGTGTTTTGCTTCAAAATGATCAAGTCATAGCATATGAAAGTAGAAAACTTAAATTACATGAGCTGAATTATGCCCCTCATGATTTGGAGCTTGCTGCCATTGTTCATGCACTTCAAGTCTGGAGACACTACTTACTTGGGAAACCTTTTGAGTTGAAAACTGATCACTTAGGACTGAAATATATTTTTACTCAGCCTAATCTTAATGCCAGACAGAGAAGATGGTTAGAATTTTTATCACAATATGACTTTGATATTAGCTATATCAAAGGGAAGGAGAATAGAGTAGCTGATGCTCTAAGTCGTAGGAGGCACATTTCTGCTCTTATAACATTAAGAACTCAGTTTAAAGATGAGGTAAAAAGTGCCTCAGAATCAGATGCATACTTTCAACAAGTAAAAGTAGCGCTTGCTGCAGAACCAAAGGATATAAGGTATAAAGGTTTTCATTTTGATAATGAAGGAATCTTGCGTTATGAAAACAGGGTATACGTACCTATGCTGAACGATTTGAGAAAGAAGTTGTTAGTTGAATTTCATAATTCACCTTTCTCTAGACACCCGGGTATCACAAAGATGCTTGCTGATTTGAAACAACAATACTTTTGGAAAGGTATGAAAAAGGATGTCATAAATTTTGTGACCCATTGTTTGGAGTGTCAGCGGGTTAAGGCAGAACATATGCACCCTGCTGGACTGTTATATCCTCATAGCATACCGCAGTACAAATGGCAAGTAATAACCATGGATTTTGTACAAGGATTACCCATGTCCAGGAATAAACATGATGTTATCCTAGTAGTTGTAGATAAACTGACTAAGGTAGCTCATTTCATCGCTGGAAATCTAAAGGATGATTCACCAGTGCTGGCCAAAAGATTCGTACACAAAATTTTCAGATTACATGGTGTACCAGAATTGATTATATCTGACAGGGATCCAAGAATGACGTCAAGATTTTGGCAAACGCTTAATGCAGCTCTTGGAACGAAACTAAACTTCAGTTCTGCATATCATCCGGAAACGGATGGACAAACTGAGAGGGTAAATCAAGTGTTGGAGGACATGTTGCGAATGTATTGCATGGATCAACAGTATAAATGGGAAGAGTATCTTCCATTAGTTGAGTTCGCATACAACAACACTTATCACTCATCTCTTAAAATGGCACCATTTGAAGCACTTTATGGAAGAAAGTGCAGAACTCCTGTTAGCTGGGATAGTGTTGAGGATAGAGTGGTAATTGGACCAGAGATTCTCACAGAAATGGAACAGCAAGTGAAGCTGATTCGTGAACGATTAAAGGAAGCAGCGGATAGACAGAAGAGCTATGCTGACCTTAAGCGGATTGATCGCAGGTTTGAGCTTGGTGAGAAGGTTTTTCTTCGTGTTAAACCTAGAAAGAGTTCTATAACTTTTGGCAAGGCTGCCAAGTTGTCACCTCGATTCGTGGGACCTTTCGAAATTGTCGAAATAATCAATCCTGTAGCTTATCGATTAGCATTACCACCTGCTTTATCTCGCATGCATGATGTTTTCCATATTTCTTTGCTTAAGAAATACGTTTCAGATCTGTCACATGTTTTAAATTGGAATTCCTTGCAGGTCCAAGACCCAGGAATAATCATGGTTAAACCCACACGAGTGCTGGAAACTCACCAATTGCATTTGAGAAATCGTGAAATACGGCAATGTAAGGTCCAGTGGGACCAGTTTAATGAAGAAAGTGCAACTTGGGAAAATCTTGAAGAGATGAAGATTGCTTTTCCTTCTCTTTTTCAACAGAATGAAATCTGTTGACAAAACATTTCTTTTATGGACTTATTTTTTTAAAGTAATTATGAAAGCCAGATGAAGGCAAACATTATTCAGGCTGAATAAAATGTGTTGTGACATTGATTTCTGGAACTATGCAAGTTGGAAAATAGTCGCATTGTTTTGTGAACTAATAAATTGGTTGACCTGAAGGTTAATTGAATATGTAATCATCGGGATAATGAATCTTTTTAGGAGGGAAGCATGTAACACCCTGAACTGTTGTTACTTCCTCCTGAGCATACAAGTGTTGATATGTGATTTCTTTTGTAAAAAGGATGTGTTCCTTTGATTGAGAAGTCATGCTTGATATGTACTGTATCTTCTTTGTAGATTGTAGATCTTTGACTGAGTCGGAATGTGATTGGACTCTTTTATTTCTTTCATTTTACACCTGAGTTTAATCTGATTTTGGAATGAATTATGGAGTTATCCATCTATAAGACCTAGCCTTGGATCAGTGGTATTGATCCAAGTGGTGCTTTAAGTTTATTCGTGATGAATTAAAATTATAGACCTTAAGCAGGTTGCAAGGTCTGGATGCATTGAATAAGCTAGTCCGGAGTATAACTCAGGCTGATCATGTTAAATGAACTGGTGCCAGATATCGTAATATATCTGGAAGGTCTTGATCGTGGACCAGGTAATAATTCAGTTACATTTAATTCACTAGCCTATTGGCAGTACAGGAGTGAACCCTGTTCGTGAATGTATGTTGAAGGTTCTTTTTCTGAGCATTTGAAATATTAGACCCAACTGGATTTGTTAAGGTTAGTAACCTAAAACTAAACCTAACCTAGGGGTTAGATTAGTATTAATCTAACCTAGACCTAGGCTAAGAGCTAATGTTCTAAGTTAGTATCTATGTGCAAAGTGGTTAGACTAGGTGTTATCCTAAATCCTAACCTAAGTTACTAACCTAACTATTGAACAAGGAGGAAGGGGACCTTTGGAAGGGTGCGAACCATGGGCGGCAGTTTCTATGTTATTAAATGCATGGATAAGCATGAGGGACAGGTAATTTGGTGGAGGTTTTAAAACGGCTAACTAGAGCCGACGTGGCAGGTCGCCAAAGTTGGAAATGGTCTTTGATGTGCAATTGTCCATCACCAACTATGGCGGTCAGTGGCAGTGGAGATTGAGCGGGAAATTGGGAGTAAATGCAATTAAGGAACTCGGTAGTCGAGCTCGAGTTTCACGGGAAGGCAGGAAAAATGGAAAGTTAGTAGTTTATTGGGTTTTGCATGCGCTCCGGTTTTCCTTCTGTCTGTTCACTGGTTCTTCGCACCAGTCTTCTTGGAGTTGCATGGCAAGTATGAGCGTAACTAGCTCTTTCCTCTGGCAAGGAAAATATATAAGTCATGGAAATAGCAAATTTTTGTTGGTGGCTCTAACTTGGAAAAGGAGGAGAAGGTTCGAGCTCTTTCAGTGGTCTGCTTCAAAATTTTAAGCAAATAACCAGGCATGTTAGGCCCTAACCTTTAAAAATCTTGCTCTCTTTCAAATGATTTCATTAGAACAACTCTGTTCAGATGATTTTTGGAATTAGATGAATTATATGGTAGCCTTGTGTGATTTTGTCACTGTATCTTCTTGCTGGTTCGATTTTTCAATTTAAACCTTGATGGGTGTATTTTATTTTTCGAACTGTTGCAATATTTCTTGGTGTTTTGCATTCCGGCTTTAATTTGCGAATATATATGCAAGAATGTGTACTGGGCTTGCTCTGTGAGAGCCCATGAATTGTTCTCTTGATGGGAACAGGCTACTGTTGATACTTGTTGTCAATGTTTACTGTTGAAACTTGTTGTTAACGCTTACTGTTGATGCGTGTTGTTGTTACTCGTTGGAAAGAATACTGATGGACATTTTGTTCAGTTTAATTGGACTTCTTTGTAACTTCTGTCGAGGTTATTAAGGTAGTGGTTATTGAATCTTGTTGGGTTTCGCTTGATTTTTAAAGTTATTTGTGAATGGATAACTTGCTGTGTTACAGTATTTCATTGCGACCTTGTTGAAGTTGTTTTTCCCTTGCATTGTGGTTATGGGATGCAACCCGTTGATAGTATGCAATATATATATTTATTGTATTCGAAACGACTCTGTGGAATCCATTGAATGATTCGTGTATTATGGACCACTGTTGAAGCTATATATACATATATATTTGAGTATTGGTAATTTGATTTTGATTGGAGTCCTGAAGGAGTAACAGGTATACGACCTATGTTATTTTGTAATGAATTTTTGGTACAGACTCTTGAGTGTACTTACGTTTCCTTCTGCGTAAGCTTGTGTGAAAATATTGAAGAGGCTCAGTTGGATTCTTTGTCACGAAATCAGTAATTAGCTTTTGTATAAGCCTGATTTTGAATGTTTACCATTGTTGGCACAGTTGGGAATCATTAATTATTATTTATCTTGTATACTGTTACTCGGGTTCAGTTGAATCCTTGACAGGTAACTATAGTATCTGCCTCTATTTAACCTGATTGGTACACTTGTTGTTTTTGGCACTGTTGGATTCCTTGAGTATAGTTAGATATCATGTAACTTGGCTCTGTAAAAGTGGGTTGTGAATACCACACTTCAAATCCTGAATGCGTCTAGATGAGAATACGATATGTCATGTTTCCTTTCTGATTATTCCAGTTAGATAAGGCTGTGCATGTTGCAGGAATTCTGTGTGATTATCTCGGCATAGTCTTAGGGAAACATCAATTGCTTAATGTCAAGGAGTATATTGTTGACTGCAATAAAATTAAAGATCTTTGATTTTGACCTTGGGTCCGAAAGCCTTGTAGTGTTTATTAGGGACTAGAAGGGGGCTGTAGGTTGATATGAGGGATTGTAGTCGTGTTTATGTATTCTGTAGCATGACAATCCTACCTTGAGCTTGACTGAACTTAGAGCCGTCGACTGCACCTCGACAGGTGATGTGGTGAATATCTTCTTGTTTTCCGCTTCATGTGGAAGGTCTTGTGGAGTCTGTTGGTAGAGGGTCATCACTGTTTAGCGTGAGAGCTACTGTACTGCTGGATAACTACAGTAGGTTGTTATATTTGATCTTTAACAAATCTGTGGTGCTTTTGATGGTCTCGTCTGATTTATTTGCATGTGTTTAAGGTGAATGCCTTGCTCTTGGAAAGACGGTACAGTCATGAGCTAGTTCTGAAGGAAATATGTATGATTCGTTTATTTCTCTTCTGTTATAAAGTATAGGTTGATATAATTGTTTATCTAACTTTTGGAATTGTTCTATCATGCTGATGGAATCATGAAAGGTTATTTATTTATTATGTTGAATATATAATCCGTCTGATGTTGCTGTCCTTGGGATTCAGATGGATAGTTGGTTAGATGCACTTGTCTTCTTGGTCACTAACGTTTTGATGAAATAATTGAAAAGTATCTGAGACTATTTAGTGACTATAATATGAGCTACGTGCATTTATAGTCATGTTGTTTTACAAAAGCATAGTCTGAAATATGTTTACTTGTTTGGTGATTTGATCTCATTTAAACAGGGTGTTTAATGAAAACAATTGATGGATTGCAATTGTTTTAATAGTTAGTGCTTATCATGCTCAGTTCATCGAACTGACCCATGTTGACAATTTTTGCAGATGGATGCCGTAAGTGGTAAAAGCACACAAATCTGATAGGATGATCAGATTGTTTAAATTTGATTTTATGTTGAATTACAGCTTAATTTTCTAAATGTACTATATGAGGAAAGATGTTCTTTTTCCGTTGAGCATTGTATCAAGTATGCTGAATGCATAAAATGTATTTGATTAGTTCTGAAGGAAATGAAATAGATAATTGATACTTATATGTTTGCATCCATATCTTGATAGTTTGACCTTCTTCGGTTCAAATGATCTAAAGAGCATTGTTATTATTGTTTATATTGGAGACTTCTGTGATTATCAAATGTAAGCTTGCAAGAATATGTGACTGATTACTTATGATTGTTTAGCAATTCTAGTGTGTTCTATCTAAAGCTAAATTGAAATATGGATCACTGTCTTACTGGAAACTAGGGTTAAAATAAACCTAAGCAGAACGCTAAACAAGCTGAATTAAATTATTAATTCCTAGTCTTGATTAAACCAGGACAACGTGTAATTGGAATCTTAATCACTATATCTCGATACTTATAGGTAAGATATAAATTCAATTTGAGAACTGAATTAAACCTAAATAGGGTTCAGATGGCAATCTCATGTGAAGATTTTGGGTTATTGTCCAATTTCATTGATATAGAATTAAGTAAATTCTATGAACTCCTTGATGGGACCTTAGTCTTAAAGACATCTCTGTGCAAAGGGTTTTATTAAGAAAGGTCATTCTAAGGTGAGGAACCCAGGGATCGGGAAAGGCTAACCTTAGGGGAATGTCTGTTAATATAATTTAAACTCAATGTGCATAACGCTTATTAATAAGTAGACCTTTTCGAGGTGGATTTAAAGGTTGACGGCACAAGTCAACTGCAGGGTTGTACCTTCGAGAAGATTAGGATCTTCTCAAAGATACAACAATGTAGGTGACTTATGATGACACCCTTTGCATTGATCGTTAAGATTTACACCTTTAACTCGAACAAGTTACTCTGGGACCGATTAGGAATGTGGTCACATTATATGGCTGCCTAGGAGACTCGGGGTATCTTGACACACTGGTTCAACTAGGGTTGACCCAGTATGTCATCTTATCCCTAGTCCTCGAGTGCATCCATATAACGTTGTCACCTTACTAATCCATTTCCGAGTGAATAACTTGGGATAAGAAGGACTGGCAGAATTCGGTATAAGACATTCTATATAACATAAGAATGGGGTGAAGGACGTATTCCAGATTGACGAGTATGCCGTTAAGGAATATGAGACATAAGCAGTATGTTTCAAATCTTTGGCCAAAGTATCGCAAGCTGCTGATTGCATTGTCCTGAGTCACCTGGTCTAAGGGATGAGATTCCGATGAATAATGGTAACAATTATTCAGTTAGGTTCTTGGACAGAGCATTCTGAATCCTAGAATAGGGAAGAGAACCGCAAGAGTGATGTGTTAAATAAAAATGTTAACTCTTATTACTCATGAATAGATCGGTAGATTTCCGAGTCATGGAATGAATAGATCGGAGGTACTCCGAGTCATTACAGCTGCATATGGTTATCTGTATAAGAATGGTTATTTGATTTGTGAGTTCTAAATTATGTATTTAGAACCAGGAAGCATTTATCAAAAAAAAAAAAAAAATTGACTTGTTCTAATGTATAAAATGAGGATGTTACACATAAACTGATATAAAACATCACATCATGAAAACATATCTACAAATCCATACATCCAAAAAAACATATAGATTGAGTTAACAAAAATAAATTTATGTAAAACCCTAATTGCAAACTAATTGATAGAAATAACAAATTACATATAGTCATTTATTTACCCTTAATAATTTTACCAACCCCAAGCGAATCGACCTATCACCCAGTAGACACTAGGCACTCACCCGAGGAATGCGTGAATGTCAAGCCCCTCCTTTACGTGATATTTTTGAGAAGGTTCCACCATTAATGGAGGATGATTTGTAAAAGTAGGAGTACATTCACTTATTTAAATAGGTATAAAATGTAACTAGAAGATCTAACATTAGTGCATCAAAAAAGCTAAATAACATTGTAATAAGCATAATAAACTAGATCTGAGCCATAATAAGTCAAATGACATGGGGATTTACACCCTTAAGAAAAATATACAGAATGAACGCAAACATATATTTTTATCGTTTTTCAGGTAGCCACATTAGAGTCAAAAGGGTCATCTCAAACCATATACAATAAATGATAGGGACTTAACTCCTATAAATCCTCTTTGGTATGAGACCTTAATTATACCTTTCCCATCCTAACTTTTGTTACAGATCCAAGTGCATATAGAGGATTATTACATCCCTTACACACTAAATTCTCTGAACCCTAGCATTAATGCAGCACTTTGTTACTCTGCTTCTTATTCTCTATATTATCCTCTTTGTGTCTCCTCTATGTCTTTATCTCAAGCATATCTCTTTATAAGATCAACACCCACCACCATGCCTTCTCTTCTAAAAAGATCATGTGACAAGTGTAGAAAAGGTTATCTAATGGTGAATGATTATCCCTTTAAAAACCCTCCACTCTTTGCAATGTCTTCTACGAATATTCCCTACATGGAATATCCTTTTCTTGACCTCCAAGGTTCTAGACTAGCACCTTATCCACTCATCACACCTAGTCAAGGCTTCACATTTTTTCTCAAGTGAATCTAGAATGCAAAATATGGCTAAGTCATTTAAACCCATGTTCTTCTTCTCGCGTGTGCCTTGGTTTCACTTAAAAAATTCTTAAACCCATTTGTTCTATACACATTCACCTGAGTGCCCTTCTTATTATTGGTCATGCACACACAACCTTTGGTACTTAGCTAATATTTTAGGGCCCAACATCACCCCACACTATGTGTGTTCTCCATCCACAAACACATCCTACTTTAAAGAATAAAGAATAGTGGGACATGGACAATCTGAATAAAGAATGAAAGAATGGAAGAATCTTATATTGTTGTAGGAGGAGGGGAAATTATTTCTTTACTGTCATTTCAATATTTTCCAAGGCATCCACCTCACCCTGCGCTTGTTGAAATAGGTCACCCACTAAAGCTCTCACCTCATCAAAACTCAATTATTCACTCTTAACATTTAGCGTGTCTACAAATTCTTCTATTTTCTTACTAAGATCGTCCAACTCGTCCATTCTGTGGGTGACCTAGGGACATAGTTCCTTAAGCCAATTCTTAATCAAAACCTGTAAGGTTTCGATTGATTCCAAAATTTTCTCAACCTTAGCTAGGATCTTATCCTGCTCCTCCTTGTTTCCTTTGTTCTTCTCTTGAAACTCCTTCAGACCTTCCTCATGTGTAGCAACTAGTATGATTTCTACCCTAGCTCTGTCAACATAATTTTCATAAACATCCTCAGCCATTTATGTGCTGGTCTACAAAGTGGCAAGGAGCTCAAAATAACAAGTAATTGTATCCTTAATCTTTAGTTTCTCTTCCTCATTTTATCTTGTTAATGCCTCTTCTACTTATTTCAGTTTGAGCGGATGCCTTTCCATGGTGAGGATACGGGTCAAGTCTTCAAATAATTACATGGTCAACTCGTATTATTTCTCAGGTAGGGCCAGGTCCAAGTTCCTTAAGCTTATGGCATCTTGTTGGTGAGGGAATTTTTTGGGTGGAAAAATTTGTGAATTCCTTTCCAACACTCTGGGAATCTAAGTCCCTCTACTTAACCAGTGTAACTACCGTATATGCATGCACATGAAAAGGTGGATTTCTGTGGTGGCCTTTCAGTCAGGGATCCAATAGGGGCACTCCATTGACCCTGTGGAAACTGCTTACAGTTATCTGAAAGGAGGGAATTTTCTATGAAGGTGGGAAAGGGAGTGAGAAGAGAGGTAAGAGAACTAATGTTGCAGGTAGAAAATCAAATTCCTACACACACTAGTTATAAATTTCAACACATGCATTCATGAGAAGAAATAACTCTACAAATGGCAACAAGATGAGATAATATTGTGAACTCAAAGTTTCTAAAATATCCTCATCAAAGAGGCTACAAAATCCTTCTTCTTGTATTGATGCTTAAATAGAAGTTGTACATAATGAGGGAATGGAAGAAATTTGAGAATGGAGGAAATTAGAAGAAAATGGCTCTCCTTTGTTTTCTCTAAGTATAATGCACTCATGAGTTTATAAGATCAATCACCATCCCTGTATAATGGCATGAAGAAGCCATTAAATCTCCTCTAAGAAATGGTTATAACTTCTTCTTTGTTGGTAAGAAAAATTTTACAATTTATTTTCAATCATTCGTGTCTATTTAGATTCTTGATTAGCAAAGAAACGCCAATGGTGAGAAAATCTAGACTTTTCATAATGCAGCCATTACACTCTTTGTGTAACTTTGAATTTAAACCATTCATCTTGCCTTTGAAACTTTAAACTAGAGTCATCCATGTGGGAGAAATTTACTGGAGCAGGCATGGAGGATGCCTTTTGGAGAAATGACATTTTGGAACATTTTGGACTACTCACCCACTTTTAATATGGTCATGACACGTGGCCTCACTTGATTGGAGACAGAGTCACGAGCCATTTTTATAATTTTACCTTTTTTACTACGAGCTAAAAAACACAAATTGCTTCACAGGCCTGCCTCCCTACTTTGACCTTTGATGCGGGCTTAATATTTGACTTTCTCCCTTATAGCATGATTAGGGCTATAGTTCACTTTATGCCTTTTATCCCTTTTGGAAACAAGACTCAAAAAACTCAAACGGATCTAACAATCTGCCTCCCCACTTTGACTTTCCAACGACGGGCCCAAGATTTGACTTGTTCCTTTGTGCTTGGCAGGGCTGCAGGTCACTTTTTAACTTCAAACCCCCTTTAAAAAAAGGCTCAAATTCTCAAATTTCCCTAATGATCCACCTCCCTACTTTGACACTTTTGAGGTGGGCTCAAGATTTGAATTTTTTCCTTTAAGCCTGATTGAGGTTGTGGGTCACTTTATGACTTTTAGCCATTTTGGAAACAAGGCTTAAATTTAGAAATTACTCTGCCAGCCTACCTCTAATTAGATATTTCCACATACCCATGGATAATTGGGCCAAAATTTGATGGGGAAGAAAGTGCCCATCATTCATGACTATGGAAAAATGCAGAGAAGAAAACTCCACCATTTTACGCCTGATTTTCAAATTTCTTTCGCAAACCAAGGAATTGAAAATAGTACAAGGTTCGATGATCCATGGCCATAAAAATATAGAAAATGTAATTCAAAGGAGGAAAACAATAAAATTTTCATGCATCTAGATAAGAAAATGGAAAGTTCTTCAAAAAGTGTAGACTGGAGAGTTTAAACAACTTCAAAGCATGAATTTCTCTGGCTTCCAACTTTACTTGAACACTTCTGGAGGGCGTGAGCTAAAAATATTCAAATTTGACTTAGAAAAAGAGGTGGGAATTTTAAGGGTGACTACAGCTGGTTCTATCTTGGGGACATGACATAGACTGAGCATAGTGAAGACATGACATGGGAATCCAGAATCTCAATCTCTAGACCTTTGTGTAATTCATTGACCAGTGCCTTATCCATTGGGCCTTGCAAATTTGTACACAACTTCAAGAAAGAAAGATCAAAAGAAGGAAACACACAAGCACACAACAGGAAGGAAACAAACGACATGCAATAGAAGGGGAAAAAAAACCACACAACAAAAAGGGAAACACACCTAGCAATCACCTATGGTACAAGGTGGGGAACAACCTACTTTCAATGATGATATAATTTCAAGTATTGCCAGCTCCAAGGAAATTCCATTGGCAATCCATCCATTTACGAGAGAAGAAAAGTGTTCTCGATGTCAGGTTCATGAATTTGGAATGGACCAAGCCATAATGAGTCAAAATTTCCATGGATACCTTTTAGTTCTCTTATCTTGTCCAATAGCAGGATGAGATCTCCAACTTTGAATTCTCTTGTCTTGGCATTCTTATCAAAAATATTCTTTAATTTTAATTGGTGTTACTTGTTGGGCCCCAAAAATATTGGCTAAGTGACAAAGGGAGCATAGGTGAGCAAGGCATAGTTGAAGAAAGGTGTGCAAGGAGAAGGTGCATAGGAAAGGGTTTAAGGAAACCCATGAAACGTGCGTGGACAAAGCTAAGTTTCCATGACTTAGCCATATTGGGAATTTTGGTCAAGATAAGAGGAAAATGTGACCTAACTATGCATGCAAAGTGGATAAGGTGCCATCCTGGTGACAAGTTGGCCCAGGAAGGAATATGCCCTGCAGGAGAGGCTTCTAGAAGGACATCATGGCACAAAGTGGTGAGCTCAGGCCTAGAGGAGCATGTGCTCCTAGAGGACCACATTCAGACACTTGGTGATAGATCTAAGGCCACATGAGAATGATTTGGTAGATCAAAGACGCTATATATACAAGTTCTTAGAGAAGTAAAAGACACACCTGAACATATAGAGAAATGGTGGAGCTCTACAGAAATACTACAAGGACTCTGCTAGTTTTGGAAAATAAGGGTAGGAAATAATCTATTAGGGGTTGGGAATTATAAATTTTCTTTTGAGGGCCTAGTTATATAAGTCTAGTTATAATGCATGGCTATGGTCTACCTTTCTGTGACATTCTGTAATGGCCTACTAAATGTAATAAGGTTACTAATTTGATATGAATATGAGCATTAATGGTTATGATACATATATCCTTCTTCATAGTTATTTCTCATTTATGTTTATGAACTAGTATGAATTCTTGTATGATTTCCTTTCTGTATTAGTGTAAGTTCTTTTATCTGTTAAAGTAATTTATGTCTGGAATGACTGTAAGGATCTAGAAGCCATTCTGAGCTCTATGGTGCTTATATGTCTTATTTCCTTTCAAAATATCTTACACTCAGATCATAGATGATGTTTCCCATTAAACTCACATAAAAGAGAGACTCAGCACCTGTGCGTGCCTCGGGTGAGTTCCCAGCATCCACTGGGTGATAGGCCGGTGTGCATGGGATTTCTTTCCTTTGTGATGGGGGTAAAAATGACTACATCTTGGTTCCATTGCTGGGACCTCTTTTCAAAGTTGTAATGGGAAATGGCATACATCATTATCTGTATAATGAGTAATGATAGAATGTTTAACTCTAGAAAGTGTTGAATCATGGTTCAAGAGCACGGAGGATGGATTTTCTCAAAGATTCAACACTGGACCTGAATTTAATGCACGTAGGTGGGTAGAAGAGAACCTCTACCATGATTTATATGAAACATTTTTATGTTGCTTCCCAATAGAACTGTATGAATGGCTCTCAAAATATGCATCTAGATCAAGATGGTATTATAGATCATGTGCGTGGACCCAAGAAGAATACTAGAGGCTATAGGATGCAGATCTGACATGGACTCATGTTGTGGATCATTGGTGGAAGGGTGTGTTGGCTAGCTACACTCTAGAGTACACTATTTCTGCATATTCTTTCTTGGAGGTTGTTAAGTTTGAATTTATGTCGGATCCTAGAGGATCATTTCTATGTGCTATCCCTTTGGAAATGAATATCTTGATTGTTACTTTGAGTTTAGAGGCATTTCCAATGGCCAGCTAAACCATTCTAAGCATTGGGCGAGGAAGCTAGAGTGGAGGAAGATGGTAGATATTACGATGCAGAAAGAAAGGGAGGAGAGATGGCTTAAGTATAGTGAAGCACATGAAAGGGAGATTGGTAGACAACATGAGGATGCAAGTGTGATGGATCTATAGAGGCAGACGTTGTGGGAAGGAGTTGAGGTTCACACGGAGGATGTGGAACCTGAGTAGTTTGTGTTACCCCATCTTGGAAAGTTCCTCAGAGAGAATCCTTCAGCTTCTGACAAGATTTTATCACGCAGAGAGAGAAGATTCATTTGGGACATATCTAAACCCACCTAGTGACCAAAATCTGGCACTTGGTTTTCCAGATCAAGGAAGGAGTATCATTAACCCAGTTGGTATCAGTGGAAGTGA
Organism: Taxus chinensis; assembly: GCA_019776745.2. Classification (NCBI taxonomy): domain Eukaryota; kingdom Viridiplantae; phylum Streptophyta; class Pinopsida; order Cupressales; family Taxaceae; genus Taxus; species Taxus chinensis. The sequence goes on along the minus strand of CM034149.1, from coordinate 246,596,579 downwards.
CAAATCTACACCATGGAGATACAATTTTTTAGTTCCCACTTCTATGGATATCCATATTCCAGTATTTGAAGGAGTCTTTAGACAAGGAGGAAGTACACAAGCCTTTGGTCTCACATCTGGGAGTGGTGCAGGGTACAATAGTGGTAGTGGGGCATTATCACAGACCGTCGGTACGTATAGTTCAGTGGAACCTTGGGGACACTTGGCATGACTACTATAGGACCTGGTGGTTCTAGTGGATCTTGTGAGTCAGGAGGAACAAGAGACTTGGTGAGACCTAGTGATTCTGGTGGATCTAGTGGCTCATGAGGAACACAGACCTAGTGGATCTGGCGATGGTGGAGGAAACACTAGAGGGAACCAAGGCTCTGGCTCAGGAGGACAAGGGCCCCAGCCACCCCATTAGAGTCTTCTTTGAGATGTCTTTACATTTTCCATATTAAAGAGGTATTGAAGATGTTGCAGAACATGTTCACAAGTGTGAGTTGCTATGGCACGCAAAGGGGATCACAACCTCAAAATGGGAAGGCTAGTCAGTTTGTAACTACGTTGCAAGGGTGTGCACATATAACTAGTATAGGAAATATAACCCTCATCAAATGGTGGTGGATTATACTGCTTTAAAGAATGCCTTCTTGGAAGAATTTCACATCCTTGAGTTTGAACAAAAGAGCATCAAAACCCTAAAGCAGATTCAACAGGGAATGGCAGAGAGTGTGCAGGAGTATGATGCATGCTTCAAAACTCTCTTGTCTAAATTATCATATGATATTCACCCTTCACAACATGCTCAATGGTTTTTTGGAGGGTTGATCACACCTTTAGAAGGGACTTATCTCATAAAACTTTCACAGACTCACGTGAGGCGCTAGAAGCTGCTCTATGCACCGAGGATGTGGGCAGTGCTGACACTAGTATTAGCTCATTTTTGGAGGCTTAGATTACTGTTATGGCTAACTAGCTGGAAAAATTGTCTACAAATTCATCCCATGAGACTCACAATGGTTTATGGTGTACAGATTATGAGGTAGAGAGGCATGTCAAGGATAGTTTCCCATGGAGGACAGTACGCACCGTGACAGTAGACTGTGAGATTTGTCAATGAGACCATGATGCAAGTAGATGACCATTGTTATAGCACACAATTTAGAAGAATGTGTCTTGCTACTATAATATATACACCTCTATAACCCATAATAATAAGGATTATAGGCTTATTGATTAGATCCATGAGGCCATTGATCATGGGGTGCGCCAGACTAGCATTGTCAGTAGTTCTAAAGATGATAATTTCCGTTATGAGGATTGCAGGCGCGTAGGGAAGGGGATCTTTCAAAGGATTCCATGGTCATCGTAACCATGGAGGAAGAAGTGAGTTCCCACTTGGAACTTGTTTTAATTGTGGGTCTATAGAGCATTACAAGCGAGAGTGCCCAAACCTATTAAAATTCTCATGGTGTGGGAAGAAACACAAGTATGAGGAGTTCCCTGAGTTATTTGAGCACATGAATAAGAAAAAATAGAAAAACAAGGACGCTGTAATGGTAATCATTAAGAAGACAGACACATAATGGATGTCATGGGTAACACGTGATGTAGGCTTAGAACCTTTTTTAGTAACAACAAGAGAAGAGGCCGCATGCACAAAGGAAATACCAAGGCAGAGGACTTTGGTTTCAAGGGAAGAAGAGGTGCATGGAAAGTACCTAGAACCTACTCATCAGAAGGAGGTATATCAAGATACCATGGATGTTATTTATATTTTTCAAGGAGAAATATAGTGTCTAAAGGAGCAGCCTAGGCGGGAAGAGCAAAGGAGGAAGGTCGAGGTGCCAAGAGATGACCTAGATGAGGTCAAGGAAGCATGTAAAATGCTAAGGCAAGAGAATTTTATTCCCTTGCTAAGAGCATGGTTAAGGGAGAGGGTAAAACACATCATAGAATAGCATGAGAGGTAGGTTCTGCATGCAAACCTTCTCCCTCACACCCTTGATTATGACAAGGAAATCATGTTAAATGTGGTAGTGGATGGATGGCTGCTGAGTAATATCCTCATTGACACAAGCATGGAGGTCAATGTTATGACATTGGATGCATGGCATCAGATGAGAAGGCCTGCATTATAGCCATCTTTGAATGTGATGTATATGAAAAAAAAAACAAAGGAAATGCCCATTGGTGTCTTAAAAGATAAAGCTATCACCATTCAGGGAGCTAAGTTTACTAGGGACTTTGAAGTCTTGGCACTCACCAAGGTAGCCAATTTCCCAGGACTACTTGGGCACCCATGGTGTTACAAGAACAATGCGGATCTTGAATTCAATAAAGGGTACATCAACTTTTAAAATGAGGAGTGAGTCATCATACCCATGGCTGATGGGAAGTCAACACCGTATACTGAACCTGTGGGAGAAGAGGTCCTGGATAGGATATATGTGTGCTTAATCAAGGATCCAAAGATAATCCATCCTACGAATGGAGTTATCTAGTTTGAAGATGCTCATTCAATAAGTGACACCACAATTCTAGCATGTGATAATTGGGTGTATGGGACCTACGAATTCATCAGATGACATTTAAGAGGATCGGTGACAAAGGTGAAAAATGCACACACATGCAAATGCTTAGGACAAAAATAGCTACCTAAGTACTCAGGAGGGGCCTCCCCTGAGGTATTTTTGCATAGAATGGAAGCCCAGTGGAAGGAGGAAAATTAAAGAAGAGGGATGTTCAGTTACATCCTACTAGGAATTGTTGTGCGTTAGTGGGTGACACATCAAGATAATCTATTAGAATTACACGAAGTGAGAATTTCCTTCTGTGTTCATTTCTCGAGAATCAATGCACGACCACCATCAAGGACTATCATGGTAAGAATCCCACCTCTTTCCACATCCAAGCTTGTGAAAGAACCTAGAGGGAAGGTGCAGAAGCTTTGCCACTATCCCTCTGGGTGCACAAATTGTATTCTAAATTACAGGGTTACGCATGCACATGGCACATACATTTTGAGACACACCATCAAATAGGGAATTGGCAAGAACTAGTGGCTGACCTAGTTCAAAAATTCGAGTACCGAAGTACCAGGCCATTAGGTTATAATGCATTGCTTATTGTTAAGTGCCTTACCATGGGGGACAATGCAATGGTAGAATATAGGCTATTGGAATTTCTTGATGAACTAGGTTTGGTGGAGCACTTTGAAGAAGAGGAAATAGAGGAGGATCATTTTACATGATCGTGTGTGAAAAAGGAAAAAGGAAATCTTGTTTATGTGATTGATGGGGAGGAAGAAAAAGTTTGGATGTTAACCATTCTATAGGGATGCGTTAGGTAGTAGATTGTGTTGATACTCGTGTGTGCACCTATCATGAACCTTTAAAAAATAAAAAGGTTAACAGTTCAAGAGAAGAACCTAAGGAAGATATCATTGGAGATTACTGGTTGGAGAAGGAATTCTCTAAGATCATTGATCTTTAGTGTGAATTTTAAGATTTATTTCCATGTGGGTACCATGAGCTCAAAAGCATCCACCATTCCTTGGGGAAAATGAGGATAAAGCTGAAGGACAGTGCGTGCCCAATTAGGAAGAGACCCTATCAGATGAATCCCAATTTTTGCATGAAGGTAAAGGAAGAGATAGAAAAAATGATAGCATCTAGGATCATTGAATCTGTGGAAAAATCAAAATGGATAAGTCTGATGGTAATCAACATCAAGAAGGATGGGAAGATTAGGATCTGTGTGGATTATAAGGAGCTGAATGTAGTTTGTGTCATCGATTATTTTCCAACCCCATTCAGTAAAGAAATTTTGGAGGGAGTCACAAGGTGCAAAATCTATTCCTTTACAGATGGATTTTTGGGGTATCACCAAGTCCAAATTGCAAAGGAATACTAGGACAAGACAACTTTCACCACTGAATGGGGAAGTTTTTCATACATGGTCATGCCCTTTGGGTTGAAGAATGTGCCTATTGTTTTCTCACGCATAGTGGTATAAGCATTCTAGGACTTCATCGACAAATTGCTTTAGGTCTATCTAGATGATTGGATGGTGTATGGGCTAGTAAAAGACCATTGTGATAATTTGAGGTTGATGTTTGAGAGGTGTCAGATGTTGAGGATATCCCTCAACAATAAGAAGTGTGTCTTTATTACTCCCTTTGGAACGTTATTAGGGCATATCATATGTAAGAAGGGCTTACTAGTAGATCCTACTAAAGTTGTTGTGATTGTGGGATTGGGGAAACCTACTAGCCATAGCATAATGCACGGGTTTCTTAGACACATGGGCTACTATCGAAAGTTCATCAAGGGGTATGCCAAGATCGCCACACCTTTAGAATAATTTCTCAGACATAAAAGTTCCTTCCATTGGGGAAAGGCATATTAGAAGGTGTTTGATACATTGAAGGATAGGCTTGTCACCGCGCCTATATTACATTTTCCCTCTTGGGATAAGCCCTTCCATGTTCATGTAGATGCCTCTAGAATGACCATTAGGGTAGTGCTTGCACAACCTGGTGAGGGAATTTTTTATCATCCCCTATGCTTTGCAAGTAGGAAGTTAACACTAGTAGAGAAGAATTATACTACAACTGAGCACAAAGCATTGTCAATGATCTATGTGCTTCACAAGTTTAGATAGTATCTGCTAACAACTCCCTTTGTGTTTTACACCAACCACATAGCGTTAAAGTACTTAGTAAATAAGATCATTCTATAAGGGTGCATATGCTAGTGGGTGTTGTTATTTCAATAATTTGAGTTCATGGTAGTTGTGAAGCCAGGAAAGAGTAACTGTGGACCTGATCATTTGTCAAGGATTGATCTAGGGGAGGATGCAGAGAGCATTGAAGAGACAATGCTAGACACACAAATGTTTAGGTTGCAGCGCGTGCCCTTATATTTGGATGAGATTGTAGTATTTCTAAAAGAAGGTGTGGCACCAAAAGGGATAAAGACATTAGAGAAGAAGCAACTAGCCATATGTGTGGTGCCCTGCATGTTGATCAGTGGGGACTTATATAAATTAGGGCATGGTGAAGTTTTGCACAGGTGTGTACTAGAGCATGAGTGCCTTTCCATCATAGAGGAAGCACATGGAGGAAGTGCATGTGGATATTATGTAGGCTACACTACCACACATAAAATATTAATGGCATGCCTGTGGTGGGAAATTTTGTAGAAGGATTGTAAGGACTATTGTAAAGTGTGTGACCACTGTCAGTGCATTGGCAAGCTAGGAAGAAGAGATGAAATGCCTTTGCACCCTGTCTCTAGCGCTGAACCTTTTGAGAAATGGGCAATAGACTTTGTAGGCCCTATTATACTAGCATCACATAGGACTAGATCATGCTACATAATCACTTGCATGGACTATTTGACAAGGTGGATAGGGGCAGCCCCAACTAAAGACTACATAACAGCTACAGTAGAATTTTTTTTGTGGGAAAACATTATCACAAAGTATGGATGCCCTTTAAGTTTAACAAGCGATATGGGTACACATTTCTTGAATGAGACTGTGAGGATTCTATTAGCAGGGTTCATGGTGGCTAATCACAAGACTACACCTTATCACCCACAAGAAAATGGAACCACAGAAGTGTTTAACAAAATATTGAGTCATACCTTGAAAAAAAATTGTGATGTCGGAACACAAGATTGGGATGACAAGGTATGAGTCGTATTATGGGCTTATAAGAAAACTTATAAAAGGTTGAACAAATCCACATCATTTCAATTGGTGTTTGGCATGGAAGATATTCTGCTGATTGAGTTCATGATACCTTCTCTGCGAATAACACGCATAGGAGGGTTGGCTAATGAGAAAGCGCTGGAAGAGAGAATTGAGGAATTGATGAAGATGGATGAAATATGATCACTCACCAGGTGGAGAAAAATAGCAAAAAAAGAAAAGAAAAAAGCATGGCATGATTTCCACATTAAAAACAAGAAATTTGAGGTTGGGTAGATGGTCTTACTATATGATTCTAAGTTTATGCACCACCCTGGGAAGTTGAAAGTCCATTGGTTGGATCCCTACATAATCTCGTACATCCTTGATTCGGGTGTGTGCTAGTTACAAGCACTAGATGGAATGAAATTTCCAGGACACTTCAATGGGAGTAGGCTGAAGCCCTACTATAAATAAGGATTTTTGGTGTTTGTAAATAAGGTAGTTTTTCCAAATAATTTAGAATTTCCCTTATGTATTTCCTTTCTTGTAATTCCCTTTCACGTTGTTGTTTTATTTTACACCTTGGGCACCGGTAACCTTGTTACTTTTTTAGGGTTTTTGAATGTGTAGAGGGCCACACATCATTTAAGTGTGGGGTGGAGGGATGTGAAGGAAAGCATGGGTAGAGTGCCAAGGAATATTCTATTGAAAATCCATGTTGAATGGCCCTATTGAAAGAGTTACATAAAAGAAAAGGTGGAAAAGGATGGTTGGTGTTAAGATAAGGCTACTTTCAGATCTCATGTACAGAGAAGGACGAAGCACATAAAAAACATGAGGTAGGAAAGAGAAAAAATCATGACAGAAAAAGTGCCTTTGGTGTAGGTGACGCATGTGTAAGAGTCTCTTGTCAAGATGGATTGGTTGCGTGCCAAAAGATTGGGAATTATCCGTGCAAGTTCGGTGTGTAAGTTAGGGCACAGAAGTCAGGATTTTTTTGAAAAATCCACTTCAAATGTTAAAATTACAATGGTAGGTGAAGTATCATTTAATTCTTAAAAGTAGTTAAAACTATAAATAAAGGCTCGGGTAATTCATTATTCACTTTGCGTATAAGGATCAAGAAGCACTTGTGCATCTTTGTAAACTAGGGCTTCTACAACTGATCTATGTGAAGAAAAATTTGAAAAGTGTGAGCATGAGTCATTAGTTTGTATTCAAAAACCAAAGAGAAGGGAGTTCACGGGTATAAGAGAAAAAGTGAGAAGGTGTCGTTTGCGAAGGAACTATCCTAGTTAGGGTTTGAAGAATTAGGGCATGGGTTTAAAGGGTTTTCTTCACAAGTTCGAGATCTAAGGTTAGGGCATGCTTAGTGATAAGAGAACCTAAGAAATGGCACCCAAGAAACTAGTTGTCACACGTAAGAAGGGCAAGGGCAAGGACAAGCAACAAGAAATTATCGTGTATAGAAATAAAGAGTCATACGCAGAAATGCAGTGCCTAGATAGAGTATTACTGGGAAAGGATTGGGAGTCCCATTTGAGAAGCATGTTTGTAAATGATTACAATCATTGTTCGAGCACAATCAAGAAGGATATGGTGTTGGAGTTATTGCACCCAAAAAATAAAAGGACACCTGAGGGGTTGTCCATCTATGATGATGACATAAATGTCAAGTTGGAAAAGTCAAGGTTATTGCAACTCTTTGAGTTGCCCTACTTCGGGAAGCCTAAGAAACTTTACCAATAGTTGATGTTGCACATGCATGAATACTACTTCCACTTGACAAGGTGCAAGATGTACATTACCCCTCAGCTCATTTCACATTTCACAAGCCTCATCTATGAAGGAGATAGTTTGGAAGATGACTTAAGCGACAAAGAGGTAATTAAGGATATTGTCGCTGCATATGCATAGAAAAAGGGATCGAGGTACTATGATATCATGGACATCATGGATATCATGATGAAGATGGCTGCACACCTTGTAAGAAAGATAAATGGGCAAGAGAGATGGACCCAAGTTAACAAGGCATGGTTGTATGTTTGCAAAAAAAAATTGGAGGGCACCATCTACAACTTGTCTACATTCATCACAAATGATATTTTTAGTAGCACAAAGGAAGGTGAAAAAATCCTTTTCGATAATGTCCTACTAATCATTGTGTATTCAGATATTGGAGTACTAGATGCTTTAGACAAATTCATGTGGGAGTACCTTGATGAGGACCCTTTGCCCGCAAAAACATTTGAAAAATATGCCAGTGAAACTATGACGGACATGTATAAAGCACACCTAGAGAAATGGATACATACCTGAGGAATGCATTTAGGGTAGAATGGAGGATTCCTAAACAACTGCTAATAGCCACTGAGGGAGATGTCAAGTTTGTTGTGTATAAACATTTCTACCTGGGTAGATTCAAACTGACAGATGAGACATGGAGCCCATGGTGCAAGATCCCCTTTGCCTTCACAGCTCAAAACTTCCATGCGGGAGTGAATAGGTTCAGAGAATCCAAGAAGTTGAGGTTGGACCTTGGAAATCTAGACTGATACCATAGGGAAATTCACAAAGGGTTGGTCTACCCCAACAAGCACGCATATGTGGAGAGGTACGTGTCACATGAGGTCCAAATGGTGAGGCCCATGACCTTGCCCATTGCATAAGGATATGCAAAGTGTGTATACCTTTGTATAAGACCTGAAGCTGAGAAGGGAACATACCTGGAGATTGAGATATCCATACCTAAGGACCCAACTGGTAGGAAGAGGCCTGCACATAGGTGGGAGGAAAAAGAGCCAAAGAAGAAAATACAAAGTGTGGTGGAAACACAAGTAATAGGTTCCCTTGGGACAAGTGCCAGAACTAGCATGTACTCGTGCAAGAAGAAGTCCATAATCAAAGAGAAGAATCTAGAGCAAGAAAATTCATTAGAAAAGGAGTCATTGGGGGAAGAAAAGACAAAGTCACCTATATCGGAATCCCCAATTAGGAAGAAGCAAAGGGTAGAAGAAGAGATTTCCTCAAAAGAAACTAAGAGTTTAGAGAGGTACATAGATGAAAAGGATGATGACGATGAGGAAGATGGTAGTGAAGAAGATGATCCTAGAAGAGATCAAGAGCCACCCATCTGCAAAGTGTATGATTCAGAATAGGAAGGTGAAGAATAAAAATAGGGGTTCCGTTTTGTACGACGCAAGGGTAGCTAGGAGAGGGAAGGCACCCAAGACATGGGAAGAAGTGAGGATGTTGGCATGTAGAAGCAAAGGACTCCAAGACTTATTTAGGAGTAGATAATCAAGATGGCAGAAGAAGATGTAGAAAATATCATTGATACCTTGGTGGAAGAGGAGTTGGAACACATTGCTGAACTGGAATTAAATGAGGATAAGAAAGAAAGCACAGAAAAGGATCATAGTAGCACTAGAGCCCCCACTTTGACTGTAGTCATTCTGAAGGTCACGCGCATGTGAGGAAGGCACACAGAGGAGGAGAGGCTAGGGATGGGTTATATTAATGACCCCAAAAAAATTTTGCATGTGTGGTTCCAGAGCATAGTTCTAGCAAAGGAGCTCATGGAGATGTCATCTTTTGATAAGGAGATTGCTTACCAATTGACAAGGAAGATGCTCTCCTGGGCATTTGAGTCCCATCTTGATGAGCCAGAACTTGAAGTAAGTAATGGGGAAATTATGACATTACAAGAATGAAAAAGAGATAACCCATTGGTTAATGCTTAGCAACTCTCAAACGAACAACTATGTAATGCACTCAATAAGGTATCCATTGAGGTCAAAGCTAGACTCTTTAAGTGGAATGATAAAATCAAAGATCTAGATGATGAACTGAAGAAGATAGAGGAAGATCTATCTACAAGGACAAAGCAGCTGAGCTAAGAGAATATGATCATCGCCCAGTGGTAGTAAGAGTTAAGGGATGAAAACGCTAGAGTGCATAAAGTTTACAAAAAGGTGGAGTCCATTACAGATGCCATAGTGTTGAAGTATCCGAACCTAACACCTACCGCGTGGAAGTATACATCTACCTTGGAGTGCTTAGAGGACTTAACAAGAGCCCTCACCATGGAGAGACAACCGCTATCTTTAGATTCTGTAGAATAGGTGGCCGTGCGCTTAGAAAAGGAGGAAAAATTAAAAGTCATGGCACTCATACCAAAATATAACAAGGTTTACGCTAATGTGAATATTACTGCCCAGAGTGTTGAGGCTGCGTACGACAACTACGTGGATAGGGATAAAGTGGAGAGCATACAGGTCGCCAATGATGAAGTGGAACCTAAATCTTTCTAGGATAAAAATAAGGGAAACAGAACAGAGCGGGAAAAGATCCTAGCTCAGGTCAAAAAGAAATCTGAGGCCATTTAAACCTTAATGGGTTCAATAAAAAACTGGTTAAAGGAACTATACCTACAGATTACATGAAGGATGGATGTGTTGGAGGATGTAGATAAGGAGTTAGAAAATATTGTTGACACCATGAGCACATAAGGGGATGGGCTAGGTTTTGAACAGGTGAGCGCCTTGGTGGGTGATCTTTTCTAGAGAGCGTAGAATGAAGTTGACACCTGGAACAAGTTGGAGGATGACTTACAAAAATATTTTCCTAGTTTATTACAGTGATGCCATCACTGTCCCATTATTTCTTCTTTCCTATATTCTTCATCCCCTTATTATTTTTCCAAGGTGTAATCTTATTATGATTCCTTATTCATTTTAGAATTATTTATGCAGGTGGAGAACAGGCATAGTGTGGGGTGATGTTGGGCCCCTAAAATATTGGCTAAGTGCAAAAAGGTGCATAGGCACGCAAGGCGTAGTTGAAGAAAGGAGTGCAAGGAGAAGGTGCGTAGGAAAGGGTTTAATAAAACTCATTACGCATGCACAAAAATATCCAAGGTTCCAAGACTTAGCCATATTGGGTATTTTGGGAATGATATGAGGAAAACATGACGTAACTGTGCATGCAGAGTGGATAAGGTGCTAGCTTGGTGATAGGTTTTCCCAGTAAGGAATATGCCCTGTGATAGAGGATTTTATAAGAACATCATGGCACGGAGTGGTGAGCTCAGTCCTAGAGGAGCATGTGCTCCTGGAGGACCACATTCAGACACTTGGCGATGGATCTGAGGCCACAGAAGAATGAGTTAGCATATCAAAGAGGCTATATATATAAATGCATGTAGAAGTAAAAGACACAACTAAACATATAGAGAAAGGGTGGAGCTCTGTAGAAATACTGCAAGGACTCTGCTAGTTTGGGCAAATAAGGGTAGGAAAGAATGTATTAGGGGTTAGGAATTATAAATTTTCTTTTGAGGGCCTAGTTATATAAGTCTAGTTATAATGCATGACTATGATCTGCCTTTCTATGACATTTTGTAATGGCCTATTGAATGTTAGAAGGTTACCAAGTTGATATGAATATGAGCATTAATGGTTATGATACATACATCCTTCTTCATAGTTCTTTCTCATTTATGTTTATGAACTAGTATGAATTCTTATATGATTTCCTTTCTATATTAGTGTAAGTTCTTTTATCTGTTTAAGTAATTTATGTCTAGAATGACTGCAAGAATCTAGAAGCTGTTCTGAGCTCTATGGTGCTTATATGTCTTATTTCCTTTCAAAATCTATTACACTTAGACCATAGATGATTTTTCCCATTAAACTCACATAAAAGAGATACTCGGCACCCACGCATGCCTCGAGTGAGTGCCCAACATCCACTGGGTGATAGGCCGGCACATATGTGATTTCTTTCCTTTGTGATGGGGGTAAAAATGACTACACTCCTTAATGCGATCCACCACTTGGAGTCTATTTTCTTCCAAATTCTCAAGAAATAGGATCCTCTTGTCAATGGAATCCTTGTACTAACCATCTTCTATTGTTTGTAACATCTTGAGAGCTGGCATATTGATCGTGAGAGGGATTTATACTTCGACTCCATACAGTAGTTGGAATGGTGATATAACATATTTCCTTCTTGGGAGTGATCCTATCCTACCCACAATGCATCGTACAACCTTTTGTGACCAATTCCTTTGATTCTCATCTACAAGCTTGCCAGATAATGGTCAAAATGTTCTTGTTGCTTGATTCAACCTATCCATTTCCTTGTGGATAGTAGTAAGAAGAATGAGCTAGGGAGATTCTCATAGCTATAGCAAAACTTCAGTCAGCTCTCTTGAAGAGAAATATGTAGCATTATCTACTACAATATTTTGTGGCACTCTGAAACATGGACTATGATAATCTCCTTGATGAAGTTGCATACAGTTTTAGTGTTGGCTTGTTTTGCCGGATATGTATTCCACCCATTTGGTGAAGTAGTCTGTTGTTGTGAGTACATAGGTGTGCCCTGCACTTGAGTGAGGGTTCAAAACCCCAATGAATTCTAGCACCCACTGTTGAAATGGTTCTATCAATAACCACAGGCTTGAGTGGTAATGCAGCGAGTTATGGTCTTCCAACAAATTGTTGGCATACTTTGCATTTAGAAACCCAATCTTGAGTTTCTGCAAAGATGGTGGGCCAATAATACATTGCTTGGAGGATATTTTGTGTAGTGACCATTTCTAAAAAATTTCCACAACATGCTTGGTCATGGTATGCTAAAAGTAACTTTTATTATTGCTCTTTATTTGCGCACCTAAGGAAATAACCATCCATGCCCCTTTTGTAAATCACATGATTCCAAATTACAAATTTATTTGCCTTCAGCTTTAGTGTTCTCATGTTCTTGTAATCAATATGGGGAGAGAATTATCCATAAGTCAGGTAATAGGAAATATCAACATACCACTCATAAGTAGTGGTGACAAAGAGAGCCTATGGGTTGTCTTCTGAACAAGTTGAGCAAGCACTATTTTCTTCACCAAGTTGAATTTTGAGTTTTTCATCCTTAGAAATCAACTTACACAAGCCATTTCCCCTTACCAGATTGGAGGGTTGAATATCCAAGTCATATTCTTGAGTCTTTGCAATCCAATTTCCTTTTTTATCTTTGGGATCCTGGTTGTGTCGAGATGGAATTGATTGCACTGCCAGGGACCATCACCACCATATGGGAATTGAGGATGTAAAACCTGAAGTTTTTTATAGCCTTGACCACCACATAGGCATGCTTCTCCAATTGGCTGTATTTTAGCTCATGCTTTTTCAAAGGATAACTCATGAAAGCAATAGGTGATTCCATTCCTTTTTCATTTTTCTTAAACGAGAATGACAAAGAGTGTGTTTTCTGATGCATAACAATACATGGTGAATTATTTGTTAAAATCTAGAGACACAAGAGTCAGAGATTTGGCAATGGATTTTTTGATCTCTTCGAATGATTCCTTTCCTTCATTGTTCCATTTGAATATTTCTTGTGGTTTCTTCATGGAAGTCGATGTGCTTCGTCAACTCAAAAAACTCAGGCACAAAACGACGAAGAAAGTTCACCTTTCTGAAGAATGAATGAAATCTTTTCTTTCTTGTGGGTAGGGCTAATGCTTGAATGGATCTAACCCTCTCAGGATCAATTTGTGCTCTATGTTTGTTCACAATGTGCCCCAATAACTTGCCTTCTCGTGACTCCAAAAATGCACTTTTTTGGATTTAGTGATATGTCATGTTTCCTACACCTTACAAGTACCTCTTCTAAGTGATAGATATGATCTCACCTCTTCATTTGAAAATACTATGATATCATCAATATATATGAAAATGCAATGCTTTAGATCTTTGAATGCCAAATCCATAACCCTTTGGAATGTAACTCCTGTATTGATTAGGCCAAAAGACGTTCTATTGTAGGAAAAAGTGCCCCAAGGAGTTGTAAAGGTTGTCTTGGTGTGGTCCCCCTCTACCACTTTGATTTGATTATATCCTAAGAATCCATCAAGTAATGAAAGCATTTCAGATCCAGTGACTACTTGCAGGATATGGTCCATGATAGGAAGAGGATAATTTTGCTTTATTGATGCCTGGTTCAGGTTACGAAAATCTACACATATCCTTATTACACCATTCTTCTTCTACATTGGCACAATGTTAACCACCCACGTTGAATGGTGGATGGGAAAGATGATCCTTGCATTGAGAATATTCATTACCTCCTCCTTGATGGTATCAACAATATTTGGGTTGTACAACCTTTGTTTCTTCCTGAAGGGCTTAACACCCTGCTTCAAAGGAATTGAATGATGTGTTTCTTTTGGTTGGAAGGATTTGAGTTCATCATAAGAGTAGGCCAAGACATATGATTATTTCTTGAGTAACACAAAAAACCTTATTTTTTCTTTAGGTGAGAATTTTTTTCCAATATTAACCATCCTTGGCTCCCCCGGGGTACCAATATTTTTCTTTATCAAAATCAGCTGGGCACCAAGAAGATTGCTTTATCTTTCTCTTGAATGAATCTGTCATGTTTGTCGAAGAGGTCTTCTAAAGAGACTAGGCATTTGGGAATTTTGTTCCCTTTCAATTTGATCATTCCCTCATCATCAATCCATTCAATTCCTTCTTTCTCTTCTTTGGGGAATTCTTCTCGGTGTGGATTTTCACCTCCTTTGAAAAAGAGATTATTGAAATTATACCTTTGCTCTAAAAAGGATAGAATTTGGTTATCATCATTGAAGACTTTCCAATGATTTTCATTGTTTGTTACACTAGTCCTGAATATAATTTCAATGGTCATGTTGTCTTTACTAAAATAAGGATAAGGTGTCACTCGGAATGCAGACACTACAAGAGAATCATCCTTCTCATTCTGTTCCCTTGGAATATCTTCAATAGAAAATGCATCAATATATTCAATGCAGTCCCACTCTTTGTTTCTATAATGTCAGAGTCTTTGATTCTTCACCTGATATTGTTGGCGGACCTACTTACTACAACCTCTGCATCACCTTGAAATCTTATTTTCTTGATTCCTATTTCCTTTGTTACACTCATGCCTTAAGGGTAGTGCTTCATACTCTGCATAGTGTTATTTGTATTATCAAATTACATCTTGTAGGAAAATGGGTACAACTCATTAGAAGTAGATTACAATACTACACCAGCTCTCAATACCACACTAGATTGACTACCATAAAATTCCATTTTCCAAATTTGATCTTCCTCTTTCTCCATGAGAAGTGGAAATTTATCCTCTTTTTTTTATGTGAGGAAGTAGTTTCCTATCCCGCAATCTTGAAAGAGAATGTTTGCTTTCGGATCATCAGACTTTCATACTATGAACTTCATCTTTCTTATTGGTAGCAACTTCTTCATCTCACCTTTTACTGGGATAGTTGACAGATGACCAATCCATTTTTATCTCTCCACTCAGGTCTATACAGAAACACCTACTCAATAGCATACCAAAGGATATTGGGATGTCTACTACTAGTATGGTTAGGAGAACCTTCTTGTCTAGAAAATCACCTAGTGCTACCTATTTTCACCAAATATTTACACCCCCTGAATGGCCTGAAATGAATCATGAAATTTGGTGTGATTGGGACACATGGGATCACCTCTCAAGTTGTGGGACTTGGGCTCAAGATGAACCTCTGGAGAAGGCCATATTTCTTTTCCTAAACTAAGCACAACACTACCTCTAATGCAAGAAATATGGATAACTATTTCTATGCTAATATTCATGGGATTTAGGGAAAGAGATCTAAAAGGAAATGAAACCTAAGCTAGAAGTGGTGATGCACCTAATTAATATGTTTAACATCTAGAAGGGTTAATGTGAGAGGGATGTTTGCATCACTGACCACCTTCACCTATCACAACTAGAAAGGGCACAAAATACCACAAACCAAGGTGGACGTTCCTCTGTTAAATCTGATTAGACAACAAACCACCAGTATCCCAATGAAAAAGGATGAACTTGAGAAGGGTGAACAAGCACCAAAACTCAACTGTAATCAATATTTCACCACTTGATAAGCAGAAAACTCCATGAACCTACAATGGAAACTAGAACTTGCATTATGCACCTAAAAACATGAGAGAGGAAAATAGAAGCAATAGA
Organism: Taxus chinensis; assembly: GCA_019776745.2. Taxonomy (NCBI): domain Eukaryota; kingdom Viridiplantae; phylum Streptophyta; class Pinopsida; order Cupressales; family Taxaceae; genus Taxus; species Taxus chinensis. The sequence goes on along the minus strand of CM034149.1, from coordinate 246,580,856 downwards.
ATCATGAAAGGACATATATCTTATCACAAAACACAATTCTCATTACTTCAAGAACTTGCAGAGTGCAACATTACATTAGGTGAAAAGGGCATAAGCTGCCATTAAAACTCAATGAGAAAGGCTTGGGAGCCTGCAAATTCAAAGATTGTGGAAAGAAGGGGAAGCTTTGGAAGTGTCTAATCCTCCAACTTGTGGGACCTATTGGAATCCACCTATTGGAACCCCTTGAATGAACTTCCAATTTACACTTATAGAATAAATCGAGAGAGAGAGAGGAGAGAAGGATCATAATTTCCCCTTCCTAAAAGGAAGGTACATGATGTATCATTTATTTCATTCGGTTGTACTATCTGAAAAGGCTCCATCATGTGCACTTAATCCCTGTTGACATAGTCTTCATAATTAATTAAATTAATATTTAAATAATAATAAAAAATATTATTATTTAAAATATTTGAATAAAAATATTAAATTAATTTTAAAAGAATTGGTGGGTCCCCCTTGGACCGGTTTAAAGAAAAGACTAAAAAAATCCAACTCGGTGGTTGGCTCACAGAGCCAACTCACCGAGTTGGATTGAGCTCCACCGAGCTAAGCTCACTTCTATCAAGTTCATCAATATAACTATCTGACACAACCAAGCCCTTATTTAGCTTCTTTTCATTCGTTACCGAACTCTAGTCATGACCAGGACTAATTGAAAACCTGTCAAGCTCGTTGATGCCGCACTAAGCCGAGTTAGCCCACACCAACCCTCTCCATCACAAAAACCTTAGCTCTATCACCATCGTGCCCAAACAATGAACCCTGCATCAAGTTGAACACATTTTCCATGAGATTGTTTAGTGCCTCAGCTCCAATATGCATCACCCAGCCATTCACTATGTAAGCTTCTCTTCGACTGAGCTACTCATTGAAATGAGCTTACTGCCAACTGTGCATGAGATCCTTAGTCATTTCCACATTCACAAATCCTTTATGCATAGCCTACAATGCATTTCTCAAGACTGAGGTCACCTTCTTCCTCAACTCAGAAAAAATGCTCATGACTGCATGGCTCACTTCGGGATGGACTCGGCTCGTATGGCATCCCACATTTACGTGATAATCCATTTTCCTTCTATTCATGATGTCGAGCTCTATCATTTTTCACTTCAACCGAGCTACTATGTAACTGATCTCCCTATCACCACACCCCACCACTACACCTTCGATTAGCTCTAAACTGAGCTCTTCTTCATCTGTGGGTTCGTTTGAGACATCCACCTTCGGCTTGAGTCTTGCATCTCAGTCTGGCACCATCACAAAAACCACTTTTTGTCGAGATTGACGCTTTCCATAAGCTCACCGCTGAGTCACTTTATGCGCCTGTCAACTCATTCTATGAAAGCTCTCTCGACCAATTCACTTGATGAGAAAAGAATGCATGAGCTCCCCATTTCAATAGAATCCTTCTTCAATAGGCTTCACCACTCACCAAGTCATCAAAGGCTGAGTTACTTTATGTAATAAAAGACCATCATAAGCGGATGAATGGATTTTCAAGACTTTTCCACTGATTGCTCAGTGAAAGACTCAGACTCTTCACTTAACTTGGCTCCACTTAACTTGAACCCCATAAACAACTATCCCTGAACCTTAAATTCACCAAAGATCAAAAGACATAATCTCTGAATCTCAAAAACCTGAAACTCTAAATTTCAAAGTTTCAGAGTTTCAGGCTTCTTAGAAAATTAGCTCCCTCAACATTTTTGACCCAAAAAACTCCAAACCCCTGAAACAAAAAAATTTGAAACAAAAATCTGAAGTGGAATGGTGTGCCGAAGCTTTGGAAAGAAAATTGCTCACCACTCCAAGTACAATCATGATCTCACCTTTGTCTTCCATGAGTGCACATACCTAGCCTTGATCGAGACCCTTATGAACCTACTTAGATCTAATCTACCATACCTCTCAGACACTCCTTTGGTTTTTAATTTTACTCAGCTTGGTAGCCTGATCTCTCTCTATTATTACTTTTAACCCAACATACTTATGTAAAGGCCCGTTTTTGATTCTATGCCAAGTTTTACCCTATGTGAGAAATGCAAACACTACGTTTCCATTAGCTAAACTATGCAAAAATATCAACTCAGCTAATCCACACAATGTTTTACCGAGCTTGTTGTGACTTCATATGATGTCCCACCTACTCAGCTTCTTCTGCAACATGCTCGTCTTCCATTATCAACCTATTCACAACCTGCCTCAAACTATTTGAAGTCCACCTCCTAACTGATTTCCCTATGAACTTGCTTGACGGTTCTTTAACTCGTCTCAAATTATTAACAAGGCACTTCAATTACTCGGCCTCCACACATCCCTCTCTTGAGTCATCTCATTTTGGTGAGACATTGGGTGATATGAGCTTGAATTTGAACTCTTGATAATACATACCCTCTAATACCAATTTTCATCCAAGATTCAACTTGTAATGCCTATCGTCAACTTGGCCTTCAACTCAATTCATCATTATTTAGGGCGATGTTCACACTTCTCCATGGCATGTCTTGGCTATGTACCAAGATACAGTGACTGAGTGCTTCACACATACCTAAATGCTTCAACTGACACCCACATGATCTCAGAGCCAATTCCTTTTTGATTCCTATGTCTACATATCTAGCTTGAGCTCGCCATATGTTCTAAGGTTGCTTAGTAAACCATCCTCACACAAACACTGATATTTTCCATCATTGAGCTTAGATGGTTCACTTGCCATATTTGCGGGCTCTAAATGCTAAGCTTCACTTCTAGCTCATTCATTATATGGTGGTATCCTAAAACTAAGCTCTTTAATTGTTGTAAACTAGAACGATATCCTGACAAGTAGCTACGCATCTACCTTGTGAGTTTGAACTCAATGCATGTCTCTGATCATAGTTATTTCCAAGCTCTGTTTTAACCCAAATTGAACATGCTCCTCACTCGACCATTCATGAGTTGTTTCTGTGAGCAATATGTCAAATCTACTCACCTCACATCTGTATAACCTGACGAGCCATAACGAAGGTTGTGTTACCATTCACTGTGGTGACACCCACTGAATCTACTCCACTCAAATTGATGGTTGAATCGCTCAGTATTATTGAATCATTTCCTTCTCTGTGAGCTCATCGAGCTCTCTTTTACCTAACCTTGTAAAAAATTGTCATCGAGCCATGAGTTTCTCTTGTGCATTACTCTCCTGAATCACCGATGATCTTGCCACATAAAAATAGTCTCATTTTCATCAGTGAACTTGCTAAGGCACCACTCAGCTTTCTTATTACCACAACACACTCCAATTCACTCATTATTTTCTTGAATATGTAAGTAGTGCAAGTGAGCTCTCCCCAAATGTTTAGCTCCTGTGATAACCCCGCTTTAGCTCTTGACTTGGTTTCTTGTAGGAAAGCTCACCAGTTTTTCATTAATTCTTTGGTGTCACTCGACCTATTCACAACTAGCTCGATTCAATGAGCTCGTGCTTCCAAATTGATGGTCTGATTTTATTTGACCTGAGATACACTTTTCAATTTGCATGCTTCGGCCTTGCAAATCCATCCAACCACTTACACATCAAGTTAATCCGGTGTCGGGCTCCTTAGACATAGCTCACCTTTTCAGCTCAAATAAAACATAATAAAGCTTAGCACTCACTTAAGTACATAGCTAATATTGAATATGAGCTATTATCTATCAACACAGGCCATCAAAATAGAAATTGATGCATTGAATTTGATTTTCTTTTCATTGTTCACAAGAAGTAGGCCATTAGGGTGTTTGTCAAATTTTTGTCTAGGAGGGTAAAAATTGACAACATTTTTGGTGACCTCTCAGGGATGCTTGCCCACTAAGCATTAGGCTAGTAGCCTTGTCTATTCATTGGGAATTGAGTCATTATTGTCAATTTGAAACCAATCTGATCTTGAAATATCCATGAGCATTACTGATCGTGGACTTCCCTTGAATGTGAAGCATGAATTATACCAAATCTGACGAACACTTGGAACTATGGAACACTACAAAATTTTGACTGGAATAGATCATGAATTTCCAATAGAAACTTCTGAACTTTCCTTCTCCTTGACACCTTCCAATGATGCAACAACATGCAAAACAACACAAGAATAACAACAGAAAATGAAATCACACAACAACTAAAAACCATACATACCCTAAGTGGAACATGTAGGGTGTGCACTACACTTATTCTATTGAAAGAAAACCTATACTACCCTACATTAACTAGAATCACATGTGAGCTAAACAAAACCTGCAACTGGTTGTGAAAAATAGCTTCCTTTCCTCATAATGGATTGTTATACAAATGATGTGACAATGGACATTGCGGAGAATGAGAATGCAAAACTAAAACAAGACCAATCCTCCACTTGGTTCATTGAGAAATCAATCAGAAAGAGAAATAATTCCTCTTTTAGTTGCTCTGCATTTTCCTGTAGAAGTAGTGCAACTGATCTTCATAATTTGGAAACTCATCCTCACATTTTGAAGTGAATGTGACTAGTTCGGGCTTCTCTTCTAGCTTCAATGAAGCCAGATACCTGATGGGACATGGTCTACACCATTGAATATTTTTGGTTTTTTGGACTTCAATTTTAACAATAAAGTCTTACTAAATACATCCTTGAATATTTATTACATATTTCCCTCTTGCTTCCAATTTACAAACAACTGACCTTCTACCTAGATGGATGGTATTACAGTCACATCTCATTCTTTCCTTTTTCCTTCTTCAACAACAAGGAGTTCCTCCATGACGTGCAACTGATTTTGACCACCTATAATCTCAAATGAAGCTACAGGAAAGCTACTGCAAGTGTTTAAAGCATACTAATCAGATAGGATTTCCACTTTCACCTGAAGAAAAAGTTGCTCAGCATCTCTAACCTCTTTATCCCACATGAAACTTGTAAGATCAAACCCTTTCACTTGTTGTTTTTCAAGACAATCAAGGGAAGCAAAACTTCCTTGATTTTCTTCCACCATCACTTGTTCATCAAACAAATCTGGCTTCACAATTGAAAGTAAGGAACTTTCAATGATGTCATTTCTACCCAAAACCTTTAAAATTGAGTTAGTTTCTCCCAAATTCTCTTCTTTTTCTTCATTCAATGAACGTTATAGAGGATCCAACTCTTCAAATTAAAATTTAAAAGGATAACTTGAAACTACAGTAGTTTCAGAAATAGGAATTTCTATAGGCTCTTATGCATCCAATTATTCCTCCAAATTTGACAGATAATATTCTTCTTTGTTCTCTAATAGTACAAAAGGTTCAACCCTCCTTATGATGTTCTAAGAATCAGTAGTTAATTCTTCATGACCTTCCTCATTCTCAAACATAAAATTTTCAAGATAAACTTTATCTAGGAAAACATAGTCTTGAAAAGACAAAGAAGGGGAAGAATCTGAAACTTCCTGCATAGAATAATCTATGCTTGAAACTTCTGAGTCCATCATGGAAAGAATCTAGCTATGATCATTTATTGCATTTGATGATGATGTTGGAAAGTTGCTACAATGTTCTAGAAATGCAGGAAGTTTTTGACATGCCTGACAAGTAGGATCATTGCACTCATAAAAATCACTTTCTATACTTGAAGTTATTTCTTCTTCAACTTGCTCTTCCTTTTCTCCAATAGACTCTACCACCTTTGGTGATTCAAACTCCCCTGATGGAATCGAGACAACATGAATACCACAGTCTAAACAAATAGACTATTGGTCCTTCTCATTCCACTCTAGATTTTTTCTGGCATGAAACTAGTGTGCTCCACTTGTTCTTGAGCCTCAGCTTTTGAAGAAGTTGGCTTGATGTTAAGTTTTTCAGCCCATTTCTTCAGATTATATGCATTCTCTCTTTTTCTATCCTCTTCAACCATATACTCCTCTCTTTTCCTCATTTATTGACAATGATCCTCTCAAAATGGATTTGAAAATATGAGAGGAGGCGTGGGTTGGGATGAAACTGATTCTCTCACTATTTGAGGAAGAGATTCATTCTCTTGTCTTGATGTCTCTTGTAGAAAGGAGGGAACCTTAGAAGGAAGATGCATGGAAGATACATGATGGAAAGGAGGAATAAGAGGTGAAGGAAAAGACTTCTTATCATGTGCGAATGGTGAAAAACATAGAATTTGAAGTTTGGGCTGAGATGACATTGAGTGAGAAATAGAAAAAGAACCCTGAGGTGGTGGTAGTGCAGGATCAACCCATTGATAGGATTTCATTACATATAACTCATAGGCCTCTATTTATTCGATCCAACCCTCAATATGAGGCAACATTTCAGTCATAAAATCAATCTTGTCCTGTGAGTTGTAAAAACTTGACATAGGGCCAACCCATGGACAAGTTGTCTTAAAACCATTCTTGAATGCTCTCATTTGAGTTGTGGCTCTAGATTGTACCATACATGTCTCCATATTTTGTATTTTAAGATGTAATCTTACATCTTCATCTATAGGATAGACTCCATCATATGCATGTTCCTACCCCTGAAAATCTACATAGTTAGGTGGAAAACCAAAATGATCAAGGCTTTGCTCATAGGGATATGCATACTATTGATTCTCATCATAAAATGGAGATGGAGGTGGATTAAAATAGCTTAAAGATGGAAATAACTGTTGTTGCTGCAAGTAGGAATCCCACTGTGGAAATGAATCCATGATTTCACAACTTTATGGATGGGACAAAAATGGAAAGATATGGAAGAAAACTAGATGGGAAATGGGTAAAAAATGAAGGTCTGCAACACAGAGATTAGGGTACTTAGACCAATGGATTCACCAGTTGTGTTTGGGTGTACCTACTAAGGCTGAAATTTCACTAAGAGAACAAAAAATTAATGAAATGAAGTGAAAAAAATGTGAACACCTATTAAAGATGTGCATCTTGTCCCACCAGGCGTGCTAAAAATTGTTGTCACCAAATCAGTGCACACCACAAATGGCCTGAAAATAATCACAACATTCGATGTGATTGGGACACAGGAAATGAAACCTAAACTAGAAGTGGTGATGCACTGAATTAAGATATGTTTAACATCTAGAAGGGATAATGTGGGAGGGATTCTTACATCACTAATCACCTTCACCTATCACAACTATAAAAGGGTACAAGATACCACAAGCTAGGGAGGATGTTCCTTTGTTAAAATCGATCAGAAAACAAACTACCAGTCTCCCTGTTAAAAAAGGATGAACTTGAGAAGGGTGAACAAGCACCACAACTCAACTACATGTAACATTTCACCACTTGATAAGAACAGACTTCCTGAACCTACAGTGGAAACCATAATTTGTACTATTCACCTGAAAACATGAGAGAGGCAAATAGAAGCGATGGAATCATGAAAGGACATATATTTGATCACAAAACATAATTCTCATTACTTCAAGCACTTGCATAGTGCAACATTACATCAGATGAAAAGGGCTTAAGATGTCATTACAACTTGAGGAGAAAGGCTTGAGAGCCTGCAAATTCACAGATTGTGAAAAGAAGGGGAAGCTTGGAAAGTGCCTAATCCTCCAACTTGTGAGACCTGTTGGAATCCACTTGTTGTAACCCTTTAAATGAAGTTACCATTTACACTTATATAAGAAATTGAGAGAGAGAGGAGAGAAGGATCATAAATTATCCTTCCCTAAAAGGAAGGTACATGATGTATCATTTATTACATTCTGTTGAACTATTTGAAAAGGCTCCATCATGTGTAATTAATCCCTGTTGACATAGTCTTCATAATTAATTAAAATAGTATTTAAATAAAATATTTAAATAATAATAATAAATATTATTATTTAAAATATTTGAATAAAAATATTAAATTAATTTTAAAAGAATTGGTGGGTCCCCCTTAGATCAGTTTGAAGAAAAGACTAAAAAATTACAACTCGATGGTTGGCTCGCCAAGCCAACTCACTAAGTTGGATTGAGCTCCACCGTCTATACTACCACCGAGCTAAACTCACTTCCACTGAGTTCATCAATACAACTCTCCGACACAACTGAGCCCCTATCTAGCTTCTTTTCATCTATTACTGAGCTCTAGTCATGACTAGGACTAATTGAATACCTGCCAAGCTCATTGATTCCACACTAAGCTGAGTTAGCCCACACCGACTCCCTCCATCACAAAAACTAAGCTCCATCAACATCATGTCCAACCAATGAGCTCCATTAAGTTGATCACCTTTTTCATGAGCTTGTTCAGTGCCTCAACTCCAATATGCATCACTTCGACTGTTGACCATGTGAGCTTCTCTTCAACCGAGATACTTGTTGAAACGAGCTTACTGCCGACTGTGCATAAGCTCCTTAGTCATTTCCAAATTCATGAATCCTTTGTGCATAGCCTCCAATGCATTTCCCAAGCCCGAGTTCACCTTCCTCTTTAACTCGGCAACAATTCTCATGACTGCACGGCTCACCTTGGGATGGAATCAGCTCGTATGGCATCCCACGTCTTCCTAATAAGCCATTTTCCTTTGTTATTATCAGGTGAGGGACATGCCTCACTCATCATTACAAAACTATTTTCTCTTATGACTAAGCAGCTAAGCTCAAAACCCCTGACTTGGTGATCCTGAAACAAAATGACTAAGCTCCTAATCTTCTATGTGTTTACTGACTTTATACTACTCAACACCTAACCTAATCTCCCTCATTGCAATGAGCCACTACTCAACCGAGCTCCATGTCACTGCGCCCCATGACTGCACCTCTGATTAGCTCTAAACTAATCTCTTCCTCATCTATGGGTTCATTTAAGCCATCCACCTTTGGCTTGAGCCTTATATCTTAGTTTGGAGCCATTGCAAAAACCACTTTCTGACGAGTCAACACTTTCTACAGGCTCACCACTGAGTCATTTTACGCGCCTGCCAACTCATTCTATGAAATATCTCTCAACCAACTCACTTGATGAGTGACGAATGCATGAGTTCCCCATTTTAATAGACTCCTTCAGACTCAGTGATAGACTCGCACCTCCCCATAGCTTAGCGCATGACTCAAACTCACCCAATTGACCGGCCCGATCACAACATGGTGCAGAGCCCTCAACACCCAAAAAATATCTGAACTCCAATTTCTCTGAATTCTAAAAACCCAAAATTCTAAAATTTGTAGTTTCATAGTTTTGGGCTTCGGAGAAATTTATCTCTCTTAACGTTTCTGACCCAAATAACTCTGAACCTCCAAAATAGAAAACTCTGAAGCAAAACTCTAAAAATGTGACCCAACCTGGCCAACCTCATCCTGAGATCCATCTTCCACTTTGAGCACTCAATCCCTGAGTCACTCCTTTGCCAAGTTAGCTCCTTACAAGTGAAAATTGTGTGAACTTCCTTCAAGGACATCTAATCATTTATTTTCTGAGCCCCAAGATTGATTTTGAGCTTGATACACCACCCTCTTGTGCTTACTGAAATGAACTCCAACTCGGATTTGAATCTAACCAACACCCACCTGGTGGGATCCTTGGTCCTTTCTTATCTCGATGAATTTTTGACTTCCCACAATGAATCTGTGATGATCTGTTTTCCATCATTGCACCAAACCAATACCAAAATGCACTCCCTACAAGCCTTGAGCTCTTAGACCACCGTTTCTTTGTTTCACTCATAATCCTTGATAACGACTTGACTCATTCCCTACCGCCTCAATGCCTTGCTTCGAGCTCAAGCTAATCTCTCATATTCACATCCAGGAATGATTGGTATACCCACCCTACTTTTTCAAGATTCGTCATGACAGGTTTTTTACCAAGCCAGCCTACATGACTTGACCTACCGAGCTCAGGAACAAAACTTTCTTCCTTTTTTTCCTAATGACTTGGCTTGATCACTGTCTGAGCCTCACCCTACGTGGAACAAAACTTTCTTCCTTTTTTCCTCGAGTAAATGGTGCGTTGATGAGTTACTCATATGCCAAGCTGAGCCCATTTTTTTTCCTTGACTGAGACATACAATGAATCCTCAAAATGAGTGAAAACTCATTTCTATCTTCATACAAGCTTGTTACATGATTTCGGAAGATCTGTCACAACTTGGCCACCATATGCAAATGTGTTCTTTTCTTGATCATGACTCAGCCGCTGAGCTGAGATCCTCCAACCCTGTGACTATACCAAGCTACGCCAGCTATCATTCTCCTCTATATCACATTGAGCTTGTCATTCTGATCCCAATTGACCTAGCTCATATGAAAATGCCACTCACATGTATTAAACCTAAGTTATTTACTTTCCAATCCATGAACTCCTCAACACTCGAGCTATGTCTGTCGAGCTCCATGTTGAGTTCCTTACACCACTGAGTTCTCTTCCAAGCTCCAAACCGATGAGCTCCATTACTCTCCTCACATGGGCTAGGTGAGATTTTCCTTTCTCCCCGATATTGATATTGGCTTGACTCGATCTTTCTTTTCATTTAAAATAATGCAGAACATGTTTACCTTGTGTCATATCCACCCTATACCCCTGCACTTCTTCGTGAGCTTGAGCCCTTAACCTATTTTTTCCTATAGCTTGACTTCATGGTATCACCTCATGTTGTGCCATGCACCGAGATTTAATCTGCATGGCTGCTCCAATTCACTCACTCTATGCTCAAATCCATGACCAGCGCAAGTGATTTCTCCCCATATGTTGAGTTCCTATGATAACCCCGTACATCTTGACTTGGTTTCCTATAGGAAAGCTCACCAATTTTTTATTTATTCTTCAGTGTCGCTCGACCTATTCTCAACTAGCTTGATTCAATGAGCTCATGGTTTCAACTCGATGGTATGAGTTTCTTTGACTTGAGATACACTTTTTAATTTGCATGCTTCGGCCTTGTAAAGCCATCCAACCACTTACACATCAAGTTAATCCAGGGTCGGGCTCCTTAGACATAGCTCACCTTTTTAGCTCAAATAAACTATAATAAAACTTCTCACTCACTTAAGTACATAGCTAATATTGAATATGAGATATTATCTATTAACATAGGCCATCAAAACAAAACTTGATGCATTGAATTTGGATTTTCCTTTCATTATTTACAGGAAGCGGGCCCTTAGGGCGTTTGTCAAATTTTTGAGGCTCTAGAATCTATGATACAACTATTTAGCTAGAAGCCTTTAATGAGGAGTGACAGGTAGAAAGGTTCAACCCTGTTGGTTTTAGAGGCACTGAGGGATATCATGTTTTGGGAAGGTGGTGTGGATGTTGTGGAAAACAAGCCTTTATAATTAGGGCTTGAGGATATAGGGTTACCACCACAAACTGTATTAATGAATCTGTAAAATGGATAGGGTGTATTTGTAGGTATTCTATTTCTAAGAGCCGGACTTTGGTTTTGATTGCATGTTCCACAAAGTCAAATGCGGTTATGGTGAGTGAGGAAGAGGTTCCATAAATAGAGGTATATTTACATGGTAGAGGATTTACTACTTTGGGTGTTGAATTCTTATTTTTGGGTGTAGCAGTTGGCCTAGAAGGGGGTGAGGGTGTAGCTTTTGATTGAACCTTAGATGCTTTTATAGGAACAACATTTAAAGGAGAATTTTTCTTAGCAACTTTTAAGCTAGGAGAAGAATTAGATGACTTACTTGGTATAGTAGCATGATCCCTGAAAACCAGTGAGTCTATTTTTTCTTTGAACGACTCCATAAAAGGTTATAATGGTGATCCTATACTGATGATTGTTGTTTCGCACGGAATTGAGTTCAACTTTTGGGAATAGAGTTTCTTCTATCCTTTCATTCCTTTGAGAAACAAATAAGGGTTAGGGCTAGGAGTAATACCTATTGAATGTCGAGAGGGTGTGCGCGTACCGTAGAGAAAGATTAGATCGACTGCGAAGAACTCCTTTTTTTCTGGGAAGGACTACCTGCAAGTAAGAATACAAGACCACCAGATTTTAATTAGACAATAAATGAGGGAACTGCCTTGGGCCCAGGAAATATAAAACTTCCTTTCGAAGGTGGTCAGTTCCCCTGCTACTATGAATTAACAAAAATTATAACAAATAAGCTATTGTCCAGTTACAATTTGTTTACCTTATTAGAACAATAGAGAAAGGGTTGGTCTTGGTTTAGAATCAGGGTGACCGATGCCAGTCACTGTAACCGGTACCGGTTGGCGCTAACCGATATCAGTAGGGGCAATGTTTTAGGGGCTTTTGGTGAAGGCTGGTTGTAAGGTGGTTGTGTTGTTTTATAAGGCTGATAAATGGGTGGGGTTGGGTAATGGGGTGATGAGAAGGACTCAGAGAATACAGGGGGTGTTCTTGGGGTAATGTAAGGGTGGAGGAATGACAGTTAGATGTAGTGTGTTGCTCGGTAGTAGATCTAGGAATAGACTTATGATGGCAGTGATTTAGAAGTTCAAGAAATGTTATTAAAAGAACATATAAGACTTACTTACTAGTTCTTGATGGAAAATGCAGGTTTTGGGACTGTGATGATGAAGACAGGGCTCAAGTAGGACGATATGACAATCCAAGATGAGCTATCTCCTCTCCTGATACTCCGATGAATGTCACAAGGCTCTGGTTACTCAGTTGCCATTTTTGGGCTTGATGTCCTTCTCTGCAAACTCTTCTTCTTTCTTTCACTTGTCTCTATTCAGCCAAGTAAATTCTGGATTCTTCCAATGATTTCTCCTTCGGATCCACCAAAATCTAACCCTTTTTTTTTGGTTGGGAGTGGTCATTTACAGGGAACTGATGGCGGTTACGCAACCGACGGCGGTAGAGTAGAAAATGGTATCGGTCAGGTCAAAGCGGGCTATTTTTAGTAAAATAGCCAGCTTTCCCTCCTTTTCTCCCAAGGGATTAGTTGCGGGCTTGGTCAAGTCATTATGAGGTTGGTTTTAGGTGCGGGTGAGGAGTAATTATTCATGGGTGTGGATGTGGACCGAGTTATAGGTCTTAATTAGGTTAATTTAGGGTTAAGACTAGGTCATGATGAGGTGGTGAAATGAGGTGGCAGGTATGGCGATGTGGATTTATTAATTATAAGGTAATTAATAAATAATTGTGTAAGGTTTAGGTGATGAGGTTAGGTTGCGCAATGAGATGCGGGGCACAGGGGGTCGTAAGACACAAATTTGGTGTCTACATTAGCCCCTTGTTGTCATGTAGCTTGTCTTTGTTAAAGTTGCACGGACAATAATAAGAAGTAGTTACCCTTGTTAAGGGTACAGGTAATCCCCCTCAAATATATCACAGATTGAGGTAGCGTGAAATCAGGGATAGGGTTGATAAAGGAAAATGGTGTTGAGATGATGGTAAGACGGTGGGGTAGGTCCAAGGAAGCAGACGCACGTTGAAATGCAGTAGTGCGACCAGGGTACATGATTTTGAAGAGCAAACAAGAAATTCATAGGCAAAGGTTGATAGTTTATCCAAACAAGGGCGATATAATCCTAGTATCCAAGGCATAGGAAGTAGCTCCAGGGGATATAACGGGTAAGGTACAGGAACGTTTAGGCAGGTTCGGTAGTACCAAATGGTGGGTTTGGTTGAGATAAACATCACGGTCTTGGTCTAGGCAAAGTTGGTCGACTGATCAAGTCACGGACCCTAATCATGCTAAAACATGAATAGGTGAGCTCGATTGAACAACAATCTACATGATGGGTGGATAAAATTGTATTTTGTTGATGTTGGGTGAGGTATTTAATTGGTGCAGCCTTGGGTCGGGCCAAATGGCTGGGTGTGGCCTTGGGTCAGGCCAAATGGGTTGGTTGCGGCCTAGGGTCGGGCCAAATGGTTGGGTGCGGCCTTGGGTCGGGCCAAATGGATTGGTTGCGGCCTTGGGTCGAGCCAAATGGATGGTTGCGGCCTTGGGTCGGGCCAAATGGTTGTGTGCGGCCTTGGGTCGGGCCAAATGGGTTGGTTGCGGCCTTGGGTCAGGCCAAATGGATGGTTGCGGCCTTGGGTCAGGCCAAATGGTTGGGTGCGGCCTTGGGTCAGGCCAAATGGGTTGGTTGCGGCCTTGGGTCGGGTAAATGAAGTTAACAAAGGGTTTTCAGCAAAGGTGGATATAGGCGATGTTGTGAGAAAGGGCAATTAGTAAATAAGGGCAGAAATTGGGGAAGAGGTGGGATAAAATCGATATCGATTGTCTATGACCGATATCGGTTAGGTGACCAATACCAGTTCCTTAGGGCACAATATAACCGGTATCGGTTATAGGTCGAAAACCTATAAAAAGAATAAATACGGCCTGTCATTGTCATATTGTCAATTTGAAAACCAATTTTAGTTGTCTGAGGTATTTTGGCAAGATTGTTGAGTTTGTCAGCTGAGGTGGCACTATTTGAGTGGAGAAGTGAGTGATTGGTAGGCCCTAGCGAGGAGGAGGCAGCATTTGATTGGTGGAGGACCCAACAAAGGAGTTTGAGAGCCATGGTACAGCCAGGAGGAGCTAGAGGTGCTGGACCAGTTGGACCACCACCACGATGACGTGTCATCGTACCGGTAGGTTTGAAACCCTTCATTGTGTGAATTTGATGTTGTTAAGCGATATTTGGGGGTTTGGGTAGGAATCCATGTTTTGATAAAATAATGAATAAATTGAAGTTATTTAAAAAATGAAGAGGATAGATGGGTTAAATAGGTCAAGGCGGTAGGGTGGGTAGGTTTTTAGGGTGTTAGGATCGGTAAATAGAGAGAAATAGGGAAAAAATGGATTTGGGGGGCCACGTCGGGTTCGGCTCGGTGATTTTTCAGTGACCGATGCCGGTTACTAAGTGACCGGCATCGGTCAAGAAGTTGTGGGGGTAGGTTGGGTTTGTGGTTGACCGGTGTCGGTCGTACGTCGACTGGCGTCGGTGGAAAGGGGACCGTTGTCAGTCATGGGCGACCGGTATCGGTCCCTAGTCAAGATTTTCTATTTTGTTGCTTGGTTTTGTTGTGGTTTTGGGTGTTTGGTTGTTATTTGGGTGTTTTGGTTATTGTGGTGAAGAGGGAAGGGGTAGAGGTTGATAGGAAGGTTGGTTGGTGGGTGGGGGGAAAAATGGGGAGGTTGTGTGGTCGGGTGGTTAAAAGGGGGTATAGAAGGTTAAAGGAGTTGTTGTGATAAAGAGTAGGGCTAATGCAATGAGTTGGTTTTGTAGGCACATCAGTAGCTGACGATGCGGGATAAGATGCCCCCGTTGTTGAGACGGATGCAGCCACACGTGTCCACAGTGCAGTGGGCCATCATGCACGAGGTGGGACTCGGAAAAGTCCAACGTTATAGGGCGATAGAGAGGGATCACACTCTTATGGTTTCCCTCATCGAGAGATGGGATCCGGTGACCAATGTGTTCCATCTCCCGACGGGAGAGATGACGATTACACTGGAGGATGTGTATCGCATCCTTAGACTATCGATTGATGGAGAGGCAGTCTTCCAGGTGGATGGAGAGATAGCCATGGACAGCATTTTACAGGTATTCGGGGATGCAGCCGCGCTATTGACTTATCACAGCGCGAGCATTGCCTATGGGGACATGTATCGTGCCCATAGACATGAGACACGGCTTGCTGTGTTGATGATGATCGACATCACATGCTTCGCCCTCCTGGACTCAGAGGGAGGCCACTTTCCACAGGCGCTGATGGGGGTACTACACGAGATGGTGGAGGAGCATACATGTTATGCGTGGGCACCAGTATACCTGGTGCAGTTATACAGAGAGCTGTGGGGCTATCGCCGGATGAGGTGATTCAGGATTTGTTCTACATTCTTATTACATTGCTGGGCATATGAGCATATCATATACATTCGACTAGTAGGGCTGTCCCAGCAGCCAGGGCCACAGGTGATTTATAGATATGGCTTTCAGAGGTGGCTGGGGGTCGTGGGCCAGCCACGAGCAGTTCTCACCGGACGGGATGTAGCGTATTACCGACATGTATTAGAGGGCGTGACTACCCTGGATATTGTATGGAGGCCTTACAGAGGTCATCAGCCCCGTGGAGGAGCCCGATCACAGTTACGGTGGATCCAGTATACATTCTGGATAGCGGGACGAAGGCCGAGAGAGTATGATCGGATACCCCTAGAGAGGGTATGATGACAGTTGGGGCTATGATAGGATGAGCCACCTCCCTTCCCTCAGTACCGGAGGGATGATGTAGAGGCCCCACTACCTGCACCGCAGCCTATGGACCCAGATTGGGTAGCCGAGAGGCCAGCAGATGATACTGTAGATGATCCAGGCTGCACAAGAGAATTTTTGGTATGGTGGGTAGGGGAGAGAGCCGCGAGGAGAGCACAGCCCACACAGCCAGACTTAGCAGCTATTAGAGCAGAGAGGGACCAGCTCAGGGGACAGGTACAGTTGTTACAGGGGTAACTTACTACTGCACAGGAACAAATAGGTGTCCTACAGGGGCATTTAGCCCAGGCATAGGTACAGGCACAGGCACAGGCACCACCAATGGCACCAACACAGGCACCACCAGCGGCACCGGCACAGCCATAGGTACAGGTACCGCCACAGCCACAGGCACCACCAGCGGCACCAGCACAGGCATAGGGTGTACTGGTAGGACAGGGGCCATTGTTATTAGGAGTCGAGGGACCAGCCCCAGTAGCTATGGTGGCACGGGCCCGTTATATGGAGGCGAGAGCAGAGGCCTGGTACTATCAGGACGTTCTTGATGGTACGAGGGATGACTATCAGCCATATGCAATGCACAGAACTGAGACCTCACGGAGTCAGAGATCCCAGGGTGGTGCAGCTACAGCTAGTGGGTCGGTGACAGGGAGGAGGTGGGAGCCAGGGCCAGGACCTGCAGGGAGAGGTGCTGAGGGCGGTGGGGAGAGTTGAGACATCCCTGGGTCGGAGAGAGATGTTTTATTTGTAGATTGGATATTAGATAGAGGCACTGGTTTACGAACCGGTTATGTATAGAGAGGCCTGCGTGCCCACATATTATTCTTTCATTTATTTATTCATCCTGTTGTATATACCGGCCTGCAAGCCGAGTACAGGTTGTATAGTTGATACCAGTCTACGAGCCAAGTATATTTTTGATATGAGAGACCGGCCTACGAGCCGAGTTGATATTTTGACAGTTATTGCGGCCTGTGTGCCAGCTTTGTATTATCTTGAGATCACAGAGGCCCCTATGTAGGGCAAGTTGTATATTTGAAACCTTGGATATATATATATATATATATGAGGATTTTGACCCATATGGTGCATATGAAATGTTTTGTGTTTTGTTGATGGGTTCTGAAATTGTAATGTATGATGAGTTTGATCCACATGGTTTATATATTGATGGTGTTGATGTCTTTTGTTGATGGCTTTTTGAAATGGAATGTATGTATATATAGATGATGAGTTTAATTCACATGTTGTGTATGCTGATGGGTTTGATGTATATATGATGTCGTATGTATGTTGTCGATTGTTGTTATAATGTAGATGGATGATGTTGCTAACATTATGAGGATATATATATATATATATATATATATGATTTGGATGACAAATATTGATAATGGTGTTGTTATGTAGGAAAAAGAGGTGGGCGCCACAAAAATTTGCAAAAACGAAGAAACGGCCGAGGTTTAAGCAAAACGGGGCACATGACTGATATCGGTTATGTAACCAATGTCGGTAGCTATATGACCGATATCGGTTACGTAACCGATATCGGTTATGTCAGAATTATTTTTCCTAAAAATAGAACTGCTTGGTTGGCAACTTAAGTTCTTATTTTTAGCATTCTTATTTTTAGAGTCATGCAACAAGTTAAATACGCGAATGCGACGCTATTTGACAACTGATACAGGTGATTGCATGAAAGAATTTGAGTGATAAGGAGGAAAGAGACAGATGAAGTGAGTGTGGGATGAGATTCAGAAGGCAGAAAGACAAGTTATCTTTGAAGAGGGTGGTGAACATGGCTAAACAAGGAGAAGCATCCCGCAGGTAGGGACGAGGGGGAAGACAAGTTCCACCTCAAGCTGCTGCAGCCCAAGAGGTAAATGTTTTAGTTGTAATTGGATTCTTGCATGTTTTGTGTGAATAGGATGAGAGAGAGTAAGTGGGTAAAAATGAGAAAGAAAAGGTGATAGGAAAGGGTTTGGGATGGGGTGAGTGCTATGGGGTAGGTAAGCAGGGTGGTCACGTATGTTTTTAGGTATAGATAGGAGTAAACGGGAAAAATAATTATCGTAGGTGTATGTTTTTAAGCAGGGTGTATATTTTTGACAGTGACCGGTATCGTTTAGAGATAACTGGTATCGGTTAGCAAACCGGTATCGGTTATCTATAACCGATATCGGTTACTATAGGAGTTTCCAGAATTTGAGAAAAAACCCGTGGAGATTTGTTTTATTGAATAATTATGTGTTGTTTTGATGTATGCAGGTGGAAGTAGGGTTAAGGATGAATGATACTGTGCCAGCGTTGTTGTCACTAATCCGAGCGGATGTAACACCAGCTGAATGGGCATTGATAAATCGTTTGGGGTTAAGTGGAATCTGCTATTATTCACGAATCGTGCATAACCATGCTATGTTGCAGGTGTTGATTGAGAGATGGAATCCAGAAAAGAATACCTTCTATCTGCCAACAGGGGAGATGACAGTGACTTTGGAAGATGTGTTCCGTATTTTGAGACTCCCAATGATAGGAAAAATAGTGTATCAGGCATTGCCTAGTGCGGGGTGGGCAGCGATAACAGCAGTATTTGGTTCAGCTACACGAGATTTGACACAGCGAGGTTTAACATTTATGTATGGTACAATGTATGCAACACACCCTGAGGAAACAAGGTTGGCCGTGCTATTAATGATAGCAGTGGGGTATTATACATTACTGAGGGTGAAGGGTGGAAGATTTCCAAAAGCATTCATGAGTGTTATTTTGGAGATGATAGAAATGAGCGTGACTTTCGCATGGGCACCCGCATATCTGGCAGAGTTATACAGGGGTTTATGGGCCTGCAAGTGAAAACACAGGATGACACTGGATTGTTCGTACTTATTACATTGTTGGGCCTATGAGCACTTGTTTGTTTGCATCCAATAGGCCACCCATCGAGTTTAGGAGAGGCAGGAGTGTAGAGGTTGGGGATTCAGACGATGGGTCCAGATAGAACAAGAAAGCGAGATCCCAGGCCGTGATAGATGGACATCGAGGTATGATAGACAGGTATGGGAGATAGTGGACGATTGCGGATATTTGTTTGAGGCCTTACGAGAAATATATGGTGAAAGAGAACATAGCTGAGGAATTAAGGGGTTTGGATGCGATTGGAGGTGATCGTAGGGCACAGGGCCGTGGGGAGTACGAGATGATTCCTCTAGATCACGTGTGGATACAATTTGGGTTCGTTCAGGATATACCTATGACATATAGACCATACATGAGGATCGACACCGAGGCAGCATTCTCACCTCCCCGGCCTACACCTCCCGAAGGGCTAGAAGAGATAGCTACCGATCGTAGGGTAATGGATGTAGAAATGACAGAGGCCTATAGAGTATGGTGGGTAGCAGAGCTGCGAGGTGCACATGAGCGCCCTGACATAGATGTGATTACACCGGAGAGAGATCGTTTGCAGGATTTAGTTCACTAGCTTCAAACACAGGTGAATGAGACAAACGGGAATTGTTAGAGGGTGTCCACAGTTATGAGTGGAGAGACTGGAGGTAAGATTCCTCCACGCGAGAGGACGTATTCGTAGGTTACAGGGAGAGGGTTGGTGGATCAGTGGGCGGAACCAATGGCAGTGGCACCTTTGAGGATGGTAGAGCCAACTGCGGGGCATCGACGATCACGATCACCACCTGATTCGGGAGAGTGTGTAAGGGTCTAAGTGAATTTCATAGGAATATAAGAAATAAATTAATGATTTGGATGACAATAGATAATGGTGTTGTATATGTAGCGAAAATAAAAGAGGTGCGGGGCGCTCACAAAAATTTGCCAAAAAGAAGAAACGGCCGAGCGTTTTAAGCAAAACGGGAGAACAGGACTGCATATCGGTTATAGTAACAATGAGGGGGGGTTGTTTAGTAGCTATATGACCGCCATAGCGGTTAGTAACCGATATCGGTTATGTCAGAATGATTTTTCCTAAAATAGAACTGCTTAGGTTGCACCTAAATTCTTATTTTTAGCATTCTTATTTTTAGAGTCAGGCCAAACAGTTAAATAACGCGAAAAGCGCAGACGCCTATTTGACAACTGATACAGGTGATTGCATGAAAGGAATTTGAGTGATAAGGAGCGGAAAGCGACAGCTGATAGACTGCAGTGTGGGATGAATTCAGAAGGCAGAAAGACAAGTTAATCTGTTGAACGAGGGTGGTGAAAATGGATTAAACAAGGAGAAGCATCCGAGGTAGACGAGCGGGAAGACAAGCTTCCACCTGCAAGCTGACTTGCCCAGCACCACAAAGCGGTAAAGTTTTTATTGTAATTGAGATTCTATGCATGCGTTTGTTAGTAATAGGATGAGAGAGAAGTAAGTGGGTTAAAATGAGAAAGAAAAGTGATAGAAAGGGTTTAGGGATGGGGTTGAGTGCTATGGGGTAGGTAAGCAGGGTGAGTAACGTAGTTATGAGGTAAAGTAGAAGTTAAAAAAAAAAAAAAAAATGGAAAAATAATTATCGTTAGGTGGTATTTTTAAAGCAGGGTGTATATTTTGAAGTGACCGGATCGTTTAGAGATAACTAGGATCGGTAGCAAACCCGGTCCTTTTTTTCTTTTTTTTTTTTTGTCTCCTTTTTTTTTTTTTTTTTTTTTTTTTTGTTTCTTTTTTTTTTTTTCTTTTTTTTTCTTTTTTTTTTTTTTCTTTTTTTTTTTTTTTTTTTTTTTTTTGCCTATGGTTATTCTCTATAAACGTCTCGCGTTCTATGGAGTTTCCAGAATTTGAGAAAAAACCCGTGGCCAGATTTGTTTTATTGATAATTATGTGATGGTTGTTGATGTAATGCAGGTGGACAGTAGGGTATTAAGGTATGGAATGATACTGTGACGGGCGGGGGGGGGTGGCCGCGTTGTTGATCACAATCCGAGCGCATGTCAACGACAGCTGAATGGGCCATTGATAATCGTTTTTGGGGTTTAAGTGGAATCTGCCTATTATTCACGAATCGTGCATAACCATGCTATGTTGCAGGTAGTTGATTGATAGATGGAATCCAGAAACCGGAATACCTTTCTATCTGCCAACAGGGGGAGATGACAGTGACTTTGGAAGATGTGTTCCGTTATTTTGAGACTCCCAATGATAGGAAAAATAGGTGTATCAGGCATTGCCTAGTGGCGGCGTGGGCAGCGGATAACAGCAGTATTTTGGTTCAGCTACACGAGATTTGCACACAGCGAGGTTTAACATTTATGTATGGTACAATGTATGCAAACCACACCCTGAGGAAACAAGGTGGCCGTGCTATTAATGATAGCAGTGGGGTATTATACCTTACTGAGGGTGAAGGGTGGACGAATTTCCAAAAGCATTCATGAGTGCTTATTTGGCGAGATGATCCGAAATGATGCAGTGACTTTCGCATGGGCTACCCGGCATATCTGGCCAGAGTTATACAGGGGTTTATGGCGCCTGCAGAGTGTAAAACACAGGATGACACTAGGATTGTTCGATACTTATTACATTGTTGGGCCTATGAGCACATTGTTTGTGTGCATCCAATAGGTCCACCATCGAGTTAGGAGATGGGACAGGAGTGTAAGCGGTTTGGATTCAGACGATGTGGCTCCAGATAGAACAAGAAGCGAGATCACAGGGCCGTGGTGATAGATGACATCGAGTATTATAGACAGGTATGGGATGATAGTGACGATTTGCGCCGATATTTGTTGGAGGCCTTACGAGAAATATATGGTGACAGATGAATAGAACCATAGCTTGAGCGAAATTAAGGGCGTCGTTTTTGGAGCGATTGAGGTGCGATCGTAGGGCCACCAGGCCGGCGCACGTGAGTACGAGAGGATTCCTCTAGATCACGTGTGGATACAATTTGGGTTCGTTCCGGAGTATACCTATGAAATATAGACCCATACAATGAGCGATCGACACCGAGGACAGCATCCTCACCTCCCGCGCCTACACTCCCGAGCGGCCTAGAAGAGCGAGATAGCTACCGATCGATAGGGTCAGGAATGTAAGAAATGGACAGAGGCCTATAGAGTATCGGTGGGTAGCAGGAGCTGCGAGTGCACACATGAGCGCCCCGGACATAGATGTGCATTCCCCGGAGAGAGATCGTTATGCCGGATTACGTTCACTAGCTTCAAACACAGGTGAATGAGACCACGGGAATTGTTAAGAGGTTTCACATTATGAGTGGGAGACTGCGAGGTAAGATTCACCTTCCACGCGACGCGAGGCAGTTATTTTAGTATATGTCTACAGGAATGTTGGTGGATCAGTGGCGCGGAAAACCAATGGCCCGATGGCACCTTGCAGAGATGGAGAGGCCAACTGCGGGGCGGCATCGCACGCGATCACGATCACCACCTGATTCGGGAGGAGGTGTGTCAGGGTCTAAGTGAATTTCATAGGAATATAAGAATAAATAATGATGCCCGACCTATGAGTCGATGATAGAGAAGATATATTGTTTAACCTATAAAATAAAACTAAATATGTCTGTGGTTTTGAGTGATGATATAATAAGAATGGTTGTGTTTTACATGTTGTTTTTGTTTGTTTTGAAAAACGGATACAGCTGCAGTTGGCAAATAGAAAATACACAAAAATATTATATTTACAACACATGATAGGGTCTGGTAGGGGAATTGGTCGAGCTAACCTTGGGAGACCCCATGTCTCCTAAGTGCTGCCTACATAGCCCATTGCAAAAAGCAAGGAGGGGCCTCAGACTGATGTAGTTCTCCCTTAGGACCAGGGAGAGGTGAATTTAGGCAATTTAGTTGTGGTTAAGTAAGTTGTTGGTTGGTAAAAATAGTGATATTGGTAGGGTAATATTGTTGGTGTTGGTAAGGAATGTTGTTGGTGTAGGTATAGGTGAAGCGAAAGTTAGCTTACCCAAGTAGTAGGGAATCATGTCCTGATTAAAGTCAACACACAATCCTAGAGTCGAGAAAAAGAGGTAAGAGTGTCCCGTATTTGAGAAGAGCTAAACAAACCACATATTAATGCAGGATGAGCTTGAATCCCTAGGTACCTTGCATAGGTGAGAAGTCGATAGGTGAAAAGAGTTGTATAATCACAATACATTGGATATACGTCACGTCCCTTGAGTTTTGTTGTTTTGATGAATGGTGAGGTGAGGTGGCTGGCATAGCTGGGGTGCAGAGAAATTATTATAAGATGACTATTCTGACGAAAGAGAACTAAACCTAAATAGACAAGTCCATGACTCAAAATTACTTTTGAATGCGGCTTTCATTTTTATTTTATTTTTCTGGATATAGACTGATCGATGCGGGAAGTCTACATGGGATATGTATTTTGTTGTTTTTGAGGTCTTCACGAAGCTGACCAATGCGAGAAGCTTCTGATAAAGGCTGACTGTGTATAGCTATCCTTCAAGGGAGCAGTCTATTTATAGTAGCAGATGCGGTGTTTATGTATAGTTGTCCTTCGAGGGAGCAGTCTATATATAAGAGCAGCAATAGTTTGGCATATAACTGTTGTTAGTGCAAAATCACAGCACCCCTGGATATTGATCATATTTCTAGGTTGATTACTAATATCCAGTGTGATTGCATCAACATTGAATCCTTTCTCCAAGTGTGGGACTTGAAGAGTGAGAAAGGAATCTCCAGAGAAAGGCTGGTTCCTATTCCTCTGTTCAGGTGCATACGAAATATGCAGAGGGTTTCCTCAAAATCTAATCTAATTTGCCAAGGAGACAAGGTAAGAAGATGCATAAAATAATATCAGAGCTAATAGAGGTGATGCACCAAGGAATGAAGAACATATGCTTTGCCCAATTTAACACAGATCATGTAGATGTAACACAACACCATGCACAGATAGCAAAAATGCAATGAAAGATCAAGAATGACAGTAATACATATGTAAGGGGTTTAGAAGTAACCACGACACATATATATTGCTCAAGGATTAGATTTAATACATTACAATTGGCCAAAAGGCAAAAAACGGTGTTACAGTCTATATGGAGGTTTGAAAAACTCCACAAATCTTCTTATGAACAGGAGAGAAGGGAGGGTGCAAAGCGGAAATGTCCAAACAACAGAAAGAAACCCTTCCTTACAATTTATAGGAAGAATGGGAGAGAAAAGTGAGAGAATTCGAAATCTACCCCAACCACTCTAGGTTGCATTTAATTCGTCCATCATGGCAGAGAAGCGGCGGGTTCTGGCAAAGCAGCGGTTTGCCTAACAGAAGCGGCGGGTTGTCTGCTATATTAAAGTGGTTTGTTGAAGCATTATCTCTGCTTATTATTCGTGCCAGAGGCGTCTTCTGATTTTCTTTCTTCCAAACTGACCAAAATGCAAGATTGACCCTGGGAAACGTGTAGAGAATCTCACAAGCTTTCGTTGATATCAAGAACATGCAAATCCGAGCTCGGATCGAAAGATATGTCGATCTGAAGATTTAGGGCACGGACAGGCGAAAAACGGATTTTGAATATTTTTCCCGCGCACTGCCACTTGGACGCCACGTGGCATGATCTGATTCGCTGAATAATTCTCTCTCTTCTACTTTTCGGTGGGCTGTCTTTTGAATTTTCCTTGTGGGCCCTAGCTGGGACACGTGGCACTATCCCATTGGTTCGGATCGCTGCTCGAAAACTCACCCATTGACTTTTTGACTTTCTCTGTGAGGACACTTGGCAGCTTCTGATTGGTTCCTCGGCTGATTCGGCTCCTACGTGTACTTCACCTCCCATTTGTCCTGGATTGTCCCATTTGATTTTGGGCCCTTTGTGCTCATTTCGGCCGGTTCGGGCAGTTCGGGTATTTCTGGCCCGCATGTCCCAATTGCTTTTGGGCTCCTTGTACTGATTTCGCACGATCCGGCCGGTTCGGGCATTTCACGTCCATTTGTTCCACTCGTCCCGAATGCTACCCTCTTCAGCAGTTAGCCAATTTTTCTCCTCGGCTGGATCGGCTTTTCGCGCCCGCCGTGTACTTCTGTCCCACTTGTCCCATTTGCTTAGTGGGCCGCCTGGACTCATTTCGGGTGGTTTGGGCGGTTCGGGTATTTCTGTCCCATTCGTCCCACTTGTGCTGGACCAGGACTTAGCGCTTTTTCACAATTTTTACTGGCCCAAACTACTTGCTTTCTGCACCTTCTCTGCGCTTTCTCAAAGCTTGCTCCCTCCTTCGGCCTGGGGAGTTTAGAAAGATTCCTGAAGGGACCCCTAGAAACCTGATTTTGCTCTGAATCAGTCATTTTTCCTGGGAATTTGGACATCCTGATGCATGTTATCAAATTTTACCCTGGGGGGGTGAATTTTGGATACAATTTGGCGACTCAGCGGGATCATTCTACCTGCTAGATGAAAAGGCCAGTTGCCTGAGCCATCCATTGGGGCATGGAGTCTCAAATATTCTATTAGAATCCAACTGACTCAGAATGTGCAAAGGGAAAGATGGAATGTGACCTGATTTAGCAAAGACATGCATCATCTCCATAGACAGTAAAGCTGTGCCAAGGCACTTAGGGAACACAAAACAATTACAGCAAACAATGTGCACAAGCACTTGATGGAAGAAATCTAATCTAGTATTTACAGATGTAGTGAACCTCCCTCTAGAAGCAACGCGTGAGATAGATTCCATTACTGGAATCTGCAGTTCTTCACCATCCAATGAGGCCAATTGGAAAGCATTGTTGTTCTTGCACTTTGTGACCATGTATGGGCCACTCCAAATGGCATCAAATTTTGAATGCCTTCCTGGTTTTTTCTCTGTCCACATCCCATTTCAATACTAGATCTCCTACTTGAAAAGATCTATCTTTGGCCTTCCTATCAAAGGTCTTCTTGATCAAAGCCTGATCCTTTTCCATTGCTTTGGAATGCCTGATCTCTGATTTCTTACAGCTCCATCAATTCTGCATATCTCACCTTCATGGGTCCAAGCTCTAGCAATTCCAGTTGTTTCATGAGTTCCAACGTTGGCAACTCAAGTGACAGGGGCAAGATTGCCTCTCTTCCGTAGACAAGCCTAAATGGAGAGTTACCTGTGGACCTTTTGGGAGTTATCCCATCATCCCATAAGGCTGACTTCAGTTTGGTATGCCAAGCCTTCTGATTCTCATCAAGAGTCCTCCTAATGATCCTCAGCAAGTTTTTGTTTGTAGACTCGGCCTGGCCATTACCTTATGTGGTAATAGTTTGATGAAGTGCTGAGGTAGATCCCTGTTCTTGACAGCCCACTCAGTAATTTTAGATCCAATGAATGCCAATGCATTATCAGAGACTATTGTAGCAGGCACACCAAATCTGGTAGTTATCCCTCGTAAAAGTCCAAGATGCTAGACTCATTCGCCTCTTTGAGTGCCACTGCTTCTGTCCATCTGGTGAAGTAGTCTGTGGCTGTCAAAATCCATTTGTGCCCTTGGCTCGAATTGGGATTGATGATTCCAATGAAGTCCAAACCCCATTGCATGAATGGGCTGGTCAACTGAGATTGGATGCAATGGGAGGGCTGCAAGTCTCTCTTTTCCTGTGAAGAATGCACAATTCTTACATTTCTTGATCCATGCATAGCAATCACTAAAGATTTTAGGCTAATAATAACCAGCCTTCATGATTTTCAGAGCTGTCACTCTTGGTGCAAAATGGCCACCAGCTGGTCCATCATGAAACTCCTCTAATACCCTTTGAATCTGACCTGTGTTAATGCATCTCAGCAGCACTCCATTGACATCCTTCTTGAACAAAACTCCATCAATGATGGTATATGGAATAGCCTGCAACCTGAAGTGTCTTCTTCTTGCTTTGCTCATTTCTAGAGGGCACATGCCCGTCTGTAGGAAATGTATCATATTTTGAGTCCAACAGGGAATGGACTCATCATCATTTTCCTGTTTTTGATCATCTTGTAAAAGCAGGACAACGTCTTCTTTATCTTCTGGGTTGTTTAGTTGTTTGGAAGCGAGCTGCTCACACAAACCCTTACCTCTTACCAGCTTGGTGATCTTGATCTCAATGTCATACTCCATGACACGGGTGATCCATCCTGCCCTTTTCTCATTCAAATCCTTGTTGAGGAGGAAGTCCTTAACCCCAGCATGTGAGACCAGCAACTGGACCTTGTTGTTTGAGATTAAATGCTTGAACTTCTTCAAGCTCCTGACTACTGCAAGCACATGTTTTTCAATAAAAGAGTACCTCAATTCACAGTCATTTAGGCTTTGGCTAAAGAAGGCAATTGGCTGTTCATCATTATCTTTATTCTGTTGCACCAAAATGGCAGAAATAGTGTCATCACCCCCAAATGCATAGAGGATGAAATCCTTGGAAAAGTCCGGGTTGATGAGAGTGGGTGCCTGGGAGATGGCTTCTTTGATTGCTTCAAAACTCTCCTTGCCTTCTGCCGTCCATTTGAAAGCCATGTTTTTTCTTAACATTTTGGTGATGGGCTTGACAAGGGCTGCATAATTTGGGACAAACCTCCGAACAAATTTTATCCTTCCCAGGAAACTTTGAAGAGCCTTTTTGTGACTTGGCAATGGCAGAGCTCTTATGGCTTCAACCCTTTCTGGATCAATTGCTAATCCTTCCTTGGAGACAATATGGCCAAGAAGTTTCCCTTCATGTGCAAGAAAGATGCACTTCTTAGGATTTAAAGACACTCCAAACTTTCTACACCTCTGAAATACTTTCCTGAGGTGAAAGAGATGGTCTACAGCATTCTTTGAGAAGACAGTGATATCATCTAGGTATACCAGCACTATCTTGTTAATCAAGCCTTTGAATGCCATATCCATAGCTCGCTGGAATGTTGCTCCGGCGTTCGACAGTCCAAATGGCATCTTCTTGTAAGCATATGTGCCCCATTTGGTTGTGAAGGCTGTCTTGAACTGGTCTTCCTCCTTCACCATAATTTGATTGAAGCCTGAGTATCCATCAAGTAGCGAAAACCTTTCTGACCCAGCTACAACCTGCAATATTTTCTCCATGGAAGGGAGTGGATAATGGTCCTTGAGAGAGGCTCTATTCAAATCTCTGAAGTCAACACATAGCCTGATCTCTCCACTTTTCTTTCTGACTGGAACTAAGTTGGCAACCCAACTAGAATGCTTGATTGGGAATATAATTGCTGACTCAATCAGCTTGTCCAATTCTTTCCTCATGAGAGGCTCCATGTGTGGATTGACTGGTCTCTGTTTCTGCCTGACAGGCTTAGTATTTGGATCCAACTCGATGGTATGCTGAGCTAAGTTGGGATTGAAGCCCTTCAAGTCTTCATAGCTCCAAGCAAAACACGTCAGGGAATTCTTGACAAAGCTGTATGAACTCATATCTCTCTTGCTCAGTTGTCATTTTTCCAATTTGCAATGGCTTGTTCTCTTTTACCAAGATGGATACCGAATCTTCCCTCTTGACCTGAATATTTGCTTTCTCCTTTCTAAACTGATCATTGGGGTTAAAAATGGACTCCAAGGTGACAAGTCCCTTGGGCAGCTTGTCAGTTCTCAGCTGTATCACCTGGTTACCATATTGATGTTTCAACTTCTCTTGATTCTTAGCTGAGAACTCAGCTTCTTCTTGCAAGAAGTGGATGATTTGCTGGTCATTCTCAAATACTTGCCAATTGACATCGTTATCCGGCACTGAAGGCCTCACAATCACGTGGATGTTTGGCTGTACCTTATCTTGTTGAATGTTTTCTACAATGTCAAAGGTTGCCCCTACTACTGCAAGCCTGTCAGCAGCTTGATTTTCTTTTCTGGGAATGGCCTTGATGCTGAAAGCCTCAAAATCTTCCATGAGGTCCCACACCCTGTTTTTGTAGCATCTGAGTAGATCATTTTTGGCAGCATGCTGTCCCTTGACCTGATTTACAATCAGCTCACTGTCCCCAAACACTTGCAAGTTATTTATTTTTCTCTTTATTGCCCAATGCATCCCTTGCACCAAGGCTTCATATTCGGCAGTGTTATTGGAGCATGCAAATTGAAATCTAAAAGCTGAATAATACTTTACTCCTTGAGGTGAAATAAGCATGGCTCCACCTCCTACGCCTTGTCTACTCCTTGATCCATCAAAAAACAGTGGCCATACCTCATTGTCATCCTTGTGGCTTGGCTTGGTGATGTTAGGAATAGGTTGACTTTCTTCGTGTATACAATAGACCCCTAGCTCAGATTCTTCTACTTCTTGATAAGGATCAAAAGCATGCACCTTGCTTGCCCATTCATCAAGAGTCAAATCTGGGATACTTCCAACCTTAGTGTCAGCTTCATCAGTGC
This sequence comes from Taxus chinensis, assembly GCA_019776745.2. Classification (NCBI taxonomy): domain Eukaryota; kingdom Viridiplantae; phylum Streptophyta; class Pinopsida; order Cupressales; family Taxaceae; genus Taxus; species Taxus chinensis. The sequence goes on along the minus strand of CM034149.1, from coordinate 246,551,412 downwards.
CAAGGTGATCTTCTTGATCAAATGCTGAGCAATTGGTATTAATATGACTTGGAGTATAGGGCTCAATGTGGAAATCTGCAATAGGTTCTGACCTAATTGTAGCTTTAGTTCCATACCTCGTTCTGAACAGCATGTGTGACCAATCAGCGGACAAATATCCCCCAATCTTGGCAGTAAAATCCCTTGACAAACAGAGGGCAAAGAGTGGTGGAAGGTCTATGACTGATATATCTTGTAAGACAACAACATTTGGACATGCATGCAAGGTACGACTCAAATTTCTAATCACTCCAACTGTTGCTATTGCTGTCCCCTCCAGCTGCACTACTCCCTTAGATGTTATTTCATACTGGAGCCCTAGCTAATCAGCTATCTGTTTAGGCATTACTGAGCTACTTGCCCCACAGTCTATCATGCAGTTACGCACTAGCTGATTTCCAATAATTAACGAAACATAGAAAGGGGGGGGGCTTCAGCATTCTACCTTTTTGTGTTCCATGATTTCCTTCAGGCTGGGCAGCATTTGTAAGCACTTTGTCTTTCCTCTGAACCTACTGATTCGAAGTTGGCCAATCCTTTATGGCAGCTTGCAGCAGATTTCTTTGGCCTGGGATGGATAGGGATTCCCACATAGATATATTGACGTTTGTCTTCTTCATCTGATCAATGATACTGAATGGTGATGAAGGATCTCTCTGCTGTCCCTTCGTTTGCACATTCGCTCCTTGAATATGGGCAGCAACAGCTGGCATTTGATTTGGCCTAGGGGCTGTTTTTGTCTACCCTTGTGCATTTGAAACTGGGTTTTGCTTGCCAATCATTTGTGGGGCTGTGGGAGGTTGAGGATTGGCTGGGACTAATGGCTTTTCTTCACCCAAATTTCTCCTTTTTGACCTTGTGTTGGCAGCAACACCCTGAGAAACTATCTGATTCATGCCACAGAAATCCTCTGCTTGCCAATTTACCAACGTGGTATCATTTGGGGCTGATTGCTGTTGGAATGTTTCTTGTTGTTGGCTGTTTTCTTGACTACTCTCACCCTCCACACCAGCACTTGTTACCATTAAAGCTTGGGTTAGAGCACCATTATAGCACATGGATTGATTATGGGGTTCATTACATGGAAAACACCAATCATACTCCTGGGCAATGTTGTTTTGTGCTGGTACTAATGCCTTAGAGGCAGATATGGTATTTGGATTATAGGGCTGGAATGGTCTATTGGTAGGAGGCCTTGTTTGATTCATATTTGTGACTGGATTAGGTGGTCTTTGAGGCTGATATGGCTGCCTATTCAGTTGAGCTTGAGGCTAATACGAAGGTCTAAAACCTTGAGCTTGCTACCTCTTGAGTGTGACCAGCTCATTACCTAAATTTTGCAGTTGCTTCATGACTTCTTGAAGCTCATTTGGGGCACTTGGAGATGAAGTGGAAGCTTCATTTGAACTCTGATTTCTAGGAATGGGAGAAGGAGCTAAGACAGGTGCCTGACTGGTACTTGGGCTCTCTAAGCTTGGATATAATGGCATTGGAGGCCTAGGAGATAGCTTGCCAGCTTGAATCAGACAATTTTCAGCTCTAATGGCAATATTATAAGCAGCAGGGATAGTTGTACATCCCATGGATTGAATCAATATAGAAATATCAAAATTTAAAGCTTTAAGGTAGTATAGAAAAGCACCTTCTGCTGTTGGTCTGACTGCTACTGGAATTCTATCCCAAGATCTTTGAAATCTGAAGTTGAAATCAGTTAGTTGCTCATTGGAAGCTCTCTTGATGGTTGTCAGCTGCTCCAAAAGAGACAAGTTGTCTCCCTTCTCTCCGAATTGATTATGAAGTGCAATACACAGCTGATTCTAGTTTGTGATAGAGCCAGCTCCAAGGCTCCTAAACCATTGCAATGCTTTCCCCTTGAATGAAGACGCCAGTAATTTGACAGCTACTTGCATCTCGTCGATCTCATGGATTGCACAAATGTTAGCAATGTCCTTGACATGATCGCCAGGAGTGGTCTGATTTTCTCCAGTAAAGTATGGAATGTTCTTCAGTGCTGCTACTGGGATTGGATTTTGTGCATTGAGAGCAAGTGGGCTGCTGCCTGTGAAGTTGACATAGGGGTTCACTGGTTGCGCCATTCTGATAGGTCTTAAAGTCATTGTATATTGAAAGAAAGGCCGCTCAGGTGGAGGAGTTGAGAGAGTTCTGTTTGGTGGAGATTGAGACCTTTGAATCCTTCTTCCTCTTTGCCTTCTTCTTGGAGATAGTTGCAGGTATTCAAACAGCACTTCCTCTTCTCCAGCTCTTGATCTTGTGATTCTTCTCATAAGCTTTTAGGCCTGACTGCTGGAACCAGTTGATTCCTCCCCTTGGAGTCACCAGATATGTAAATAATAGCTCTTTTAAAGCAAGAAAATTGCAGCAGATGCATATCAACCTTGCTGCAAATAGAAATGAGACCTCTGGTCCCACCGGGCGTGCCAAAACTGTTAGTGCAAAATCACAGCACCCCTGGATATTGATCAGATTTCTAGGTTGATTACTAATATCCAGTGTGATTGCATCAACATTGAATCCTTTCTCCAAGTGTGGGACTTGAAGAGTGAGAAAGGAATCTCCAGAGAAAGGCTGGTTCCTATTCCTCTGTTCAGGTGCATACGAAATATGCAGAGGGTTTCCTCAAAATCTAATCTAATTTGCCAAGGAGACAAGGTAAGAAGATGCATAAAATAAATCTAAGCTAATAGAGGTGATGCACCAAGGAATGAAGAACATATGCTTTGCCAAATTTAACACAGATCATGTAGATGTAACACAACACCATGCACAGATAGCAAAAATGCAATGAAAGATCAAGAATGACAGTAATAAATATGTAAGAGGGTTTAGAAGTAACCACAGACACATATATATTGCTCAAGGATAGATTTAATACATTGCAATGGCAAAAAGGCAAAAAATGGTGTTACAGTCTATATGGGAGGTTTGAAAACTCCACAAATCTTCTTATGAACAGGAGAGAAGGGAGGGTGCAAAGCGGAAATGTCCAACAATAGAAAGAAACCCCTCCTTACAATTTATAGGAAGAATGGGAGAGAAAAGAGAGAGGAATTCGAAATCTGCCCCAACCACCTCTAGGTTGCATTTAATTTGTCCATCATGGCAGAAGCGGCGGGTTCTGGCAAAGCGGCGGTTTGCCTAACAGAAGCGGCAGGTTGTCTGCTGTATTAAAGTGGTTGTTGAAGCATTATCTCTGCTTATTATTTCGTGCCAGAGGCGTCTTCTGATTTTCTTTCTTCAAACTGAACCAAAATGCAAGATTGACCCTGGAAACGTGTAGATAATCTCACAAGCTTTCCGTTGATATCAAGAACGTGCAAATCCGAGCTCTGGATCGAAAGATATGTCGATCTGAAGATTTAGGGCACGAAACAGGTGAAAACGGATTTTGAAATATTTTCCCGCGCACTGCCACTTGGACGCCACGTGGCATGCTCTGATTCGCTGAATAATTCTCTCTCTTCTACTTTTCGGTGGGCTGTCTTTTGAATTTTCCTTGTGGGCCCTAGCTAGGACACGTGGCACTATCCCATTGGTTCGGATCGGTGCTCGAAAACTCGCCCATTGAATTTTTGACTTTTCTCTTGTGAGGACACGTGATTCGGCTCCTACGCGTACTTCGCCTCCATTTGTCCCAGATGTCCCATTTGATTTTGGGCCCTTTGTGCTCATTTTGGCCGGTTCGGGCAGTTCGGGTATTTCTGGCCCGCGCGTCCCAATTGCTTTTGGGCTCCTTGTACTGATTTCACGCGATCCAGCCGGTTCGGGCATTTCGCGTCCATTTGTTCCACTCGTCCCGAATGCTACCCTCTTCAGCAGTTAGCCAATTTTTCTCCTCAGCTGGATCGGCTTTTCGCGCCCCCGCCGCGTACTTCTGTCCCACTTGTCCCATTTGCTTAGTGGGCCGCCTGGACTCATTTCGGCCAGTTCGGGCGGTTCGGGTATTTCTGTCCCATTCGTCCCACCTTGTGCTGGACCAGGACTTAGCCGATTTTCACAATTTTTACTGGCCCAAACTACTTGCTTTCTGCAACCTTCTCTGCACTTTCTCAAAGCTTGCTCCCTCCTTTGTCCTGGGGAGTTTAGAAAGATTCCTGAAGGGACCCTAGAAACCTGATTTTGCTCTGAATCAGTCATTTTTCTTGGAATTTGGACATCCTGATGCATGTTATCAAATTTACCCTGGGGGGTATTTTGGATAACAACTGTCCTTCAAGGGAGCAGTCTATGTATAATTTGAGAGGTCTAGATGTCCCTTGGGCATAAAGCATCTAGTGTTGTAGGAAGTTTGACTCAAGAAAATCCCATAAGTGTTTATTTAAGAAGGTGTCATTTTGATACTTTGAAGTCATGGACTAGACTAAAAAGGGGAAGGCATCTTTAAGGGGAGGTGATAATAAAACCATGTGAGCTTGATTTGATTTTGAGATGTAGGAAACAAAGTGTATACGGTGGTAAAAGAGCTCAAGGGATGAGCGTAAGGTGGATAAGAAGTGATATAACACTAATTTCAACAGTAGAATGGTCGAAGATGCAAGGCATTAAGGGGCTCAGGCTCAGGTTTACCATTAAGCGAAGCTAAACGATAAGTGCCTGATCCATAAGTGTGAGTGATAATGTAAGGCCCAATCCAATTAGGAGCAAATTTTCCACGTTTGCTCTTTTCTAGTTTGGTTACATGTTGATTCTCTTTGAGGACAAGATCACCAACCTTAAAGGTATGCTCATGAAGTCTCTTATCATAAGCATGCTTGATGCATTGTTGGTAGATTTGAAGGTAGTCAAGAGCCGTAAGATGACGCTCGTCAAGAAGCTCTAATTGGGCTAACCACTCTTGGTGGAAATCATCATTGGTGAAAATATCCTGAAGAGATATTTTGAGGGAGGGTATTTGTATTTCGAGAGGCAAGACAACCTCGGTACCATATACCAAAGAAAATGGTGTGGCATTAGTGGAGGTACGAATGCTAGTACGATAAGCCCAAAGGGCAAAGGGAATGTGATCATGCCAATTTCTTCCAGAATCATTAACAACTTTCATGAGGATTTTGGTTAGGGTTTTATTAGAAAATTCAGCTTGACCATTGGCCTGTGGGTAGTAAGGTGATGAGAAACTAAGTTTGATACCAAAGTTGTCACAAAGGTCTTGTAACACCTTATTTTTTAAAGATTTACCATTATCTGTTATTAGGCGATGAGGAACACCAAAACGACAGATAATGTGATGGTTAACGAATTCGACGATTTTTTCTTTTTTGGTTGAAATGAGTGGAATGGCCTCCACCCATTTTTTGTAATATTCTATTGTTGTGATTATCCAACGGTGACGTTACGAAGAGGGCGGGTGAATCTCACCAATAAGTTCTAAACCCCATTGTGAGAAAGGCCAAAGATCTCGTGCGACCTGTAGCGGATGGCTAAGAGTATGTTGAAGGTTGGCATGTTTTTGACACATAACACAACGCTTAACATATTTGTAGTAGTCGTTATTAAGAGTAGGCCAATAATAACCTAGGCGAAGGATTCGTTTAGCCACGGTAAGGCCACTAAAATGTCCACCACAAATACCGTCATGAATTTGTTGGATGGTATAGGTGACCTCCGCACCAGTTAGACATCGAAGTAGGATGCCATCAAAGCCATGTTTATAGAGGAGTCCCCCCATGATGACATAATGAGAAACACTTTTAAGAAAAGCATGCTTGCCGGTACTAGTTAGGTCAGGTGGGAGAATAGAGGTTGTAAGGTAGTCGTGAAATTGGTGGTACCCAGGTATCCTGTGAATTAGCAGACACATTATTTATCATACAAACAACCGAGGCTAAGTAATATGGGGCAAAGAGTTGTTGGACCAAGACGAATATGTCAGAGTCAGTTGGTGAGGTAGGAATTTGTGAGGATAAGCAAGCCATAGTATCCGAAAATTTGTTAGTGGAGCGGGGAATGGTCTGGATAGAATAACAAGTAAATGAGGTCAAAAGTGAATCCACGTAATGTTTATATTTTTTAAGTTCCTCATTTTTACATTGGTAGATGCCCATAACTTGATTGACTACCAATTGAGAGTTTGCTGAAAATATTAATAGATTTGACACCTAAGTGTAACGCAACCTGGAGACCCAAAACAAGGGCCTCATATTCCGCTGTATTATTAGTGCAGGGGAAATCAAGCCGGAATGAAAGAGGCATAGGCTCAGCATCAAGAGGAATGAGAACAACACCGGCCCCTCTGCCGCGTTGGCATTTGGATCCATCAAAGAAGAGGGTCATTGGATACGACTCTTACTTGAGTGAAAGAGTGGCGATGAGTTCGTCAGGGAAATTAAAATTGGTAAATTGTTCCCCAGGTAAAGGGGCGTCCGCGAGTTGGTTGGTAATGGTTTGTCCTTTGATTGACTTCTAGTGTATAAATTCAAGGTCGAGGTTAGCAAGGAGCATAAGCCATCAAGTGATGCATTGGTTTAGATGTGGTTTGGTATACATATAATGAATGGGGTCCATGTTGGTGATGATGAAAGTTTTGTGATTTAGGAGGTAGTGTCGGAGTTTGGTGGCTACGAATGATAGGGCTAGGGGGGGGGGGGGGGGGGGGGGGCATAGTTTTTCTACATGTGTATACCTAGTCTCGTAATCCATGAGAGTACGACTTATATAATAAATGGCTTGTTCTCGATGCTCAAAGTCACGATGTGCGAGCATGGCTCCTACGGTGTGGTCGGTGGTGGAAAGGTAAAGGTAGAAAGGGTGATCGTCCTGTGGTGGGATAAGCATGGGTGGCTGCAAGAGATAGGCTTTGAGAGCTTCAAAGGCTTGGTGACACTCTTCGCTCCACTGAAAGGCAACATCCTTTTTAAGAAGGTGATGGAAAGGCTGACATTGATCCGAGAGTTGGGAAATGAAACGCCGGATAGATTGAAGTTTACCTTGCAAACTACGCAATTGTTTGAGGTTTTTGGGTGGGGGCATTTCTAGGATAGCTTTGACTTTAGATGGATGGACCTCAATGCCACACAAAGAGATGATAAAGCCAAGAAGTTTTCCTGAAAGAACACAAAAGACACATTTCTTTGGTTGAAATCGGACCGAATATTGTAACAGGCAATCGAAAATAATGGTTAAAACATCAAGATGTTCACTGCGATGTTTCGATTTGCCAAGAAGATCATCGACATAATCCTCAAGGATAGTGTGCATAATGTCATGAAAAATGTAAGTCATAGCTCGCTGATAGGTCACACCAGCATTCTTAAGGCCAAACGGCATGAAACGATAACAGAAGGTTCCCCAAGGAGTTACGAAGGAAGTTTTTATGTTGATCGGTCGGGGCTACCAAAATTTGATTGTATCCCGAAAAGCCATCCATGAGAGAAAGCATTTCATGGCCCGCAGTGAGATCAAAAAGTTGATCAATACTTGGGAGGGGGAAGTCATCCTTGGGGCAAGTGAGGTTAAGGTCTTGGAAATCCGTGCATATCTGAAGTCCCCTCGTCGCTATAGTGACAGGTACGATGTTAGAAATCCATTGAGGATAGTCAATAGGCAAGATGAGGGAAATAGAAAGAAATCATTGAAGCTCTTCTTTGACTAAGAGGGAAATACGTGGATGCATTTTTCTCAGTTTTTTTTTTACTGGTTTGGAATTGGGGTTTAGGGTGATGTTATGGACAGCAATGTCAGGATCAATTCCCGGCATGTCAGCATAGGACCAAGCGAAATCTTGGTTGCGGGTACAGAGAAAGGTAGTAAAGGCAACTTGTTCTGATGCGTTAAGGGATTGTCCGATCTTCACAATGTGAGGATCCTCCTCTGTGTGGATGTTAATTTCTATAGTAGACTCATTCAACATTGTTTGAGTTTCAGATGGTAATGCGCGTTGAATATAGGAGTCGTCTGCACCAAGGTAAGTGAGGATGGAGTCGTCATCCTGGCACTCAACCACATTAATCGAAGGTGAATCCTCTTCAATCATGTCTAGATACAGAAGGGGAAGAGAAGATGGGTCCTCATTATCACGTTGATAAGTGAGAGGACCTAGGAAGATAGTATTTATGAAAAAAAAATTTAGGAGGGATAGATTCAGGGTCTATCAACTCTGTGGGTGACGATGGAAAAATGGGTGATGATGGTTTGGTAGGGGTGACATCGTCATCTTCCAGGATGCAACTGACACGAGGTTTCTCTGGTGTAAGTGTTTCAAGAAAATTGAGACCACTACGATCATTGTGTTTGCCTGTAGTCACGGGAATGAGTGTATGTTGGCCTTGTTCATAAAGACCAAAACCAAAGCCTTTCCAAGCATAGCGAGTCAAGAAGGTGAGGTCGAAACGATGATTTGTCAGGTATTGAAAATCGGATTGGAAGGGAACCACCCCAAGAGGAGGTTTAGGGGTAATGGAGGATGCGTCGACACCCCCATACGTTAGGTTGGTGCGGCAATGAGGTGGTCCATAGGGGATTACCTCCCCCACACGATGGTCATAGGTAGGATGCATATGTAACTGTCCGTACTCCTATGGGGTATGGAAAGAACTAACGTTATATAGGTGGTACTCCCCCAGCGTAAGGCATTGAAAAACATCTACTAAGGGGTCAGAGGTTGGGATGTTATCTGCGGGAAAGGAAGTGGTATTTGTGACGGCAGTTTCATTGGTTGAAGGCATGGGTGCGGTTGAGGTAAATGGTTGGGTTGGATGAATGGGTGTCTTGACTGGTACAAGCACATCATTAGGGCGATACAACATATTGCAGGGTTTTAAGGGGGGAGGATCAGCTTTTACGGTGTAGGACTTCCCCTCGTACTCAAATTTTATGCATCTATGTAAGGTGGAGGGAACGCATCCCATAGCCCGGATCCAAGGGCGGCCTAAACATATATTGTATTGGAACTCTCCCTCAAGGACATAGAAGAGTTCGGGTAAAGTACGTGGTCCTACACGAATGTTAAGGATCACGGTGCCTAAGGTAGAAGTAATAGCATCATTGAATGACAGCAACATGATGGGGTTGACACACATGTAGCTAGAAGGGATATTCATTTTTTGGAAGGCTTTTGAAGAGATGATGTTTAGGCTAGCGTCCCCGTCAATCATAACACAACGCACCTGAATGTCCTGGACATAAGCTGGGATGAAAAGAGCAGGGTCAGGATCTTCAGCACCAAAGTCAATAATTTCATCTTCGGAGAAACTGACAACAACGGCTTGCTGTACAGAGACAAAAGTAGTCGGGGAGATAGGTTGTTTGGTGAGCAAAGCAACATGATTGGGTGTTAGAATGGAAGTAACAGGCAAGGTTTCATTAGGTAAGACCTCTATCCCTTGAAGGATTTCAATGAGAGCTTGTTGATGAGATTCAGAAGTCTGAATGAGATCATACAGTGTCATTTTTACAGATGATTGGTGAAGTTGTTTGATCATGGTTCGGTGGGCAATTCCATTAGAGACGGGATAGGCGGGTACGTGAATAACCACTTTATGTGGTGGTGTAATCGGGATGGTGGATGGAGAAAGAGATGCCGCAGGTGTGCTTTCTTTCGCTTTCCCATTGTTTTTCTGCCCTTGAGTAGCAACACTAATCATATTGATCTCGTGAATACGAGAGGAGGAAGACGGTAGGGATAGGTCATGGTCTTCGAGAGGTGGGGCTGTAATAATGATAGATCTTGGTGAGGCTGGGATAGGTGGTATAGGAGAGGGAATTGAAGCTAAAGGTCTCTCTCTTCGTAAGTTGTCTTTCTTAACTTTTCTATCTGAGAGAGGTGACTGCCGAAGTATGGCTTTCAATGCTTTGCATCCCTCTATGTCATGTCTTGGTGTGTGGTGGTAAGCGCAGATTTTAGACTCATCATAACCTATAGGTCGAGGTTTAGATGGATCATAAGGTCTAAGCGGGGGTAGGGAAATGGTTGCATTCTCCACCAACATAGCAAGGATTTTTGCGTAAGACCCTTTGAGTGGGTCAAAATCAGAGGAAGATGAGGTTATTGACGGGGTAGATTTTGGTGATGACATGGTATGGTTGGTTTGTATGGGTGGTGGTTTAGCCAAGGAGTTTTGATAATGGGTTTTAACTAAACGTGGCTTCTTTGGCGCAGAAGCTATGTTTAGCTGGTTAGATGATGAGGCCACAGATGATGTGGTATCAGAAAACAACCACGGAGAAATAGGAGTGATAACAAACAAATCTTTTGATGATGGAATTTGTTTCGGGTTAGTAGGTGGATAGGATACGCGAGGTGATGGTGTTGATGTACCTGTGGATCGTTGTATGGGTGCAGAAGGCATAGGTCGTTTTAAAGAAAACGCAGGAGGTATGATATATTGATGCAAGGTGGAGGGATGAGGTCCCAATATGGAAGGTAGGTGTGACGACGATGGTTTTAGTTGTAATAGAGACATAGGTTGAGGAGATTGAGTTTGTCTCCTAAGTGGATGAACGGCTTTATTTTTAGATAAATCAAGCTGCTTAGGTGGGTGTGTTAGACTAGGTATTGGTGAGGTCCCAAGCGTAGGGGAAGATTGGGTTAGGTTAATAGAGGTGGATGAGGTATTTGGTAGAGATGAGGGGGTGAAGATGAGAACATAGGCATTTTAAGCTTCTGTAAACACTTTGGGTATATGGTAGAGGCATCTGGGTTGGATGGCGTACTCAAACGTTCCCATAGGACCTTTCTATCTTCTAGGGAATGACAGTCCTCATGTGTGAATAGGAACTTTTGTATGGAAGAAATGTGGGTTGTGATTCCGGTCCATTGTGGGTGTGATACAGGGGGTAGATGAGGCACTGTATCAATAGGCATTAAGAGGTCAACCGGTCACTGAAAAGATTTAGGCAATGAAGAACTAATAGGTAGGAGGGCATGTTTGAGAGGATCCATCATGTTTAAAGAATGTGGTGATGTCGGTTCAAGAGGTTTCTCGTCTAAGGATGACAAAAGAAGTGGCGAGCCTTCCTCTTGTACAACTAGAATGGTAGAACGAGACGTTTGGGAAATAGATAAATTAGATAACATCTGCTCACAGTCTTGCAAGGATGTGGTATAAGAAGTATCATTTGTGAGAAGGGAACTCTGGGCAGTTAATTCTTTGATGGGTAAAGGAACGGCAAGGATTTCGTCTTGTCTTGATGGTGATGAAGGGGGTTCGGGTTCCTACGTTAGTGAAGAAGCTTGATTCAGAATTTTTTCGATAGAGGCTTTTGGCTGGGAGTCGAAGACTGCATGGATCTCATGAACACTCTCCTCGGCTAAGATATCTTGGTTTATATTACTGTTAGGAGAGTAATTCGGGAATGGTTTGTTGAAAATTTTCAAATTTCGGTTAGCAGGAGCGTTAGGATTATCGAGGGCTATATCCCCTGCATCAACCATTTCCTGCACTATGTTTTTCAACATCTTGTAGTTTTCATGACTGTGTCCCTTCACGTGGTGGAAGTTACATAAGTCATTTTCTTTGTACCAAGAAGGTATGGCACGAGCGGAATCAAACCCAGAGTGAGGTTTAATAGGAGGTAAGGTAATGACTCCTGCTTTAAGCAATTTGTCCAATATCACACCATAAGTTTCTCCCAAGGGGGTGTAATTGATGGGCTCAGCTTTATACTTATAGGTGGTTTTTGGCGGGGTATTAGATGGTGGTTGGGATTTGACCATCACCGCATGCACAGCTCCTTTTGATTTTGAAGCAATCGATGGGTGAGGATTGGTGGTGTTAGGTTTTTTGGTGGAATCTTGGGTTCAGAAATTGGGGTTTTTGTTGCGCAACCGTAATTTATCTTCCTCTAAGGCTTAAATCTCTAGTTTTTGAGCCATAGTAAAGGCTTTGTCAAATGTGCAGAAAGTTTGAATTTGGAGGGTAGGAGAGATGTGTTTAGCACAGGCCCACGTAAAAATTTCAATAAGTTCGGCTTGAGGCAAGGCATACGTAAGTTGGTTGATAAGGCCCCGCCATCGTCCAACGAAATATGTGATAGATTCGTCTTCAAATTGTTGGATGGCATAGAGGTCGGTGATAGATACTTTCTTGGCAATGTTAATGGAGAAATGATCCAAGAAAGATTGGGCTAGTTGGTTAAAAGAGAAAATTGAGTGCTGGGTTAAAGCACTGTACCACTCCAAGGCGGGTCCTGATAAGGACATGGGAAAGGTGCGGAGTAGTAAGGCATCGTCATGAGCAATTAGATAGCAGGCATGTCTAAATGAGTGCAAGTGTTGTTAAGGATCCTCCTTACTATTAAAACGAGTAAATTTTAGTAATTCCCATTGAGGAGGATATGAATGAAGGGGGACAGAAGGGTGGATGGGCTCCCGACAAACTTGCTCATATGATAGGGTGCTACGGCTTCCTGAAACAAAAGCCTCCAGATTTTACATTTTGTCCATCATTTGTTTAATTAAATTCATGGTTGGATGAGCTGATGGTGCGGTTGCGGAAAATGTAGGAAAAGTGGGCCAAGGGCCTCCACTAGACAATGGTGGCGTTAAATATTGATAAGGTATGGAGGACGAATGTGTTGAGGCGACCGAATAGGGATGTCCTATATAGGACGTTGAGATTACCGGATACGTGTGTGGGAATGAAAATGTGGGCAGAGCTTGAGAAGGAAAGCTCGTGTGGATAAGTGGCAGAGATCAAGTCATGAACGGAACAGTCTGCAAGAGAGACAAGGTAGGAGCAGTTGGCGGTAATGACATGTGGGGCCCAAGATTAACCAAAGGAAATCCAATCTGTGTCATATGAACCTCTGAAGCCGCTGGATTGGGAGACGGGGCTAAGGATGGAGCAGGAAAAGTGGAGCTATCAGGCGGAGAAGGAGCTAAATGAGCAGCTATACTAATAGGCATGCCAACAAGGAGTTGACCATCAGGTGTACGGTCAGGGGCATGAGACAAATAGTATTGTACAGCGCTAGGATTAGCATCCAGAAATTTGGCAAATTCCTTATCTCCTACAGGAATTTTAGGAACCTTGCTGGTATCCATAGGATTCCCTATAGAATGTGAAGGGGGTGATTCAGGAAAAGGCACAGAGCAAGCATGTGAAACCATGGTGGCGGCTTGATTTCGAGTGATAACAACCATGGACAAGAGTACACAGTAGGGTTTCAATCTATCGGGAACAGAAACATCCTCAGAATGTTGAAATTCGTAGGTTGTTGGTTTATCAAGAACTGTAAAAGATAGTAACCGCTATCGGTCTATTAACCGAAGTCAGTTAGACTATAGCTGATGTCGGTCAGTTAACCGATGTCGGTGTAATAAGACTGGTATAAGAAAATATAAGAAGCTGCTGATTTGAGTTTTTAACAATGCTTAGTACATCTATCAAATTGTTCTGAAGTGATAACCGAAACGGTGTATGACAGAGAAATAGAATTGAAAACAAACAAGATACACAAACAAATTAATAGACTAACCCTAGGATTAGTGTTTATCAATTTGAGTTTATGCCCTTAGATGCAGAATGATGCTAGAATCCTAAACACAAGACTTAGGGGAAATGTCAAGTTTGTTTTGGCTTATAAGGTTACCTCAATCGGGCGGAGGAATACCGCAGAGAAGGGGGGATGTTTTGAGATGTTGTGTTAATTATGAAGTGATTTGGTATGTGTTGTGCAGTGAAAGTAAGATTAATTTCCTGTCAATACCATGGAAATTACCCCCACGTGTACAACCTGTTACTTAGTCTATGTTCACTAGAATTGAAAACAGTAAGCAAGAATGTAATGCACATGTTTTAAACCCAAATCGAAAATGATATTCGATGAAGCAAAGAAGATGACCTTCACTAATGAAAAATTGGGAAAGAAAGCCAAATTCTTTTACTAAATATGATAAAATACTGTGTGAAATTTTTAGAAGAAGAAAACAGCAAGTATGCTCCCTATATGAAAGCAAGCAAGAGAAACAAAAACCCGAAATGGGTCCCACCGGGTTTGCCAAAATGTTTCACACGGAATTGAGTTCAACTTTTGGGAATAGATTTTCTTCTATCCTTTCATTCCTTTGAGAAACAGATAAAGGTTAGGGCTAGGAGGAATACCTGTTGAATGTCGAGATGGTGTGCGCATACTGTAGAGAAAGATCACATCGACTGCGAAGAAATCCTTTTTGTCTGGGAAGGACTACCTGCAAGTAAGAATACAAGACCACCAGATTTTAATTAGACAATAAATGAGGGAACTACCTTGGGCCCAAGAAATATAAAAATTCCTTTCGAAGGTGGTCAGTTCCCCTACTAATATGAATTAACACAAATTCTAACAAATAAGCTATTGTCCAATTACAGTTTGTTTACCTTATTAGAACAATAGAGAAAGGGCTGGTCTTGGTTTAGAATCAGGGTGACTGATGCCGGTCACTATAACCAGTACTGGTTTGCGCTAACCGATATCAGTAGGGGCAATGTTTTAGGGGCTTTTCGTGAAGGCTGGTTGTAAGGTGGTTGTGTTGTTTTATAAGGCTAATAAATGGGTGGGGTTGGGTAATGGGATGATGAGAAGGACTCAGAGAATACGGGGGGTGTTCTTGGGGTAATGTAAGGGTGGAGGAATGATAGTTAGATGTAGTGTGTTGCTGGGTAGTAGATCGAGGAATAGACTTATGATGGCAGTGATTCAAAAGTTCAAGAAATGTTATTAAAAGAACATATAAGACTTACTTACTAGTTCTTGATGGAAAATGCAGGTTCTGGGACTGTGATGACGAAGACAGGGCTCAAGTAGGATGATCTGACAATCCAAGATGAGCTATCTCCTCTCCTGATACTTTGATGAATTTCACAAGGCTCTGGTTACTCAGTTGCAGTTTTTGGGCTTGATGTCCTTCTCTGCAAACTCTTCTTCTTTCTTTCACTTGTCTCTATTCAGCCAAGTAAATTCCGGATTCTTCCACTGATTTCTCCTTCGGATCCACCAAAATCCAACCCTTTGTTTTTGGTTGGGAGTGGTCATTAATAGGGAACCGATGGCGGTTACGCAACCGACGGCGGTCGAGTAGAAAACGGTATCGGTCAGGTCAAAGCGGGCTATTTTTAGTAAAATAGTCAGATTTCCCTCCTTTTCTCCCGAGGGATTAGTTGCAGGCTTGGTCAAGTCATTATGAGGTTGGTTTTAGGTGCGGGTGAGGAGTGATTAGTCATGGGTGTGGATGTGGACCAAGTTATAGGTCTTAATTAGGTTAATTTAGGGTTAAGGCTAGGTCATGATGAGGTGGCGAAATGAGGTGGTAGGTATGGTGATGTGGATTTATTAATTATAAGGTAATTAATAAATAATTATGTAAGGTTTAGGTGATGAGGTTAGGTTACACAATGAGATGCGGGGCACAGGGGGTCGTAAGACACAAATTTAGTGTCTACAATTGTATTTTGTGTGACCTTTGGAGGAGAATCTTCTTTATTCTTCTTATCCTTTACCACAACCATTGAGGATGAAGCACCTTTCTTGGGTTGTGCACGAGTGAAAACAACACATGAGAAACTTGGAGCTTCTTCATCATCCTCATATTCATCATCAATGTTCTCAATTAGGCCATTGTGCATATCAACTTCCTCGACCTCAAGATAGTTTTCATAGTCTTCCATATTTTCTTCTTCAGTTTCATCAATTTCTGCTTACTCCTCTAGCTCTCTGGTGTCATAGATGGTGTTGACTGGTGGTGCTTCAAGAGCAAGCTAACGAGGAGGTGGAGCAATCCTTGGCCTATCTGGAGGGTTTGGTCTCCTTGAAGCATTCCTCATTGTGATCTAAGATGGCTTCTTCTTCAAGGCAACCAAGTCATTTGCCATTTTTTGGAACATCGGATCCAAGGTGATAGAGTTTGAATTCTGACCCTTTTTTTCCATTCAGGCCTTTCACCTTTCTAGAAAGGATTAGATCATCATCAGTTTCTATTGTAAAGTCCTGGGCTTGCCTTAATGTTCTTGGTTAGACTCTTCTCAAGAAGAAACCTACTTATGATGGCAGAGCACTTATGAAAAACCTATTCAAATTATTTTTGAGAGGCACCACATCTTCAGGGATCCTTCTTATCACTCTATCATATCTTTCTAGGAACTCCCCCATTAACTGGGAGGTTTATTTCTTCATTTATACAAATTGGACCAAAATATCCTGAAAATCTTGTGTACTCGTGAACCTATGTTCAAATGCACTCCTTATATCATCCTAATAGGTGACGGACCTCAGGGGTAGCATGTAGAACCATTCAGCAACCTTTTATTGAAGTGCATCCACAAAGATTCAGACTGACACATCTTCATCCTCAACACCCAACACACCACAAGAAATGATAAATGCTGCTACATGCTCTTCAGGGAGTTGAGAACCATACCCTATCAATTTTGGGAAGTTTTTCCTTGAGCCTTTTGGTAGCTCATGGAGTGGTTGAGCAAGAGCTAGTGGACCGGTGTTTCCTCCCCATGGTACATTAGGCCTACGGGCCTCACAATCACATTCATGCTCACAATCCCCCATTCTATTTCTATTTCTATCTTCCAACCTTACTAAGGTTGCAGCTTCTACTACTATCCATTCATCTACCTTGGCTTGAAGTCTCTTTATTTCTTCGAGTTGAGCTCTTATTTCTTCATCAGCTCTTACTTCTCTTTCTCTAGCTTCTTCTTCGGTCTCTACGTCAGTGAAATATTCAAGGTTCTCGTTGATGTATGGAAATTATCTGTCCAAAGGATTGGAAACACTCAGGTTCCCAACATGGTCAGTTGCTTGAAAAGGAGGCCTTTGGATTCTAAGTAGCTCTTGTCTCCTTTGAAGTTCCTCAATGGGATAAGTTTGTCCTCCTTGTCTCTGTTGCAGTGTTGGAATTTGTCTTTGCCTCTCCAATTCAGCAACGTGTTCTTCTTCAAGGTCCAGAATTTTTGTGGAAATGAAGTACTGGTTTGAACTTTGTCTATTATGCTAGATAGCTTCCCTCAAATCTGAAGCAACGTCTTCTTGAATGTGGAAGAGCAATTCAGGTATTTCAATAGGAGAGTTTCCCAAAATAGACATGATATGAATCCATGTGGCTCATATAGCCATTAAAATTCTAAAAAAAATCTCCTTTTTGAATTTTAAATTTTTTGACCTTGCGGTCACATTCAGGTGTAGATGCTACTAAATCTGCCCCATGGTGGGCACCAAAAACTATTGGCAAGGGAATTTTTCAGGTGGAAAAATTTGTGAATTCCTCGCCAACACTCTAGGATTCTAAGTCCCTCTACTTAACTGATGTAGATCCCGTATGTGCATGCACATGAAAAGGTAGATTTTTGTGATGGCCTTTTGGTTGGGGATCCAATAGGGGCACTCCACTGACCCTGTGGAAAATTATTGTAGTTATCTACAAGGGGGGAATTTTCTATAAAGGTGGGAAAGGGAGTGAGAATAGAGGTAGGAGAACTAATGTTACAGGTAGAAAATCAGATTCCTGCACGCACTAGTTAAAAATTTCAACACATGCATTCATGAGAAGAAACAATTCTGCAAATGGAAACAAGACAAGATAAGATTGCGAACTCAAAGTTTCTAAAATATCCTCATCAAAGATGTTAAAAAATACTTCTTCTTGTATTGATTCTTAAACAGATGTTGTACATAATGAGGGAATGGAAGAAATTTGAGAATGGAGGAAATTAGAAGAAAATGGCTATCTCCTTTGTTTTTTATAAGTACAATGCACTTGTGAGTTTACAAGATCAATCATCATCCCCATACAATGGCATGAATAATCCATTAAATCTCCTCAAAGAAATGGTTACAAATTCTTCTTTTTTGGCAAGAAATAGTTTATAATTTATTTTCAATCACTCACATCTATTCAGATTATTGATTCACGAAGGAATGTCAATGGCGAGAAAAAATAGACTTTTCATAATGCAGTCGTTACACTGTTTTTTCATCTTTGAATTTAAACCATTTAGCTTGCCTTTGAAACTTTAAACCAGAGTCGTCCATGTGGGAGAAGTTATTGAAGTGGGCGTGGAGGATGCCTTTTGGATAAATGGTATTTTGGAACATTTTGGCCTGCTCACCTACTTTTGATATGGTCATGACACGTGGTATCACTTGATTGGAGACAGACTTAGGGCCACTTTTATAATTTTACCTTTTTCTTACTGTGGACTCAAAAACACAAATTGGTCCGCAAGCCCGCCTCCCTACTTTGACCTTTGATGCGGACTTAATATTTGACTTTCTCTCTTATATCATGATTGGGGTTGTGGATCACTTTATGTGTTTTAGCCCTTTTAGAAACAAGGCTCAAAAACTCAAAAGGCTCTAACAATCTGCCTCCCCACTTTGACTTTCCAATGGCGGGCCCAAGATTTGACTTTTTCCTTTGTGCTTAGCGAGGCTATGGGTCACTTTTTAACTTTAATCCCCCTTTAAGGAAAAAAGGCTCAAATTCTCAAATTTCCCCGATGATCTGCCTCCCTGCTTTGACTCTTTTGAGGTGGGATCGAGATTTGACATTTTCCCTTTTAGCTTGATCAGGGTTGCAGGTCAATTTATGACTTTTAGCCCCTTTGGAAACAAGGCTCAAATTCTAAAATTTCTCTGCTATCCCACCTCCAATTAGGTATTTCCACGCACCCATGTATAATTGGGCCAAAATTTACAGGGAAGAAAGTTCCCATCATTCGCGACTATGGAAAAATGCAGAGAAGAAGAAAACTCCACCATTTTGTGCCTGATTTTCAAATTTCTTTCGCGAACTAAGGAATTGAAAACAATACAAGGTTCAATGATCCATGGCCATGAAAATGTTGAAAATTTCATTCAAAGGACAACACTAAAATTTTCACGCATCCAGATAAGAAAACAAAAAATTCATCAAAAAGTGTAGACTAGAGAGTTTAAACAACTTCAAAGCATGAATTTATCTATCTTTTTAGGCTTCCAACTTTACTTGAACACTTCTGGAGGGTTTGAGCTCAAAATATTTAAATTTGAATTAGAAAATGAGGGGGGCATTTTGAGTGTGATAACACATCTGAAATTGTTTCTATATTCGTATGGATCTCTCGCACTTTTTCCTTTTCTTCCCTTAATTTGTGCTTTAATTGTGCACTGATCAACTCCTCCTACTTTAGCTCCTTGTTATTTTCAATGATCTCTTCATTTTTATTTTAAAGCTCTTATTCCAAGAGCCTTACTTTGTCATTTCTCCTGAAGATCATCTCCTCAACCTCCACCCATACCTTATTGAGGGCATTACAAACTTGCTCATCTGATAGTTGTTGAGCATCCACCAGAGGGTTTACTTCCTTGGTATTCATATTCTTCATCAACTCTTCACGGTTAACCTCAAATTTGGGCTCATCAATGTGGGACTTAAAATCCCAAGACAACATCTTCTTTGTGTGTGGCTATGCACCATCTTCATCAAAATAACACCATGTAAGGAGTTGGTTTAAAGGCCCGGTACTTTGGAAAGGTGTGCACAATACCTAATTTGGATCATCAATGTAGGTCATCCCTTATCCCTCTGCCACTACCATACCATTCACTCCTATGTGCACTGATTTTGGGAAGCTTACCGTCAGGATAGGATCTCCGCCCATGCTTCCATACTCCATTTCTATGCTCTCACTTCCCTCCGTCTCCTTGAGAAATTCCGCACTGCACTGCATCTCTTGATCCATGAAGTTTTTTATGATTCCTATTACATACCTTTTTATGACATCCTCTATCTACTCCTTGGTCAAGCCTAGAGTCCTTTGATCTTTCATGTTGACTTCCTCACTTCTCCCCTTACCGTGATTGCCTCCTGCATCCTCATCCTTTTCTTCATTAGCCTCCTCCTCTGACTCATGTATATCATACACAAGATGGTCCTGAGCCTTTTTGTGCTCTTCATCATCTTTATGTCCCTTGTCAGCATCCATACTCTCTATTTCTTCTCAGTCCACCTTTTCTGTAACCCTTTGTTTCTTCCTAATTGGTGAATCCAATATAGGAGACCCTTTTTTTTCTTCCTCTCTAGGCAACTCCTTTCTTTTCGGTGACTCTTCTTCTTCAAGGGCTTCTCTTGCTTTGGTGCCCCTTCTTCAAGTGTCTTCTCTCTCTCTCTCTCTCTTTTGTGGGGGACTTCTTCCTATGTGCATAGGTGCTTAGTTTTTTATTTGACTCCTACATGCCTACAGACTGCGTTATTCATGTACTTGGCATCTTTTTCTTAGCAGCATCCTATATCTCCCTTTACCTTGGTGTGGACTTCTTGCTTTTGGTAGGGTCTTCTGGGATAGAGACATCATTTTCAATGTAAGCACCCCTCTCATACTTCAGCCTTATGTGTGGGTATACCCTTATTGTGTTCCTCACAGTAATAGGAAATTTTACTCACTTCAACATGTGTCATGAGAGACATGCTTCTCCAAATAAGTGCATTTATTTGGATATATCAATGTCCTGTGCAAATTGCAATAATCTTGATCTACTGTGTTGAGGATAAAACTTATCTTCTTTTCCTTGTTGAATCTATTGACTTTGTCCTAGAAGTATTTTTTGTGATAGAATGGAAACTTGTACCTGGGACCCTTAGCACCATCTTCTAGAGTAAACATGCCAATGTTAAAATGTTGGTATACGGAAAATTCTTCTTTTCCTTATAGTAAACTAGGTAACTACTCCTGTATCCTCCACTCTTTGCCAAATGCATCATGCATCTACTTATAGCATTTTTATAGGTGCACTTTGTGGGAGGTTGTCATGGTGTCACAAGTGTACTTATCAAATCTTTCAGTAGGGGGGGGGCTCTCATCTGGGTACTCCCACACAAATTTATCTGGCTCATCAAGCACTCCAATCTCTAAAAAGACAATGGTAAGGGGGACATTACCACACATGATCTTTTCTCCATTGCCCGTGGCATTGATGATTTCTTCTGCTATAAACACCAAGAGGTTATAGATGATTCCCTATGAGATATTATGGCTAACTTTCAACCAAGACTTGTTGATCCACGTCCTTCTCTCCTTCCCATTTATTTTTGTGACCAAGTGTGTGGCCATCCTCATTATAAGGTCAAAAATCACAGAGATATCAAAGTATCGCGACCCCTTAATGTAGGCATAAGCTTCAACATTCTTCTTAATGGCCTCCTTATCATCTAAGTCATCATCAAATAATTCTCACTTGTAGGTAAGACCAATAAATTTAGAGACCAGTTGTGGAGTTATCCACATCTTTTTTCCTGCGAAGTAGAAATAGTCTTCATGTATACATTATTGGAACATAATGATTAAGTGGTCTGGCCAACCCTTAATGTATATGGGTCCATCACTAATATATAGGTTAATATTTAATAATATGAAATATTTATATTTTTATTATTAAATATGTTAACCTAGGTATATACTTTAGGTTAAATATTTAATAACATGAAATGATTATATTTCTAATATTAAATATTATAAACCTAGGTGTATACATGTCAGCCATTTTAGTTTGAAAAGGTGGGTCGGGAGACATACCCGATCACCTTCTATAAAAAGGAATTTATGTCATCATTTGATATATTCAGGAAATATATCAAAGGTGTGTAAATCAAGTGATTTGGTTTTACCCTTGGTAAATAGGGTTTCAAAGGAGGAGGTGATCTTACTGGATGTAAAATAAGTTCTCTGAAGTAAAAGGTTATTTTCAAAGTGGTTTTTACCCTATTGGAGTTTTTCACTATAAATATTGTGTCACCTGTGTTATTTATTTCCTGTAAGTATTTCTTTATTTAAATATTTATTGTAACATTATGTAATATGTAATTTGATTAAATCTGTATTTATTACAATCCTCAAATTCTAACATGGTATTATTTAATTTGTATGGGTTTTTTCAACCAACCCGAAAGGGTATTTAAAAGTATTAGCTCCCCCTTTTTTCCTAATTTATTTTGACATTACATTTGTTCAATTAAACCCTCGGTAAATTTTTTAGGGTTTTTCAATTTTAAATCCCTATTTTTTTGGCTAGAGATGTAATATGATATGATTCTTACTTACATTTACATTTTGTAAATTATATGGAATTAATGTTTGTTTGGAGATTGATGTGTGCATAGGTGAAAGGGGCCTCAAATATTTACATGCGTGAAAATGACATACAGAAAAAGAAAGGTTTTATTACTATATGAAATAATTTTCATGTTTTCTATAATTTTAAATGTTTGTATGTTAAATATTTCAGAAGGTAAATTCATACCCATGTTCTTTTGACCCCTCTAAAAGAATTTGATTTGAAAAACTATAGTTTATAGTTAATCTATAACTATATTGTTTTAAATTAAATAATATATAGAATAAGGTTTATATAATAACTTATATAAACATCATTTTAAATTTGATATAGTTTTAGAAAAAAAAAAACTATATATTAAAAGCCTTAAACCATATTAAAATTACATGGGATTGAGAGAAGAGTCAATAGACCATATTGTAATCCTAAGTTTAATTCATATTTAAACTTAACTTATAAATCTAGGCATATATAATTTTAAAAAACCAAGAAAAAACCTAAGTTTGAATCATATTATATATATATGGTTAGTTTAAACCGCTTAAAATATAAATTTTATTAGATTTGCTTTATATATGTTTTAAAAAAAAAAACTAAGTGCTTACTTTTTTTTATTAAGCGGACCCATGTTTATTGATTGGCCATGAAGGGATTAATTTTTAAATCTTAATACTTATTAAATAAAACCTAACATGTGTCCCTAACCATTTATATTATCCATGTAAGGGGAGGCCCCATTCATTTATATCTTATAGTTTATAAAAAAAATATAAATAAATATATTTAAAGGTTTTTTATATAAGAGTGGGAGTGAAGAATAAAATGAGATAATATCTCAGGTATAAATGTGAACTCTCAAGTATAAATGGAGAATTAAAAAAAGGGCTAGTTTATTGGTGGCCCACGTGAAGTGTTGTAAATATTTATTAAAATATTGGTAATTATAGCCACATTAAAATTTTAAATTTTTTAGCTTGCAAGAATTATATAAAATATTTTGCAATATTTCCATAGTTTTAAATGTGTGTGGGGTAAAATTAAGAGTAAATGAAGGGAGGAGACAAGGTTCATGAAAATAGGGATTTTAATTTATTTCATTGGTTAGGTGAGATTACTTGTCCCCTCTATAAAATATGCAGGTTAATCTATACTCTCATAAATCTACTTACACCTAGTAAATTTTTTTAACCTGGTCTATGTCCTTTAAACCCTTTTAATAAGGGTTATGTGTTTTTATATATATAAAATATATACTATAGTTTATAATTTTTATGAACTATATGTTTTTTTATTTACATTCTATAAACTATATACTTTTTTAAAAGTGTATATATTTTTACATTATAAATTATAATAGGTTATTGTAATGTATTAACATATAACCTCCATAATATTATACAAAATAAGAAATTCTGGAAATACACAACAAGTTTTAGCTTCATTAAATTTGACGGTCAAATAATCGTCACGGTAGACCAAACATAAGACAATATGACTATCATTTAGACATCAAATTTAAGCTCGTAGGTTCAAGGAAAATTTCATTGTGTTAAAAT
This sequence comes from Taxus chinensis, assembly GCA_019776745.2. Taxonomy (NCBI): domain Eukaryota; kingdom Viridiplantae; phylum Streptophyta; class Pinopsida; order Cupressales; family Taxaceae; genus Taxus; species Taxus chinensis. The sequence continues at coordinate 246,527,788 of CM034149.1, read as the reverse complement.
TGACAGTCAAATGACCGTCACAACAGACCCAAAAATAAGCCATTATGACAGTCATTTAGACATCAAATTTAATCAGGCCGGATCTTTATCTACATTAATATTTTTTCTTCAGAAATTTAAAGTTGTTATACATTCTTAGGGGTCTCTTCTTCACTTTTATATGGTCAGAAATATTTTTTATATAAATCTAGGGATAATGCAGAGCCCTTTATATTGTGGGTTATTATTTTGATCATGGGAGGTTAATTAGTATGCATTGTAATGATAGAATTAGTTATGATCAAATAGTTTCTTTAAATCATTAAAATTTAGATCTAATTCTATTAAAAATTTTGTTTTTATTATCGATAAATATGTATCTAACACTGCAGTACATTATATATTATAATGGGGTGTGTTTTACAAGTTTATGAAAACAATGATGTTCAGTTATTTCTATCTTGACAAAACCTAGATCCTGAATGAAACCAACTACAACATTTGGGTCAAAATAGAATTTATGGTGATGAAACTATAGAAGATTGTTTATGGATCTAAGGTTGCTCCCATCGGTCATCAAACAACTATAGATAACATGAATAAATTCTTGTAACGAATGTAGGAGGATCTTTCTATGATTTTGCGCAATGTGAATGATGAGTACCTTCTACACATTGGTAATATCGAGTATCTAAAATAGGTATGGACACAACTAGAATCCATGCATGAAGGATACTTAGTATATCAAGGATAGTAATGAGATTATAATAGTTGAAGGAATTTAAAGAAATGGTCTGTATATTTTATATGATTTCTCTTCTGCATCTTCTTTTATATCTCAAAGTTTCAATAATTCAAAAATATGACATGAAAGGTTAAGACATGTTAATTATTGAAGCTTATATGAAATGTCTAGATACAATCTAGTGAAAGGTTTACATGTGTTGTCTTCTTCTCTTGAAGTTACTTCATTAAATGCTTCTAAATGATGGTTTTGATTTTGATTTAATAAATGGTCATGATGATGTTTTGATGTTATAGATGTTTTTGAAACTCTTATTTTCCTAGATAAGAAATTAAATTGAGCTCAATCTATGTTAGAAATTTCAAATCTTGTTAACCTTAGGAAAATGACTAGAAGCCATCATATGTACTATGCATTAATTACCTTTTATGAACTTGATCCGAAAATTATTATAAGGTTTAGGTGGATATATAAAGTAAAGTATAATGTTTATGTTTGTATTAACAAACATAAAGCTAGACTTGTTGCTAGAGGTTTCAATAAAAACTTAGTATTGATTATGTTGAGACATTTTCCCATGTAGCTAAAATGAGTATTGTTAGAGCCTTATTTGAAATTATCACTCAATTTGGGTGGGAAATCCACCAAATGGATAAGAAAATTATTTTTTTGAATTTCTATTTACAAGAATAACTATAAATGTTTAAACCTAAAGGATTTGAAGAAACTGGTAAAGAAAACTATGTTGATAAGTTGAGAAATCCTTCTACGGTTTAAAAAAAGCTCTTAGAGCTTGGTATGCGAAATTTTTTTCCTTCTTTAAACTATTAGGTTTTGTAAATTGTTCTTCTAATAATGATATATTCATCAAGCATTAAGACTCACATATTATCATTATATGTACATATGTTGACGATTTGCTTATGAATGGTGACAATTCTGATTTAATTCATAGGATTAAAGAGAAAATGAAGAAGTAATTTGAAATGAATGAGTTAGGTCTCTCACATCATGTTCTTTGTATGAATGTATTTCATTCTATTGTTATTTTTCAAAAAGTAATATGCAACCATTGTATTCAAAAAAATTCTAATGATTGATTATAAACTATTTTCTACTTCAATATAAGTTGGAATAAATATTGACCCTAAATCTACAAATAAAAAAAGTTGATCTTATTTTATATATGTTATTAGTTGATAGTTTAATTTATATAACTACAACTAGATCAGATATTTCCTATACAATAGGAATTAATTCAAGGTTTATGTAGGAACCTTTTTTAGAGATCATTGAAATCTCGCAAAAAAAAAAATATTTGAAAGGAACAATCAATTATGGGTTGCATTATACTAAGAATAAAAATTCTATCTTATATGGATTTTGTGATTTTAACCATACTGATGTTCGGTTATAACATATACTGGATATGTGTTCAAGTTTTTTAGTGTAGGAACGATTACTTGGAACAAAAATCAATAGTTTCCATTTCTTCTACTGAGGTAGAGAAGTACAATGGAAGAAATAAATAATCAAAAATGTTGCAACGGTTGTTGATAGAGATACACATGGAACCTAAAAGAAGTATTTCTCTTCTATGTGGTGGTTAGAGTTGTATTACTCTTGATTAAGAATCCATTTCAGCATCAAAGGAAGAAGAACATTGAGATACATATATGTTTCACCCATGAGAAGGTGCAAAGTGATGAGATAAATCTCAAGTTCATGTTGATTGAAGAGTAGGTTGCTGACATCTTCACAAATTTCTTGAGTGCTGTAAAGTTTTGTCACTTTCGTGAAAAATTTGGATTGTTGGAGTTTCCATAGGGGGAGTGTGCATGAAAATTTCACCTCCTAATGGAGCTTGGTTTTTGTAAAAAGACCTTTGGGCAAGTGTAAAAAATATCTTCAGGTAAGTGTAAAATGACCTTTAGGAATGAATAATGCCCTCCTTTATTGGTTGTATATGATTAGGGTCCCAGATAGTGTGGACGTAAATTCTATCTAGGTCCTCTTCTCCTAAAGGCTCAATATAGGGAACTGACTTCCCATCTGTCAAAGGAATGATAATCGATTCCTCTTTTTTTTCAAATCTTATATAACCCTTATTAAAATGTAATTCATCATTATTCTTATATCAGTAGTGGTACCCAAGTAATGTTGGGAAGTTAACACCTCAGCAAGTGCTAAGACTTCGAAGTCTCTAGTGAATTTCTCCCCTTGGATAGTGGTAGCAGCATCCTTTAAACCACAAATGACCATGACCTTTATCTTATTAGCCATGTATAACACATTTGAAGATGGCTATAATACGGGCCATCCCATTTGATTCCAGGTGTCCAAGGTAAGAACATTAACTTACATACCCCTATCTATCATAATATTGTTTAGGATCCATCCATCAACAACTACATTCAAGGTAATTTCCTTATTGTAGTTAAGGTTGTGGGGAGTAAGGTTAGCATGAAATATCTACCTCTTGTGCTTTTCTCCCGCGCTTGGTATCTTATTACTTAACCATTTCCTAACATAGAATGATATTCTCTTGCCACAATATTTTGCATAACTCCTTGACATCATCCAAATCCTTCTATGGAGCCTCAATGCTCTTCTTCTTACCTAAATTTTTGGATTACTCCTTTAGACATTGAATTTACCCTTGAATAATCCTAATTATGTTCATGGTCTCTTGATAGAATTCCTTATGATGGGTAACATCTAGCCACTTCCCATACACCACCTCTTCTCTTGTACTGAGTGGTCTCTGCTTTAGTATCTCCCTGGCATGCGCAGCCTCATCTCGCATTGTCACCAGTACAGGTTCTAACTCTACCTCATGTGCCACTCTTAGCATCCATTGTGAGTCTTCTTTCTTAACACTTACCATCCCAATGCCTTTTTCTGTCTATTGTTACTGGTTCATATGTTCAAATAGCTCTGGGAACTAATCATACTTGTGCTTCTTTCCTCACCAAGAGAAATGTAGTAGGTTAGAACATTCACATTTATAGTGCTCCATAGGCCCACAATTGTAACAAGTTCCATGTGGTAATTCACTTTTCCCATCTACGCGGTTACCACATCCTCTAAATCCTCTATAAAATCCTCTTCCATGAGATCCTCCATCCATGCACCCTTCATAGTGATGATCATCATCCTTGGAACTATGTGTAATGTTGGTCTAGTGCACACCAATATCAATGACATCATGTATTTGATCAATCAATTGAAAATCCTTGGTGTCATGAGTAGTAGAGGTGCAAATCTTGCAGTAGTAAGAAACATTCTAGCAGATTGTGCACTATAGTGGTGGACACCTACTTGCATCAAGATCTCCATGGAAAATATCACAGTCTACCATTATGGCACGTGATGATCTCTGAGGATAATTTTCCTTTTTGTGCCCCTCTACCTCACAATCTATGCACTCTAGGCCATTATGAGTTTCATGTTCCAAGTTCGAAGATATATTCTCCACTTTTTTTTACCATTATAGTAATCTGAGCTTCAAGAAAAGGACTAACACCAATATCTACACTTCCTATAGCCTCAACACACAAGGTAGCCTCCAAGGCCTCGCGTGGGTTTGTGAAAGTCTTGTGTGAAAGTGTTCTCCTAAAAGGTGTTATTAGTCCTCAAAAAAACCATTGAGCATGTTGGGAAGGATGAATATCATAAGACAATTTTGATAAGAGAATCTTAAAACTTGCATCATACTCCCATAAACTCTTTGCCATACCTTGTTGAATTTCCTTCATTGCGCTAATGATCTTCTATTCAAACTCAAGAATATGAAATTCATCTAAGAAGGCATTACATATCCTGGTGTAATCTTCTACTAGCTGGTGGGGGTCATACTTCTAGTACTAACTATGCGCTCATCCCTATAACATTGTTGCAAACTAACTTGCCTTCTATTTCAAGTTAGTGATCCCCTTCACACGTCATAGAAACTTACACTTGCGTACATGCTCTGTAGAATCCTCAACACCTTTTTAATCTAGTAAATGTAAAGACATTTCAAAAAATACTTGTTGAGGTATTTAACACCCTTGCCCACCCAATCTAGAACCTTGATTTTCTCTAGTGTTGCCTCTACCACCAGATCCACTAGATCCACAAGCACATGTCCCTCCTGATCTACCAGATCCTCTAGATATACCAAGTACACTACATCTGCTAGTTCATTTTCCACCAGATCCTCCTCTTGTAGATGGAAAGGTTCCTGAAGTGGTGAGGCCTTATGTCCCTATTGTCATGTTGAACTATGTGCCAACAATCTATGATATTTCACCACTACCATATGTGTGTCCCACGCTACTTCCATACGTGATACCCAAGATTTGTGTACCTAAAATTTTCCCAATTGTTGCTCTAAAAAATATGCCTCCAAACACAGGAAATGATTGTGTAGCCATAGATGTGCCAAATGAAAAGTTATACCTCCTAGGTGCTTATCATTCACTTCCACCAATACCATCTGGGTTAGTAATACTTATCTCTTAATTTGGAAAACTAAGCACCAAGGGTTCATCACCAGGTGGATTTAGATGCAAGTTATTGGCTCTCCTTTCTCTTAGTGATGATATCTCATTATAATTTAAAGGTGTCTCTCTCCTAGGCTTGCCAAGATGGGGCAGCATAGACTTCTCAGGATTGATGTCCTCTACATGAACCTCAATTCCTTCCCACAAATGTTTTCTCCATAAATCCATCACTCATGCAACTTCACGTTTTCTATCTAATTCCCTCTCACAAGATTCATTATACTTTATGCATCTCTCTTCCCTCTCCTTTTCAGCCACAAGTTCCACAATATTCCTTGACCCTGGCTTCCTCACCCAATGCTCAAAAGAAGCTTAGCAAGCCATAGGAATGTGTGGGTGATGATCCCCTCCTTTATGTGAGCTTTGTGAGAACATTTTTCCATTGATGGAGGATTATTTGTAAAAGTAGGAGTACATTCACTTATTTAAAGAGGTATAAAATATAACTAATAGATCTAACATTAGTGCATCACAAAAGATAAAGAATATTTCAAGAAGCATAATAAACTAGATCTAGGCCATAATAAGTCAAATGACATGAGGTTTTACACCCTTAATAAATTTATACATAATGAACCAAAAAATATATTATTTTAGCATAGTTTAGGTAGCCACATTACAGTTACAAGGGTCATCTTAGACCATGTACAATAAATGACAGGGACTTAAATCCCATAAATACCTTACAAAAATTAGCACTAAATGATAAAAACCCTAGCATTACCGCAACACTTTGTTACTATGCTTTGTATTCTCTATATTATCCTCGATATTATCATATTTGTGTCTCCTTTGTCTTTAACTCAAGAATCTCTCTTTATAGGATCAGTATACACCAACATGTCTTCTCTCCTGAATAGATCACATGCAAAGTGTTGATGTGGTCCTCCAATGGTGGATTATTATCCCTTTACAAACCCTCCACTCTTTGCAATGATGTCTTCTAGGAATATTTCCTGCGTGGAATATCTTTTTCTTGACCTCTAAGGTTCTAGGCTGGCACCTTATCCACTCATCATGCCTAGTCGAGTCTTCACATTTTTCCTAAAGTGCATCTAGAATGCAAAATATGGCTAAGTCCTTTAAACCTATGTTCTTATTCCCACATGTTCCTTGGTTTCATTTAAACCCTTCTTAAACCCCTTTGTCCTCTGTGATTTTCCTGTTATCCAAAATGAGCCACCTACTTATTTTGGCTAACTTGCTTAATTCTTTCCTTCCTTGTGCTTCAACTTTAATTTTCAAACATTTCAAGCACTCAAGGGTTTTTGGAAATGGATCCATTATATAGGATTTTTTCTCACCTTTCCAGAAAGGTAAAATTTTCCTCCTAACTCCAAATATTTTGAAAGTTATGGCTTGGTGGAGTTTTTTGGGGAAATTTTCCCTTGAAATGCCCACATCCAATGAGAAGATGCCACGTGGCAGTGGAAGTTAGGACCGGTGGAGGTAAGTTGGAAAATTCACCAAGGAATTGCTAAAGGCACAAAGGGGAAAACTGGTCCGCGGGCCCGTGAAGGAGGAAATGGAGGGAAAGGCCCACTGAGCATCCAGGAAGCGACACATGTCTAGTCGGTGGTGGGGGTCGAAGGCACGGAAGGTTTTGGTGAAATTTGCTAAAATTTCACAAGTCGCAAAGGAAAATGTTGAAGAACATTCCCACGGAGAGACCAGAAGCCAACATGTGGCAGTAGAGTGGTGAAGTGCAGGGAAATCCTGGAAATTTTTCCCAATGTGAAATCAAAAGGAAAAAGTGAAGTTTGGGCCCACATTTCCAGCAGCGAATGGGAAAGTACCATGTGGTAGTGGAGAGGCAGGGCATGGAGAATTTTTAGGAAATTTTCCCAAATTCAAAAAAGGAAAAATTTTAAGGTTTGACCCTGCCAACCAAATTTTGACTCTATTTTCACCATTTTTTCCCTAAATCTTCAGAGGGCCATATCTTTTGATCTAGAGCTTGGTTTTTCACATTCTTTATATCAATGGAAAGCTGGTGAAATTATATACATGTTGGACTCCTCAATTTTGGATTTTTGTGAATATTAGTGGGAGAAAATTGGAAAAACTTCCCTGACATTGGAAAAGACAAAAAAATTAGATTTTCATCTACTAGATTTAATGAGGTATGGGCAATTTCTTGTCCTGCGAGCTCAAATGCATTGGGAAGTGGATTTACAAATGTGTCCTTTCCATTTTAATGAATCTTGTCAGTGTTTGGAGATCTAAAATCATATTTTCCCACATTTTCTCCTTTCTTCCATTCTACTTCATGGTTAAAAGCTAGTTTTGGATCATTTTGTAATGTTAGACGTTCTTGCTTCTGCAAGCTCTTCTTTTCTCCTTAGTAGGAAAATTTGAAGGAGTTTTAGACCTCCCATGGAGATTATAACACATTTTTTCCTCTTTTCCCATTGAACGTATTGTATCAAATTTGGGCATGATAATGTATGTTTAGTGATCAATTTTCAATCCTCTCATGCAATTATTATTGTCTTCTGATCTTTCATTGCATTCTGGTAATTTGTGCATGTTTTTTTCTGCAATCTTCATGATTTGTGTCTATATTTGTAAAGAAGGGAGTTCAACACTCCTTTAGTGTATCTCCTTTCTATTTTTTCTTATTTTTGTTTACATTTCCTTGTTTTCTCTCAACCTTGTCTCCTTGGTAGTTTTAGAATAGGATTTTGAACCAGAACCTCTAAAAAACTGCATGCATACACCTAAACAGAGGAGTAAGGACCAACTTCAATCTGGAGAGTTTTCTCACCTTGCAAGGTCCCACACCTTAGAGAAAACTCAATGTTGTGCATTCACACCAGATGATTTTTCCTTCGAAAAGTAGATCTATAACTCATTTTAGGGGTGCTATGAATTTGCACTAACATTCCCCTAATCTCCCTTCTTCTTACTGTTCCTACACGGGTACCCTTTAGTACTTAGCCAATATTTCAGGGCCCAATAGTACATCTTTGAGATATAATAAGACACAAGAAATAAACAAATAAAATATGAAACCTTAAGTACAAGATGGAGAGAAAGAGGACTTAAATAAATTTATCTTGATCTGACATTGGTGAAGATTGGGAAAACTAATAAAAAGGAAGATAATAGTTTCATATTTACTTAGGATAAATTATGGAACTGTTGGATAGACCTGGACTAGGGATCTTGGTTAGGGGTGAGGGTTATTGGCTCTAGAGACCTCTACTGGGATCTTGTGACTACATAGATTATTAGATTCTGGATTATTTTATGTCACACAAGTGTCGGTGATATTCACTATTGGTCACTTGATGTACCTATAACCTGCAAAATAAATGTTCACCTAAAAAACCCATAAAACCATATCAAATCCAAAAAAGAAAGATGAAATATGGGGAGTTGGTTTGACCTTGATGGTCACTTGATAGAGTGAACTTACAACCAAGTGTTGCACTATATATTAGACTCCATTTAGTTCTTGTGAGAGTGTGTGAGGATTGCCCCTAGGATCCCCTAGTGGAAGTTGCATTTGATAGCAGGCTAGATATAAACTATAAATATGTATAAAATGTGTGGATGGAATAATGATCTTCCCCTTCCTATGTAGTGTATGAAAAAAATGTAGTCATTATCACTTGAATGGATTCTAGATGGATACCTTTGAGTTTTTGGATGCCTTTAGATGCAAAATTGGGTGATAGATAGTAATTCTTAGATCTTGGTCCCTTATTTTGATCACATAGCTATGTATTTATATGATTCCCTTGGTTGAATTAAGGAATTAAAAACTAGAAGGCCGACCCATAAGAAAATAATATGTATAAAAGATAACAGAGTCCCAAAAAGAGTGAGCAAGGTAAAAAGAGGTCGAGGGTGCCCAAAGGGGACGAGAGCACATGGACATTGACATCTTGGCTAGGGGTTCATTTCTGAAGTAATAAAATAGAAAGAAGTAAAGTACTGAATAGGATGTAGGGTATGTAAGACCAAATAGAAAATTAGAAACACAGAAAAAAAAAATGCCAAAGATAGTAGCCAATTACTATTTTCTCGCTTTGGAATCATATGAATGCTAGCATGTGTTTGGGAACTAGAAATGTACCCAAATTCATAATTTTTTTTTTACAGTTTCCCCCACTTTATGTTGTTGAGTGAATAATCAATAACATAAAGTAGTTAGAAGATGGATACCTAATAACCATGTAGAGCACATGGAAAAGAACGTGTCGAGTGGATAAGTGTAGCATGGAATGATGTAAAAATGGAGCGTGGAAACTAAGAAAGTGGAAGTGACCCTAGGGTGAAGTGTATGGTATTGTATCATGTTATACCTACTATTGTGATTGATGTTATTTTTGATGTAGGGATACTTCTTGTTGTGCATTAAGGATGAAGCTATAAAATAAGAGCGAAAGAGTAGTCAAATTCATGCATTATGAGAAATCTATAAAAGTATGTAAATGTGTGTAAAATTTGTACAAGGAAAGTGTGTACCTAATGGACATAAGTGTAAAAGGATAGAAAGATGTTCATAAAATGCTATATAGAGTGATTTTTTAGGTGATTTCAAGCCACAAAAGAAGATTATTGGGGAAATAGGTCTAGTATTACTATTCTTCCATGAATTCTTTTTAGATAAGCACCACTACAGATGGTATGTCTTGTGTTGTTCTATATTGTTCCAAGTTACACCAAATTATTTATAAAAAATTTCAAATAAATTGATTGTAGGAGATTGAGTGTATTATGTATTTAGAGGACATTGCATGATCACGTGAAACTCCTCTATGAATGTTTATAGAATGTTCTGATCTAAGAAAGTTATTCTAACTTCCCCCCAAGACATAGGCACCCAGGAGAAGACACAAGATCCTAGCAAATCGTATCTAAGCCTAGGAGTTGGTGTCTGTGTTTTATTGAGGACCCAAGTTAGATTATGGGTTATTCTATGAATGTATATTTGTTTTGTTCATATAAGGTGAAATTTTTAATTGTACCCCTGATTTGTTGTATGGGGGGAATAATTCACCCAATGTATGTCCCCCTCATTTTGGGTGCATGTGACGTAGATAGGAGCATGCGGTACAAAGGAGAGGACATGATATTAATATGAATTGGATACCCTATAGGGATATGGAATTCACATGGTAGAAACCAAGGCACATGCAAACAATATGGATAGAAACATGTGTTAGTGCAATGAAAGTAAGCATGCATATAGAAGACAACATACTAGGCAAGCAAGAAGTGAAGATAAACTGTGAAAAATTAGTTTACAACATGGAGCACTGTTTACAACATCAAAAGACAATCAATGCTGACGTGGCAAAAATCATATAGTGTGCACACAAGACAAAGGGTACATCCCACAAAAAATAACATACAATAAAAAACAATAGAAAACAAGATAAATCGGATAGCTATGGTGGCATATAATCCTGAAAGAAAATGTTGCACACGAAGCACCCGATAACATGTTAGAAATATTAAAAAAATGTCAAGATGTTTATGTATCAATGTAAATGGATGTGCTAGTAAGAATATGAAATAATATATGTGCTTAGGTATAAATTAGGAAATCTATAAGCCTTGAAACTAAACACCTAAGAGTTTTGAAGTTTTAAGCTAATCTAACAAGAATCATCAAGATAAGATCAAAGGGAGGCTAATTTCTGTAACATCCATATAAATTTGTAAACAATCAAACTAACATGCCTAAATCAATCTCTACTCTTTGAAGGCTAACTTTGAAATGAACCTAAGAAGATCCTTAGCAATCAAATTTGATTATTAGTATGATCTCAAGGTTTGAGAATGGAGTCTCACTAACAATGGCTACAAGGCCATGTTGGCTCTCTCCATATTACTCAATCTTGACTTAATGGATGCAATATGAAGATATTTGCTAAATATAAATGGAGAAGTTCTAAAGATCATAATTTCCTATAGTTTATGCTAGAGGAGGAAAACTGTTCTTATAAATGATGAGGAGGAGGGTTCTATTTATAGGTTTCCCATTCCAAGAATGGTATGATTTTTGTGCATCTTGGACAAAAGGTAAGTCCAAAAATAACTTTTAGAAATTCGAAAGACTTTTTGACTAAGATTAGAAGATAATAAATCTTTTAAGATTAATTAAGAATCCCAAGTAGGCTTAGGAAGATTTCTGGGAGCATCTAGAGGAGGTTTCGATAGATTTTGGATGTTCTTGATGAAGAAGTTAGAAAATAAGGTGGTCTATTAGTCAAATGCATGGTAGGAGGATAAATCAACGTATAATAGTTAATTAAGAGGATTTTGAGGGGAAAAAGGTCCTTTTTGACAAAGTGTCATCAATTTACAGGGAATAGAATAGTTAGTGCAATTTTAGTAATAAAATTGATTTGGTCAAATTATAGGTGTCTACATTTTCCCCTCTTTGGGGTGGCATAAGCTACGCCACTTCAAAGATAGTAAAAAAGCACAACCAAGTATAAACAAATTTGACGGAGTGGAATAAAATTTAAACATAGTGAAGGATTCCCCCTCGAGTGTTGATGGGGTGATGAAAGAGGTCGATCGAAGATTGAAAAGATGAAGGAAATAGATAAAAGAAGAATGAGTACATGTGAAGAGAAGAAAGGAATCCATATTAATCTTGTTGATACTTAGTACCAATAACCCATGAAATCTAATTTTCCAGTTTTTGTTTGTTTTTCTCATCTTCCATGTCATACTGAATAACCGAGTTGACAAGGAAGCTACCATTTTCAAAAGCGAGACACCAAATATTTTAGATTTATATTTAGAGAAGTGTGCATGAATGTAGAGGAAGAATGGAGAAACTAAGTATGATAGAGAGGAAAAGGGGATATAGAAGAGAACAAGCATGAGGAATGGGGATTGAGTTAGCATCTATCCAATTCCTTATAAACAACTTTATTTTCATCATATTGCTAGTGATCTTCATCATCGGTCCTTATTAAAAATGTAGGCATAAAAAAAAGTGTAGAATGACATGAAAAGCCACAATATGAGAAAATGTCCATTGCTAAAACAAAAACTCCATGAAACATACAGAATGCAATGCAATATGAGAAAATCAACAAGCCAACCTAAGAGGGAAATAAGTACAAAAAAACATACTTAAACCAACAACATCTAAGATAATTGCACAAATGTTTTGTTATCGAGCTTTAGTTCCCAAATGTTCATCTATAACAAAAATGTTAAAAGTGGTTCCCCGAGAAAGGATACATATGAGAGGAAATATGGTGGATGTAGGGGTCTAATGAAAAATCATTTGTGTGCTACGAAACAATACCAAACAACTCGTTGTGCCAAGATAGTACAAACGAAGCAAACAGACTAGCTTTGTGAATGGAGTAGATCCAAATGATTTACAAGTCATTGTTACAAAAAAAAAAACAAAAAAAAAAAGACAGATATAATTTGAATATAATGTGTTTGACATAGGCTTCATCTTCATACCAGCATTTTACCAATTTTAACAAATTTTGGAATTTTTATGATTTTTTGGATTTTTGATGATTTTAAGATTTTTTTCAAAAAATTTGATATTTTATTTTTGTAGTGATTTTTAATTTTTAGAAGAAATAAGATGAGGGAATTTCCTGAAAGAAATAAAAATTCCCCAGGGAGAAGAAACGGGCACCAAGGAGGAAAAATATGCCCCACCGGGATGATAAACTACCGAAAAATGATCATTTATTAAAAATTAATATCGCAGTAGGCAATAGAGGAAGTTAGAATGATCACGGTAGTGAAATCATGCCTCTCATCCATTACAGTGGGTGAGAATGCATCATAGAGGGGTCAAAATGATCTCATATACCCCTCCCGGGGGATAAATCATTGTGAGTAATTCATTTTTTTCCTAGCCTTTGTGAAATTACTATTAACCTTTGCTCTGACCCTGGAGAGAGATGGAGCAAGTTCAGAGTCATACGAGGTAAGTAGACACATTACAAGATTACATGCAGATGCATGGTGATGGATCCTATGTGAGTTCCCTATCCCTTGTTTGTTTTATTAGCATTTAATGTCATTTATTATCTATTTTATGGGGGGATAACATATGAACGCACCTTAGGGGCATGCATGTGTCATCGGGGCATATATGTAGTTAGAAATTCATGGACGCTTGAGATTGGGCTAGCTCATATATACATAGGCGTATATGTAGTTAGATGTGTGTACATGCCTAGGGAGGGTTATGTCCTATGCGCGTGTGCGCAAGTGTCATCAAGGGCACGCATGCATCATATGCACTAGAGGAAAGGGGATAAAAATGGTTGTGCATGCATGTTCTAGGTTAACTACATGAATTTTGGAAAGGGGGCATATGCATGCTGAGTGTGCATATGCTAACACGGGTGCACATGCATCGCTAGAGGCGTGCATGCATCTCTAGGGGCACACGTATGTCAAAGATGGGAAATTTTTTAGAAAAATATAGGGATAAATAGGCTAATTGTTAAATGATGTTAGATAGAAGACATGTTAACAAGAGCATTGTTAGATCCTATAAATGCAGCTACCTGCCTTATAGGTGCAAGAGCGATACGTCTAGTTGGATAACTTTGAAGTGACCTTTTTACAATGTGAGAAGGCCTATTTGGACATCACCCTATACACTACAGGTCTTAGCTATGTGGTGTAAATGCAAAATTTTCACCTTGTACCACAACCTCCTTACAGTTGTAGCTGAGAGGTGGCATATTTAGAGACAGTGTTTTAGGCTCCCGATAGGAGAGATGACCATTACAATTGAGTACATTGGAGGATTTTATGATTTATGATTTAGGGCCACTTGATAGAGTATGAGCATGATGTGGCCGATATTATAAACAGATTGATTGAGATCTTAGATGTAGATGAGATACCTCATTGGGGTATGACAATGCATATGCATCGATGTTTCACAGATCCGAGGTTATATCATGTGTCAATGTATCTCATGGCATTTGTTAGTGTCATTATTCTTACTAATAATATAGGTACATCCTTTCCTTTAGGATTGATTGGTGTGATTCGAGGCCTGATTAGAGGAGATCTCTACTACTAGGGATAGTGTGTGCTTGTGCATCTATATTGGGACTTACCTTTGATTACCTACCATGGTCAGAAGACCATGGGTCCAAAAACCTTACTACAAATATGGACCTAAGACCATATAGCTATTGGCCTCCCTATAGGAGCATAACAAGATTAGGCCATGGATGAAGCTTCAGTGTTTAGTTGGGCTTCCACTGGTGATGATGTACATGGACACATGGGGGATACTTATTTCTATCGATGTTCCTTAGATTATATACAACTACAGATGATCATATGGAGACCTTACAGACACTATCAGTGGCTTAGTGGCTAGAGGATCCAGTTGATCTCAGCCTCATCTTAGTAGAGAAATATCTCATTGGGATTTGTGGGTATAATGGATTATTACATAGTGGATCAGGCACACTAATAGTCTGGTGTCATTCAGGATGTTCTTGGGCTAGAGATGTGGTATGCACACCACTCCCGAGATAATTTTGACATCGGTTCTTTGATCAAGAAAGAGTGAAATCAAGATAGCTTTGATTAGATGGTTCCACTGGCATGGGCACCATTGCATCAGATCATGAATCCACGGACCACAATGGCCTATGCTTCTTGGTATACTAAAGTTTTTCCAAGGTGATTGACTATCCCTTAGGTTATATGGGATGCAGGACTGTTGCCACCACCAGAACATCAGTCTCGTAGAGGGAGAGGACAACAAAGGGGTAAGTAGGGTAGCAACATTGATGATGGCTTGATGATTATGGATCTGATGGAGATGGTGGGGATTACCAAATACACATTCTTGTCCAGCCATAGGTACATTCATAGATTCAGATGCCCTAGGTAGGTATGCAGTTGGGTGTAGAATTTCCCTTACAAGAAGTTCTTCCATAGAGACATGTATAACAACCACCACAATAGGCTCCCATTATTAGTCCTCCACATAGCTAAGTAGGAGGTAGAGGAGATCAGGATCCATAGGGTATAGGGGAGTTAGTTTTGTTGTGGTATCAGTTACAAAATGTTATAGATTTTATTGATGATGTTTATGATTATATCACATGTTCTTGATCTATGAGATAGTATTAGATGATATGGCATGTTTTGATGAGCTACTTCATGTTCTACTTATCATATTTTGTGTATGATATAGTAGTAGATGATATCATGTTTTCTTAGATGTGACACTTATGATTGCTCACATTTTTAGTATGGTCTATGTTTAGGTAGGGACAAAAGGAAGTTCCTCTTTCCTCTCGTGGTGATATTATATGATGTTAGCTTTGCATACATGTTTAATTTTAATTTTCATGATGATGTAGCTCATATTTTTATTGATATATGATGTATAGATGTGATGATAGATTATAGATGATGAGATGACAACAAACTGTACAAAACAACCAATCAAATACAACCTAATCAAGCCTAATTAAAGAAACACAACTATCTACAAGTATGCAAGATAAAATGAACTCATTGTACAACAGATTAAAGTAACACGTGATCTAAGTAAGAAAATGAATTCAATTTAAAGCACATGACATGAAAAATTAATGCAATCAAAACTATACAAACCAAAAAATAAAATTAAGAAAACCACTAGTTTATTTTTGCGAGACAGTTTTGAAATGTTTTGTACTATTTTTGGTGTCATCTTGAGACAATTTTCAAGGCTACTGTTCACATTGCTTTCAGGATTTTTGTAACGCAATGTTATATTATTTTTTTAGTTTCATCCCTAAAAGGGTTTTTCATATGTTTATGGTTTTTCTAACATATTTGAATGTTTTTGTGATTTTCTAAGATTTTCTGAAGCTATGTATAGAAAACAAAGAAGTTTGGATGCCCCCAATGATATATGGGATGTACAAGGGGAAAATGTCATGCACTATATACAAGAAGGTGAAAATTTTAAGGTGTCCCTCGTGTGAGATGGGAATGTACAAAGGTGATCCCCTTAGCTATAAACAAGGATAGATCAAGGCCAAGAAGGATAAGGTTCAACACGAGCTCAAACTTAGGAAAACCTAGCCCTAAATCAAAACACGTATCATCCTTCTATATATGAGATATTCTTATGAATAATGGATCCTCTCAAGGCACCAAAAATTGGCTTTCACCCAGGGACCTACCCAAAGTGCCACAATTGCATGTTTTTCACAATTGGACAACCTATTTTCTTTTTACTTTTTCTTGCTTTTTTTATTTTTTTCTTGTGTTTTCTTTGATTTTTGAGGAACTCCATACTTGAGCATAGAAACATTTGAGATGTATTGCATTCATGGGTTCCTTTAATTCCTCACCATCCGAGTGAGCAAATTTTTATGCCCTGGAACTGTACTTAGCAAACGCCACATATGGTCCTCACCAGTTGGGCTCAAAATTTCCTCTCTTTTTCTAGTCCTTAGTGGTGTTGAACTGATATTCTTTGAGTACTAGATCTCCTACCTCAAGTGATAAGCTATCATCCACTTTTTGTAGCCTCGTGACACTCGATTCTTATATACCTAAGTGATTAAGTTCCTACACGCGTATTTCATCTAGTAGCTCTAACTCTACTAGTCAAGCCACTCGGTAATCTTCATCATTGTCTAGATAGTTTTAGATAGATATTATCAAGGAAGGAAGATCAATCTCCAATGGTATGATGGCCTTAGTTCCAAATACTAGTGATTAGGATGTAGCACCAGTAGGAGTGTGGATAGAGGATCTACAGGCGTAGAGGGTGGGATGGATTTGTAAGTTCCAATTAAGGCTTATTTTACTCACCATATTTTCCATTATTTGAACAGGAATTTTATTAGTGGCCTTTGCTTTTCCATTACCTTGAGGGTAATAGGGAGTGGACCATTTTAAATAAATTTGGAAGCATTAACATAATGCTTTAACTGTCTTATTCTTGAAATAATTACCATTGTCTGTTATAATGGTAGAGGGGATGTTGTAATGGAAGATGAGGTGGTTCATGATGAAGTTTGAAATTTGTGCACTAGTATCATATGTAAGAGGTACAACCTCTACCAATTTTTTGAAATACTTGGTGGAAGTTATGATATGTGTATGACCATATAAGGATGTAGGAGTGAGCTTCCCTATGAGATCTAATCCCCATTTTTAAAATGGCCATGGTGTTATAATTGGTTGCAAAGCTTGTGTTGGTGTATAAATCAAGTTTCCATACTTATGACAATGTTCACACTTCTTGATGCAATTACAACAATTTACTTCCATGGTGGGCCAATAGTAACTTACTCTTAGCATTTTCTTAGTGAGAACCATGCCACTTATGTGTTCTCCAAAAAAACCATCACATACCTCTTTGATCATTTAGACTGATTCGAAAAAATCAAAATAACACATTCGATTACCATCGTAGCCTCGAAGATAAAGTGTTCCTCCTAGGAGGGTATAATAGGCTATATGGCAGATAAGGGATTTTTTCTTAGTGTGGGAAATATTTACAGGAAAGGTATTTTCTTGTAGGTAATTGAATATGGGTTCATACTAGGGAGAGAAAGGACCAAAAACTTCATATACTAGATATGATTCTGGCATGTCATATGCAGGGTCTCATAGATGTTCTACAAAGAAAGACATTTTCTTTGACTAAGGTATGGCCATGGAATCTAATGATCAATTTTGTGCCCTTGTCATTTGTTGAAAATCAACACTATTGGTTGGTGTTTTGTCAATTCAAAATATGAGGTTCAACCACAGTACGTGGGAATAAATCCCTCCTCAAAGATAGGTGAGGCTACCTGTTTATTAATAATCTAAAACACAATAGAAACAATGCATACAATATTGACACTAATCTAACCATTGGGGTTGGGACAGAATCCTGGGATCCATGTCCACACTATGTAAAGATGTTGCTTTTATAAATGGACTAGGTTGGAAATTATTATTATGGAAGAAACACAACGGAAAGGAAATGAGAGGAACGTATTTTCTTTTGAGTAAACACAGAGCATGAAATAATCATACAAGCTTTAGATAACACATGTCAACACAAAAATGAGATAAAAATTGGCTCTAGTTGGGGACTTTCTTTATGATATCAAAGGAAGAGAACTCAGAATCTCTAGCTTTATCCATTGGGTTACAGAGTCAGAAAAGAAGAAAACCGAAAACAAAACAAGGAAAGAAAGAAGACCAAAAGCAAACACATGACAGAAAATAAATTATGTACAATGCAAAAGAGCATCTTACATTAATGATGGAACAACTTTAGATGTTGGCCAATAAAAGGCAAGGGGAGTAACTCTCCATCAAGATATGATAGATGGAAACTATTTTCATCACTCAGCTTATGAATCTTAAAAGGTCCTTTCCACAAAGAATCAAACTTTTCGTGCATTCCTTTTTGCTCCCTCCTCTTATCCCAACACAACACCAGGTCTCCAATTTGAAAATTACGTTGCCTTGATTTCTTGTCAAAAAAATTCTTTACTTTTCTTTGATGATTTGCAATGCGATCAACCACCTTGCTTCGTTCCTCTTCTAGCCTAGCTAGGTACATAACCCTTTTTTCAATAGAATCTTGAAAAGTTACATCTTCGACTGCTTTGGCCAACTATAAGGCTAACAATTCTACTGAGATAGGGATCTCAGCATCGATCCCATATAGTTCTTGGAAAGGGAACATCCCTATAGCTCACTTTGGGGTAATCTGATCCACCCACAACGCATCATATAATGCTTTGTGCCATGTCCTCTAGTTTTCATCTACTAGCTTTCTAATTATGGTAACCAGGTTCTTGTTGCTAGACTCAGCTTGCCCATTGCCTTGGGGATAATAATCAGATGAGTGAGCCAGGGTGATACCAAATCCATAACAAAATTCTGTCAACTCATGCGATGAGAAATTGGAGGCATTATTAGCTACAATCTTGTGAGGCACACCGAATCTGAAAATTATATTTTCTTTAAGAAATTTGCACATGGCTTCTGAGGTTGCTTGCTTGATTGGTACAGCTTCCACCCACTTGGTAAAATAGTCCTGTAGTAGTCAGCACGTAATTGTGTCCAGCACTGGAGGAAAGATTCAAAATTCTAATGAAGTCAATTCCCCACTGGCGGAAAGGTTCTTCAATCACTATGGGTTTCAAGAGGAAGAGCTGCTAGCTTAGGGTGACCAAACGAAATGTTGAAAAGCTTCACACTTGGATACCCCACTCTACTGAGTCCTGAAAGAGAGTAGGCCAATAGTACCTAACCCGTAGGATCTTATAATTTGTTACAGAGGATGATAAATGTCCTCCATATGCTAGACTATGGATGGATTCTAGTAACTTATACCTGATGTGACTTATTAACACAACACAAAAATACACCATCAATACCTTTCTTATATATTCTGTTATCCGATAGGAGGTATCTTGTAGATCTTAACTTGATTTTCCTCTTATCCTTTTGGCTTAAATGTAGGGAGCATTCACCATAAGTCATAAAGAAAGCAATATCTATGTACCATTCATCAGTTGTAGCTCACTAAAAGTGCACACATGGGCAACTTTGAAGAGGTGTCTTCTGGTCCTGTTAGCATTCTATTTCAGCATGATTTTCCACAATCAATTTGCATAGGCCCCTTCCTCGTACCAACATGGTACATCTAATGTCCAATTCATACTCCTGAACTTTAGCTATCCAATTACCTCATTGACTACCTAGCTCTTATTGAGTCACAATGGATTTAACGGCGGGTGTCGGGAATGAGAACAAGGGTATGAGAGTTCAACACATAGTACCTAAAATGTTTTACTACTCGTCACCACCACATAAGCATGATTTTCAATTTGTGACATATTTAGTTCATGTTCCTTTAATGGGCAGCTCATGAAAGTGATCGGAGACTTCAATGCCCTCCCCATTCTCCTACATCAGGATGGATGACACTATGTGAGTGGAGGTGTAGCTGTACATGATGAAATCTTTTTTAAAATCTAGACATACTAGGATAGGTGTGCAAGCAATTGCCCTTTTGACTTCATAAAATGTGAGCTTCCCTTCAGTACTCCCATCAAAATTGAATTTTTCATTTCATCATCCCAAGGATATCCTTGGTTTTGTTAGCGAAATCAAGTACAAATCATTCTTAGGAAATTTACCTTTTGAAGAAGGAATGAACTCTAGTTTTACTTGTGGGTAGGGTAAGGCTCTGAATGGCCTTCACCCTCTCTGGGTTGATTTTGGTTCCTTCTCTAGTCACAATATGACCCAACAACTTTCCTTCGGTCACTCCAAACATGGATTTCTTGGGATTTAATGAAATCACGTGATGCCTGCATCTCAATAGTACTTATTCTAAAATGATCATAATGATCACTCCGTTTTTTAGAGAAAATGGTTAAGTCATCCAAATATACCACTATGACTTTTCCCATCAGGTCTCTGAATGCCAAGTCCATAGCTCTCTGAAAGGTGGCTCCGGCAGTTGATCAAGCCGAAAGGCATCCTCTTGTAAGCAAAGGTCCCCAACGGGGTTGTGAAGGCCATCTTATGTTGATCTTCCATAGCTACCCTCAACTTGATTATATCCTAAAAATCCATCAAGCATGGATAGCATTTCTGATCCAGTAATGGTCTGTAACACTTGATCCATGATAGGCAAGGGATAGCTATCTTTTAAAGAAGACCGATTCAGGTTCCAGAAATCAACACAAATCCAAAATTTCACCATTCTTCTTAATTGATAGGGACGATGTTAGCAAATGCGGGTGAAGTGATGGATTGGAAAAATAATTTCTGGCATCCAAAATTTTCTAAATTTCCACAAGGATAGTCCTTGATATTTTAGGATTATAATGTCTTTTGCTTCTTCCTGTAAGGTTTCACATCAGGCTTCAAAGGAATATTGTGCTGTACATCTTTGGGCTTGAAGGATTTTAAGTCTGCATAGGACCAGGCTAAGACATCCATATATCTTTTCAGGAGTGAAGTGAATTTTGCTTTCTCCTTAGGGGAACAACATTTCCCAATATTCACCATCTCGAGGTTGATCAGGAAGAACCTAGATTGACTTGATCTACTTCCAAGCAAGAAGCTCCTTCAACTTGTCTCTTGTTTTGAATGAAACGGTCATGCTTGTCAAATACACCCTCCAGATGAGACCAGACCTTTGGGTATCTTGTTTCCTTTAAACTGAATAAACTTACTATTAATCTCTTGACATGGATCTGAAGCAGATTCACGGAAAGCCGATTCCAAACCTTCAAAGTACAGCTCACTAAAATTGTCATCTTTTTCTAGAAAAGATCAACACTTGTTGATCATCATTGAACACTTGCCAATGAGCCACGTTATCTGGGATACTAGGATGATACAAAATATCAATGGTGTATGTATCTTGTTTGAACTGGGGATGAGGGAGAAGGAGGGATGCGGACACGGCCAAATAATCAGCCTTGTCGTTATAATCTCTCAAAACTACCTTGATGGAGAATGCATCAAAGCATTCTATATTATCCCAAACTTTGTTCCTCGTAATGTCTCAAGCGATCATTTTTTACTTGATAGATTCCCTTGACCTGGTTGACAATCAACTCCGCATCCCCTTGAACCTTGAGATTTCAAATTCCCTTCTGTCTGGCCATTTCTAATCCTAGTAACAGAGCTTCATATTCAGCCGTGTTATTAGTATTATCAAACTGCAATTTGAAGGCAGAGGGGAAGATCTCAGAATTAGGAGATATAAGAACTACACCAGCGCTCGATCCAGTGGTTGAAAAGCTACCATCGAATTCGAGGGTCCAAATAGCATTAGGATCTTCTTCCTTGACATCTATAACTGGTATCTCTGATGTCATGAAATAATTTCCAAAACTAGCATCTTCGAAAATAATTTGAGCCTTAGGGTCATCTGATTTAGTTACCAAATACTTTTCCTGAGGCTCAGGATGGAGAACATGATAAACCCCATTGACTGGAATTCTGGCCTTGGTCCAATCCATATTAATCTCTCCTCCGACATCTTTACAAAAACCTCTACCCAAGAGGATACCGTAAGCTGCAGGAATGTCAGCGACTAGAATGGTCATTTTCACTCTCTTTTCTGGGAAGGCAACAAATGCAAACTGTGCATCTTTGATCTGACCAATCAAGGGAACTTTCTTGGTTTCCATGGAGTAACACCATCCATATGACTTAGTCAAAGTAAGCCCAAGGGCATGGGCTACTTTTGTGGGCATAACATTGTCTGAGGCCCCTGAGTCGATGATGTAATTGCTAAGTTTGAACCCATTTATAAGCAAAGAAAAATAGAACGGTTCAATATTTCCTAAAGAAGAGGCCAGAGGTTAGATTGTTCTGAGGTGGGGATTGAGTAGGATTTGGAAAAATACCTTTTGAAGGTGGGGGAATGATGGCTTTACTTCTAATGAATTTGGAAAGAGTTTTTCAAACTGTTCAGGATTTGACTGAAGGTATTCTGCTTCTAACATTTGGATCTTGGTTCTTTTTGCATGGTCGATAATGTCAAAAGTAGTATAAGAAGGGGTGATGGTAGGTTCAGTTCTAATCACATGAGCTTGAGCTGAGGCACTGAATCTTAGGAGAAAGAGAATGAGGAGAAGTTGTTACCTTTTTGGTGACTTCTCTTTCAGTTTGCGCTGAAATAGGAGCACCTCTCTTAACTATGGCTATGGAAGGTTCCTTGTTCTTCTCCTTGGATATTTCAAGAGGTTTTCTTGGATTCTGAGATTGGGATTAAGTGAAGATAGCAAATGACTAGCCATCTAGTGCACATTCATCTTCTTCATATTCCAAATACCCAATGCTGGAGTTGCCAGCTGAATTGTCATAAGACTCATCAGCGTATCCTGAAGCTTCAAAAGCCTCGAGGGAATCTTGTTCTTTTGGTTCTTCCTCTTCTTCAACTATTTCTACTGCCACGTTAATAGGAGGAGCTTCGATTGCCAGTCTTGGTTGAGCAGGAGTTAACCGTGGCCTATCTCTTATAGGTGCACCATTGGTGTTATTGAAATTCTGTCTAGGGATATCCCAATACAGAACATTGCTCACCTGCTGGGACATTTGCTTTTTTAAAGCAATCAAATCATTAGCCATCTTTTAAATCATAGGTTCAGTATTACCTTGGGAAGAACCTTGATTTTTAGGTTTTGGTACATCTTTCCTGATTCTTCTCGGCCAAAATGAGATCATCTTCTATTTCAATAGTTATTGACTGAGGGATAGCCAAATCTGGGATAGCCGACCTTCTTAATAGAAAGCTCACATCGGGAGGCTGAGCATTAATGAAGAAGCATTTCTAATTTTCCAGAGTAGGTACAGCTATTTCCAGAATCTTTCAGATCAGCTTGTTAAACTTTTCCATAAAGTCCCACATGGGTTCATGCAATTCCTTCTTCATATGGGTAAGTTGTGCTAACAAAGCATGAGAATCTTCAGGTGGTTTGAAACATGTGCTTCGAATCTGGTCCTCATGGTAGCCCAGTTTGTGATGCATGCATTTGGAAGATGGTAAAACCATTCGGAGCTGCTACACCGTGCAACTGTTTCAATGAAGAGTTCAAATAGAGAGACATCTTCGTGAGCTACTCCAAGGACGCCACATGCTACAAAGAAATATGCAATGTGTTCATCAGGATGTTGCTTCCCATCCCCATTGAACTTGGGAATGTTTTTACGTGATCCATGTGGTAACTCGTGTAATGGTGGAGTTAAAGAAAGAGGACCAATAGCTATGCCCCAGGGCACAGGTTGTGCTGCCATCCTTCTGAAAAGAGTGCATATAGGGATCCGAGTGTCAGAAAAGAATAACACGTGACAAGTTACAGACGCTTCCTGTTCTACGGGGATCCAGTTTCTCTGAACAGGCAAAGAACTTCTGGTTCGGTTAGAAGTAACACAGTTGGGGGAAAGACTGAAATTATGTTGTTGTAGCAAATTGAAGAGTGGATCAATTTCACCCTGGGCTCGGCGGGACCGAGTGAAGATCTTTCCAACCAGCTTGAACTGGGAAAGAGATCTTGTTGAAAATAAGGCAAATACGGAGTCGCCAGACACCAAGAGGATAAGCTTTATACTATTAATCTGTATTCCCCAGTGGAGTCGCCAAAAACTGTTGGTTGGATATTTTGTCAAGACAAAATATGAGGTTCAACCACAGTACATGGGATTAAATCCCTCCTCAAAGACAGGTGAGGCTTCCTGTTTATTACTAATCTAAAACACAATAGAAATAATGCGTACAATATTCACACTAATCTAACCATTGGGGTTGGGATAGAATCCCAAAATCCATATCCACACTATGTGAAGATGTTGCTCTTTAAATAAATGGACTTGTGTCAGAAATTATTATTATGGAAGAAACACAATGGAAAGGAAATGAGAGGAACATATTTTCTTTCGAGTAAACACAGAGCACGAAATAATCATACGAGCTTTAGATAACAAAATGTAATGTTTGAAATGATTAGAATCATCAAGATGCTAAACAAAGAATAGCTTAAGATTACGAACATAAGAATAAATATCTTAAGAAAGATACATCTCACAACACAAAGTTTGCAAAATAGCATCAGCTTCTATTCCTCAAATGATTAAAAGAAAACACAAAGTTTTTTGCTTCTTCACAATAGTTCTCAATATTCCAAAAATCTCAACCCTTTGGAATGTACGTACATCCCTTATTTATAATAAAAATAGTTGAGAGAAAATAGGACAAACCCTATAAAACAGTCTTCTAACAAGAGTCCTATTTTGCTTGGACTCTCACATAGGAGACCAAGTCAAAACTATGACTTCCTATGTGACGAAACAGAAATGAAAAAGACATGTCAATTTCAAGATTGAAATGACACGTCGCATCAAGACTTAGTCTGAATCATCATCTTTCTCTTCTTCTAACTGAGCCTGTTTGTTCCGAAATTATTGGAACTTTCCGGATTATACCTTGCATCTCATTTTCATCAGGCACAGTGGAATGATCACTCAAGACTTCACATGTTTCATGAGTGTCACTGGCATTACTCGGGAAGCTTTCTCAATCTTTTATTGAGTTTTCTCAGGGCCTCCAAAGAATGTTCAATCTTTACAAACCTGTCAATGATTTCAATGCCAAATCCATGAGTTGGTTCATGCTGAATTGATTCTTGGATTTGTTTGAAAAGATCATCAGCTGATAGGATGCCTGAGTTTCCACCTGACACTTTTACACAGATTTTCAGCAGTTCTTCTTCCAGGTCACTTTTGCCATCAATCAATTGATCTCTTGATTCTCTCAATTTACCGCAAGCTTCGTTGAGAATCTTTACCCTGAACCTGATGGCTTTGGTCAGCTGGAAATGCTTATCCACATGTGGGATGATGCCTTCTTCTACCAAGATGCGTGATGGGATTTGCTTCAATACCTAGAGAGCTTCGAAAGTCAAATCAAGGTGTCCGATTTCTTGAGAGAAATCATCATCCATCTTTTCCCCATCACTCTGTATATTCCCCAAAGATTGATAAACTTCTACGGTGTCTTGAATCACTTCTTTCCCCTATTGGAGCAGCCTTTGGGTCCATTCATCGACCACTCTCCCTTTTTCATTAATCTTTTCAATTATAGGCACTGATGAGAAATCGAACCCGACAGGGATCAGAGGAAGATGGTATGGATTCAAGGGGTTTTGAGAGCTTAAGTAATAATTTAGTCAACTACTCCACCTTGTCTTTAAGCTCATCATTGCTATGCTTTGTTTCCTTCAATTTCTGGTATAGCATGTTCATAGCATCTTGTACATCTTGTTGTGTTCCTTCTATTGTCACTTCTCCTAGAGCCACCCTGGTTATCTAATAGTCAGATGCCGTTATGTCCTCTTTGGTTTTGTTAGTCGTACGTGAGTGGTGATCTCTGTAAACTTATGCACCGAAGTGTCCACTAAAACCCTTGAAACTATTTTGGGTTTCTTGGTTGATTTAGCAGTAAAAGCCTTGAGTGAACTAAAATCAAAGGCTGGTATGGGTACAACCACCTTCCTTTTCCTCGGAGTTTTCTCAAGTAACCATTGAGGCATGCCAGAGGGAGTTTCCATTGTTGTAGAAGTTGGTATCATACTTTCAGTGGGAGGGAGATCCACTAATGGAGTGGGGACAGTCACCAGTGTGGTAGCAGATTCAGTGAAAAGAGGCGCAGGAGGGGGCATATTTGTAGTTGCTTTTGTCCTAGTAGAGAGGGGTGAAAGTTCAAAGAAAATGCTGGCCATGACCGATGAAGTGGATGGGGAAAGAGGAGGTAGAAGTGGTTGTGAAGTAGGAAGCGCAGATCCTCGACGCCAAAGCCTGGGATGCAAGAGATAAGGTCACTTCAGTTGGGTAGTTAGAAAATGGTGAAACTAGGGGCTGGCTTACCTTTCTTTCCAAAGAAATTTCTCCTATTTTTGGTGGTGTTGGTGATTCTGGCACATTCACCATTTCAACTGGAGTAACAGTTGAAGGGGTTTCTTCTTTTCTTCTCTTCTTGACAAACTTGACCTTTATAGGTCCCTTGGAAGAGCTTTTGTCCTTTTCCTTTTTGGAGGGCCCCCACCTCTGCAGCAACCAACTTTGAAAAATTATCTTCTTTGAAACTCATTCCCCAAGAGGTGAGCCATGCCTTGGTGCATGCAAGAATTAGGGCTGATCTATCTATAATGGAGGCTTTTTCATCGATAGACCAATCAATAGGTGGGAAAACATATTGATCTTCATTCAATCCATCATAGGAAGGATCCAGAACACTTTCATTATCACCAGTACCTTCTGGTATGTCAGCGAGCTCGAGTGTCTGAATCTCTGCAAGTGTCAACCTGCTATGATCTTTTCTTCAGACAGCAACCTCATCACGTAAATCAATCCAGATGTCTTCTATGCTTGGTACGTGTGGGTGCAGAGTTCCATATGACTTAAGGACTCCTTGAAAGTCAAACCCATCTCTGGGCTTCATGTGATTTTTCAACTTATCTTGAAGCTCATGTACAACGTTCTTGGATTTCACCACCATTGAACAAGTATACCTTCCAATAGAAATTGGGAAAGATACAGCGGCCTTGTGTTTACTCTGTTGGAATTTGTGAAAATCCAACAATTGCCTGACCAACTCCATCAAGATTAGCTTTTCCCTTGGATATCTAGGCAAATAGAAAGGATCCCCTGGGTACATGACTACTCGAAGATATGTGAACTTCTTGAATTGCAAGAAGACACAACCCCATTTTGAAACTTTAGCCCATGCCTCATCAGAGACTCTCATTTTCCTCAGTTCGGGGTTTAACCTACATATGTTCTCGTAAAAGAAGGCATCATTTACCCTTCTGAATTGGTCTTCAAACCCTTTTCTTGTTAGCTAAGGAAAATACCGATAAACATGCTCCACTATCTTGTTCCCCTTTGTGCCCAATCCAGGATAGTTCCTCATGCCGAGCACTACATAGGTGACATACGAGGACATATAAAAATTCCCAGTAGACAATGACTGTTGTCATCTTAAGAATCTATCTCGTTACTGATAAGAGTACCCTAATCAATTCCCTGTTGATTCTTCTTAATAATGATCATGAATTGGTACATCCATCCTTGGAAAACATTTGATTCAGGGAAACCAAAAACTTGACTGAACAGAGTAATGATATCATTGATTTCCTTAATGAAATCACTTCTAGGAACAAGTCTTGGGAACCTGGAAACAGACGGCTTGGCTTTGATTAGGAACTTCTTATTCACGTGTTTGATACAATCCTCCTGATCATTGTCCCAAGATTTTTGGGCTGACTTGAGATCTACATCTCCATATTCCTCGAAAGTTAGGTAGCTTGAGAAGGTCATCGAAGTAACCATCGTGTAACTTGATTACGACCTCTCCCACCTGATTTTTCACAGAACGAGAAGCAAAGTCATAGTTTGAAGCACAGGCCAAGATGAACTCAGGGCACTGAGCTGGACATGGGGAAGCCTTCTACAAGAGGTAGGCCACTGCCAACTACTGATTTCATCCATGAAGTGTCTGGGAAGAGCTCTTGACCCTATTCCAGAAAATCTTCCATATCAATGGTTCCGAAGTTTCTGTATCCTGGATGTCATAATTATAATCAATGTAGGAGGGAGACTCCACCTTCCTAAATTTGTACTTTATCCTCCCTAATTTTTCAGTCTTATCTTGTGATGGAACCAGTGTATGACATGAATAATTTCAAAGGAGGAATGTACTAATTGCTTCTGATTTTTTAACACTTCAGGTTTGAGGACCTTCTCAGCAATCTCATAGGCTTGAAACAAAGGAGATTATCTAAGATTGGAAGGTGTCGAACACTTCAGAAAAACCTGATACACTAGAGATGTCAGAAAATTTTGAAATACCCGACACACTGGAGATGTATGAAAGTTTGAAATACCTGACACCTTGGAGATGTCAGAAAGATTAGAAACCTCCACTATCTTGGAGGATGCCAGGAATGTTTGAGATACCCGACACCTTGAAGATATCGGAAAGATTAGAAATCCCACTATCTTAGAGGATGCCAGAATGTTTGAGATACCCGACACCTTGGATATGTCAGAAAATATTAAAAATCCCACTATCTTGGAGGATGCCAAAATGTTTGAGATACTCGACACCTTGGAGATGTCAGAAAGATTAGAAATCCCACTATCTTGGAGGATGTCGGAATGTTTGAGATATCCCAAAACCTTAAACTTCCTGATACATTGCGAGGTTTTGAAAACTACAAAGCACCCTACAAAACCCTAAACAAGAGGGAATCAGGTAATTTGTTAGGTTGAAAAATACAAACTCTTCTCCATTGTTGATGTCCCTAATAAATTTTTAATTATTTATCTCATTCCATCCTTAAAACTATAGTGGGTTTATTCACAAATATCTTTGGGAACTCATGTTTAGTATTTCACTTCCTCTTTGTTATCATCACAACCTCAAATGGAATAAGATGAGGTTTCTTTCCTTTGTATAGTTCCTTAATCCTTGTCATGACCACATCCAACTTAGACCTCAATTATGGTGTTTCTTATTGACACAATTATCTATAGTACTCAATATTTTCTAACAAAGTATTGTAAAGGTTTAATATCTTTTAGATTTTATAAGGAAATTTTATTAGGAAATAGAGCAACTAAATCAGGCATTGTAGGCGATTCAGGTTTCTAAAGACCAAACAATTTTTCATCACACAATAAATCCAAGGTAAAAACATATTCTGGTATTCATTACATTAGAGAATATCCATATCATTTTATATCTAGGATTTATCAAGTTTATTATTACATTTCTTTAAGTTATTGAATAACTTCAATCACAATTCGGCTTATTTTAAACTGCCATGTACCAGGGTGCTTGTGTTCATAATCTAGGTAGGTAAATCACCCAACTAACTCTTTAACCACCAATCTTGAGGTTTAATTCTAATGATGTGATATGAAGCATGTTTTGATGCTCAATGTGTTCTTGTTAATTACTATGTGATCAATTATTCAATATTTCCTGATATGGAAACTCTTATAGGGACAACATACTTGTTTATCCTAAGTGTTTTGATCAATTGTTTCCTCATTTATATTTCCAACTTGTGATTTTAATTCGGAACCCTCAATGTGGCAACAAGGTATGTCCTTTTAGTGGCATGAATCCGATGCTACCACTAATTTCTTTGCAAATAAGGTAGAAGGTAGTAAATTGTGGATATCGGGTTTTCATGGAACATATAACATGAGAGTAGTTCTTTGATTTTTTATTTTATTTTGCTATTTTATATCCTCCTGAGCCATTCTCTGAAATGGATTTCTCTTTGGAAACTATGGTTGCAACTTAATTTCTCTTAGGGTTATCACTTGTTAAACTCATAAGGAGATTCAATAAAATGTTTTCACTTCTACCATAATATTATTAATATTTTGTTCTCATCTCCTTGTTGTTAAAAATTATCTATCATTAGCTCTTGATTTTAGATTACTACACATGAATGAGTCATTATATCATTTTGTGTGCTTTGAATATCTATGCTGACATTAAAATTAGGAACATAGTTTTAATAGTCACTTGTAATTAATCCTCTTTCATAAATATTAATAAATTCACCTTCCTCATTTCTTCCATTTAACCTAATGTAATGGATTTAATATCCCCTAAATTGATGATTCACTTGCTCATGTTACTGTTCTTCACCCATTGACCTTCCATAACAAATATATTCCCATTTGTTAAAAATGGATCCATCCTCACGCAATTTTTTCTCCCATAATCAATTTATACACTTGATCCTCTATCTCCTCTACAAAAATAGGTGCTACATCCACATGTCTAAATAATGGTATAATATTCAAAACATCAACATTTGTGTCCCGTGGAATAATAAAAACCCCTTCGTTTCTTATGAACTATATTCTAGGATTTACAAATTCAGAGAACTATCTCACTTAATTTGATGACAAATATATAAACATGAAAAACTTGGTGAGCATTGGCCCTAAAGAGATTAAGAAGTTATTTATTTTTTGCTATATTTATTGGTTATTTAGTTTTTTATGAAGCTAATTATAGTAGGTCATGAATCGTACGCCCATTGAAATTCCCAAGAAAGCATTATATCTCCATCCAAATTATAAGTAACTTGAATATGGGTTTACAACAATAATAACCTATGAGGAGATTCTGTTTTTAAATATATTTGAATTATGGGAAGGTCATCCAAGAGCATTAGCCTACAAAAATGAACTCAATTTTCATCATACCCCTTGAGAATAAGACTTATGATTTCATTTTTAATAAATACTATAAGAGAATTGTGTTACCATTACAGTCTATCATAAATTTTGAGGAGATTGATTTTGAAATGGATATGAGTTCCAACATATAGAAACCATGATGCATTCTTATTCCTATGAGATACAAGGTAGGGAGGTTAGTCTAGATTGCTTGAATGGATAAAGCCGCTATGGACGTAAGTGTTCATCATGGGCCAACAATACGAAAAATATATGCATTTTACTGATAAATACTATGAGACAATGGTTTCCTTCAGAAAGAGGAATCTAGTAAGATCTCTACATATATATCTCATTAAGGTATAGTAGTAAATTTTTTTCCAATATCTCTTTGATAAGATCCGTAGGTAGATCTAAATGAGCAACATCAAAAATTTTATCTTACCTAATCTTAGTAGGCTAAAGTAGATTTCACAGGAGTTTCACGATAGAATCCTACGAGGAGGAATTAATTGAAAAGTTTATAAATAATAAAAGTGGCATCCATCTATTATTAGATTTATATAATATACACAGGTATAGGAACTCAATGAATAACTCATGTAAATTGAAAAATGAACTCAATTTTCAGCATGCCTCTTAAGATATGGCTTTTACTTATAAAATTCTATATGAGAGAATGATGTCTTTCAGATGAATCGATTTGAATCATCTCTTTGTGAAACTTTTTAAGAAATTCTAGTGACCTCCTGAGTGAGATATTTGTGTCAATAGATCAATAACAATCTCAATAAAAATCACTACTAGTATCTATTAGGAGATTGAATTGATTGAAATTTCCATGAATGGTTTTTCCATCTTTCCCCTTATTAGAACTATGATAGGATTTTTAATTAAAAATACTATGATATGACATTTATCTTTACTTGATAAATTTGTAAATAGGTTTCATGATGATCTCAGTTGAGGTAGCTCAATGAATAGCTTGGTGTAGAGTGATTAGTCCAATAATTTAGTAAATAAAATGATTTATGGGGAATGGAGCATATTATTTGTGTATGTTGAATCCTTTACACTAATAGTTACGAAGGGCATTTGTTTAATGTATCACTCATAGTGTTATTTTGTGGATCCTTTTTTCATGTGTGAAAGTGTTGAAACCCCTGATTGTACACTAAAAGTACTAACACTCTCTATAGTTTTCTCGACGGGGTATCGGGAAACATGCTCTTCTCATATGGGTGGGATTTTTGACCCATATGGGTATGGGGCAGTTTTCGCCCATGGTTTTGAGTACCCACGATATTTGTAAATCTACTTAAGAAGTTGTCTATTGATGTGGTCTTTGCATATATAGGTGAGACAATGTATCATTATTGCAGATAGTGTTTGTGTGAGTTCAAGTGTGAATTCAGGAGAGTTTATTGAGTATATCTCTAAATAGATCTGTGTATTGTATTGAGAGAGAGTGAATTTTAATAAAATATGAGCAAGTGATTCTTGGTGGACGTAGCCAAAATTGGGTGAACCATGTTAAATATTGTCTCTATATGTGTCTTCTTTTATTTTTCTGCACTTTTATTTCAAATTTGTGATATCTTTCTGCATATTAGTTTCTACTATTGTGATTCTATGTGGGATTGTTCCGCATATTTTATCCTTTATTTCCTAACAATTGGTATCAGAGTTTGTTTTATTTTTTTGAAGCGTTGAATTATAGGGAAAGTTTTTAACTTGAGTGGGAGCTATAGAGGATGAAGGAAGATCAAGCATTGATAAATTCAACGACAAAAATTTTAGTCTTTGGAAGATGCAGATAGAATATTACCTTTATCAATAAGGATCTTAATATTCTATTGTTTGAGAAAGTGAAACAAACCCTCAAGCATGATGGATGTGGAGTTGTATTTGCTAGATAAGAAGGAACTTAGAAAAATCTGGCTATGGTTTGCATAATTAATATTATTTAATGTTTCAAAGGAAAAGACTACAAAAGAACTAATGGATGCATTAGGGAAGTTATATGAAAAACCATCTTCCTCTAATAAGATATTTTTAATTAAAATGGTGTTTAATATAAAGATGTGTGAGAATAGTTAAGTAGTAGATCATTTGAATGATTTTAATATGGTTGTGAATATGCTAGGTTTGGTTACGATATAATTTGATGAAGAAGTTAAGGATTTATTAATTTTGTGCTTCTTTACTTGAGAGTTGGAATAGCCTGGTAATGGCAGTAAGCAACTTGGTTCCAAATAACTCAAATTTGAAGTTTGAGGATGTTGTAGGGGTGATTCTAAGTGAGGAAATGTGAATAAAAAGCTCTTGGGGAATCTTCTACTTCAGGGAATGCTTTGATGGTGGAAAATAGAGGGAGACAAAAGAATAGAGGAAGTCGTGGAAAATTGAAAGATTGGGCATGGTCAAAATTCAAAATTAAGATGGTATGCTGGCACTTGTGGAAAGTCTGGGCATGTAAATAAGAACTATTGGGAGATTCGGAACAAGAAGAAACAACATGAAGAAAAAAAATGAGGTGAATGTGGCAACAGGTAATATCTATCAGGATGTGTTTGATTCTTTCATTACATAATATTGCTTAATCTTAGGTTTTAGATTCGGGGGATTCTTTCCGTGCTACTCCACACAGGAATTATTTTGTTGATTATGTTCAAGGGGATTTTGGGCATGTTTTTCTTGATCATGATGAGCCTTACAACATAGTTGGAAAATATTATGTTCAGGTTAAGATGAAGAATGGGAATACATGGCTATATTAAAGGATGTCAGACATGTGCGTACATTAAGATGAAATTTGATATCAGTGGGGAAGTTGGGAAATGATGGTTGTACTGTGATATTTACAGCAGAATCTTGGAAGGTTACCAAGGGTGCTCTTATGGTGGTAAGAGGTAAGAAGGTTGGAACCTTTCTATTTAACCACTGATAGCACTAATGTTTGTAATATTGTGGCTTTAGACATGGATATAACATTGTGGCACTATAGGCTAGATCCTATGAGCCATAAGGGCATGAAAATCATAAAGGATAATTTTCCCAATTATACAGAAACATTTTTAGTTTAGTTTTTTGAGAACTTTTTGTATGGGAAAAAAAAGTGAGTAAAGTTTATCAAGGTTGGAACTATGAATAAAGAGAGTAATTTATAGTTGGTACATTCTGATGTGTGGGGGTGCCGACTCAGGTATCATCTCTTGGAGGTTCAAATTATTATGTTACTTTTATTGATGATGTAATAAGGAAAGTTTGGGTATACTGTATTATAAATAAATATGATGTATTTGACACTTTTATTAAATGCAAATCCTTGGTAGAGAATGAAACAGGTCTTAAACTAAAATGTCTCAAGTCAGATAATGGAGGGGATTATTGTAGAAATGAGTTTGATGATTATTTTCTAAGAATGTAATATGTAGGAAAAAGATGGTTACAAGGAACTCCATAGTAGAATGGGGTGTCATAAAGGATGAACAAGACAATAATGGAACGTGCTAGGAGCATGATCTTACATGTGGTATTGCCTCTTTCTTGTTAAGTGCAGAAGTGGTGAGCTCAGGTACAGTTGTTATTATGTACTTGATAAATAGAGGACCCTCAAGTGCCTTGGAATGGAGGCATACATGAGGAGGCTTGGTCTGCTAAGAAAATTAATTACTAATTTCTTATATTCTTTGTATTTGAGGTGTTTTTCCATATTGATAAGGATGATAGGACCCTCAAGATCCTAAATCAGAAAAATACACTTTCATTGGTTATGGTATTAATGACTTTGGATATAAATGTTGGATTATTAAGGACAAGAAAATCATTCGATCTAGGGATGTGGTCTATTAATGACAAATTCATGTATAAGAAGCATATTTGCGGGAAAATAGGGAAGAATCCATGAAAGAATATGCAATGGTAGAGGATATTCTAGGATGGGAAAGTGACACATTAATCGATTTAGGAATCTACTCAACAGGAACCCCAAAATCCTATATTGAGGTCTTCTAGGGTAAGAAGAGAACCTGAACATTTTTCTCCTTCTCTTTATTATTTATTACTCACTAAAAATGAAGAACCAAAGATATTTGATGAATCAATGTTGGTAGATTCCAAGAATAAGTGGGAGCAAGCCACTAATGAGGAACATCAAACTCTCTAGGGAGAACCAGACTTTGGAGTTTGGTGAAGCTACCCATGAAGTAAAAATAGCATTGCATAATAAGTGGGTGTACAAAGTTAAAGAGGAAGGATGAGGAAAGAGAAGATATAAATCCCGGTTGGTGGTCAAGGGGTTTGCACTAAAAAAAGGTATAGATTTTGATGAGATTTTTTCTCTTGAAGTAAAAATGAATTTTATTAGAATTGTTCTTGGAATAATGGAAAAAGAATACTTGCACTTAGAGTCGATAGATATAAAGACTACATTACTCCATGGTGATTTGGAGGAGGATATATATATGCAGCAACCGGAGGGCGATGAGGTCAAAGGTAAAGAGGAGATGGTGTGAAAACTGAAGAATAGATTATATGGCTTGAAATAAGCTCCACGTCAATGGTATAATCAATTTGATAGCTTAATGATGGTGCAAGGTTATATTAGATGTCATTCTGACCATTTTGTAAATACAAAGAAATTTGAGGATGGTAGTTATATTATCACGTGTCTATATGTGGATGACATGTTGGTTGTAGGAAAAAACATGCAGGAAATAAAAGTACTCAAGAAGCAGCTAAGTGACTCCTTTTTTATGAAGGATTTGGGGGAAGCCAAAATAATCCTTGGTATGAGGATATCTAGGGATAGGAAGGAACAAAAGCTGCCTTTATCTCAGCAAGAGTACATTAAGAAGGTCTTAGAGGGGTTTAATAAGCAGGATGTTAAACCGGTTGGGACTCCTTTGGCAGGCCATTTCAAGTTATCAAAGGAGTTATGTCCCAAGAAAGAGCAGGAGAGAAACCATATGTCCAGGGTACCTTACTCATCAGAAGTTGGTAGTTTTATGTATGCTATGGTATGCACTAGGCCTGATATTGCACATGTAGTGTGACTAGTGAATAGATTTATGAGTGATCTAGGTAGAGATCACTGGCAGGAAGTAAAGTGGATCCTTCTATTAGGAGGGACCATGGGGATAT
The DNA here is from genome assembly GCA_019776745.2 of Taxus chinensis. Taxonomy (NCBI): domain Eukaryota; kingdom Viridiplantae; phylum Streptophyta; class Pinopsida; order Cupressales; family Taxaceae; genus Taxus; species Taxus chinensis. Next base: position 246,491,641 of record CM034149.1, on the reverse strand, counting down.
TTTTATGCTATAATGGATTAAATACCACTTTGTGTGGTTATGTAGATTCAGATATGGCTGGAGATGTAGATAGCAAGAGGAGCATGACAATTTATATTTACATTGTAGGTGGGACAACAGTGAGCTAGATTTCACAACTACAGAATTTGGTGGCTTTGTCAACCATAGAGGCTAAGTATGTTGTTTCCACAAAGGAAAGAAAAGAAATGATTTGGTTTCAACAATTGTTTGACAAGTTGGGTCATAAGCAGGAGGAAGGAAAGTTTCATAGTCATATTCAGAGTGCTATACACCAAGATAAGATCTCTTCTTTCCACTCTAGGAAAAAGCATACATAGGTAAGGTACCATTTCATCAGGACAACTTCAGAAGAAGAGAAGTTGAAGTTAGAGAAGATTCATACCAATGAAAATCCTATAGACATGATGACTAAGGTGGTCACAAGGGAAAAACTGAAGTTGTGTTCAACTTTGGTTGGTCTTCATGGAAACTAGTGAAGGGTTGAGAAGCTTTCTCAGAGGAAAACGAGTCTCTAAGTGGGAGATTGTTAGGTTGTATAGCCTATTATCATGTGTGAAAATGTTGAAGATTGTACACTAAGAGTACTAAACACTTTCCATAGTTGTCTTTCTAGGGTTCGGGGGCATAGCCCCCGATAAAAAAAAAATTAGCCTCGAAAAAATGTTCTCGATATACCAGGAAACATGATTTTCTCATATGGGAGATATTTTTGACCCATATTCTTATGAGACAATTCTATCCCATGGTTTTGATACCCATAATTTCATAAAACTACTTAACTTGTTTTCTACTTATGTGGTTTTGTGCATATAGTAGGTATAATGTAACATTGCAGATGTGTCTGAATTAAGGTGTATATTTTTTAGCGTTTGTTGAGCATAGCCTCAAACAGATCTCGGTATTGTATTGAGAGAGTGGTGGCTTGTAATAAAATATGAGTAATTTATTCTTGGTGGATGTAGCCCAAATTGGGTGAACCATGTTAAATATTGTCTCTTTGTGTTGTTCTTTTATTATTCTACACTTTAATTTTAGATCTGTAATATTTTATACATATTATTTTCTACTGTTACGATTCTATGAGGGATTATTACACATATTTTATCCATTATTTCCTAAAAATGTCTAAAAATTCTTTTAGTAGCATCACAAATGTTTTCTTCTCCTGTGTTGAGAGTGATGCTATCAGCTTTACTATTTTTGGATCCTCTTCCGGCCTGAGGTTGACATCTATGTTCTCCTCTACCAACATTTTAGATGTATCTTCCATACATGTAGGATCAAGGGGGAAATTTAGATCCAATTCTATAGGTGGCTCAAAGATATTACCATCTTCACGTGGGTCAACTATCTTTTCCATTGATTTTTCTATTTTTTTTTCCACAAGTGCCTCAAAGAGCTTTTCACTATGGGACCTAGAATTATTCTTTTTGCAAGGCTTTTAGGTAGGAGTTTTCCCCTTTCTTATTATCTTTTTTCTTAGATGACCACACAAATTTTTCTCTTTCCCAAAGTATGCACGTGCTTCCAAGTCAATAGAGAAACCATTTTTATGGTTACTGATCGGAATGGCGTCCTAAATACCCATAAACTATACAATTGAATCATCATTCTCAAAGAAATCAGATGGCACATAAAGTTTTGGTTCCAATCAATTAGGATGGGATATACAAGGTTAATTTTGAAATCAACTTAGAAATTGGACTGGGAAAGGGTAAAGATGATGGAATCTAGGAAATGTTTGGTACAGGAAAGGTCCTTGTATATGCTATAATAGGAATCTACGTTGCTATATGAATAACATGAATTGCCGTCATGTTATGAAGATGTGTCATCAATTTCCAAGGGTGGATCCCCATGATACTTAACTCCAAGGATGTGTTTGTTCAATTTCCAAGGGGGGGCTGGGATAGGATCTAGTTTACCTTGTGTATTTGTACCACACCCAAATCCCTAATATCCCATGGTGTACATTATTTTGTGTGCTTTGATATATTCTGGAGCTTGGTGACGTACAACTTTTTTTCCTTCAGGGATCCATCTTGTAGGTGTATCCAACATTTTCTCATCTTATAAAAGGCCACAGGGAATAAATTTCTAAGAGGGGATAGGAAAGCTATCCTGAGAGATCTTGAACTTTAAATCAGGCCTACCACATGTCTTAGGTGATAGTGAGAGGTTGGAAACCAAAAATTCCTGTTGAAGATCATTATCTTCACCTGGGCCATGTGATCTAACCTTCATCTCCCATGAGGCAAAGAGAGAGAGTGTGTGTGATAAGGAAGGATCCTTATTATCATCCTATAATGTGTTAGGATCAACTTAAGGTTTCAGATATTCTCTTTACAACTGTATAACAACATCCGTTGAGGGAAATTCATATGTTGTTCAAGAAAAAATATGTAATGTTCTACAATGTGTAAATGGTTCAGGATCTCCTAGGATAGTGATTGTCTTATCTCCATGATACAACTTAATGCAGTGGTGAAAAGTGGAGGGTACAACATGTATGGCATGGATCTATGGGCGTCCCAAGAGTATATTATAAGGAAGATCTAGATCAAGGACATAAAACTTTGTGTCATGATTTTTTGGCACTAATTCTATAGCTAACACAATGGTACCAATTTATTCATGCTCGACATTATCATAAGCTATGATTGTGATTATGTGAGCATCCATATCTACTTATATGTACCCTAGCTACCTGACTAGCTTCAAGGTGAAAATTTTCAAATTGAACCCATTATCCACAATCACTCTTTTAATATTTCTATAAGTAACAAATACCTCAATGTAAAGGGGTAAATTATGTGTGTGATTATTAAGTTGGACTTCACTCTGGTCAAAGGAAATGTAGTCGTTAAGAGAAAGGTTCATGACCATGGCTTGAAGGTGTGAAGGTTTTGTATCCATTGACACTCCTAACCCTTGAAGTGTTTTATAAAGGATATCCTTATGAGATCTTGATATCTTGAGAATGTCTAAGCTTGAAATATTAGCTATGGTTTTATTAAGTTGATCTAATAAATCATATTGAATTTTCTGAGGCGTAAGTAAAGGAGGTTCTAGAATCACTAGGCGATTGCATCATGTTACCATAGAATAATAATTGCTAATGATTATGATGGTGTTTACTTTCTCATTGGATTAATGAATACATCCTATGACCAAATCAAAGGGATTATCATCTAGTGTATACACATAATTCGTATCTCTATAGTCATTAGATGAATGACCTTGATCTAAATTTTTCATTCCTTATTTGTTATGATTAGGAAAGGGTTTATTACTAACTCCCATTTTACCATTAATTCATTGTCATGGTTCATGTGATTCCACTTCAATATTCCCATCCTTAATGAGGTCTTGAATAAAGTTTCTCAGTTTTAAACATTTATCTATTTTGTGTCCCTTGACACGATGAAATTAACAGTAGTCATGATATCTATACCATCTTGGCTTGGATGCATCCTCTACATAAGGCACCATGGTCAGATATTGAGCCATGTTTAGTGCCTCTAATTGTCTCAAAATCCTGGATAATGATTCTATAAGGAGAGTGAGCACCCATCGTTTGATATGATTTTTACTAGGTCCTTTGGTAAGTTTTTTAATAGGACCACCTTGAATGGTTTGAACTCGTTTAGAGTTGGTGATGCCATATCCTATGAATTTTCTATTTTTTGATAAATAATTTGGGCTTATCTATAGTTTTTTCCTCTTGTATGTCCTTTAAAAAGGGTTTGACCATTCACTTTGTTATTAAATCCTTCTCAATTTAGCTTCCTTTCTTGGTAACTTCCTTGAAGTTAGTGATGCAATGCATTTGTAAGTGAAATACAATGTCCATATTCAAATTGGGCATTAAGATACTAACCAATTATTTCTCAAGAACTATGCAAGGGAATCAGATAACTAGCCCTTGCCATCTTTGTAATAAATTGGTGAAGGTTTCATTTGGTCTCATAGAACTAACATGGTTACGTCATTCTCCATATTGAATAAGAAGTGAATAAAAATTTTCTCTACTAGTGTGAGCCATGTGACTATTGATCCCTTTAGTAAATGAAGAAACCATTCTAGTGCTTTTCCTCTTAAACTATGAGGGAACAAACATAAGATGTAATTGTAACTATAAGATACTTCTTGGAAAGCCATGTAAAAGTATTTGATGTGATCACGAGGATCACCTTTTCCTTTATATTTATCAAATTTTGGAAAATCAAACTTTTTTTGGAAATGGTGTTGGCAAAATGTCTCTTTCAAAAGGATAAGGACATAGTTTCTCATGCTGATATTTTTTTCTATGGCCTACGTTACTTTCTTGAAGGGTCCTAGGAATGTTCTTTATTGATTGTAACTCTTGCATAAATAGTTTCTCTTTTATAGGAGAAGATGGTCTGAGTACTCAACCTTTCTTGAAGGCTTCATATTCTTGAGGTTCAGTATAATTTCACTAACTTTAGTCCTAGGTTTCTCTTAAAGCATACCTTTTTTGGGTTATTACTTATAGAAGAAGCTAATTTAACTAGTTGTTGGCTAAGGGTTTGTATTTTATTTTGTATAGTGACTTCCTCATTTTGAATATCCTCTTCATCATCCTTTTTAGGAGGAGGATAAATCCTCATGCTCATGTTTTACCCTAACCCTGTCACATATTTTAAGGGGTGGCAGTTGAGAACCACCTTTTTGTCTTAACGCTTCACCTATAGTTTAGTACTAAAGGTAGAAGCATGTCTTCCCTCAGTGCTATCATCCATGAAGCGAGGTCTTCTTGTTTATTCTTCTTTCCTATTAGTATCTTCGATAGGGGCTTCTCATTCTTTTGGAAATGTGGCACCTAGCTACAAAACTCATGCAAGCACTCGATATCTATTTATAAATAGGAAATCATCAAAGTGAATGACATCAACATTGTCAATATCTTGAAATGAATCACTCCCATCTCCACTATGATCAACCAACCCATTTTTTTCTTTTACTTTGGAGAAGAGAGGACCTAAATTGTGACCCAAAAAAGGATTTAACTCTCTTTTCTTGGATTCCATTGTCATGATATGGACCATTGTGAGTTTTCTTTACAAAAGGTTTTATATAGTGTAATCAAGGGTATAACAAACCTAAGTGTGACGTGTAACGATTTATTTTTCGACCTCAAATTACATCAATCAATGGACCAAAAAATATTGAATCAATCAATTCTATGAGTTTAATAACACATAAGGAACAATCATGCAAGTTTCAAGTAAACCAATCAATCAATAAGAAACTACACCCTATGCTAATTGTTATACCAAATTCACTCCCCTCGGGTTAATTTGGATAAATCGTCATAAATGAACTTAGTTGTTCATCTTTTAGAGACGTGTAAATGACCATAAAATTCAGCCCTAGATGTCAGAAGAGAAAGATAACTCAGGATGGCTCGATGGAGTTAATCTTCATGCACGACGAGCTAGCAAGCCACAAAAAAATGAGCTTGTCAGGTTGTCTGGTGACTTGGAATCAAGATGGATTATGGCCAAGCTATAAAGCAAGATGGATGGTGGCTTAGTGAACTATTTTGGATATGTGCTAACAAGTTCAGGGTTGATCAATGGTGTGGCATATGGATGATTTGGACGGCATCCAACCCCTTCAGGTTGGACAACATCGTAGTAAAATGACTCAATTGGTCAGGTGGCACGAGTCAGTGGGGTACGGATAAGATGGATGGCATAAAACACTATTGGTTTAGATGTCATAAGGTTAGACTCCATCCAACCCCTAGGTTGGAAAAAATAGAGTTAGACATCCCATTGGGATCCATAAAAATATGCCACTTCATCAATTCCATCAGCACCAAGAAAGAAAAGTGAATAAAATGAAGGAAAGGAGAAAAAGGAGGTTCTGTCAAAATTTTAACCAAACCGCTGTCCTACATAGGGTATTGGTTACAGAACCACCACCCAACCTAGGTGGTAGTCTTGTAACTACTACCCAACTTGGGCAGTGGTCCTAAAACCACTAGTCTGGTTAAGGCGGAGGTCCTGACACTTCTGAACAAAAAAGAGGAATGGAGCACGAATGGACGTGAATTTGAAGTGCCCAACTGTGTCTCTTCTCTCCATGATTTTTCCCATTCTCCATTACATGGGAGGACATGGGAGAAGGATATAAATACAATGAGAAGCAAGAGAATTGATCATTCAAATATCCAAAGAGATCAAGAAGAAAATTCTTAAATATATGAGAGCAAGTGAGCAAGATCTTTAGTGTTGGAGTGGAATTATAGGAGCAGGCTGTAGAAACAAAGAAAGCAAGCAAAGGAAGGGAGAGGTTTACATTATTTTCTCCATTTTCTACTTCTTGTAATCTCTAGTTATCTATAATTGACCAATAAAAGTGGGAATAAATAGCTTTTTTCCCTTCCTGACTTGTTTTCCTCCATTGGGGGTTTCTAGGATAATTGTTGGTGTTTGGAGTTTGAATTCTTTTCTATTCTCTATAATTTCCTTTCTATAGAACTAGATAATCAGTTACTAAATCTCTAATCTTTAATCAATCTTTCATTTTCCAAATCCGAAAGTAGAACAACATAATTGTGTGATTTCGTAGAGTTCCAAAGTAGAAGTTTATGAATCATTTTGGTATCAGCACTGATTATATATCCAGGATTATGGAATTTGATTATTTCTTGTGATTTATATGATAGTAACAAGGTACAAAGGTGAATAATTTTTACCTTGTGAGCCAGATATTTCTACAAAGAAGAGGAGACAAATATTTTGAGCTCAAATGGAGGAAAATAACTTGTTCTGTAGAGTCGATATGCTTGAGACCATGATGGATAGATTGTATAGAAAACAAGAAGAGACTTCAAATCTACAAAATATGACTTCAGTTAAGAAAGATTCCATGGACTCAATAGTTTGAGCACTGGTCAAAAAATTTGGTATCGAAAAGAGCCATAAAGAGGAAGAATGGGAAGAGCATGAAGAAGAGATGCCAATTGTAAGCGAGAAGGTAAAATCTTCTCATACACCTTTTAAAGTTGAAACGAAAGTGGAAATAAAAAACTTTGAAGGACAAGTAGATGCATAATTATTGGATAAATGGATAAAATAGTTGGAAGTCTATTTTAGTGTGCATAATTTTACTGAGGCACAAAGGATCACCTTTGCACGTCTCAAAATGGAAGGTCATGCTCTAGTTTTGTGGGAAACCCATCTAGCCACTTGTGAGAAGAAGAAATAAAGAATTGATTAGAGATAAATTCTATCCAATCGGCCATAAGAATGACATGATTATTAAGTATCATTACTTTAGACATGGTAGTGGTCAAAGTGTGTAAGACTACACTATGGAATTTATGAGACAAGCCTTATTACTTAATATGGACTTCGAGGATAAGGACATTTTGACTAAGTATTTGGGAGGAATTCACAATCACCTTCATAGGAAGGTAATCTCCAAAATTCCCAAGGATATTAACAAATATTTTTTGTAAGCATACTATATTGATAATGAGAAGAAACAAGGAGAAGTAGAGCCAAAGGAATACCAGTCAAAAAATTAGTAGGAAAAATAACAAGCGAAGACAAGTAGAAAATGTAAATGGAAAGGTAAACATGCCAGTACTGCTTTGCATACTTGTAAAGATCCTAAGAATTGTGATATAAATGGACATACTAAAGCAAGATGTTGGAAGTTGCATCTCTAATTGCACCCAAAGCATCGAACCAAGGATTCCAATAAATATATGGTTGTTGTGAAACCATAAGGAGAGGTGGAGATTGAGGATGATTCGGAAGTAGACAAAAGGATGGGATGCATGGCCACTAACATGTATGGGGGGATAGAAGAATAAGAGATGAGTAAGCTATTTCAAACAAAATCCAAATCAAGAAGACTAAGGTAAACACTTTAGTATATTTTGGTTCTTAATAAAATCTGATTTTTGATGTGGTTGTAGAACAAATTGGTCTTGAGACTTATGCGTATCCACATCCATACCCATTGGGATGGGTGTAGAAATTCAAGTTACAATAAAGTGTAAGTTTTAGTTTGGAATAAATACCCAATTTATCGATGTATTAGAGGTTGATATCATTCCACTTGATACATTTTATCTTGTCTTCAAAATTCCTTACTTGTATGTTAGTGATGTTGTGTTCATAAGGAGGGAGAACTGGTACAGATGGATCAAGGATGGAGTCTGTTTCAACATCTGGGAACACTAGAGAAAATCAAAGAAGGTTATGGTAAGTGTCAACCAAGCACAAACACTTATTCAAGAAAATCATTAGTTGTGTTTACTTTCATTAGAAGAAAAGAAAAATGGACTTGAGAGCAGCGATATTTTGGATAGCACTTGTTATTTTTTGTAGAAGAAGCCACTACATGAACTTCTCATTCAAGGAGGAAAATAAAATTCCATTATGCAGTCACTGTATCTACCTACAGATTCACTGGACCTAACTATGGGGTAGCTAGGAGAAGAGGAGATACAAGGATTAGTGGTGACTGTAGCAGCAGTGTACATGGAGAGGATTAGGCCAATCCATTTTAACAGAAAAATATAAACAAGAAGGACTAAACCACTATAGTATGAGACCTTCTCCATACTTGAGAAGGCTGGAAAATAAACCTTTAAGCCACACTTCACACAAATGCACGTGATAACAAGGTGTAAGAGCTCATACCTACTAATGCCATCTATGCATGATAATGAAGGAAACATATAGAATCTACCTTCTAAAGAGGATTATACTCAAGGAAACTCAGAGGAGGATGTAGCACTAGAGTAGTAAACTAGATATCCATACGAACCTTGGTAGATTGGATGAGAGAAGACACCAAGGTAGACCCAGTGGTACTCAAAGGAGCAAGAGAGGGAGTTGATTCCTCTAGCACTCTTATACTAAGAATTTTGTGGACCAAATTCCTCCTGAGAAGGGGAAGTATGATCCATAGGGATCCAAAAAAATATACCACTTCATTAGTTCCATCAACACCAAGAAGGAAAAGTGAATAAAATGAAGAAAATGAGGTTTTTTTAGCATTTTAATAGAACCACCACCCTACGTAGGGAAGCAGTTGCAGAACCATTGCTTAACCTGGGTGGTGGTTTTGTAACCACTGCCCAACTTGAGTGGTAGTCCTAAAACTTCCATTCTTCTTAGGGCAGCGGTCCTGACACTTCTGAACAAAAAATAAGAATGGAGTGTGAATGGATGAAAATTTAAAGCACCCAACTATGTATCTTCCCTTCCTGACCTTTCCCATTCCACAGAGTATGGGAGGACATGGGAGAAAGCTATAAATATAATGAGGAGCAAGAGAATTGATCATTGGAAGATCCAAAAATATCAAACAACAAATTATTAATTATATGAGAGAAATTGAGCAAGATATTCAATGCTAGAGTGGAATTATAGGAATATGGTGTAGAAATAGAGAAAGCAAGCATAGGAAGGGAGAAGTTTACATTTTTTTCTCCATTTTCTACTTTTTGTAATCTAAAAAATGTCTATAATTGACCAATAAAAGTGTAAAGAAAGAGGGGTTTTCCCTTCTGGGTTGGTTTTCCTCCATTAGGGGTTTCCAAGTTAATATTATTGGTGTTTGTATTTTGAATTCTTTCCTATTCTCTATAATTTCTTTTCGATATCACTAGATAATCAGTCACTAATTCTCTAATCTTCAATCAATCTCTCATTTTCCAAAGCCAAAAGTAGAACAACATAATTGTGTGATTTTGTAGAGTTCCAAAGTAGAAGTTTACAGATCAGGGTTGGCCAATTAGGGTGTTGTATGAGTGGATATAGATGGTCATCCAACCCCAAAGTTGGACATCCCACGGTGTAAAAGTGGTGACCATCAAGTTGGGATTTTTCCACAAATTGTATGACCCACATGGTTAGACAGTTTCTAACCCCTTGGGTTGGGTGGTTGAGGTTAGGTAGAACACAAGGTTGGACGAGTCACATGGTTGAGTGGCTCATGAGTCCCAAGTGAGGTGCAAGTAGGAAAGAAAATGACATCCCAAGAACCATATTTAGTTTGGTTTGGCACCCATGTCTTCATCTGACAGAAGTACCCTCAAGAAGAGAAATTATATGGGTTCTCATACCTCTTTAATGAGGGTGGGTGAAAATTGGCTATATAATGTAATCAAACCCCTCATTTTTGTAGATACATTATAGGAGCTAGGGAAACTCTTACAAATTTTTCCCTCAACTACATTTGAGTTGTGAGCCTTATCTTGGGCATGTAATGTAATTATGCTTTTTTCCATCATATGTAATGGTATGTGCATGTTTCAAAGTAATAAAAATATTGTTTTGTGGCATTTCTTCAACCCTAGCTTATTTTTATTGTGTTTCTCTTGCCTCTTCATTATGTTATTAATTTTTTTTCATATATTTCTCACTTGTAGGTGTAAGATGTTGTGTTTCATGGAGTGAAGATGGTGAATGGAGCTTGCATCTGTGTCCCTACTATTCTAACCTCATCCAACTCTATTTGTCCCTCTTATTCCTCCCTTTGCAAAGCATCTCACCCCTTTTCTTGGTGCTATCACCCCCTTTAGTGTAGGATTTCCATTTTATTCACTTTTCTCTCTCTATGTCTCCTTGTTATTGTTAGGATAGGCTTAGTTAGATGTTTGTATGCATTTAGCTGTAGTTTAGCATAAGGATTAGGAAGAGGAATCTAACATTCTCTGGATGACCATATCGAGTTCACAAGTCCCTCAGCTTGAGATATGGTCCCATGTTAACAAATTACACTGATTTCCCCACACACATAGGAAAAATCAGGGGGTACTGCAATTTTTCTATAAAAATTTTGGAATGCTTGGTGGGACAAGTTTGAAGCACCTTACCACTTAATTTCATCAAGTTAGTGTGTTCTTGGTGAGATTCAGCCTTTAGAGGCACATGTAAAGCACATCTAGCAACTCCATATGGTCAACAACCCATTATTTGAGTTTTATACCTTCCCCCATTCCATCCATTTCCATTAATTTTCCTTTCGTAACTTTCCACTTTCTTCCATCCATGAAGTTGTGAAATCATGAATTCATTCCCCTCATGTAATTATCTCTTGCAATCGCAAAAATTCCATCTATACATACCTCCACATCTGCAACATATATTCATAGGGTTATATTAACCACCTTCGGATCCATACTATGATGAAAATCAACAATGGGCATACCCCTATGAGAAATATTTGGCTTAGTTCAGCTGCCCACAAAACTATAGAGTTATTTAATAGTAGGGTTATGCAAGTTTTGGAGGATATTTTCCACCTAGGGATTTTGAGTTGTAGCTAAAATTTCAAGAATTGGAGACAAGGATTGTGCATCAAAGGGTTGTGACTCATATACAATAATGTAAGATTGGTTTTAGGACCCAATTTCCATGGGTAGGCCCTATTCTAATCTATTAAATCCCACAAAATAAGCTTGATTTTTTTTTGAGATGTTTTCAAGGCTCAAAAAGTGGATTCTAGAGATAGGAGCTTTTGTTGACAAGGTTGGTCAATCCTGTTAATGGGAAACCCATGCATTTCTATCTCATATCCCTCTACCCATTCCACAACGCACACCATCTCAGTCCAAGCCCCAATTTCCAAGCTTCTCACCTTCTATCCATGAAGTGGATTCCACTTCTCCATCTTCTAGTCTTCCATCTCATCTCAAATTTTTTTCCCTTTTCCCTTCTAAACCCTAGTTCCCTACACAAGAGAAAAAAGCAATACCCACCCCTCCACCACCAATAATGAAAACACTAGTTGTGAACTAACCCATCCCTCCTCTTTCATTCCTGGGTCCATCTTGGGATCAAATCTAATAGGTCAGTCAAGAGGAAAAACAAAGAGAAGAGGCCAGTAGAGAAGAAATGACAACATTTTTGAGGAATTGGGCTCATAAATTAGGAATATAAAAGATCCCCTTACTAGTCAGACATACGGAGGAGGTAAAGGTTGAAGAATGGGTGGAAAAATATAATTTTTTTGTAACAAAATCAAAGTAAGAAGAAGAGGAAGATCAACAATCCATGTTTTTGGAGTGTAGTTTCCATGATGGGACTTTATTTTCAGAGATTATAGATCCATCACTAGCTGAAAAATCATGAAATGAAGAGGAATCCACTCCAAGTTCAGTCGAAGAGGAGCACACATGAGAGACTGAGTCAGAGTCAGAGGCCCTAAACAACAAAGACATCATTGATATTTTCCTGCTATCATTTGTAGGGTCTGATTTTGTCGATGAACATGTGATGGAGGAGGACATTCAAGAATAAATCACTACCCAGGATAGTGCTCAAGAGAAGAAACTAGAGGAGTTTGATTTGTCAAACTTCATAGCAGAGGAGGAAATCCCAAGTGACCAACAATCTTCAAAAAATTACAACAGCCCACAAATAATTCCATCAGATGCTGCAAGTAATCCCAAAAAGATACATGTTGAGGAGGAGCTCCATGTGGTAAAGGAAGGATAAGGAAGCAAAGATGAAATCATCACCTAATTTGTCATTAAAGGAGAGAACCAACTATTCGTGGATTCCCCACAAGGTCCAATTAAGCAGGCGAAGAGCCACCTTTTCTAGGAAGTCCTACAAAAGGACTTCATTCTTAAAGTCGGAGCTCAGAGAAACAATAAAATTAAGTGAGCCAGACCATGCCCCATTAGGTACTTGAATTCATTAGAGCCAAGGGAGAAGCCACATCTAGTGATGCTCACTTCAGAGCATCATGATGGTTCTCAATGCACTAAAGGTTAGCATCAAAGCCTCCAAGATTCAAATAGTGAACTTGAGGAGGTATTTATGATTGATGTTGATACTTTGGTTATTTGGGTGAATAATTTCTTCTATACACGTTTTTCACTCAAGCACATGGCCATGTTTATTGCCAAATTAATTGCATGGCAAGTTTTTGTAAAGAATGAAATCTATTTCTCCCTGACTATTGTAAGCTTTATTTATTTTTTCCTTGTTTTGGTTAGAGTAGAGTAAGTAGGTTTGTTTCTAGCAAATGAAGTGTTTGTGCACACTCTGTATACTCCACTTGGGGTATGTATGATTTTCTCCTTTGTACATAGTTTTTGGCTTCGTTGTTGCTCTTGCATAGTGCATTTTAGAAGAGGAAGTGTTAATAGTGGCAATCAGATTTTGGGGAAGCTTTCAGAAGTGCATATTTTAGCCCTAATAGATCATTTGCAGGTCTAGAGTTATCCATGCCCTTGCCTTCATAAAAATTTTCAGTTTTGGGGGTAGTTTACAAATTTTATCCAAAATCCCATAATCAGCTTTATGAGCAGGCCAAGGTAGTTTCAGTCCAAATGCAAAGTTCATGCGAGTGTAGGGGACCCGTTTCAAAAGGATCAGTTTTTCAAGGTTAGGCTTGACTCCATGCATAATGGATAATTCAAGGCAACTAGTCACATATCAAATAGGAAGATGTCCCCAAGAGGTCTTCATTGTTATACAAAATTCACCCCCCAAGATAATTTGGATAAATCATCATAAAAGGACTTACCCATTAATATTTTGGAGACATGCAAATGATTGTCAAATTCAGCCCCAGATGTGAGGAGAGAAATATAGCTTAGGATGGATTCATCGAGTTAATCTTCATCGGTGGAAAGTTTGTGAGGCATAGAAAAATGAGCTTGTTAGGTTATTTGGCAAGTTGGAATTGATCTCTATGATGGCTGAGTTGTAAAGTGAGATGGATGGTTGGTTGGATGACTTTTGTGGCTGCGCAGTGACAAGCTTGGGGTTAGTCAACGAAGTAGTGTATAGATAGGTTGGATGGCATCCAACCCCTTCAGGTTGGATAAAACAATAGTTAGATAGTTTGGTTAGTCGACATCATGGTGTACGAACAGGTTGAATGACATCCAACCCCTTCAGGTTGGAAAACATGGTAGTTACATGGCTTAGTTGGTCAGTTGGCACATGTCAACAACATACGGATAACACAGATGGTGTCCAAACCCCTTGGGTTAGAAGTCATAGGAATAGACATTGTCCAACCCCTAGATTGGATGAAACATAGTTAGACGACCCACTGGGTTAGTCAGGTAGAACATTGTATAGGTAGAGATAGACAGTCATCCAACCTCCTAGGTTGGACGGCCCATGATGTAAAATTGGTGACCATTAGGTTGAGAATCTACCACAATTTGTATGGCTCGCATGGTTAGACAACATCTAACCCCTCAGGTTGGGTAGTTGAGGTCAGGTTACACACAAGGTTGGATGGGTCACATGGTTGTGTGGCTCATGAGTCCCAATTGAGGTGCAATTAGGAAAGAAAATTACATCCCAAGAACCATATTTAGTGTGGTTTGACACCCATGTCTTCATCTGACAGAAGTACACCTGGGAAGCAAAATTGTATGGGTACCCATACCTCTTTAATGAGGGTGGGTGAAAATTGGTTGTATAATGTAATCAAACCTCTCATTTTTGTAGATACATTTTGGGAGTTGGGGAAACTTTTGAAAAAAATTCCCTCAACTCCTTCTGAGTTGCGAGCATTCTCTTAGGCCTGTAATGTAATTATGCCTTTGTGCATCATTTATAATGGTCTATGCATGTTTTGAAGAAATAAAAATATTGTTTTGTGGTGTTTCATCAACCATATCTTATTTTTATTGTGTTTATCTTTCCTCTCCATTATGTTCTTTTATTATGTGCATATATTTCTCACCTATAGGTGTAAGATGTTTTGTTTCATGGAGTGCATATGGAAAATGGAGTTTGGGTCTATGTCACTACTATTCTGACCTCACCCAGCTCTATTTTTCCCTCTTCTTCCTCCCTCATCAAAGTATCTCACCCATTTTCTTAGTGTTATCACCCCCTTTAGTGTAGGATTTCCCTTTTTATACACATTTCTCTCTCCATGTCTCGTTGGCATTGTTAGGATAGGCTTAGTTAGGTGTTTTTATGCATTTAGGAGTAGTTTAGCATTAGGATTAGGAAGAAGAAGCCAACCTTCTCTAGAGGACCATATCAAGTTTGCAAGTCCCACATCTTGAGAGATGGTCCCATGTTAACAAAATTGCACCAATTTCCCCACACACATAGGAAAAATCAGTGGGTGTTGTAATTTTTCTATAACACTAATGTTTCCAAAGATAGTTCAACGCTATATGATCAACTCAATCTCAATGTTTATGTCAAGTTCAAGATGAACAAGGCATGAATATTAGCAAGTGGTTGATGTGATTTCCAATAAAAGGATACTTATGATGAGATTAGAGACAAGTAAGACCCAAACTTGAAAAATGAATTGAGGTTAAGTATGTGAGCCATGCAAAAAAATGACTAGGATACGCTACCTAAGATTTGCGAGACAGAGAGGTATTATTATCAAAATAATATTGGTATGGCCCAAAAAAAGTAACCAAAACTCTTTCAAGATTGGGGTAATGTTTGAAATAAAACCACATCAAAGTATGTTAAGGATTTCCTAAGATGTGGGAAGTGTAATGTTAAAATAAATACACTTAGACCACGTTTACTAGAAACGAGATGTAAGTATCGTAATTGTGATGAGGCGTTGCGAATGATGTAACACTTATAAGGAATATCAATGATGACTCAAGCTTAAATATGATGATAATATATCTCAATATGGGTCTAGAACATGAAGACATACCATTCACACTTTCAACACTTGCATTTTTATTAGTTTAAAGCTTTGAAACTCTTAGGTGTTTAGTTATAAGTCTTATAGCTTTCCTAATTTACACATGAACACATTTGACAAAAAAACAGAAAAATCAATGGAAAATATAGTTGACCCACGTGGAGATGATAATATCTTTGACCCACCTATAGAATTGGATCTTAATCCCCCCCTTGATCATACACGTATAAAGGGGGAGATTAAGATCCGGGCATGCCAAATGTGTTCATGTGTAAATTAGGAAAGCTATAAGACTTGAAAATAAACACCTAAGAGTTTCAAATCTTTAAAATAATATAAAAAACCATAAATATAAGAGATTAGTGAGGATAATTTCTTTTACATGCATATAAATTTGAAAACAATCAAACTAACATGACTAAATCAATCTCTACTCTTTGAATTCTAACTTTTAAATGAACCTAAGAATATCCTTAGAAATAAAATATGATTTTTAGTATGATCTCAAGGTTTGAGAATGGATTCTCACCAACAATGGCTATAAGGCCATATTGTATCTCTCTATATTAGTCAAGCTTGATTTAATGGATGCACTAGGAAGATATTAGCTCAATATAAATGGATAAATACTCAAGATCTTAATTGGCTGTAGTTTATACTGGAATAGTGTTCTAAGAAATAATGAGGAGGAGGGTTCTATTTATAGGCTTCCCATTCCAAGAATAGTATGATTTTTTTGTATGTGGGACAAAATTTAAGTCCAAAAATCACTTTTAGAAAGTCAAAGAACTTTTTGACTAAGCTTAGAAGCTAATAAATTTAAGATTAATTGAGAATCCCAAGTAGGCTCAAGAATCTCTCAAGGAGCATCTGGAAGAGGTTTCGATAGATTTACAATATTGTGGAAGTGGGAGTTATCCAATAAGATGGTGTATTGGTTAAATGCATGGTAGGAGACTTAATCAACATATAGTAGTTAATTAAGAGGATTTTGAAAGGAAAATGATCCTAATTGATGAAGTTTCATCAATTTGTTGGGAATACGATTGTTAGTGTAGTTTTAGTAATAAACTTTCTTTAATCAAGTTATAGGTGTCTACAGTATATAATGGAACAAATTCAATTATGATGTGTGAGAAAGTAGATTCCCCTAAGAGCCTTGTTGAGATTGGTAAAAGGTACTACACCAAACATTAGTGCTACATGTAAAGAGTTGTAAAATATCTTCATTCACTCAAAAACACCAATTGAATGTGCATGAGTATATAGAAAATATAATGACATACTAAGTTCCATATAGCATGAAAACAAAGTGTACATGTAAGTAATAACAAGCAAGAGTATGTGCAACCAATATACGTAATATGTTGTGAATGAGTGGGATGGAATGGTAAGTAATATGAATGTGATAGGACTAGTGTGCCCCCCAGTGGATTGGGATGAGTATGAGATGGGGTTCATTTATAAAATACCCCTCAACAATCAAGAATGAACCATAGAATAAGAATGCATCATCATGAAATGGTTTGAAAAATGTGTGATAGAAAGATAGATCATGAAGCACATAGCATAACATGTAGAAAGGTGTGAATTTTATTTCAAATTTAGACCATGGATGTTCGAGTATGAACTGTAGAATTATATTTCATCGTAGGGTATTAACGATACAAATTGTGTATCAAGATGTGTAAGTGTTATTGAGGAAGATTATGTGAGAAGCATGGATTGTGATAGTAGAAATTATATATAACTTATGATGCTAAGAGGGTGGAAGAAATTGTGATGCCCCCAAGTGTGTGATGGAGATATATTTAGGGATGGAAGAAAAATCATGCCATGGTGGCATATGTGGTAATGTTTTAGGAGTATCAGTATTTGTGTTAGGAAGAGTATATTTGCTAAAGTAAGTTGTATTATTGAGAGTAGATGGAAATTTCTTTTTGTGATGGAAAGTATGTGAAATAGTGTAAACCTCAGAAGAATATATGGTAGGAATAAAAGGAGTGAGCTTAGATAGATATCCAACACCGAGTCTATTAGATTGTTAGAATGAAAACAGGTTCTTTGACTCCTTTTTCATATTTTCCTAATCTAAAGACATTAAAACTATAAAGAAGCAAATGATAATACCCAAGACCACACTTTTTAAAATTGGGAGAAGGGTTGGCCAAAGTGGGGGATTTAGGTGAATGATTGATAGTGTTTTAATATAAAAATGGAGAGGGGTCTCCTAAGGCTTCAAAGACCACATCTTTGTATAAGAATTTAAGGTTTGCATGAAGGGTTAAAGGGATTGCATGCATGGCATGGATGCAAGGTTGTTTGAGAATAAGATTATAACTAATATTGTTAGGCATTACATGGAATGGGGTAGATAAATTGCATGGCCCAATAGGAATGGGAACCATGATTGTACCTAATATTTATTTAGGAAGATTATCAAATCCACGTATGTAAATAGATGAGGGTGTTAAAGATGTTTCAGAAAATCCAAATTGATGAAGAAATGGTAGACTACAAATGTTAAGACCATATCCATTATCGACTAAAGCTTGTTTAGCCCCCATATTATTAATTTAAAATTTGATATAAAGATATTAGCTCAATATAAATGGATAAATACTCAAGATCTTAATTGGCTGTAGTTTATACTGGAATAGTGTTCTAAGAAATAATGAGGAGGAAGGTTCTATTTATAGGCTTCCCATTCCAAGAATAGTATGATTTTTTTGTATGTGGGACAAAATTTATGTCCAAAAATCACTTTTAGCAAGTCAAAGCACTTTTTGACTAAGCTTAGAAGCTAATCAATTTAAGATTAATTGAGAATCCCAAGTAGGCTCAAGAATCTCTCAAGGAGCATCTGGAAGAGGTTTCGATAGATTTTCAATATTGTGGAAGTGGGAGTTATCCAATAAGATGGTGTATTGGTTAAATGCATGGTAGGAGACTTAATCAACATATAGTAGTTAATTAAGAGGATTTTGAAAGGAAAATGATCCTAATTGATGAAGTTTCATCAATTTGTTGGGAATACGATTGTTAGTGTAGTTTTAGTAATAAACTTTCTTTAATCAAGTTATAGGTGTCTACAGTATATAATGGAACAAATTCAATTATGATGTGTGAGAAAGTAGATTCCCCTAAGAGCCTTGTTGAGATTGGTAAAAGGTACTACACCAAACATTAGTGCTACATGTAAAGAGTTGTAAAATATATTCATTCACTCAAAAACACCAATTGAATGTGCATGAGTATATAGAAAATATAATGAAATACTAAGTTCCATATAGCATGAAAACAAAGTGTACATGTAAGTAATAACAAGCAAGAGTATGTGCAACCAATATACGTAATATGTTGTGAATGAGTGGGATGGAATGGTAAGTAATATGAATGTGATAGGACTAGTGTGCCCCCTAGTGGATTGGGATGAGTATGAGATGGGGTTCATTTATAAAATACCCCTCAACAATCGAGAATGAACCATAGAATAAGAATGCATCATCATGAAATGGTTTGAAAAATGTGTGATAGAAAGATAGATCATGAAGCACATAGCGTAACATGTAGAAAGGTGTGAATTTCATTTCAAATTTAGACCCTGGATGTTCGAGTATGAACTGTAGAATTATATTTCATCATAGGGTATTAACGATACAAATTGTGTATCAAGATGTGTAAGTGTTATTGAGGAAGATTATGTGAGAAGCATGGATTGTGATAGTAGAAATTATATATAACTTATGATGCTAAGAGGGTGGAAGAAATTGTGATGCCCCCAAGTGTGTGATGGAGATATATTTAGGGATGGAAGAAAAATCATGCCATGGTGGCATATGTGGTAATGTTTTAGGAGTATCAGTATTTGTGTTAGGAAGAGTATATTTGCTAAAGTAAGTTGTATTATTGAGAGTAGATGGAAATTTCTTTTTGTGATGGAAAGTATGTGAAATAGTGTAAACCTCGAAAGAATATATGGTAGGAATAAAAGGAGTGAGCTTAGATAGATATCCAACACCGAGTCTATTAGATTGTTAGAATGAAAACAGGTTCTTTGACTCCTTTTTCATATTTTCCTAATCTAAAGACATTAAAACTATAAAGAAGCAAATGATAATACCCAAGACCACACTTTTTAAAATTGGGAGAAGGGTTGGCCAAAGTGGGGGATTTAGGTGAATGATCGATAGTGTTTTAATATAAAAATGGAGAGGGGTCTCCTAAGGCTTCAAAGACCACATCTTTGTATAAGAATTTAAGGTTTGCGTGAAGGGTTAAAGGGATTGCATGCATGGCATGGATGCAAGGTTGTCTGAGAATAAGATTATAACTAATATTGTTAGGCATTACATGGAATGGGGTAGATAAATTGCATGGCCCAATAGGAACGGGAACCATGATTGTACCTAATATTTATTTAGGAAGATTATCAAATCCACGTATGTAGATAGATGAGGGTGTTAAAGATGTTTCAGAAAATCCAAATTGATGAAGAAATGGTAGACTACAAATGTTAAGACCATATCCATTATCGACTAAAGCTTGTTTAGCCCCCATATTATTAATTTAAAATTTGATATAAAGGGGAGGATCATTAGTTAAGACAACTTGGGAATAAATTTCAGAAAATGTAAAAGTAATATGTTCTTCATTAAAATAGAGTGATGTAGTGAGTCTTTAGCAAACATACTCAACAGAGATGTTAGGATGAAGGTAAGTATTAGACAAAAAAGGGTGAATTTTATTTTCACATTTAGGATTTTCCTGCAAGAAGGAATTGAGAGAGATACTCATGGTGGATGAAGCCAAGTGTATTAAGCTAGATAATAAGGAAAGATCCAAGAGTGTTTAAATGCGGCTTCACCAAATGATTTATAAAAAATAAATTTATGTAAAACCCTTATTGTAGAGTAACTGATAGAAACAATAAAGTACAGTTGCTAGATATAATTTGACACAATAAATAAGCTAATAAAATGTGAAACCCTATGTGAAAGGGAGAGAGAGAAGGAATTATCTTATTTGTGCTTGATTTGAGACTACTATAGACTGGGAAAACTAATGAACATGAAGATAACAATGTCACAATCACTCAAGATAAATTCTGGAATTGTCAGACAGAGATGGACTAAGGAACCTAGGTTGGGGCAAGGTTGCCTAGGTGCTAGAGACCACTATGGGGTACCTGTGACTCTCCAGATGGTTGGAATCTAGTTCTTTTTGTGTCACAGAAGTATTGCTGATATTTTTTTTGGTATCCTATATATCTTACCTTGATCACTAGATGTACCTGTAACCTGCAAAATAGATGTTCAGCTACAAAACCCACAAAACAACATCAAATCCAAAAAATAAAGATGTAATATGGGGATTCAAACTGAACCTAGAGGTCACCTGATAGAGTGAACTTAAAATCAAGTGTTGAACTACATCTAAGAATCCATGTATTTCTTATGAGAGTTTGTGAGGATTGTGCCCTAGGATAACCTAGTTTAAGTTGCACTTGATAGTGGGATGGATCTAGAATGTAATAATGTATAACATGTGTGGATGGAATAATAAACTTCTCCTTCCTATGTAATATATGCATAAAATGGATCCCATTTTCCCTTGAATGGATGCTAGATGGATGTCATTAAGTTCTTTGGATTCCTTTAGATGCAATCATAGGTGATATATATTAATGATTACATATTTGTCCCTTATTATGTATTTATATGGTTCCCTTGGTTGAATTTCATAATTGACAATTGGAAGGACAAACCATAAGAAAATAATATTCTCAAAAGATAAAAGAGGCCAAAAAAGAACTAGAAAGGTAGAGTGTTGTTGAGGGTGCCCATCAAGGACAAGGGTTTCTGGGTGTTGGCATCCTAGCTGTAAAGTCATAAAAGATAAAGAAGTAAAGTACTGACTAGGCTGTAGGGTGTATTAGACCAAATACAAAATAAGAAACACCTATAAAAGGCCAAAGATAGTTTTCAATTTCTAGTTTTCTCGCTTAGGAATCATATGAATGTTATATCATATGTCTAAGACCTGGAAATGTACCTAAGTGAGAGATTCTTTGTGTATGCCCTTCAATAATCCCAGTGCTAGTAGTGGAACCTCATTGAGATGTCTTCCACTAACTCACCACATGTAATGCATAATGCAGCACACCCAAGAGCCTCTCCTTCACCAAACCCTCATAATATCTCAACATTATATGTAATTTTTGGTAGTGAGCCAGGATAATTATCCCTATTGGCTCCACCTCCCCTCATAGTATGGATTCGACCACCCCTACTAGTGTTCCCACTCCTCCTAGTATCCCTACTCCTAATCCAACTAGACCTGATGGTACCGGTGTACTCCCTATTACTCCAAATCACTCCTTCAAGATATTTTATTGACAATGGTACTTATCTCAATCATGAAACACCTAACCTTTCTCTCCTCAAATGCCATCACCCACTCATCTCTCTCCCCTAGCAACTGCATCAATCTCACTACCTCATCCTCTATGGTTTTCACTTGAGCATATCTCTTGACTAACATCTACTTCAATATCTCCACATATTCCTCTAAACCACCTCTTGCATGTCCCTGTGTCACCTCTCCCATATCCAAATCCTCCTCCCCACGCTCCCATCATGCCCTCACAACACTTCTCCCCAAACTACCATCCACTCCTTTCACCATGCCACGTACATGACTGTTACCTAGAAATCATCAATCTCATTCAATATTACTTCATTCTATATCATTTCCTAAATATCTCTCATATGTGTTACTGGAAGATCTATGTCTCCCTTAACCCATCTATAGAAAAAATGATTTCTCAGTACATCCTATACCAGTCCAAAATGTCTCCGCACACATCTAAACTATACCACCTCAATCATCTCTACCCATTTCCCCTGCATCCACCTCTCCTGTTGCAACTCATCTCCCTCTCTTAGCCATATAGATAAGTGTACATATGGCCTTTAGATAACATCATCCACCCCAAGCCATCAAGTAACCATTCATATTACTCCAAACTCCGAGATAATGCATCTCGGGAAAAACCACCACCCCATCTCATGATTCCAACACAATATATCATGTCATGCCATCTAGCCTATGGAATATTGTGTGGTTGGATCATGTGGATGTGCTTATAGGCCTAACATTGTAACAAAAAACTTACATATAATCCAAACTTCCTCCTTATGAACTACTCCCATATCTCCCTATAAACATGAGCTAGTAATTTGGCCCCTAAGAAAAAATGGTCTGGTACTCCACCATATCCCCTATAACCCCTACCAATACCCATGGAAACTGGCCTCCTCTTGAATATGGTAGAGAATAAAATCTAATCCACATCATAATCATAGTAATCAATGTACTCGTAGCCACTCCATCATCCCAAAAATTATCAAAAACAAATGCATTATAAGATATGATACATCTAAAGCATCATCTCCATATAATTACATCATAGATGCCCCCTGTCTTGTCTCATCAATAGGAAAAATTGGCTCACCTTGAATATGTAGCCAAAAAATCCTATACACATAATCCATGTTGATAGTAATATCCCTTGTAGGCAACTATAAATTCCTTGTGGATGCATCCCACTGCTACAATAGTTCCACCATAATCTCTCAATCTCGATGGACACTCCTATAATGACACAGTCTACCAAACCCCAATACCTCCAAAGTATCCCAATCATCATCTCCCATATACTCATGCAACCACTCTAACAAAGGAAGCATATGATCCCTCATTGCTAGGATATTTTCTTTCATTCACCAAATATAAAATAAAGCATTAGATTAGGCAACACAAAATTTATCTAAGTTTGTGAAAATTGAAAAAACATATAAAATTAACACAAATCACATGGATTGGTGCCAATCCTACCAAATCAGTGTCGATCCTAGTAATCGAAGTTGATCCTATATCCTCACATAGCAAAAAAACATATATATATATATATACCAAAAAAATCTATCTCTATTTATGATGGTTGATATCTCCTCTGTCCACTACTACTAGCCTCGATCTCTCAAAATAGCAAAATCATAAATTTATAGCAAATCAATACCAAAAATGCAATGAGCGCAATGCCCTTTGACGATTATCTAAATCCAATATATAGGAATCCCACCTTGATATTCTTCAATTTATAATCAATACCAATTATGATGGACTTGAGACTAGTCTTACAAATTGACAATGATCCCATTAAACTTGTACACTTTCAAATTTGTTATCATTTTGGTCCCCAAGAACCTCATTAAAAAAAATTATATCATATTCATAATGATCCTATGTTTCCCAACCCACCACAGATTTTGTATCCTCTCTTGAATTTTTTCTTGCCACTTCCTATAGGTCACACGTCTATAGGTCGAGAACACATTTCTTACCCTATCACTTGACTTCTCAGTCATTCAAGGCTACCTCCGTGGAAATATATTTCATGCCCATTATTGGGGCACCTTAATTTGAAAACATCCATTTACAAATTCAATCTTACACAAGGCTACATTCTCTATCATTTATTCATCCACCATCCATTCAAATTGTTTTCCATTACATTTTCTTGTGATGGCCTCAGGTTTGAGTGGGGATCACCTATCTAGCACAAATCCAGCTATCTCACTCATTTTTTCCCAATGAATTTTTAATTGCAAATGATTCAAAAAAGGGGGAAATGTAGACACAAAAATAAGGTTACCCTAGTCCCCACATGTGTGTATGCACCCTAGGATACCCATTCATAATCCCACATGGTCATTTTACCTATTTTCTAGCTTACATTCAGCATTTTACCACTCACAACCACTCATAACCACATAAATAAAAAATTAAAAAATCAACCTAACCTACTAAAAAACTCCCCACGAGCCTAAAACAACCTTAGACTATCATAAAACCCAAAAATCTCATAAAAGGAAATAATTGAAACAAAATTCAATTGTTCTCCTTAAAAAGGACAAAATTTATTATTGATTTCAGGAATCAGAGCCAATCGGTACAAGTTCAGTTAAAAAGATATTGATCCTATAATAATTGTCTCATACAACTACCTAAGTATCAGAAAAATTAAGTGACAAGCCCTAGATTTTGAATTCATGTATTGATTGTTCCACAAACGTGAAGTGGCCATAATCTCCTCCTACCTTGTTTCCCCTTTAGAGCACTCTTCTCCAACAACTGGTCATCATAATCATCTCAATTATCAAGGTACGTATTTAATCTAGATGTAAAATAGCCATTTCTTTCAGATCTTACTATTCACTCCTCTATTCATGTACTAAGTCTTAAATATCTTCATGTTATCATCCCCATTAAAAATTCTCTCTATTCAGCATCTGCAATCCTATACAAAGCAATCGCCATTGATCCACGAAATTGGCATCGATATATTGGATCGATGTCAATCTCTTTTATAAACTTTCATTTATCAACACTTTCCCATTTTGATATATTTTCTTAATATCTCACAATCGTGGCTAATGCCCCTTTTCTTGTAATCTTTTATTTCGCTAGATGACCATTCCAGTAGCATATTATGATCCCAAGACAATTTACAACCTACCGATAGTCCTTCAACCATTCATGTGGGAGAAATTAAACATTAATCATGAATGAAGCATATGCAACATCAACCTCACACTTAATCTAGATGATCTCCTTAAATAGTTAGACATTCTCCTCAAACATAGTGACGAGGCCAATCTCTACTATGAAAACGTTTTCAACCCTCCCCAACCTATCATCAAGGATTTTGATTCAGTCCTAGCATCCAAAAATTACATCCATATTTTCTTATTTGTATAATCTTATATTATTTGTAATATTATCATTATATCCAGCCTAATTGTCAAAAATTGAGTTTCTACCCTTCAAAGGAAGTCATTTGGTTCATAGGATTGGCCTTTTCTAAGAACATCACTCCATAATTATATAATATATTTATTTTCAAGTTGTCTACATGTGTGAAGGTTTTCAGTTCTTTAGAAGATGAATTTTGTGCACTCAGTTAGATCCACCATATTTTTTCATCACCCCACAAGTATTGTTAAACCGTTCATTCTGAGTTTTAGATTTTTTTTCATACAGTTAGACTGAATTCTTATATCTACTAAAATAATGACTTGTATAACATTTGGACAACTATTCTGATTATGTGGTTGACTAAATGGAAAACACCCTATATATTCTTGAATAAAATTGGTTTTACTAGGATGATATATTTTCCACTACTTACAATAGGAAGCGGTTGTGTACGAGCAATTGTTTATAGAGGTAGATTTGGATTATGGCCTTGGAATCTATTTTCTAGTTATTTTGGCCATACCTCTGATTTGGATACTCAAATCTTTGTTTTTAATGACCTTGATTAATTATTTGATTTGATCATTTCCTTCAGTTTAATTTTTGGTAATTTATTGATGTTTGAGCCTATTATTTCTTGAGAGAATGATTTCACTAGTCATATTTATGAGAAAGGATCTAATGTCATCAGTATCATTTTTTCTTGTAGAGGAATAATATGTGGAGGAAAATGATGAATCATTTGGCTCATGAATAGGAGCAAGAGAAAGTTAAATATTTTGTGGAATTTTAAGAAATAAAGGCATAGACAATCTAGGGCTATTTTTCCATCTAGTATCAAACAATTTTCATCCTTAATGGCTATTGTATATGCATCAGGTAATGTTACAGAACCCATAGATTGTATCATTACTACGATATCAGAATTTAGAGATCTAAGAAAGTATAAAAAAGAAACTTGAGGGGTTTGTCTTGGAAGAGATGGAATTGTGTCCCCATGTTTTCAAAAATCTGAATTTTAAATCTGTCATGAGCTCGCCAGAATCTCTCTTTATAGTTGTTATATGTTCTTCTAACAGAGATATATTATTTTCCTTCTCATGAAATTTCTACAAAAGTGTTTTTATAAGCTCATCTCATGAATGGATTGAAGTAGGTCACAAAATCCCATACCATTGAAGTGATTTTCCTTTTAAAAATGAGGCTAAGAGTTTAACTACTACACCACCTTCAATGACAAGATGAATTGAAAAAACATTAGAAACATCTAAGATGTGATTTCTAAGGGTAGTCAAATATTCAAATTATTCTAACCAAGCATGCCAAAAATTGTTGTCTCTTGAATTTTTGTCCATACTAAAACTAGGTTTAGCACCTCATGAAAACATGGAGATACCTCCAAAGTGAGGCACAATGGCACCTTTTGAGGTCAATATTCAGATAATACCATCTTCCTTTTATCCTAGCTCACTACAACTATCTAACTAGAACTATAATATTGCTAATTAATCCTAATTTAATATTCCTAAGGGACCAAGGTTGAAAGAGGGGAATGCTAAAAATAAAGAGAGATGATGGACCAAACTATAATAGGTTCCAGTTTTGGCTCCAAGCACACAAATATGAAAATGTATGCAAATACCCAAGAGAATGTGTATAAACTTGGTAGAAAAAAACAAAATAAGATTGAAGACTGTCAAGAGGATATAAATATTCACATTAAACACCAAAACATTCAAAGGAATTAAATCACACTTGCATTCATCATAAAGATCTTATCCATTTACATTCTAGTAGATTCAAGTCACGTGAAGTATTCACAAGTGCATCACAGAGGTCTACAAGAAAAATCTTTGACCTTAAAATGGTAGAGCTCTAAGACTTAACAAAAAATCTAAATTTTTTTTTTTTACTTTTGCACTTACATTTATAGAAATTAGAGAGAGGAGAAGGAACATATCACATCCATTAAAGAGTGAATTCAACCACCTACCACCATCAAGGACCAATCACCTTTTATTTGTACCCCAAGTATGGGCACCTGACATTTATTCCATCACACACCATGAGATTGCTAGTGTAAGAGGGATGACACTGTTCAACATTTAATTTTGGTTAGTGGAGTTGTTAAACACCTAGTTAGGCACAACTTTATTTGTGATTTGTGGACTTATAATTTCCACCACCTTAATCATGTCTTCCAAAGCTTCTTATCATGTTTGGTAAATGTTTTTTTACCCACTACTTTTTTTATACCTCCACCTTGATTGTTGATGACTATTGAATCCTCAAATATTTCCTTCACATGCATCCTTGTTTTTATTCCTTTAGAAAATGTTAATTCATTATGTGGAGTATCTGTGTGCTACGAAATTTTTCCTTTGAATCACGAACTATTAAAATTTACCTATTATGTGTCTTTTTCTCTATTATGTGGCTTTCTAAACCTTGTACAACTTATACCCCATGATTAAATTTTATCACCTTCATGTTTTAATCACTCTCCACATTGCCACATATCCCTTTTCATTTATGTCATGGCATATTTCCTCATGATTATGTTTCTTTTTATGCAAATTTTAAAACCCACATAACACTACATTCCAGATTTCCGCAGAACATTAATTTTTTTGTTTCATGTCGTTTCAAACAAATTATTCCTAAGTCCTTGATTTAAATGAAGTTTTCAAAATAGCAAGGGTGCTATTTTAGACAAAATGGCCTTACTTATTCAGTAAGGAATTTAATATCAAGGATTTCTACCTTTTTACACTTGAAGATGAGGATTTTGAAGAGTCTGTCAACTATCTTCATCTAAAATGCTATTATGTTAACTGTTGTATTTTTCATTTTCCTTTGTATTAGCCATTTTTCATTATGTATTGTTTCATCTCATTGTGTTCCATACTTATCAAACTTGATATTTAATCTTCCTTTTCTACATGATAATTTTTCATTCCTTTTGTTGGTATCTACTATTTCATTACCACTCTAGTATTCACTACTATCATTCTAATTGTCTCCATGGTATAAATTTAGTTACTAATTATATAGGATTCAAATTCCCTTATTCCCTAGATATCCTTGAATAGATGTAAGATCTTAGTCTGCGTAGAGTTCTAGAGTCTTATTCATGACATAATTCCCTATATATCTATTTATGAGTATGAAACACTAGTATATCACATCCCTCTAGATCATCCTCACCTTTCCTAGTATTCAAAGAAGAGACCTTGTATCTTACTTGTTAAATGGGATTGAGGCATGAGAGAAAGATATCACCTCACTCAAAATAAGAGAATACATCTAGAAAAAACAAAAATTTAAATCTATCATGTTACTCTCCCTTGTTGGTCTTCAGTGTTGAGACCATGTGTCTTTTTAGTTACACGATGATACCATTTAGAGTAACACCCTTACTCACCCATGTCTAGTCTTTGGTGATGACCTCATGAACCTTCTTGATCACATGAGTCTAGACATGAGAGGAATTTATAAAAAAGGAGAGAAAATTAATATAAAAAGCTATATGCAATGAAGAAAGAAAATTTGAAACAATGAGAGATCCTTGATCCTAGAGAAAAATATAGTTTGCAATTAGAAAGAGAGTTATAATCCTTATTCTTTATGTTTTTACAATTCACCACTAAATGGTTAAAAAATATATTTCTACATCAATCCATTTTCTTTCCTTCTCCTAATATTTATCTAACCATACATTTTAGTTACTATATGGTCAACTTCTTAAGTTTCTTTATTTACCAACATGATTTTATATCCTCTCACCATGATCGTCTTCCTTACCTCTAGATTTGGCCATCTATCACTTTATTGTCCACTCTTTAAAACCCATCTATGTGATAATACATCTATATCTCACCTAAAAAATAGCTCTTTGTTGTACATTTGTATATCATTCATTACTATATATATATATATATATATATATATATATATATATATATATATATATATATATATATATTACATGTATAATATATTAAATTTCTCATTTATCTATTTACCCATTAGATTGCATACATTCATAAATGGGCGAAACAATGAAAACCATATTAAAAGATTCTTATGGATCCATGTAATCAAAGTGTGTGTGTGTGTGTATTAATGGATGTATGTATGTATGGGTATGTTTTATGTATATATGTATCTATGTATCTATGTATCTATGTGCGTGTGTCGAATCAGAGTTTGTAAAAATCATGTCATTACATCCACTGATATAGGAGCATCCCCAATACTAATCCAATCATATAGTATGCAATCATGATGAAAATTCCCACACATTGAATATATCATTGAGATAATTCCAACACACTATAAATGTGATCAATCTGACTTTGTATGCAAAAATTATGGCCTGCTAAAGTTTAAGGTAAATAGGTAAAAATGTGTGACAAAGTAAAGTTCTAACATCATCCTTCTGACTAGACCTGTACAGGTGGAAAAATCATGTTCTAACACATGGAGCAATCACATATTAACATATAGAAAAGATAAGACCAAATTCATATTAGAATGCAAACATTTTTATATAAAACCTCTTACAGGATTCTCCACGACCAATGTGGGAGTAAATGTTGCTTTTTTTCAAATAATAAACTACCAAATACAACATGGCATCTAATAAAAATCCCCACAACAACCATAACTTATTTATAAGCATGGATGGTCTCCATGAACAATTAAAAAGATGAATAATTTTTTTTAAATGATGTTTAATCTCATATCCCAAGCAATGTGGGATAATATATTATCCAAACCGATATGAAAAGGATGTTTCAAATCTATTAAAAGCCTTTTATTGTTTAAAATCATGTGAGGATTTTATTCCCAAATAAGAAAAAAAGGATTACAAAGGAATTTCAAGCAATATTTGAACCCCATATATGGTGGTAAATAAATAGTTTTTGATCGCTAGACCACATTGTGTGAGAATATTATAAAAGGGAGTATATTTTATTTGTAGAAAAACAAATTTTTCCCTTTATAAAAGAGAAAAGTAAGTGTAGTGGATTTTTATTACAGGAATAACTATTGGGAGGTTGTATCCATGCAACCAAGGGTTTTATAGAGGTAGGATGGTGGTTTTATTATAGAATAAATATATTATTTGAATGTAAATAATATTGCACAAGTATATTTACATCATTAATTGATCACTTCAGGTGCTTTTTAGACCCGGAGACATAGCCCAAAATGGGTGAGCTCCATTATCAATCTTGGTTTACATTTCTCTACATTTTTATTCATTTAATTGATATTTTTTATCAGTTACAATTTGATTTATAAATAACTAAGCCAAAATTTTAACATATTACGATAAATTGAGAAAATTATATTAAGTAGTTGAAAACAATTAATTTGATAAGTAAAGGACTTAACACATTTTTGCATCATCCATACTAAAAGGGAAAATGTGGGCTGAAAAATCAAAATATACAAGAAATGGGGCATACAAGCTCCCCCATATACAATAGATGTCGATAAACTAACAAGGGCCAAGAATCACTAATGTGATCCTCCGATAGAATAATGTACGCGACTCATATTCCTCCACTTTTATGATCTAATTGTGGATTGGAGAGGATTCCATGACCTAATCCTATGGTGGGATCCATGCACATGTAGGATGGACATCATCCATGTCATTTTATTTTGTCTCGATGAGGCTATATGTCCACCCAGGCATTTGTGCATCATCTCTCATAATGTATGCACGTCATCCTCCTGTTTTGAGATCTTATCCCTTTTAATGGACAAGATTTATGCTCTATGGAAACCAATAGAGAATACATTTATGTGTCACCCAACACTACAAGAAAATCTAAGATATACCTATAGCTCATTTGGGTTTTTCCATGAGACTTGGGAAAAAAAATATTAACTAGTGTGTCCTAAATCAAATGCCTCCACTCAGTATTATTATATGCACATACACACATGAAAATAATAGAATTAGATAACAAATCTATGAGAAAAATAACTAATGTTATAAATGCAAGAGATAATTATATCAGTAGGAATCTAAATAATAACAAGAGTGTGGAATAAAAAATAAATCAAAATGGGCCTACCTATATCCCTTCCCTGTCATTATGGGTCTAACCTAACATTAGAAGGATCATATTCAACATCCTCTTACTCTTCTCTGACTAGCCCCTAACCCTCACTGACATCTCCCTCTCCATCTCCACTCTCACATTGACCAATTGGGTGTAAAATTTTAATGGGTGTTGGTCCTTGATCGTTCCCTACCATGATTACTACTAGTTATTAGATTGGAGGCTATGAAATACGAGGTGGTAGTGGTGGTGGTGCTCTACCTCTTCCTCTTTGATGGCTTCTATGATTATATGGTGTTCCACCTACATCTGTAACAAGAGAAACTCTTGGATGTAATGGATTCTAATTCAGTCTCTTGAACTAAGCATCTTATTGCTCACATGCACCATGGTACACATAAGGTATGTTTGAAAAAGGAAACAAATAATGACTATCCAAACTAATGTGGCACCCTTCTCACTGGGTGCACTTCAATATATCCCAAATTTCCTTTGACCTTTCTAAAAAGGGAGTTTACCATAAAAAATCTCTCTCCTTAGGCCAAGATCTTTACATCACTAGGTAAGGCTCTGTAATCATACCAGGATCTTTAACATTGGATTATTCCCTAAGAATATTTCTAAAGGGGGTCATGTTCCCCTAAAGGTATGCTCTAATATCTTCTATAGGGCCCATTGGAACTATCCTTACATATAGCCCAAACTATAGACACCTAAATTCAGTATATATACCCTTATTGCCTATGCGCTCATATTTTATTTTATTCATTCCCCTTATTTAATAAAATTTTCACTTAATTAGTTTATCCCATTTAATTAAATAAATTCCCATCATTTTTAAGTCATATTTAATCAATATCAATTAGTTAATTAATTAATCAATTAATCATGCCCTAACCAACCTCCATTTTGGAATGATTTTATTTTAAATCTACACCTATGCTTTTTCTAACCTATCTCCACTGCCAACTCATCTACATCGCATCCCCAAACAACCCCATCCCACCTAAATGTTTTAAAGCATTCAAACAATATTGAAAAACAACAAAATCATGTCAAAAGTAAAAAATCATGCCCAAAGGGGAAACTTTCCCCATAATTGATAGTGACCCATCTTGGTCACCATCAACCCCTTTAAAACTAGCCTCTTTCCTTTTATTCAGCATCATAAAATCAGATGCATACAATTATCAATATTTCTCTGATCCTGAGAATTGTTCCTCGTGCCTGAGTAGTTTTGAGACATCCACAGACCTCTTGGACATTCCTGTAGTGTGTTTTCATCTCCCATGATCATTTTTCATGAGATCTTATCATCAATATCATATTCCTTTCTATATATTTATCATATTATTGTATATTCTTGTTTTCTAACATCTTGTAGGCATAGAGCAGTTTTGAAAACACTTATAAGCATTTTCCTATAGCTCCTCTTGCTTACAGTTTTTTTTTTATCTTCTCACCCTCAACTTTGCATTTCCCTACTATAGTCATCACTAATCCCCCCTAGTCATTATCGACCAATGCCCTGTCTATCTAAAACCTATCTAATTTCTCCTTCCTGGTCCTTCAGCCTACTTCTCTACCTCTAGTTATCTATTATAGATCCTTTTGTAGAAGTTACAGGCCTTGATACACTTGTAGATCACTCTCAAACCTTGTAAGTCTATATATTTCATCCACAGGATCACATCCACCCTCCTAGTTCATCATCAACCTTCCTCTACACATTTTGGGTCATTGTCAGCCCAAACCAAATAACATCTATTTTACAGTCATTGTCATCTAATCAGCTTTAGATCAATTTCTTTCATTTTCAGATTAAGTATTGTTTTTGTTTTTGCATGTTCTTGCTATTTTTATTTCACCTTATCTAAAAAAAAATGGGGGTTGACATCCCCCAAGGAATTAAAAAGCTTCTTGGATCCAATTAGTTGGGAATCCTTTGTATTTTTCTATCTAATCAAAATAATTTTCAATCTTGTTTGCAGGTATATCAAGTTACAGTAGCAAGAATCATCCATCTAGCACCCATATCACATTCAAGGTAACATAAACCCTCTTTCATTTCTGATTTGATTATTTCTGTAGTAGTTAGCTCATTAATTTGATTCTAAATGAGAAATTTAGACAACACAAACCACTTATGTACCCAACTCATCACCAACATCAGGTAACTCAAACCCTTTCTACCCAACCTGGCCACTCTATATAGATTCATGCACATGTGATACAACATGTCCTACGCCCAACTACATCAGTACCCATGCTCCTCCATCTGTTTGATGATGGGATCCAAATTATTAAGTAAATAGTATGTTCCCATGTCCCTGACCACTTAGGAAAACAAGATACCTATAATTAAGTTTTGGAAGTTAAAAATGTGGTCATTCCTCACTCATGCAAGTTTCACCTCATTCTTGGCACTCCCATTGAGCACATGTGCATGTAAACAAAATTTTCCCCACTCTAAGGTATGGGTTGCCCCTATAATCATTGTCACAGTCACCTCTTTTTTGTGAATGGGAGACTCGTGATATTGTATACATACTCAAGAGTGATATTTCACTCTCCTACCACTAAAGTAAATTGGAAAGTGTTCTATTCCACATCCCAATATGTCAACACATCATATAATACACTTCTCATGGGGTAACGAGTGAAGTCTCAGCAAGCTTCAAGATCATTGAGATAACTAATAATAAAAGTATCATGTGGGTAAACTAACATATCATTTCTTGTATCCATTCAAACTCCCTAGATATAATCCACCTCACATATCCACCTTGAAAATACCCAAAAAAATATAAAATATAAGTTAGATAGGTTTGAAACAAAGAAAAATAAACTTCTAACCAATAGTTTCATTTTTTAACTACCTAACATGAAACCACCACTTCCTGCAAGTGGTTGTGTTTTTTACACTAGTGGTTTCATGTTCACCATTGGAGGTTGTGTGTTAAAAAGTGTCAAATGATACCCTTTAGTTGTTGTTGCAATGCTACTATGGTAATAATGAATTTGAAAATTTTAAATGTGTAATTGTTAGTTTACACAGATTGTAAATTTCATCCCGTGGGTGGCGGTTCCATCACTTTTAACCCAAAATATATATATATATATACCAAAAATCCCATAGAAAATCCATTTTTTTACATTTCCCCAACCTATCCTTCATACCTTACATTTCTACACTAACATACATGAAATAATGCCCCCAAGATAGAAATTTAGGAAAAATAAAAACTTCCCCAACACAAAATCTAGACATATCTTGCTCATCCACCTAATTTACCTTATACCACTGGTACCCATACCATTGTAACACTCTCACAAACATGTATCCTTTCTCCATTTATGAAATGGTGATTTTTCTTTAGATCCCAAACTGTTCTTTTCTCGCTTACATAAATGATTTCCACATTTTGCAAAAGAGAAAATATATATATGTGTGTGTGTGTGTGTGTGTGTTCATTTAGGAACAAAATTTTAAAATTTATTTGTTAGTGCAAAATCACAACACCCTCTGAATTTTCGCAAGTAAATTGTCTAGGTATTCAATGTAATTTGCTAACATGGAGTTGTCTTAGGGTGTGGGGCCTTGCAGTTGAGACAACTGTCCAGAAAAAGCTGGTTCTTCTTCCTAATCTAGACACTACACTACTCCTAATGCAAGGAAAAAAAATAATTTATCTTACTCTTTGATTTCCAAGGGACCATGGAGAAGGAGTAAAATAGGGAAATCCTACACTAAAGAGGTGATAGCACCAAGAAAAAGGCAGTTCAACATTCTCTAGGACTGAAAGTGTAGTAAAAAGGGAGATAGAGAGGATGTTTATAACTTCATAGTTTATAACACACATTTATAACATCATTTCAATGAATCACAATCATTTAAAATATGCAAGAAATCATTAGAATGTACAGAATACCTTTAGATGTAGTGAAGATGCTAGCGAAACCAATAAAACACAACAAGGGTTGAGAAATCACCACAAACTTGATCTTATTGCTTCAAACATTGACACATATCATTACATTGAAGAATGGAGGCATGTATTCCTTGCAATATTCTCAAAAATGGAATATTTTTAACTCATAATACATTTGCATTACCTGTAGAAAGTAAAGGAGCATATGGAGAAAAAAAATTGTCCCCTAAATGAACTCACTCTTTTCATTATATAAGAGAGAGAGAGAAGGGGATTAAATTTTTCTTCAACCACCCTAAATCTACATTAAATGACCTAGAGAAAGAATGGGATTCCCTGTAAAACCCATAATTCATCATCCTTTGGCTTATGGGTGAAGAGAACCGCAACCCCTATCTCATTTACTCCATTTAAATCTGTCTAGGATGTATTTTTTAAATATGGGTTTTTCCTTGTCTTTTCTCACCTACCAAATCCACCTACTCTATATTTTTAATAATTTCATTTGATATATTAGAAAACTACAAACCAAACGAGACCAATTTCATTAAATTTAGTGATCTGGAGCTCGAGTTATGGAGATGCAGGTTCCATGGGGTTCGTATTACACTTTTTGTGAATAACTCAGTTTTGGTGTTTTTATTTCTCATTCCTCGTCCTTGGTTGATTTGATTTAGATTTTATCCCCTCTACCTTTTGACCAATTTTCCATTTTATATTGACTTTCAAGTAGATTGAGGATGCAGAGAACTTGTGTCATCATGGAACTAGGTTTTAGTTCCTCATGGACCCAAAAATGTCGACTTTGCCACATACAAGTCCACCTCTTTGTTCCCTAACTTAGTGATATCATGTTCTCTCACCAAGCTATCCTTCTAGCTCAGTCACCCTTATATCTACCATCACTTCCACATGGCACCTGATAATTTTTGCAGGAATTTCTTTTATGCAGGGAACTTATTCCCATGGGGAATGAGTTCCCAGCAGCTCCTTATGCTCCGCAGGCTCCCTACTCCCACATGATGATTTTCTAAATCTCAGTGAGATAGGCCTTAAAAATATGGGCATATCACACCCATGGGGAAATCATGCCCTTATAGCCACTGTGTCTTCCAATCCCTCTAGGCCCACTTTTGTTGATCCGTCCACACCTCATTGCTCTATTCACCACGTGGCTACCTGACACTATGCCGTGGGTTTTAGAACCAACCGGAGAACTTATCCCCATGTGGAATGAGTTACCCATGGGTCCTTTGTGCCCACATGACCCCCACCATCTGAATAACATTGCATCCATTCTCCCCTTCAACGTACGGTTTTGGTCTTGACCTTTGCGACTTGCTTAAATTCCATGGCTTTTCTTTTCTTTCGTTGGTTGCCTAACTTCCATGGATTTTTCCCTTTCAACCTCATCCTACCTCTATATTTACCATTTCAAAATCTTGAGAAACTAATCTAAAAATCTTTTAAGTACTCTAGAAAGCTTGAAAGTACTCTAGAAATATTGAAATTTAAACTAGAAAACTTGAAACTAATCTATAAACTTGAAATTAAATAACTTTGAAAATAAGTTAAAAATATTTAAAAATTAAATGCAATGGGGTATGCTCCCATCGGGTGTGCCAAATGATGACACCCTAAACTTGTACAAATAAAATTTCATGACTAAGTAAGGAGAGATAACGCCATTTCTATCCATCTAGTTAAGCATTCTAAGTCTAGGAATGTAACATTAAGATAAAATCTTAAAAGAATGTCTAACTAGTATGAAAATAATACAAAATCTAACTAAACATGCCTACTAATATGCTTGAATTACCTAACATGGGCCTAAATATACCTAAGAGGGAAATTGAATGGTTATGGTTATTACTCCAAATAAGGTGAAATGGCCTCTCCCAATGACTACTTGGTCATTTTGGATATAAACCTACTAACCCCATTGAAGGCTTTAAGCAAGAATTGAACTTGGCAATATATCATATTTGTTATATGAGATGCAAATCAAAGCATGGTGTAAAGTATAAAGGAATGAGGTGCACCCTTTTTTATAGTTTTCCTTTTGGGAGGAACTTGTAATTTAGTGCATGTGGGACTAAAATCCCCAAATTAGATTAGAATTGATAATCATGATTATGCCTTACTAATCACAATTAGTGAATTACCAAGTGATCAAGAGGTGTGAAGCCTTAATCAACCACTTAAGGTCAACTAGGAGGCTAGGATAAGATTTTAAAGGTTTCTGAGACATTGTACAGGTCAATGGGATGATTTTGAGTGGTTGGAAAAGGGTTTTGAGTCAATACTAGGGTATATTAACCAAAACAAGAGGAAAATGGGCTTAATTAGCTAATAAATGCATATTGTCTGTTTTGAAGAGGATTTTGACTTATAATTCATCGTAAAGTGGCATACTAAATGTGAAAGGGGTTACTGTACGTCAGAAAAGCGAGAGGCGAGCGTGAGAATCAACAAGTAACTCTTCTGCGTACCTGACCTCCCGAGGTCATGCCGAGACAGCCGGTGGGGGTAGAATATGCAGACAAACTAGTTAGGCAGTCTAATGTCTTCCACACGCACTAGTGGAATTTGTGAATCTAAGGCAAAGAAGGCCCTTCTAACTTGGACTGGTGTGATAGATCGATCAGCAAGGATGACTGCTCGAAGGCTCCAATCAATATCTCTTGATAAGGTCATATAGTGGATGATGAATATAATTGACTCTATGGACAATTTTCTGGCCTAGTCCAGAATTCCCTACCTTCGTTAGCTGTTACATCTAGTAGGGATAATTGTTTGATGATAATAGGTGGGAGTGGAGTAGACTGGAATACTAGTGTGCGTAGGCCAGTGTCTATGTCTAACCCTCTTACAGACTCATTGGGCTGCGGGATTTGTGGGTCACAACCATAGATTCGTGGTTGTTGTGGACTAGCTATGGTCATGCATGGAATCAAGTCCTAACCCTTAGTATCCAATAATCATACGCTTTTTCAGCCTCTATGTTTAGAATTAACAGCTGTGTAATCTTCTCGGAATATCTCACAGGCATTCTTGCAACCTGGATTCTTATGCTGGTATCTATGTCTGTGTGGGTATCTCCTGCATCTGGTTTTAGAACTAAGGGATCACACCCGAACGTTTGTTCTCTTTCAAACCTTTCTATAGTCATGTGGATGTTTTCCTAGGGTAGTCTGTAGTTTGGCTGATTTGACCAAAATGTATATGATTGGTCGTCTTCTATGTTTAATCCTTTTAACTAAGATCTGACTTGCTGGAAATCTATGGTTGTTCAGAATACTTGTATCCTGAGATTTTGGTCAATATCAGTTATTTCCGCTATGAGATTGGGCTGAGGCATGATTGACTCAAAAATGTATTCCCTGGGCTCCCTAGGTCCCGTAATTGTCATGCAAAAGCAGTAATAAAACAAACTATAATAAAGTGAAATCTAAGTATACTTCTAGCATATATGACTTCTTTTTGTATTTTCTGATGATTTAAATGAATTTAAGAAAGCAACTATTTAAAATATTTAGAATTGACAACTAAACTAATAACTTAAAAAAAACAAGATAACCGAGTGTGGTTATTTGTCTGTGCAATTTTGTATATCTATTCTAAACAATGAAATAACTAATCTATTAGCAAGATTCTCGACCTTACCTCAGAAGTGAGGAGTGAATCATAATTTCTTAGAAACTATCAATCCCCATAGCTTCTCCGGCAATATCGAGAATAAAATTAACTGAAATAAAGCGATTAACTACTCTGTTTGATACGGTTATAACTAAAACTTTGAAAGTTTAAAACCTGGATTTCGCAGAACAGTGGCGAATCTGATGGTGTGTGTGATCTTGTCCCCTCAGTATGATCTCTTCATTCTTTGTGTTCACGTAGATCTAGAAAAGCATGTAATACTTGCATCAACAGAATAGGTGTTTGGAACAAGGGACAACCTTCAGAATGTAGATAGAATAGAACGCGGATAGGAGAGGGATAGCGCAAGAGTACAGAGCTTGGCTTATGTAATTCCTAGCAGGATCTACTGTGAATCGTGCAACAAAATGCGTCCAAAACCTAAAACTATCCTGTATGAAGAGGAAAACCTGCAGCTTTAATGGCTTCCTAAGCTATTCTACTCTAATGGATTAGATAAAACAGCAACACTGTTTGCACAAGTTGGATATGTGGCTTACCAACAGCTAGTCAATGCACACTAAGCATGAAATGAACTACACTATCAATCCCAAATGAACTAACAGACCACAGCACTGAGAATGAGAAGATTGGAGTAAAATTGGTGGCCTCAAGTAATGACTGCACTTGCACAAGATGGATATGTGGCTTACCAGCTGCAACACAATACTAACCAAAACATGCAATGAAGAAAACTAAGTACTCTAAGCAAAGGAAAACTAAAGGAATTGCAAAGAGGAACCCAGAAAACAAAGCTTGAGAGAGGCCAGCTTCTAACTGGATTGGATGAAATGATGGTGCTGCCTGCACAAGATGGGTCTGTGGCTTACCAACAGCTGAGCAATTTAACAAAAGATGCAAGTGAATTCAAGCTATGGCTTCTAAACAAGCTAACTAACTAAAACACTAAAATGAGGGAATGAGAGCAAAGATCAAACTTCAAAATCCAGCCAAGCTTCAGACCAAAAACTCCAGACCATTTGCATGTGCACAAACCATGCATTTATAGGAATTCAAACACCCAAGAACCAAAACCAAATTGAACTCCTAAATAATAAACAAAGGAAAAACACTATTCCAGGGGACCAAAAACATAAATGCATGCCCAAGTTGGCAAAGAAAGCTGGTGAAACATGATATTTCACGTGAGTCGCGTCAAAGAACGTTCTGGAAAATGGTTACAGGACTGCCGCTTTGAGCAGGGCGGCAGTTACAGGACCGCCGCCCTATTCAGGGCGGCGGTTTCATCACTGAAGGTCAAGAGGCCAAGGAAAGAGGGAAAAAGGGGAAAACAAAGGGCACGAGGGCTAAGCGGGGCATGCGGGATGTTAACGCATACTCCGAGGGCTTTTTCGGATCCCGAACACCTTGCGAGGAGATCTGTATCATCATCGGGGCACTTGTTACACTGTTCTGGCAGTATAGTACCTTATAATTTTGGGTACGTACATATTGCTCCCTCGGAGAAGCGTTTTAGCCATGAAGAGGCATAAAACATTGGGTCCGAGTATGGCAGTCCTGAAATGGGGAGTTAAAAGATATACCTTACTCGTCCGTGTGTCGAAATGACGCCATCCAAAATTCCCGCTACTTGCAAAATGAAAAGAGAACTCAAGTGCAGATAGATACAATAATTTGGAAGATAAACGCTAAAATAATAGGGAAGGAGAACGTACCATTCGTGCAGGGATAGAAACTTACCTCCATCAGCGCTCCAAACCTGCGAAAAAGTCATTTTAAAATGAAATAGAATGATATATATATGAAAGTGGGCCCATTTTCCTATTCATTTGCGCGAGTCGATTTGATCGATTTTGAGCTCTGGGACCCACGGTGACGGTTTCTCACGTGAATAGAGTCGAAACGTCTCGTAGCGAGATCGTGATCATGCCTCCACGTGTGGAACACCGACCCCAGCCAGATCACAAGTTGGTTTTCTTCCATTTTGTGTTTTTCCCCCTTTAAAATTGAAATGGAAAATTCTGTGCATAATGGGGGGATTATTTTTGAAAATGTTAGGTTCAAAAGGTCCACCTAGGGGGGGCGCCTACTGGGTAGGCTCCATTTTTAGTTTAAATGGTCTATTTTTTACATTTTTGGGCTTTTTGGGGTTAACAACCCGCGCGGGTTTTTGGACCGTGACCGCCGCCCTGGCCAGGGCGGTGGTTACACGACCGTCTCCCTGATCAGGGTGGTGGTTACACGACTACCACCTTCAAGGCGGCGGTTACAAAACCGCCCCTCTGCTCAGGGTGGCAGTTTTGCACAGAATGCAAAAGGAACCTATTTTGGAGACTGTACTTGTACTTTTATCATTTCTATATGCTTTTATGACTCTCTCGATATTGATTAGATACTAACTTGCTCTGTTTTGTGTGTTTTTGGGTGTATGCACAGGCGAGGGAGGAGTATATCAGATGGAGCTGAGAGAGAGAGTGTGATTGGCTTTCAGGGGTATTGGATGCCCTTTCTCAGGATGAGGAGGATACATTACAGAGGGCCGGCATATTGCGTATATCACGCGTGCCCCATGTCACACCATCCAGTCACATACTTTGTGACTTGTTTTCATATTGGGATGCAGATCGGAACACTTTCCGACTGCCAGGGGTCCGCGGTGAGTGGACCATCACTTTGGAGGATGTCTACCGTATCCTGGGGGTCCCGATCATCGGGAGGAGACTCACACTGGAGACGGTAGGGTCTTAAGCACAGATTGCACAGTGGGCAGGCTACATGGGGGATGCAGCCATCTCTACGGGGTCGAAGAAGGGAGTGAGAGTTCGATCGATTCCTTCTTTTCCCATCCCCGTATTTCGACAGGCTATCATGGGGATCCTTGCCTCGAGGCTGATCGGGGACAAGGGAGGAGATACTTTACTATACTACTGGGCCCCCATCATTGCACAGATAGAGGGGCATGGCCGGATATATGCCTGGGGTGCAGATATTCTGGGGACCACCTACCATGACTTATACAGGGTGGTCCGTTTGCAGGGACAGTCATTGAGCCACCCGACTCTAGTCATGAGTTGGGTGTACGAGCATTTTATTCCTTATGGCAGAGGGGTAGAGGTGGCAGACCCAGGGGCTGTGAGGGCAGCTAGATGGTCAGATATGTCGGTGCTTAGAGCACCTCACCAGCCAGTTGCCTCCCTTACCACAGCAGATATGGAGGCGACGCCGTACCGGCTTATGGCCGGCATATGGGGCGAGGAGACCCTTACATTGATCTCCTGCTCCACCACAGGGCAGCTTATCGACCGCGTGGGACGGGTGGAGGTACACCCTTTTGGCAGAGTTCCTCAGCAGTTCGGCCTTCCATATGTGGGCACGCTTCCCCCAGTGGTAACAGTTTACAGATCAGTCCGCGAGGCTAGAGGGGGGCCTAGAGGCCGTGGTTAGACAGTGATCACTCCTGGCACTCCCATTGTAGCCAGGAGGGTAGTTTGGGCTAGAGGGAGAGCCGATGTGCCCCGGGCACCTTTGCTTCAGATTTCTGTGGGTCCTGCTCATAGTAGCGATGACCCCATAGATATTGACTCTGATTCTGAGGAGTTTATAGAGGGAGGGTCAGAGGAGCAGACGGATGATAGCGATCCTGAGTGGCATGACACTCAGGATATTTTATAGGCAGAGAGGGCCGAGCAGAGTGCAGAGAGAGAGACTCTAGCTTCAGAGGAGCCACTCTCCCAGGGCCATGGTGGAGAGGATGAGTCAGTTGTGGGGCGTCATGTTGCTCCTACTACAGGAGCAGCCCCTCAGTCGGCAGCGGCATCTGCAGCGGGTGCTGGCCCCAGCGACCCATCTTGGAGGCCCGGTGATCCGAGTAAGTTATCCTCTCATCTTTTCAATGTTTGTTTAATTTAGGATTTTTAATTGCTATCTCTCCTTGTGTTTTGATATTGTATATTTTAGTCTCTTGCCTAGTTTCTAATTCGTTTTTCTTCTTTTTTTACAGAGACTGTTGACGAGTGGCAGGATCTAATCCGTAGGGTATGCACTGATTCTCTGATGATCCCTATGGATAAGACCCGTGCGGAGCTATCTGTAGATGTCGGGGAGCCTTCAGCAGCCGGTAGGCATACTGACGTCTTCGCTCCTGTTTGGCACGTGGCCAGGATGGTGTCGACTCTCCGTACAGAGTTGGCAGGCTATAGGACAGCCAAGCATCTTATGAGGAGCCATTCTTGTGGCGAGACCACGGCTGCCCCTTAGGACCCTAAGACCTCCGTGCATTTAGAGCGCCAGCGTAGCCGGAGCCATAGGCGAGGGCGCGCACCTTTAGAGGGGTTGCACAGGGGTTGAGAGACTACTTGGCTCCTATGCGTTTTGTACTATAGATTCTTTTGTATATCACGGGCTCTTTGAGTGTTTTGACCATGCCTAGAGCATGATAGAAATTGTATATAAACATTGATTATTTATATATATGCATTCGTTTTTGGATCAAAACTTGTC
This sequence comes from Taxus chinensis, assembly GCA_019776745.2. Classification (NCBI taxonomy): domain Eukaryota; kingdom Viridiplantae; phylum Streptophyta; class Pinopsida; order Cupressales; family Taxaceae; genus Taxus; species Taxus chinensis. Next base: position 246,447,966 of record CM034149.1, on the reverse strand, counting down.
ACTGGTGTTTTCCCTTTATGTTTCCAACTGCTTTGTGTATACTACGATGTATGTTTTATATGATTTTTCTAGAATGTATGCAATGGTGAACAAATGACGCAAATGTTTGCTTTCTTTTTGTGTTTCATGATGTTGATACATGATATTGTAGATATATTGTGATCTTAAATCTTAGCTTCTGTGAGCAATTTGGATACCTCATGTTTGTTTTGGCAAAGTGATGAAAATAACTAGTATGATGAACAGATTAACTTGCCCCACTCCTAACTCCACACAACTAGTAAGATGCGAGGGCTCATCACCAAGAGCCAAGAAGGGCGCAAGTTATGAAATATGGTGAAATGATAGTGATGAAAGACAGACGAAGCTTTGGTGGAACCAAATTGAAAACTACAAGCTTACTCTACCTGAATGACTTCATAGTTTTGGGTGCAACTTGCTTTGTGGTTTATCTAGACTTAGACCCGTAGATGGCCACATAGTAGACAAAATCTGGATTTTTAGGATTTTAATTCTCTTGGAATTTTGAACATCTGATTCATTCGTTTTTGACTCAAAGTTTGAATAGTTTGTTTATGACCTTTTAACGTTTACTTTGTCAAGAGGACCCCCTACACTTTGCCCCATGCTACTAGTAAGAAGCGTGGGTTTATCACCGTGGGCAAGGCATAGGTGAGTAAGGGCATTTCCATCCTTTCCCAACCCTACATCACTAGTAAGAGACGCAAGCTCATCACCGAAGGTTGGTGGGGCAAGGAAATGTGTAAAAATAAATTTTTTTGTTTTAATCACTTTTTGACTTGTCTTTTTGAGTAAAATGTCAGTATATGCTTATTTCCAAAGAGATGTATATATGGGATAGATGTGACACCATGAAGCTTCTAGAACAGACCATAGGCAAGACACCTATCCTAAGAAGAAATCAAAGTGAGAACAAACTTACAGATCTTGGTATGGTTACCGTTAGGATTTTGTCATGTTTGATTTTATTTGATAAAAGATTCTTGAGAGTGATTTTGATGATATCGTGAAAATGGAGAGATATGATTAGAAAGTTTTGTGCCAACAACATCATGAGTTTGTAATGAATTACTTTGAGAATAGATTCCTTGATCACAATTTGTGTAAGAACAAGTGGACAAAATGATCTAAATCTATATGAAGATGCAATGTAGATAATTATACAAGCAGTGCTAGCTGCTTATGCGTAGAAACGTTTGAGGTGCAGGGAATTGACTGTTTCACCAAATTCCTCACCTTCTAGCGTGCATAAGAGGTATGCACCATTTTCGTAGTCTTTTGTGACTCGGTATGGGCCCAACCATTTGGGCCGAAATTTCCTTCCTTCGCCGGTCTTTTTGTCGATCCGGCTGTCTAGTCTTAGAACTAGATCACCTTCGTATATATCACGTTCATAGACCTTCTTGTTATATTGCCGACACATTCGGTCAGCATAAGCTCTATGCCGCTGCTCAACATCTAACCTAGTTTCATCTAGGCTTTCTAATTGGGAAAGACGTGCTTCTCTGTAAGCGTCTTCATCCAGAATCCCTTGTAGTGAAATGCGGAGACTGGGTATTTCGACCTCAAGCGGGAGAACTGCTTCTGCCCCAAATACTAGCGAGAAAGGAGTTGCTCCCGTTGGTGTTCTTATTGAGGTTCGGTGGGCCCACAAGGCCAGATATAACTTTAAATGCCAATCTCGTTTGTTTTCTTTTACTATTTTGAGGAGAATGGCTTTCAGTGTTTTGTTTGTTGCTTCAGCCTGCCCATTGGCTTGGGGATAATACAAGGAAGCCGTATGATGGCTTATTTTAAATTTGTTGCATAGTTCACGAACTTCCTCATTCTTGAAAGAAGTTCCATTATCTGAGATAATGATTTGCGGGATACCGTACCTACAAATGATTTGGTTCAAAATGAACTTGGCGATTACAGAACCAGGTACAGTGGTAAGAGGCATGGCCTCTACCCATTTGGTGAAATATTCAGTGGCCGTGATTATAAAATTATGGCCATCTGTGGATGAGGGAGAGAACTTCCCTATCAAGTCTAGGCCCCATGTAGAAAAGGGCCATGGAGTTGCGATTGGTTGTAGAGCTTGTGCTGGCATGTGGATCTCGTGGGAGAATTCTTGGCACTTATGACACCTGCGTGCAAACTCTATCGCGTCATGTTCTAGAGTGGGCCAGAAATAGCCCATTCGATGTATTTTTCGAGTGGTGGCATGGCCACCGAAGTGGCCTCCACATATACTGCTGTGGGATTCATGGAGAATCCTCTTGGATTCTTCTGTGTCGACACACCTTAAGACATTCCATCGAATGCTTTTCGATAGAGCACCTGCTCTATAATGACGTATTTAGCTACGATTATGCATAATCACCTTCTTTGTTGTAGTGTAACTGCATCCGGGTACGTATGGTCCATGATATAATTAATGATATCATTGTACCAAGGGCACTCAGAGATAGCAGGTTGAGTTTCGATGTAGTATACGCATTCATCTGGAAAATCCAAATCTACTAGATCACCTCCATCTAATGGATTATCAGCTAACCAATCCACAATGATTTGTCCTTTAACTGATTTCTGATTTACAAATGTTAATTCGAACTCTCCCATTAAGGTTATAAAATGTCCAGCCTTTTTAGACAAGGAACCTTGTGTGAGAAAAGTCCGTAAATGGTCCGTTTTTACCATGACCTTCGTTTCTTGATTCAGCATGTAATGTCTTAGGCATTTAGTAGCAAAGACTATGGCAAGGCATTCTCGTTCTACCTATGTATAGCGTGTTTCATAGTCGAGCAGCATTCGGCTAATGAAATAAATCACACGTTCTCTCTTGTTATCGTCTTCTTGGGCCAACATACAGGCCAGCGAGACATTGGTAGCTCGTGAATATAGAATTAACGGGTGATCTAACTTAGGTGGCATTAGCGTAGGTGGTGACAGCAATAAACGTTTAACTACGTTGAAAGCTTCATTGCAGTCTTCGGTCCAATCAATGCTATAGTCTTTCTTGAGTAAATTGTTGATTGGATGAATAGCGAAGCTTAAGTCCGAGGATAAATCTTCGGATTGCACCTAGCTTTCCGAGAAATGACCTGATTCCAGATTCGTCCGAAGGATTTCGAGGACAGCCCGAATTTTGGTTGGGTCAACATCTATTCCTCGTGATGATATGATATAACCTAGGAGCTACCCTCCCGTTACACCAAAGACACATTTCTCTGGGTTTAGTGTGACTCCATATTCTATTAGGCGTGAAAGAATGACGCGGAGTACTTCGGGATGGTCACAACGTTTCTTAGCTTTAGCCAATAAGTCATCTACGTAAGATTCCATGATTTTATGAATTAAATCATGAAATATATAAGTCATAGCCCGCTGGTATGTAGCACCAGCATTTTTGAGACCGAAAGGCATGACAGCATAGCAATAGGTTCCCCAAGGAGTTATGAACGTGGTTTTAGCTTGATCTTGCTCGGATATTCTGATTTGGTTGTATCCCGAGAATCCATCCATGAGAGACAAGAGTTCAAAACCAGCTGTTGCATCAATAATAATGTCTATGGATGGTAATGGGAAATCGTCTTTAGGACACGCTTTGTTGATGTCTCGAAAATCTATGCAAATGCGTATCTTTCCATTCTTCTTGAGAACGGGAACGATGTTAGATACCCATTGGGAGTAGTCAACTAGCTTGATGAATCCTACCTGAAGGAGTTTTATTACTTCCTCTTTTACCATGAGAGCTACTTTGGGCTTCATGGGTCTTGATTTTTGTTTAATTGGCTTTGCATCTGACCTAGTGACGAGGTTGTGCACCGCAATGTGGGGTGCGACTCCCGTCATCTCCTTGTAATTAAATGCAAACACCTTCTGATGTTCTTTGAGAATTTGAGTATGTATTTCTACCTCTTCTGGTGTTAACAAAGATCCTAGTTTTAAGATTTTCGGTTCATCTTCCGTTCCGATGTTGACATCAATCGTTTCTTCGATCAAAGAGGCGTTACCCTCTTCGAACTCAGGTGGTGCTGGAGGTAAATCTAGATCATCCCCATTTTCTATTGCGTATATGCTAGGCTCCCTTTGTGAGGGAAGATCCGTTACGGGATTTCCGAAGTAGGAAGACGAATGCGGAATCAGGGATAAATCTAGCATGTGATAGGAGAGATGTAGTGCTGCATAGGCATTTAAGTAATCTAAAGTAGCCGCATCATTTCCGACATGGTCTAGGATGGTAGATTCACTTCTGCTTGAAAGAGGATTTGTCATTATTTTTATCAATGGTTCATCACGAATGGACACTGTGAACTGGGTATCTTTTAACTCGTTGCTTGGAGTAAAACGTGATGCTGAGGTTGCTATTGAATCGGCGAGAAGATTTTTCTCTCGAGGGATTGCTTCAATGGATATAAAGTTAAACGCCTTGCTTAAATCTAATACATTGCATTTTTGTAGAGTTGCAAATGTTCGGCTTTAGTTTCATATACTTCAGAAACTTGGTTTGTCACTAATTGCGAGTCTCCCAGGACTCTGATGTTATCAATACCAATTCTTTTGGCTAAGGTAAGGCCAAGGAGGAGGGCTTCGTACTCAGTGCCATTGTTTGTACATTCAAAGTTTAATTTAAAAGTGAATGGGAGGACCTTCTCCTCGGGCGAAGTAAGAATTATACCTGCCCCCGCTCCATAACGACATTTAGCTCCATCGAAAATGGAGAGTCCAATACTTAGCCGGGAGTGTAGATTGTTGGGGCATCTGCTGCGTTTGCGCACTCTACTTCTACCATACAGAGATCCTCTGCTGGCAAGGAACCAACACCTAGGGAAAATCCTATGCCTACTGAATCGAATGGTAAGAACATTGGTGAATCTTGTTCTATCAACTCAACGATTTTCGCAGTAGGTCCCTAATGATATTGTTTCTTTAGTTTTATCTTTAGGGGTTGGAATTGTTTTGGCTACACTGGTAGTTTCAAGATCCGTCGTAGGTACCAAATTTTCCTCTGGCTTTGGGGTCAGAGGGTTTATTAAGTTGGTTGGTTGGAAGTTCAAATTCTAAGTGCACCCCTGGTCTTTTCTTTAAATCAGCTAGGTGCAAATCAAAAGGTTTTTGAATCACCTTTGGCCACAAAAACCTTTCCTAGATGCAAGAATCTTACTTCTTGAAATAAAGTAGAAGGGATTGCCTTCATTCGATGTATCCAAGGTCGGGCCGGAGGATCATATTATAGTTAGTTTCCCGATCTATAATATAAAACTCAGTCAAGATGGTTTTGGGCCCTAAGGTGACCGGTCAGTATTATAGTTCCTATCGAAGTGGCTTTAAGGCTATCATAAGCCTCTCAAGGTATTTCGTGTAGTGGAACAGTTTGTTTCTCCATATCCAAGTTTTTGGAGGAAAGAGAAAGGGACCTAATGTTAACTGCGGCCCCATCATCAACCATTGCCCGTTTTACATAGTTATTATAAACCCATACTTGCAAGTGGTAAGGCTGGGTCACCTCGGCGTGCGATCTCAGCATCTGTGGGCATTTTAATTATTTCGAAGATGAATTCGACATCCTTGTCCGGCTACCCCGGAGGGTGGATATCAAAATCTACGTGATTTACTTGTGTTTCGGGAGGTGGAGTGATGTTAATTAGATGGCCCTAGACCTAATGCTTCTAAAAGAGCAGCTCTGTGAGGGGGGAGAGTTCTTTAGTAAGTCCAAAAATGAAATGTGTGAGAAGGTCTTTGTTAGGTCACTAATTAAATCATAGGGCACCGATGGGTTTTTCAACTATTTGCTGACTCTTATATGTCTCTGGCAGATGACTTGGGCTCGGTTGAGAGAAATACTCTCGTGTTCTTGTTATAGATTTGATAGGTAGTTCAGTGTCTAATTCTACCAAACTGACTATCTTAGGTCTCGGTTGAGCTCCCAACTGTGGCGCAACTAATGGATTTAATGAAGTCGAGGCTTCATGGTCATTGTTTCCCATCACTGCACCTTTGTTTGTTCCGGTTGGATTCAGCCTATTGCTGTCATGATTTGGGAGCAGATCATTAAAGATCTTGAGGGGAGCATTCTGAGGAGAAACTACCCCTGCGAGAGTATTTGGTGATGATGAGATGGGATCTGCCAAGAACAGGTCTATGAAGAACTGCCTTTGTTCTTCTGGCAAACGTTGCATAAATTTATTGTAGTCACGGCACATTCTAGTATCGTGACCCCGAATTTTATGGAAACCACAATAAGAATTGGGGTTATAATTCCCGTTTTGTTGGTTTGGTGTGTATTGTGGCCTAAAACTCCGATCAAACTGTTGCCTATTAGGACCAAAGTTTTGGAATTGTTGTTTCTGGTCTTGACTTTGGTTTTGGTAACCAAATGAGTTTTGGCTTGGCCCTTTTATGGGATTTCATCGTCGTCGTTGTTGTTGTTGTGGATGGTTAAAATCCACTGTATTGATTGTCAGGGTAAAGTTGTTGTTTCGTTGGTTGTTTGTTTGTGACGGAGCATTAACAACATTTACCCTCCTGGGATGGTCGGTTACTCCATCCGTTGTTACCCCCACGATTTTTGTTAAGGATTTTGGGTCCTTGATTAACATTTGTGGTAGTTGTAGTGTTTTGAGTGGAGGTGATTAACCTCCCGTTTGTTCCATATATCTTACGACCACTATCTATCGATGCTTGATCTATTCGCAGAGCGCTCTCAAGTACTTCATCATAAGTCCTTAGTGGGAACTTTTGGACTTCTTCCTTCACCTCTATCTACTGAGAGAATGAAGGAATAAATCGCATAGTTCCATCTGATCCATGTTTGGAGCACTTGCTGATGAATAAAGAACTGTATGCCACCTCTGGATGAAATGGGCGACAGATTCGTTGTGTTCTTGTTTGATATGCAAGAATTCCCTGATTCCTGTTCTTAACAGTTTGTTCATGTCGAAGGCTTTGATGAACTCTGACACGAGTTGTTTAAATGAATGTATGGAAGCCTCAGGTGTTCTATAATACCAATCAAGAGCAATGCCTTCCAGTCGTTTTGGGGAATATTTTAGCAACAACGCCATCCCATGGGAGTAATTCTCTGAATGGCTGTAGCGTAAGCTTTGATATGTGCGTTTGGATCTCCCTCACCCTTGAACTTGGGCAAATCAGGGAGAGGTCTTGGAAGCATGACGCTTCGGTATGGTGAAATCTAAGGGTTCCTTTAGGTATTCTGAATAAGTCCCTATCGCATAGCTTTCGACCATTGATGGTGTTTGCTGAGGGAGTGGTGGTGGGATAGGTTGTTGATACAGTGCAGCGTATGCATTGGCAGGGGCATAGGGAGGTCCCTGTGTTTGAGCAAAACATGCCGGGAGAGGAGAACATATCTCCTTGTGGTGATTTAGAGTATATGTTTAAGTAGGACGGGGTATTGTCAGGGAACGGACTGTTCGACACTAGACCGGGAGGAATAGTGTTAGAGATGATAGGCCTTGTTGGCGTTTGTTATGGATATTGAGGAGGCATGCCTAACATGCCTACTCCCGTAAGGATATCTACCTGGCTAGAGTGGTATGGAGGATTGGAACTTCCTATTTGTATGAATGGAGAATTTTGACTTACTTGAGCCAGTTCTAAACCCTCTCACTCTTTCTACTAACGTTGAAATGACTTCATTTGGTGAAGTCACGGTACTTTTCCTAAACGACGGTTTGTTGTATACCTTGGTGTTGTAAAGGTATGTGATATCCTGTCATAAACTGATCGTTATCTTACCAAGTTTCTCCCAGAATATTTCCTGTATGCAGCGGCATAGAGGTATTTTCTTGAAGAGAGATTTCGGGGTTGTATTTGTAAACCTCCTATAGATGGGTACATTCCTCGGGAGCGTTGTTCACTTATAGGATAAACGTGTTGGCTGTCCATCATCTAAGACCAGGTATGGATCTGATTGCCTACTAATTTGTGATCTGAGTAGCATTTGAGGAGAATGAACCAGATTCTCCGGTAAACATCATATTGTTCGAACCTGAAGGCTCTGTTTGTTGGGTTCGAGGGGGTTGATCTAACTCCTCGGTTTGAAAAGATGAACTATATCTGATTCTTGGAGTTTGTGTTGACAACTGATTAGTTGAATAGTTGTCACCCCATACTGAGAGTGAGGGTGATGATTGTCTATTTTGCTAGGCATAGTATGCCTCAAGACCCAAGAGGGGTCTGCCATATGCGTCGAATCCCGACATATTCGGGGGCTATATGAATACCCGCAGAATAATGGGAAGGAACGAAGGTGATTGAGAGAAGATGAAACTTCTCAAAGAGAAGGTGAAACAATTGTTTGTTTCACGTCGGGTTCACCAATTTTGTACGCCGAAAAAGTGACAAGCGGAGCATGGGAATCTACAAGTGACTCTTCCGCGTACCCGACCTCCCGAGGTCGTGACGAGACAGCCGGTGGGGATGGAATATAGGTAGTATATGGACAGACTAGTTAGGCAAGTCTAATGTCTTCAACATGCACTAATGGAATTTGTGAATCTAAGGCAAAGAAGGCCCTTCTAACCTGGACCGGTGTGATAGATCGATCAGCAAGGATGACTGCTTGAAGGCTCCAATCAATATCGAGCTCTGGCGTGATTCGATCTATGGGTTGCGGAATACGTGGAAAATGACCTGGGATTGTTTCGTGTATATCTCCCGATAAGGTCATATAGTGAATGATGAATATAATTGACTCTATGGACGATTTTCTGGCCTAGTCCAGAATTCCCTAGCTTCGATAGCTGTTACATCCAGTAGGGATAATTGTTCGATGATAATAGGTGGGAGTGGAGTAGACTGGAATACTAGTGTGCGTAGGCCAGTGTCTATATCTAACCCTCTTACAGATTTGTTGGGCTACGGGATTTGTGGTTCACAACCGTAGATTCGTGGCTATTGTGGACCAGCTATGGTCATGCATGGAATCAAGTCCTAACCCTTAGTATCCAATAATCATATGCTTTTTCAGCCTCTATGTTTAGAATTAACAGCTGTGCGATCTTCTCGGAATACCTCACAGGTGTTCTTGCAACCCTGGATTCTTCGGCCAGTATCAATGTCTGTGTGGGTGTCTCCTGCATCTGGTTGTGGAACTAAGGGATCACACCCGAATGTTTGTTCTCTTTCAAACCTTTCTACAGTCATGTGGATGTTTTCCTAGGGTAATCTATAGTTTGGCTAATTTGACCAAAATGTATATGCTTGGTCGTCTTCTATGTTTAATCCTCTTAACTGAGATCTGACTTGTTGGAAATCTGTGGTTGTTCGGAATACTTGTATCCTAAGATTTTGGTCAATATCATTTATTGCCACTATGAGATTGGGCTGAGGCAAGATTGGCTCAAAAATGTATTCCCTGGGCTCCCTAGGTCCCGTAATTGTCATGCAAAAGCAGTAATAAAACAAACTATAATAAAGTGAAATCTAAGTATACTTCTAGCATATATGACTTCTTTTTGTATTTTTTGATGATTTAAATGAATTTAAGAAAGCAACTATTTAAAATATTTAGAATTGAAAACTAAACTAATAACTTAAAACAAACAAGATAACTGAGTGTGGTTATTTGTCTGTGTAATTTTGTATATCTATTCTAAACAATGAAATAACTAATCTATTAGCAAGATTCTCGACCTTACCTCAGAAGTGAGGAGTGAATAATAGTTTCTCAGAAACTATCAATCCCCACAGCTTCTCCGATAATATCGAGAATAAAATTAACTGAAATAAAGCGATTAACTACTCTATTTGATATGGTTCTAACTAAAACTTTGAAAGTTTAAAACCTGGATTTCGCATAACAGTGGTGAATCTGATGGTGTGTGTGATCTTGTCCCCTCATTATGATCTCTTCGTTCTTTGTGTTCACGTAGATCCAGAAAAGCGTGTAATACTTGCATCAACAGGAATAGGTGTTTGGAATAAGGGACAACCTTCAGAATGCATATAGAATAGAACGCGGATAGGAGAGGGATAGTGCAAGAGTACAGAGCTTGGCTTATGCAATTCCTAGCGGGATCTACTACGAATCGTGCAACAAAATGGATCCAGAACCTGAAACTATCCTATATGAAGAGCAAAACCTATAACCTTAATGGCTTCCTAAGCTATTCTACTCTAATGGATTAGATAAAACAGCAACACTGTTTGCACAAGTTGGATATGTGGCTTACCAACAGCTAGTCAATGCACACTAAGCATGAAATGAACTACACTATCAATCCCAAATGAACTAACAGACCACAGCATTGAGAATGAGAAGATTGGAGTAAAATTAGTGGCCTCAAGTAATGACTGCACTTGCACAAGATGGATATGTGGCTTACCAGCTGCAACACAATACTAACCAAAACACGCAATGAAGAAAACTAAAGGAATTGCAAAGAGGAACCCAGAAAACAAAGCTTGAGAGAGGCCAGCTTCTAACTGGATTGGATGAAATGATGGTGCTGCCTGCACAAGATGGGTCTGTGGCTTACCAACAGCTGAGCAATTTAACAAAAGATGCAAGTGAATTCAAGCTATGGCTTCTAAACAAGCTAACTAACTAAAACACTAAAATGAGGGAATGAGAGCAAAGATCAAACTTCAAAATCTAGCCAAGCTTCAGACCAAAAACTCCAGACCATTTGCATGTGCACAAACCATGCATTTATAAGAATTCAAACACCCAAGAACCAAAACCAAATTGAACTCCTAAACAATAAACAAAGGAAAAACACTATTCCAGGGGACCAAAAACATAAATGCATGCCCAAGTCGGCAAAGAAAGCTGGTGAAACGTGATATTTCACACAAGTCACGTCAAAGAACGTTCTGGAAAATGCGCACAGGACCGCCGCCCTGCAGGGCGGCGGTTTCGTCACTGAAGGTCAAGAGGCCAAGGAAAGAGGGAAAAAGGGGAAAACAAAGGGCGCGGGGGCTAAGCGGGGCATGCGGGATGTTAACGCATACTCCGAGGGATTTTCTGGATCCCGAACACCTTGCGAGGAGATTTGTATCGTCATCGGGGCACTTATTACACTGTTCTGGTAGTACAATACCTTACAATTTTGGGTACGTATAGTTACACAATCAACAATGTGGTGTTAATTGGCAAAAGTGGTCAGAAACCTTAGTTAATTAGTGAAAACCACTAATTATAATGGATTTGGCATGAATGAGAGTGATTTATGCATGTTTTGGCAATAAGATTGCAAAAGTGGAATTTAGGTGGCTACATTTTCCATTGTTTGAGGTGAAGTTAGTGAATTCACTTCAAACATAGTATACAAGCATAAGATAAATAAATTTTTGAAGAAAAATTAGCAAGATGAAGGATGCCCCCTCAAGTGTCGAGTGGGTGATAGAAGAATTCAATTGACGATCGAAAATAAAATCAAAAATGGATAGAAGAAAATAGGTTAGAACAGATGCAAAACCCTAACGTATTGAGAATGAATAAGAATGGGGATAAACGTGGTTGTTTATTGCCCCAGGTGATTTAGAAGAAAAATTAGTAGTGGTAATAAATGATAATGGAGAAGAAATGATTAATGGAGAAATATAGGACAAGTCCAACCTTTCCATAAGCAACCAGTTTATATCATTTTTCCCCTAGGTCTACATCATCGGCCTTTATTTAAAATTAAAAAAGTGTAAGATAAATGTTGTGCATTTTTACCCCTGGGTAAAAATGAACAACGAGGGTCTATAGGCTAAAATTTTCAAAGTTGGTATATAAACTTTCCAGAGTTCTTCTATACCTTCATCTTCAGAGCACATAAGAATAAGGAACTTCAAACATAGCTCAACTGAGCCTAAATCAACATATAAGTGCATTAATACAAATTAAAATCATTTTATTAAGCTTATGTTTGAATTAGTCTCTCGAGAATGAAGTTGGAACATGGTGTTTGACAAGGTTTGGGAGCTAGCTCGGGCCCTCATAGAGAGCTTGGTCATCAAATCTGTGCATAGCTTTAGGAATAACTTGGGTGAGCTAAGCCTTAAGGAGGAGCTCGGTGAATCTCAGCAACAATGACAATTGAACTCGATGTCATCCCAGTTGTGAATTTTTTGGTATCTCAGATTAGAAGCTCACTCTGTAACGTGTCAAATTATAAGTGGAGCTCAAGTGGTCGAGAAAAGAGCTCATAGCTCATTGAAAGAATAAAAGGCTTGGAATAACCATCCATTACTTGGCATAAAATTAAGGAGCTCAGGAACAAGGTAGGCCGATTTGAGTTGAGATTTTAGAGTTTTGTTTTGGAAAATATTTTTGAACAATTCTGTTTCAGAATTTCGAAAATTTTGGGATCAGAAACATTGAATGAGTCAAATATTTCTGAAGCTTGAAACTCTGAATTTTGGAGCTTTTGGTTTTCAGGATTCAGAGATTATGTCTTTTAGGGTTCATAAATTGTGGTGTTTAGAGTTCGAGGATAGTGGTTTCTGAGATCCGAGTTGGACAACAAGTCATGTTGAGTCCAAGTTGGTTTTCAATTCACCAGGTGAGTCATCAAGAGTGTCAAAGCACGTATGGAGGATTTTTGGAACAATCAAGCTCACAACTTTTGGGGTCTTCAGGGATGAGATGGTTTGAGGCCAAGTCACTCGGTGATGAGCTTGTAAGCTGAGCTTGTGGGTATAGCCAAAAGGGGAAGGCTTTATGTAGATATCCCTACATAGGAGAGAATCAAAGGGTCATTTCATCCCTCCGAGCTCCTATTCGATCCCAAGTCAAAGGGGTGGGTAGACTTGACAATGTAGGAGAAAGATCAGAAAATGAGGCCAAACAATGTTAAAGGGGATCAAAAGCTCATCAGGAAAAAATCAAGAAATACGACGTTCGCTCAAAGCCCAAATTGGCTAAGTATAAAGGGGTCAGCGGAAGCCTCCGCATGCCTCATCAGTGTAATTTCAAAAGGTGCAACCCAAAGTGGAGACTCAAACAAGCACTATCCCTCCACATGGTTAGAGCCCAAAAAGGTGGAATCGTCCATTGAAAATTCAAGGCAAAGCAACGGACTCACAGAAGGCACCATGTGTCAACTCGACGCATTTCTAAGAGTGAGAGGGAGCAGTGAGACTCAAAACCCCGTGGGACTTCCACATGGAGTCAACAATGAGGGACCCACTAAGGAAGTGCATATAATTTGTTCTCTCGAGGCCCAAATCGGTTGAGTATAAAAGGAATGGTGAAATCCTCCACATGTCTCAACGACACAACTTCAGAGTCAAAATCCGAAGCGAGTCCGCAAATATGCACCAACCCTCTATGTGTCCTAGGCCTCGAAACGGTCTCATCGGCAATTGAAAATTCAAAGGACTCATGGAATGCACCATGTGTCAACTCAGTGGAACTTCAAAATAATAATCAAAGGCAGGTTCCCAAATGTGTGCAGACTTGCCACGTGTCTAGGGTCCAAAAAAAATCAAATAGATCAAGGCCCGAATCGGCTAAGTATAAAAGAGCCAGCAGATGATGCCACGCATCAGATCGGCGCATCTCCAAAGGTTAAGCCCAAAAGGCAGACACCAACAAGCGCTATCCTGCCACATGTCTAGGGTCTAGAGAAGGTCTCATCGACCATTGAAAAAATCACAAACCCGTGAAGCGTGCCACGTATCACCTCAGTGTAGCTTCAGAAGTGAGACACAAAGGATAATTCCTAAATGAGTGTGAATCCTCCACGTGGTATGAACCCCAAAGGCATAACCGACTATTTAATATTCTAAACAGGGCAGAGCCAGTGGAAGGTGCCACGCGTTAACTTAGCAGAACTTCAAAGATCAACTCTAGAGGTAGGTCCAAAAAAAGTGCAATCCCTCCACGTGTCTTGGGTTGGGAAAAACCTCTCCACCAATAAGAGGGAATAACTTGGGTGGAGTCGAGTTTAGGTTAAGCTATTCAATGAACATGCATTTTTGAATCAGATATGTCATAGATGATTCCACGTTAGTTATGGCAAGTCTATCAGTGTTTGGAAGAGATCTCGGTATCATGAACAAAATGAAAAAGGATTGATAGAGGAACTCGATCAATGCAATGAATGATGGAGCTCAGACCCAACATGTTGAGTTGGCTCAGTGAGCCAACCACCGAGTTGAACTTATTTTTAGTCTTTTTTTCATGGACCCCTCCCTCCTCACCACAAACCGGTCAACATGGGGCCCACCAGTAATTTAATGAAATTAATATTTTTTAAGTATTTTAAATAATAATATTTATTATTATTATTTAAATATTATTTTAATTTTGAGAAGACTATGTCAATAGGCAATAATGATGCTTGATGGAACCTTTTCAAGTGGTTCAATCAACTGTAATAAGTGATACATCATGTACCTTCCATTTAGGGAGGGAATTTATGACTCCTTATCTCCTCTCTCTCAATTTCTTCTATAAATGTAAGTTGGAGACTCATTCCAAGGGGTTCCAATGAGTAAGTTCCAACATGTCATACAAGTTGAACAAGTTAGAAACTATCTAAGTTTCCCCTCTCTTCACAAGCTAAGATGTTTTGATTTGTAGGCTTTCAAGCCTTTCTTCTCAAATTGTAATGGCAGCCTATGCCTTTTTCACTGATGTAATGGCACTATGCAAATGTTTGAAGTAATGAGAATTGTGATTTGTGATTAGTTATATGTCCTTTTCATGGTTTTTTTACTTCTATCTACCTCTCTCATGTTTTCAGGTGAACTGTGCAACCAGGGTTTCTTTTAAAGTTTTAGAGGCTATTGTGCTTTCCAAGGAGTGAAGTATTGTATATAAAAGTGGGTTTGTAATGTATTTCATTCTTTCTCATGAACATCTTTCTTCTTCGAAAATCCAGAAAGTTGTCTAGTAAGACCTTTTCTTGGTGCATCACCACTTCTAGTTTAGGTTTCATTTCTTTGCAGATCTCTTTCCCTAATCCCATGAAATGTTAGGATAAGACTAAATAGCCTTTTTTTCTTGCATTAGAAGTAGTGTTGTGTTTAGTTTAGGAAGAGGAAGTCATCCTTCTTTGGAGGTTCACCTCGATCCCAAGTCCCACAACTTGAGAGGTGATCCCATGTGTCCCAATCACACCGAATGTTGTGATTCATTCTAAGGCCATTCAGGGGGTGCAGTGATTTGGAGACAACAATAACATGAAAACCTAAATTACTAACATTTTTTTACTAATAAAAATACGTAACTCCATGTAACATACATTATGCAATGCAATACAAGAAAGTAAAATGATATTTATCTCCATGCAACATAAAAAAGGCAATGTAATACGAGAAACTCAACCAACTAACCTAACAGAAAAACTAGTACAATCACACATACTCAAAAAAACGTGTTGCACCTATGTTTTTGTTACCAAGCTAAAGTTCCCAAATGTTCTTGTTGTAATGAAAAGGATTAAAAATTATGCCCTAAGAAATAACACATGAAAGGTAAAAATGAAGGACACAAGTAGTCCCATGGAAAAAAATTCGTGCACTATGACAAGGTCTCTGACAACTCGTTGTTGTACGAGAGGACCGACATAGTATGTAGATGATATTTTGTTAATGGAGGTAGATCATGATGATTTAAAAGTTGTTTGAGACCTAAATAAGAAAGAACCATAGAAAAACACTTTCGTAGGACAAATTTCAATGTTTGAGGATGATGTAATTGATATAGGCCTTAGCTAAATATAAGTTGTATACCCATTTTTGTGGGGTTTTCACTATTTTACCATCATTTTTTATTTTTTAAACATATTTGAACATTTTTTATTGTCTAGAAGTTTTCTAAATATATGTATAAGAAATGAAGAAATGTGGATGTCCCAGTGACATATGGGATGTACAAGGGAAGAATTCCACGCCCATGTGCAAGAAAGTGAAGATGTGAAAATGCCCCCAGCATTAGTTGGGAATATACAAAGGCAACTCCTTCACACGCATAAGTTAGATCAAGGCCAATATGGATAGGTTCAATATGATGATGAACGTAACCCAATGATGTGCTCGGAAGGAGCAAGGATGCCCCCAGTGTAAGATGGCCAAGAAATAAATGATAGAAAGAAGTGGCAAATTTTTATGAGAAAGGGGAAAAAGGTTACTGCAATCATGAAAAAAGGAAATCGTATACACATGGATGTTCTAAATGAAGTATAAGAACAACATGAATGTTGTGAATGTATCTTAGAAGCCTCGTGATGAAGAAGTGATTAGCCAAAGGCACGAATCATGAGACAAGATACAAACTAGAGTAAGAGTCTGAACAAGGTCTAAAACTTAACACTTGGTAACATACTAGTCATGTTTTCTCATAGAGATCCAGTGTGTGCAAGTGGAAATTTATTACTTCTTGGAGGGAATATTTGATATACAACAAGTGAAGACACCCTAGCTAATGTGTAGGAATGATTCATTTTTCAAATTTGATTTTTGTGGATGGATTGTAGAAGGAGAGACGTACATTTATGTGCTCATAAAAAAAAAATCCATAGCCTTGAAGGAGATGTATTTTATTCTAACCACAATATTTCTCTATTTCTAATCATATTCCCATAGACCTAGTAGAGATTATTGGAAATTCCCTAAGAGAGAGTTATATCTCAATTTGCTTTTGATTTTAGCATTTGCTTTCAGCTTTGTGCTTTTTGATTTGATTGATTCTTTTACTTTTTGAAAAATTATTTCATCTCTTTTGTTTGACAAGGGGTTAAGAACCACTGGTGGATTGATGGAATGAGGTGGAAGTGATTGCAATGATGACATTGGCTAGTGTTAACAAATATGTCTAAAATTTCTTCACAACATTTTTTTTAGATTTTTATTGTGATAGGATCTCTATGAGGTTAGTTGTTCTTTAATTTACCAAGGTGATAAAATACCAATGCTAAACAAATACCATAGAAATAAATTTCACAATATGCATACAAATTGGCTAACCAAAATATCACCAAAGGGATGAAAATGGTAGGAAGACTTCCAGAAAAATAACAAGGGAAGAAAGATCATCCATGCATATGTAATAACTGATTGCAATTCATGTCTGTTTACCTTTGATTTTTTGAAAAAATTTCTCTTTTTTTGTCTTTTTTAAAAGGTGGGACTGAAAAAGTCACTTGGCGTGATAAGATCTAACAAAAAATTTAGAAATTTCCTTGATAAGGAAGACTAGGCTTATTTGCTTATCAAGACTCGTATCATCCCTGATATCAATGATCATGGTGAGCTCATACTCGATAGATGATTGTTTTTTATCATGAAAAGTGGATTTTGTGTGTGGGATCTTGAGGTCCATATCCAGATGTTTCTACACTTTACGACATACTTGATGGGTGGGTTGATGTGCATTTTTTAAGCATGTTTGATTCTAAACTTTAATATTTTATATATTGTTGTGAGCTTTGGGGATCTTAGAATTATTTATCTGAGCCTGATGAAGGTACTATTTTGGTTTCCTATAAGATACTGTGTGGATTTTTTGATCCCGAGAAGTGGGATAATAAAGTGTACGAATAGAATGTATGTGATGAATGATAGTGGGCTTGCCAAAGTCATTGATAAATGATAAATATGATGGACATGAAGGGTAAGGTCGAAGAATTGAAGAGGATGGGCTACCAGGAGGTGCCCCATAGATTGAAGATAAAGGACTGCAAGGATGTGGCTCTCAGATTAAAGATGAAGGACTTACTGGTGGCATCCCATAGATAGAAGATGATGGGCTACTTATACATGGCCCAAGAATCAAAGATGAGGGACTTCTAATATGTGCCCCCAATATAGATGGAGATGGGATACCATGAGGCATGCCACATATAGATGATGTGGGGATACTTAGAGGTGGCCCACATATATAAGAACATGATTGGCTACTAGGTGGTGACCCAAGGTAATATTGCGAAGGAGAAATCCTGGTAGATAAAGAATGATGTGAAGAAAATATAGGATCTTCCTTAATGGTCTTAGGATCTTTCTTAGTATTCTGACAAAAGGAATCAATTTTTCTTCCCAATACACAAGCATATTAAATTCCAAAGAGGTTTCTTTCTTGAAAACTTCTATAGGAATGTCTTCATGTACCCTCGTAAATTATCTAATTGTATCTTCATTCTAAATTAATCAATCGATGTGGGTATTTTTTCTACCACAAGAGGTTTATTGGATGAATGTGACATGGGAGTCAACTTGGATGATTGATTAGAAGGAATTTTAATCAGAGAGCTCTTCGATAGAAGAAGGGTTCATTGAGGCTGTGAATAAGGGAGGTCCTATAAAGCAAGGGAAGACTGTGGTCGAGAACCAAATTAAAAAATTTAGCAAATCTAGGTGAATCTGAAGAGTCGGAATAATCATTTTGATCATATTCATAAGAAGAATGGGAGGAACCCAAATAATAATTTGGATCAAAAGTTTCCAAACCATACCATCGGCTATGAGATGAAGGTGGGGAACATGGTACCCGAATGGGCTCTATAACGTGAAGAATCAAATAAGGTCTAGTTATGATAGGCATCCTTTGATGGGAATGTTGAAACATAAGTTCCTTACTATCCTAAGTATGTGGAACTGTGTGATAATCAGTCTTTATTGGCACATGCTTGGACATAGATAGTCCAAGGGATATCAAAGGGGTTATTGTGTTGACATTTTCAACGGGTGTATCTACACAACCAATGAGGGCATCAAAATGATTCTCCTCATTAGACACATAATTAGCATTATTGTCCTGATTATGTTTAGAAAGAGTCTTCATATTGGGGGAGTTTTTAGGAGTGGATGAATCCATCACCACTTTCAATTAAGTCCTGGATTTAGTGTTGTACCTTTAAACACTTATCTATTTTGTGACCTTCAACGTGGTGGAATTGGAAATATTCATTATCTCTAAACCATGATGGCTTAGGTGCATCATCCTTATAAGGTGTAGTTTCAAGATATCTAACCATATTAACCACCTTTAGCTATTTTAGTATTGATTATATTGAGTCCGAAAGAGGAGTGTTAACATGACATTTATACTCCATAGGCGAAGCTCCCTTTGTGAGATTCAAAGGTGTGTAGTCTTGAATGGCTTGTACTCTTTTATTGTCAACAATTCCATCTTTAACAATGTTTTTGTTCTTATTAGGACCAAACTGTGGTTTTTTTGTTGGTCTTATAATCATTATGATCTCTTGAAAATGGCTTTAGGGTCCCTCTATTTAACAATTCCTTTTCAAATTGACTCCCTTTTTCTATTACCTCTTCAAATGTGTTGTAAAAATGCATTTGCAAGTGGAATGTAATGTCTGGATGGAGCTTGGGAAAAAATATTCCTATTAATTGTTTTTTCAGGCATGGAGCAAGGAAAGTGGATAGCTAATCCTCTCCATCATTGTAAAAGTGCAACAAAATTTTCATTGTTTCTTTGTTCGGCATTACAGAGATTCAACATGGATATGTCATTCTATATATTAAAAGAGAAGTGTCATATGAAATTTTTTGCTATTTTTTGGCCATGTTGATATGGATCCCTTAGGGATATGCACAAACCAATCTAGTGTCATTGCCCCTAAACTTTTTGAAAACAAGTACATAAGATAATTTTCACCAAATGCCACCTCTTGACATGCCATATAAAATTCCTTTTTATGATCAAGAGGGTCACCTTTTCCCTTATATTTATCAAATTTTGGAAAATCAAAATGTCTTGGGAAAGGTACCTGTAGCATGGCTTTGTCAAATGGGTAAGGACATAACTCATCAAACCGACACTTCTTTTTTATTTGCTACCGGTTTGTCCCCTCTTGTAATGTTTGAAGGTCATTCTTCATTATTTACCACTCTTGATTAAAAAGTGGATCTTGCGTGGGTGGTGGCGTAGGTCTATACAAAGGGTTAAGCCTAGGTGTATGCCCCACCCCAATTTGTTGCAAAAATATTTTCTTAAGGATCTCTTTGTGCCTCCTGTCGAGGAGTGTTTATTGGGAATTTGTAAAAATAAACTTTAGGTTTTTCCCTTGATATAGTTCATTTCACAACTTTTAGTTGTTCCTTTTGTATATGTGAAGCCAAACTTGCTAATTGATGAGTGAGGTATTGGACCTATTGTTCTAGCATAACCTCTTTAATAGGTATTTCATGATGATCTTTGTTAGGAGGAGGTTGTGTATGATGAACATGTTCTTCATGGTCTTTGTAAAAAAATTTAATATGAGTCAAATGATAGTCTCCATCATTTTCAATTGGTATCTCCTCATTATTCTATCATGCAAAAGTAGATGCATGACCTAGATTTAAAATTTCATTGAGAGTGTAATGAGGGAGGTCTACTTCTTCTCCCCAAACCATGCCAACGATAAGAGAAGGGTCTACTGTGGAAGGTAATTTGGCTCTTAGTTCCATAACTCGCATAAGAAATTAATGTTTGTTATGAAAAATGTAGTGATCCAAATGGGTGGAATGAAGCTCTACATCCGTGTGAGGAGACTCTTCCTCTCCACCACTTTGGTTGACCATGAGATTATCCTCTCATAAGAGGGTTGTCACCTCCAAAGATATTGGATGCTAAATTTCATGACCCCATTCTCGTAGTAGTAATTACTTAGAATAGAAGGTATAACGTGAAATATTTCCACTAAGGTTTACTAACAAAGGGCCCTATTAAAATTTGTGAAATGTAACGACCCTAAGTTGTTTAAAACAAGGTGACTATATAATAGCCACAAAAGTGACAGGTCAAAATGAATGTATGAACTAAATGATAAAAAACAAGCTACCCTAGCAAGGTAATATATGACACAAGTTTTCCTTACAATAATACAATGACATACAAATCTCATAATTTAGTTTACCAAATATTTTATTCTCTATGATTTCATCTAGATAGGTTTGCAACCAAATAGTGAAAACCCAATATCACCAGTTAGGTCAAGTTTGAAACAAACAAGACCTAAATGATAAGAAGAATATTGTCACGATCTTCTAACAAGATATGCTAAAAAGCATTTTCTGAACACAACAAAGTCTAAGTCTTGTAAAATGGATGATAACAATGTGAGCAGTGTAACGACACTATTTAGACACATGACCCAAAATTTTGGAAAATTAATATTTCTAGGGTCAAAATGATGTTATCACGATACTAACAATGTATCCTCAACACTCACAACACCCAAGACAAAGTTAGAATGTAAAAACTATGTCTAATTATAACAAGAAATTGTTATGTGTGTGAACAATGTAACTCTACAATATAGATATTTAGGCCTAATTTCACAATGGAAACAAGATGTAAATATTTCAATTATATGGCTACAATGTGGGTAGTGTAACAACTCGAAAGAAGACAAGGATGAAAAATCCTAACAATGATGATAATAAGTCTTAAATATGAATTTTGAGACAAGGGGGACTACTAGATCATGAGTACATACCATGCACCAAGGTTCATTTTAATAAACCTCTTGGAAATCAGAGGTAGAAAATGCCTAGCGAATATCCCCATAGCCGGTTTCATGGGAAAGGTGATTTTTTTGGGGTTTGTATGCAAAATTTTCACCTGATTTTCAAGTGGTGCGAAAAAAGGCTACAGACGCATGAAAGGAGATTTTATGTCATGCAATAACAAAATTGTTATCACACGACAACAAATCTGTTGTCACTCATTTGCAGCCTCCACCCTTATGTCGCGCGTCAACAAAATATTTGTGTCTTGCATCAACAACTCTATGTTACACATCTGTAGCCTCTACACTCCTATCATGTGTCAACAAACTCTTCATGTTGTGTGTTAACAAACTCTCTATTATGTTTCTCCAACCTCTGCCCTCCTCTCACGCATCAACAAACTCTCGTTTTCACACATCTGTAGCCTCTTCCCTCTTGTTGCATGTTTATTTTACTTAATAATACATATGCCCCTAGGTAGTATGAGTGATCTAGTAGTGTTCTACCTGATGAATAATCTATGATTATATAGTGGATATTTTCAAGGGTAGGTGAAGCCGATCCCTATAAAAAATTAAACTATAATTTTTAGGAGAACAGGTCACTGACCCACACCAAAAAATTCACCTTTTCAAATTTTTCAAAAATGGAATATTCACCACTAAAAAAACCTTGCCATGCACACTTTCACTTAGGCTTTGCAACCTAGTCATGCAAGTAAAATACAAAAGTGGTGGACACTGGATATCTAGCAGTATCTATATATGTTGTTTCCTTTTATCCAAAAATGGGTAACAAGAAAACAAGGGTGTAGACCAAGTGGTGCTGAAAAAAACTTGGTGTTATTTTGGCATAGTTTCGCCTTGTCTTAAGACAAGTGAAAAACTAGGACAAAATGACACCAAGTATAATTCATGATGAAATGTCACCTGGTTTCAAATTTAAGAGATTATTTCCCTTGTTCAAAAAATAAAATTTTGAATCTAACAAAGTTGTCACTTTTTGAGAACTCTCAAGTATACTATCTAAGAAAAAAATAATGGCTCCAAGCTAACAATATTCATAGGTGGTTCTCTCTCTAGGTGTCACAAGATATCTAGGAGCGAGCTCAATTTACCCAAAAAGTCACACTGACTAATTTGGGAGTATCTCAGCTTTACTTTACCCCCTTCAGTATAATGAGCACCAAAGTGCATTCAATTATACTTTCACTAGGGTCGCGATACAAATATCTTTGATGCTAATCTCACCAAGGCATACTAGACAAATCGGTAGTGTGGATCGCTTTCCTTTTTCATTCACAAGGTTTATAGGACCACCCCCATTGTTGTAGCTTAAGTATTATGCCAAAAATTTTATGTCCTAGTTTTAAGTGGACGATTCGTAGCTCTTAACTGAAACCTGCAAATACGGTGTTTTGAATTTGTGTGTTGCTATGTTTTTTATCTTTTAGGACCTAATGAAATTTCTGTTCATAATCTCCTTAGGAAACCTACAATCACACGTGTAGTTGTAATAAATTTGGTTTGAAGAGAGCTCCTTATTTCTACGACAAGCATTTTAGGTCCTTCACACAAATGGTTAGTAGTTTTAACAATAGATTCACAATATCATAAGAAATATAGCAATGAACAATTCTTTGTAAATCAACCAACTACCATCAAACTTCATCAAAAAACAAGGTTTATTCCCAATTAATCTAAGTGATTCTTAATGAAGAGACTAAAATTAGTTTTGATTCCCAAGATCACACTAGGTGAAAGGGAAGAGCATACGCAAATTCTATAGCCCTGGATTATTTAT
Source organism: Taxus chinensis (assembly GCA_019776745.2). NCBI lineage: Eukaryota > Viridiplantae > Streptophyta > Pinopsida > Cupressales > Taxaceae > Taxus > Taxus chinensis. The sequence continues at coordinate 246,424,743 of CM034149.1, read as the reverse complement.
CAAGTGAAAAAAAAGCATCTTAAACTAAAAGATCAAGCATGTCAATGAAATGATGATTTTTTCTTACTTACTCTAATGATAACAAAAGAAAAGGTTTAAGAGTGCGTATTTTATTCCCAAGATCACACTAAGTGCAAGGGAAGAGCATACACACCCCATTAACCCAAACTCATAATAAAGCATGTATAATCTCTTATCAAACCCTAGGCCAATTTTAATTACTTATCAAACCCTAAGTGAATTTATAAGAAAAATTACTCTACATCTATGAAATTGGCAAGAAATAGCATAAAAACCCTCTCAAAAAGAACAAAAATCCTAAAAACTAGAAATGGGAATTTTGAGTTAGCGGGAAAATTTTACATAGACATACTGGCATACCCTTTCTAGCATGTGTGCACCTTGGTGTGTGCACTTATTGAGAGACATGTTTGCTACAATTTCTATGCTTTCACACCTATTTCAGCATGTGCACGCCTCTGCAAAAAACAACTGACAGTGTTGTTGAAAAGTACCAACTAGCGTGTGCATGTCGTTTCTCACATATGCACAAACTATTTAAATGCCTTAGTGCATTGGCACTTTCAACATGTGTACGCTCCCTTTCCTATGTGCTTCTCTCCCCTTTGCACGTGTTTGCACAGACTTTCCCCAGGTGGCAAAAATCTGAGTTTTGACAAGAATTTATTTAAAAAGTTCAAATCTTTGGTATTTTTTGGAAATTTTGACAGGGCTTCACATTGTTGAATCCTATGAAAAGAAAGAAAACAAAAATTCTACAACTAATCTAGTTGAAACAACTTTCAAAAATGGAAATTAATCTACAAAACTTTGAAATTTACTCTAAAAATGTGAAATTAATCTAAAAAGCTTGAGAAACTAATCTAAAAATCTTGAAAGTACTCTAGAAAGCTTGAAATTACTCTAAAAAGCTTGAAATTTAAACTAGAAAACTTGAAACTAATCTATAAACTTGAAGTGAAAAACTTTAAAACTAAGCTAAAAAACTTTAAAAAGTAAATGCAATGGGGTATGCTCCCACCAGGAATGCTAAATGATGACACCCTAAAATTCTACAAAGAAAATTGAATGACTAAACAATGAGAGCTAACACCATTTCCATCCATCTAGTCAAGGGTTCTAATTCTAGGAATGTAACATTAAGATAGAAGCTTAAAATAATGTCTAACTAGTATGAAAATAATACAAAATCTAACTAAACATGCCTACTAATATGCTTGAATTACCTAACATGGGCCTAAATAGACTTAAGAGGGAAATCAAATGGTTATGGTTACTACTCCAAACAATGTGAAATGGCCTCTCCCAATGACTACTAAGTCATTTTGGATATCCATCTACTAACCCCATTGAAGGCTTTAAGCAAGGATTGAATTTGGCTATATAACATATTATTATATGAAATGCAAATCAAAACATGGTGTAAAGTATAAAGGAATGAGGTGCAACCTTTTTATAGTTTTCCTTTTGGGAGAAAAATTGTATTTTGGTGCATGTGGGGCTAAAAGGCCCAAATTAGATTATAATTGGTAATCATGATTAGGCCTTGCTAATCACAATTAGTGAATTGCCAAGTGATTAAGAGGTATGAAGCCTTAATCAACCGCTTAGGGTCAACTAGGAGGCTAAGATAAGCTTTTAAAGATTTTTGAGACATTGTGGAGGTGAATGGGGTGATTTTGAGTGGTTGGAAGAGGGGTTTGAGTCAATACTAGGGTATATTGACCAAAACAAGGGTAAAATAGGCTTAATTAGCCAATAAATGCTAATTGTTTGTTTTGTAGAGGATTTTGACTTACTATTTGCCATAAAGTGGCATCCTGAATGCAAAAGGGGTTACGTAATCAACAACATGGTATTAATTGGCTAAAGTGGTAAGAAACATTAGTTAATTAGCTAAAACCACTAATTATAATGGATTTGGCAAGAATGAGAGTGATTTACGCATGTTTTGGCAATAAGATTGCAAAAACAGAATTTAGGTGTCTACACTATCTTACGCATAGATGAGGTGCACATCCAATTTTACTTCACTATGAGGTAAGAAGGGTAAGTTTTATTTTATTTCATGTTTTCAATTCTTACTTATCAAGCATCACACCCTAACCAACTCATGGAAGGACTAATTCCTTAAGGGAGCAATTTATATGTACTCCATTTGGTATGGTGCAAGATTAAAAATACCCTTTGATGATGATGAGGATCTCTAAAAACATGATAATATGTTTTAAAATTCTCTAGGATACCTCACAACCCTTTCTAGGCCCCTTAGACTCTCTTATACTAGTTTTTGGTCCTTTTGGACTCTTCTCGTAAACATTTTTTGCTTCCTTACCTCCTTTCTCCATTTTCTATTTATGGCATGGTACCATTGCATTGGTTATGCTATCACCAGAGTTGTACCATTTTCCACTTAGATGGTTCCATGTCTCATCACATTGGTAGTGTTTCTAACTGTAGCAAGATCATTTTTTCCCATGGTGGTTTTGTTTTAGGGACTGGAAATTATGTTCCTCACTATGGAAGTTGCATAACAACCACCTATAGGAATTGATATTTTTGTCTGCTTAATTTTTTTATCTTATCCTCTCCTTTCCATGCATGAATTTTCATCCTATTTTCCAAAAATGCACATGTTTCACCTTTTTTTTTTCCTAATTCACTACTCCTCCCCCTAACACTGGATTTCACCACCTAGTGATCTAATTAAATTCATACTTTAGTTTTTTTATCTTCAACTAAGATTGAGAACACCTAGAAGATTTCTATTTAGGAAAATTGAATTCTCATTTTTTAGGTCCCCATATTTTGAAGCTTCTTTTAAAGAACTTTGTTTCTACCATTTTTAATTCAAAGAGAGAAAGGTCAGTATAATACTGCATTCACAACCAAATGGGGAATTATGCTATTAGAAAATGCCCTTTGGCTTATCAAATGCAAGTGCCACTTTCCAAAGAGCGATGGACATTACTTTCAAGGGGTACATCAATGAATTCATCTTGGTTTACCTAGATGACATTATTGTCTTCTCAAATCAGAGTGTGGATCATATGAAGCACTTGGAGAAAGTATTTGAGAGATGCAGGGAATTTTATGTGTCCCTTCATCCCAAGAAATGTAAATTTGCAGTCCCCAGGGGTAAGATTTTGGGGTATATGAAGAAGGAATCTTACCATAAATTCAGAAAGAATTTCAGCCATTGCATCTCAAGATCATTGCACAGCTACAAGAAGGTTGCAGTGTAAGTCATTCCTTGGAGGATGCAAATCAACTTTGTTAGGGTGAGAATCATTCCATAGACTTTATTACGTTTGGTCCAAAGCCACAATACATCTACATGCTGCCAAGAGGCAGAGTCACATTACAGTTTTTGGGAGGTGGAACTCCACAGATTCCAAGAGATGTACACAAGATCCTACATTAGAAAGAAGCCCTTCCTTACCAATATATTTCATTCTATATGCCTACGAGGGATGAGATCTAGTATAGCCAGTTTTAACTCAGAAGAATTCAGGTTGCATATAGCATTCAGTGGCCTTATTTATGGCAAACACTAAAGAATTATGAGCTCAAATGGCAACTGTCTATTGAAAATGAAGGTGTCTGTTCCATCAAAGCTGAGATGTTAAAGAAGTTCAAGACTATGATTACGTTGCCAGACTGCATTTAAGATTTTAGTATCACATTCCAAACATCAACCAGACTTCAATCATTGACCCTAGAAATCATGTGAGAATTTCACGAGCTTTCCATAGGTTAAAATATGGAATATGAACGTGGCCATGAAAGTCACAAAGCTTGGATAAGAGGAAAGGATACGTTTGTGAGTTAGCTGGCTTTAGATTCTCGAGATCACCAAGACGGACCTCCCTGGTAAAACGTTTGAGGATTTTTCCTTCAAACTTGGATTGACACGTGTTAGAAGCTGATTGGATAGAAATTGTCTCAATAATCCATAGCTAGATTTCCTGATATGACTAAGTTTTTTCTACTAGTGCATACCCTCTTGGCATAAATTCTCATTTTCCCCCCCCGAAGACACTTGAGACATGTTGCATGTCTATTCCCTATCTATTGATTAATGGAATTTTGTTCAAAACCTACATTTGATGGAGTTTTGATGGGCACGTGAATTTAAGGTGAAATGTGACTAAGGTTCTAACTGAGTTTTCACTCCCTGGTGTCTCGGACACGTGGACTATGTCTATTGTGCTAGAGCCACAACCATAAAAATCATAAAAGTAGGATATTTTTTGGCCTACATTGTTTGTTGATGCTCATAGATGGGTGAGGAAATTTAAGGAATGTATGCTTTTCAGCTGGGAAGAAAATCATTGGTGGCTCTCCCGGCTTTTTCGCGTCCCTCGCATCCCTATGGCCTAGACTGTCCCAAACTGTGGGAAAAAATTTCTCTGAACCACCCCGATTCGGGCTTCCTTGTTCCTGCTTGACGAAGACACATGGCAAGATTTGATAGCATCCATGCTCTAGGATTTTCCCACCTCTAGGATTAGAGGGTTAATATTTCTTGATTGGGATATAGATTAGCTTATCTATTAGATTGCATTTACAAATCGCAATACCACAAAAAGAGAATTTAACCAATAGATTATCTTTGAAATTTTTATTAGGATAGATCATAAGATTTCAACTTTATTTGGCATTGGATATTCATCACATTTTCAGCTTTAGAATAAATTTAGCTTAACATAGATTATAGATCTTGAACCTAGCAACCACTCATTCATCGAATTGACACTTAGTTTGGAGAATTTACATCACAAAATATATAAAGTTCTTATATATTAAAACAACAATTACATAACAAAAAAAAAATTCATTTCTTTTTTTGTTGCGTCCATTTAATCCATTATAACACACTTTACTTTTTTGTTATAGATTCATTTTTGTTTTACATATTTTTCACACCGTATAAACACCAAAATACAACATTAAACAAAATAGTTTGAACTCTTATCAACTATAGAAATGAAAAATAAGTGTTTTTTTATTTGCATTGCATATAATTAGAAATATAGCATTCAAAAATTATATTTCTAGAAATTAGTTATATTTTCTTATATTTTGTTTCATCATCTTGAAACAACTCACACAATAACTAGCTGAAACAAATATTTACAATTGTCCTAAAAATTGATTTAAACACACCCAAACACATACCTTCTAGATCCAAAAAATTGTAGGAACCTCCAGAAACAACCTGACAACAACCAAAAAACATTTGTGGATAGCTCTAGATATCCAGATAGTCTTTTAGAAGAGTTAGAAATTCCCCTCATGTTCCCTCTTCACTTGAGAAAAAAAACATTGAAGATGACATTTTTTGAACTTAGGATATAAATGTTTCATTCTTTTCCATCTCCTACACACAATTCCCCAAATAATTTTATTGATCGTGAATACGTATAACATAACAATTATATTTATTAGCTAATTAGGTAGTTTCTCCCATTGAATATCTAAGTATTCTTAGTTTTTCTTGCCTCTCCTATAATATCTTCCATATGAAATTTCCAAATAAATTTCATACATATTCAAACAAGTGTTTCATTTGGGCTACACAACCCAACATTTCTCCTTTTACATACTATGGCCTAGATTAAGAACTTTGCATCCACTGTGAGCAAGTCCATATGATATTTTCTTCCCTCGACGAGCATGTATTTCTGTCTCAAGAATACAAGTAGAGAAATCTCCTCATGTTTTTTTTTTATCCCCTTGATCCATACTATTTTCATATCATCCATATCATTCCCCCATTACCATTCTATCATCCTATACATCAACTACATTGGCTTGGACTCACGAGGAGTCAAGCACACACAAAAGGCACATATGCTTCTTGGTGTGTATTTTTTCCTCATTTCTCTTGTATTAAATATAGTGCGATAAATATATACTAGATAATTTAATTAACACAATATTAGTTTGGTGTAGTGCTATGTAGTTATTAGACTTAAACTTTTCTTCCTTGAAACCCTTTAACAATTCCTAGAGTGATATTTCTCTTGCTAAGATATGGATTTAGGATCATTATATGCTTGGAAATGAGTGAAGATAAATTATTTAACTTGGTTGATGGATTTATTCTTGTAGTAATGGCTGTTATAAATGATTTGCAACATATTCAAGAAGACCTATTATAGACTTAAGTGTTTTTGGAGTAATATATATAGAGTATCTTGTAAAAGTTCCATATTAGTTATAAAGTGACATTTAATTTCTTATATAGCCTATTGTAGGTGTGATATTATGATAAAGATAACCATAGGAAGATGAAACAACACCATAAATATATTTCAATTGAAGTCAAAGTGAGAAGATAAGAAGGGGCAGGACAGTACAAGTCAGCCAAATATGTATATAACTTATCCTAACCAAAATCTATAGTTTTGGATAGGAAACATGTGCTACACAAAATAAATCTTTGGAATGATGCTCAGGGATGATTTACTACTTTGTTTAGTTAATATTTCTTGATTTTGTGAATAAATAAAGTGTAGAGATGAGAAAGTCAAGGAAGATCTAGAGACATATACTGGTTGGACTCAAAATGTGAGCATTTATGTTAGCAAGGAAATAAAGCCAAATTTTTCATTGCCAAAAGGATAAGCTACAAAATTTAAGTGTCTACAGTTTTGTAAATACTTCACTGCCATATCCAACATTTTTTCTTTTAATCCCAAAAAAAAATGTGATTTCTCCATCATCATCAAAACTAATTGAATTCGTGGATTCATGCTTGTGCTTTTTAACTTTCATATTGTTCAACTTCTTTCCAATCTTTATAACATTTTTTTTTAACAACATTTTATTTTTATTTCTTTGAAAACCACCAAATATATCATTTAGTTAATTAACATAAGAGATGGTATCTCTAGGCACACCCATTGTTAATACTGAATTTATCCTAGATATAAAATCATTTAAAAATAAAGGGGCTAATATGGTTCTAATATCTATTTAGGGATCATATTTACCATTACACAAAAATTCCTATTTTCATCCACATGGAAATATTGTTTGTAAGTTATATATGCAACATCTTATTTTAATCCATACACCTTTACAATGAAATGATGTGACCAACTCTTGTTTTGACAATAAACCTCCATCCTTTCTTAGGTTCATTTTGCACTCATAATATCTTTGGGCCCATAGACCAAAAATAATTGAGTTGAAATAAAATAAATATCTTGAATTTATATTGAACATGAAATAACAATTGCATAGGGCGGGGGGTGAAGCAAGCTAAGTGGTCACCTTGGTAAGGTGGTACACAGCATGTGTGATCATACATGGGTAATTTTATTTAAATTTTTTACATTGGTATATCAATATAAATATGGGTAGTAGTATAGAATTGGGTAATAATAACAAGATTATATAGTGGTAAATCCTAAAAAATAAGCGATAATATTTAGAATTCCATGATGGCGTATGTTTTGGATATTTTTTACTGAGTGACCTCTTGTGACAAATAGTAACAAATAAAATTTAGCAAAAGTTTTTAAAATACTTATGACTCAATGTACTTAATATATCATATTCATATTCAATTACCTTATATATCTTATATATGGGGTGTTGAGTCCATATAAAGATAAGGGTTTTATATATTCTATATAGATAGGGGTCCCAAGTCTCGATTTTATGTCCTAGACCAATTCAGAAACATTGGGAAATTCACTTCATACCTACTATTCAGTTTAATTATGATTTTAGAATGAAGATTTAATATGAGTAGTGAATACTAAATACTCATACTCCCCATATATAGATATGGAAAAATTCATACTATATACATGATATGACAAGTCTTCATTGAATATTGAATAGCGGTACTTGATCAAGACGATAACACTCAACCCATCAGTCACTGCCATCTAATATATATAGGAGAGATGTAATACAATAGATAGGCACATACAGCTACTGATATACTAAGGGAGATGTAATCAAAGCACTAGGCACCTTCAATCTACTGAGATACTAAAGATCCCCCCTCTATATAGGCACTCGACCTATCTATCTGAGATGGTAAGAGCCCTATGATAGTAGATATCCCACCACAATTGGATTGATATATCACCATATATAGATAGATAGGTCCAGTTGGGGGAGGAATATAGAGTTGACTAACTATAGAGAGTGCACTCTCCATCATCATTCTGAGTGGATCTATAACTAAAAACAATTTTGTGCTTCCCCCACTATATGGCCCCCACGTAGAGGTGGGCATATACCATATATAAATAGGGGTTGTATCCTCCTCTAAATGTATATAGTCCATGGGTATTCCTTATTCTTGTAAAAAAATTCCTGGTGCATTATTATTGCTTTATTTTTATACATGAAGTACTTTAGTCTATTTTAGGGAAGTAGTACCACCAAGCGCACATGGACATTACTTCATTTTATCTCTATAAAATCTATATTTGATTAGGTGATAAGACCATTCTCATACATTAATTAAACATCAATGTTAATACATTTGTTTCATACTTATTCGTCATCAACATTGCAATCGTACCCTATTTTCAAAAACATGACAAAATACATATTAGTATTGAATGAAAGTCATAAAGATATTTTAAATTATTAATGAAAGTGTAACCAATGCATGTGATGTTAAACTAATGATATTACTTTTAAGAAATATGAAGAAATTTTCCAAGAATTAAATAAAATATAGTTTAATGTTTTAACCATTCCATCTACCAACAGTAACTAATTGAGTGTGTCACTAAATTTGTCACCATAAAGAACAATATTTTGTTTAAGATAAACTCAAATTATTGATAGAAGTTGTAAATGTTTGAGAAAAAGGTGTTAATTGAACATGATAACTATGAATTTGATAGACAAATAATTATTATTCCAAATCAATATTATACTTGGTAATAAAATGATATGATTAAACTTACATTCATGGATTTTTTTATAATAATTTAATAAAATATCCACTATTACACAAGGGGTTCATTAGCGAGGCAATATCCTAGCACGTTCATTCATATTGAGCTAATTAAAATTGATAAAAAAAAATTCAATATATTGGCAGACTATAGGGGGTGGAAGGGTTTAATTTATTAATATTTTGATTTAGGTATTAGGGGTAGGTTAGAGAGGTGGGATAGAGAAGAGGTAGAGTTAATTTTAATATAAAACTAAAACATTGAACCTTGGTTTTTAAAGCTAAATACCATCAAATTGCAAAAGGTTTGTGGCCATGAAGTTATATTATAATCTCTTTTAAAATAAGGAAATATGAATTAGGATATTCTAAAGAAAGAAATAATAATATGGTAGAAAAGTAGGATTGAGTATTCTTTTCAACATAAATGATATTTTCACCATATTAATTATTTGAAGAAATATTGATAAATGGTTAAAGCTTAGCATTAAGGTAATTGGTAATAGGTCTTAAATGGTTTTAATTCTATTTGTTGAGGAAATGCATATTAAGAAAATAATAATTGAGTGGGAAACATGATATATTTTATATTTGATATATCAGGGTATAAATAAAAGGGAGTAAATAATATTGTAATGGAAAAATGGGTAAGGTACATGGAAAAAATAGGGGGTATTTTCATTCTAATAATATAACAGGAGGGGTATTAACAATTGAATAATTAGAGATAAAAAATAACATTAAGGGTATTCTTTAATAACCTTCGAACGAACATGTTAAACCATATTTTTACTAAGTTATTCCCCATGAATTGCACAAATGTTATAGAAATTTCCTTTGCAAAGAATTTATGAGAAATCATGTTAAGAGAGAAAAGGTGGCATTATGATACTACATAAAAAAAAAAGATAATTGTAATAGCAAAGAACTAAATAACATTCAAGATAATATAACTATTGGATATGTGATTCATTGTTAACTTTAAAAGAAGAATGTGCTAGGATATTTCCTTGCTAATGAACCCCCCATGGTGAGAATATATTAAATGTTAAATGTGGTGTCCATATCATATCAACAACACAATATAATCTCATTTATGTTATTAATCATACATGTATTAAATCAAATACCATTCCACATATGTACTCTACTTCATTTATATATATATATTTATTACCATAAAGGTATTTTACTCGAATCCATTTAGGCCCTTTTAGACACGTCCTAGAACTTTTTTTTTCTGCCTTATCCCCTTCCTCTATTTTGGATTTATAGAATGGTACCACTATAGTGATTATGCTATCGCCACAGTGGTACCATTCCTTGTTGAGATGGTTCCATGTCTCATTGCAGCGGTAGTGTTTATGTCTTTGGCAGGGTCATTTTTTCCATGGTGGTTTTGTTTCAAGGACTAGTGATTTTATTCCCCATTGTGGCGGCTATGTAAAATCCACCTATAGGAACTAATGGTTTCATATCCTTAATATTTTGATCTTATCCTCTCTTTTCCATGCATTCATCCCATTTTGTTACTATGCACATGTTTCACCTTATTTTTTTGCTTAGTTCACTACACCTCCCCCTAGCACTTGAGTTCACCACCTAGTGATCTATTTTAAGTTATAGTTCATTTTTTTATCATGGATTAGGGTTGAGAACACTTTAAAAGTTCATATTAATTGAAATTGAATGCTCATTTTACCCCCCAATATTTTGAAGCTTCTTCTAGAGAAATCTATTGCTATCATTTTCTATTCAGAGAGAGAAATTCCAATCCCATGGGAGATCGCTTCCCATACAAAGCACCACAAGGAACATGTTTTTATTTATAACTCATGAATATAACACAAGGGCTTCTAGAACAATCTTTTGACCCCCTTAAACCAACAACATATTTATTGATAGCTTCCAATCTCTCCCTAATGCACAAATTCCATCATATTTATTATCATGAGCATCAAGTAGAGTAGTCTACTGAGATTCTAAGTAAATAGAATCCAAATTTAGCTCCATTATTCTTTTATAAAGAGGTTAGCATTGTACTTGTATTATTTATTCACATATATGTTTTAGATTTAGTTTCATTACTTGAAAAGATGAATAAAAATATAAATAGTTAATATTTTGTTGATTGAATTCATGTTTATAGCTTAAAAGTTTGAAACATACATGCTCTTGGATTTTCCCAACACTAAGATTAGACCCTAGATTTAGATTAGAGGTTTAATCTTTCTTGATTAGGATTTAGATTAGCTTAGATTTAAGATTACATTTTCAAATTAGAAAACCACAAAAAGAGAGTTTAAACCATAATATTAGATTTGAAATTGTTATTTAAATAGATCACAACATTTGAATTTTTTTTGGCATTAGATATTCATCATATTTTCAGCATTAGAATAGATTGAGATTGACGTAGATTATAAATCTTGCACTTAGCAACCACTCATTCATTAAATCAACTCTTAGTTTAGAGAATTTACGTCTAACAATATAAAAATTTCATATATATTCAAACAATAATTACATAGCAGTAATAAATTTTTTCATTTCTTATTTTGTTGCATCCATTTAATCTGTTAAAACACACTTTAATTTTTTGTTGTAGATTAAATTTTATTTTGCATATTTTTCACACCATATAAACCCCAAAGAATAATAAAAAACCATTTATTTGCATTATTATCTACTATAGTAATGAAATAGAAGTGTTGTTTATTGATTTCCATGTGAGAGAATGCGAGAACGAGGATCAATCGGGATAACATGCACATTAACCAAGTTTCACTCGAACGACAATGTGACAAAGTTCCATGAGGAAGAAAACATTCAACCATGAAATGTGCATGAAAATAAAATGGTCTAACATTCTCATAGATCAAAATAAGGAGTACAAATAGGAGTGTTGTGTAACTCCCAATGCAAGACAGTTGTACCTCCACAAAGGAGAAGAGGAGTTATAATTCTAAAATGGAAAGTAACTCATGTGTATGATGCACTGACACACATTAACACATATGAAGGAATATTTCATACCCATTAAGAAACCTAAGACCTATGACCTCACCTAAGTGATATGAATCACCATTTGATGTTGACAATACTGCAAGATGACAAGGAAATTATCACACACCAAAACCCCCCTTCATCGTAAATTGGGATGAGGTGGTAAGTAAAAAATAAGAAATGGGTCCCAACAACTATGCTTAAGGAGGTACCCATGCACAACAAGGATCTCAAGTAGAGGAGGAAAATCTAGCGGGAAAAATTTCCCACTTACAAGAGGTGGAAGACTCCCCTAACAACCTATGAAATATGTGTCAAATGGGTCCCAAAAAATAAATTATTGATAAGTTACCCATGTGAAAAATGAAATATCTCTGGAAGAATAAGAAGATAAGAGAGGAAGGATACAAGAGAGATAGAATATGTGAAGGTGCAACCAGATCTGAAATCGGTGACTCTATGAAGTCTCCAATAATATTTCTATGACATGGTCCTCAACCTGTAGATTTAATAATCTCCATCCGCATTGAAAAGTGTTCCTTCCCTTAGGAATGATAGAAATGAAGTATTGGAATTTCACCCACTTTGGGAAGGAAACCAAATGAATAAGTATGAACAACTATGAATTTAGTCCACCAGAATGTGACATAGGTCTAGAAAATGAGTGCATAAGAACTGAAGGTAATGCCATGAAAGTATAATTGTGATATTGTGAGGGAGGAGCATCTGCCAAAATAATTCTCAAGTGATTTGAAGGCAAAGCAACATCCCCCACAACAGTAGAAAGAGGATCCACAAGCAAGGGTGGTTCAATGGTGGTCTGCAAAAAAGTATAAGTGATAAGATTCCAAAAATGCCCACTCCTAACAAAGGAGATGAAGGAATTATCTGAAACACTTGTAGAAGGATGAGAAACTCCTTATATTGCATCATAAGTAGGAATTGTGAAGAGATGATGAAACTCTAACAAATACTCATCCCAAAAGGGTGGATCAACAAATAAAATAATAATTTCTAAGAGGTATCAATCATTAACACATGAAGGAGGAGTGAAAAGAGCCTCACACACTCAAAGTGGAAAGGAGGCATATGTAATGATGGTGTGATACGAGGAATGATATTTCCTGATGTGTGATAGGATAAAAGGGATGTCAACATTCTCTAAAAGTTGGCCAAAATGAGGAGAGAAGTCCTCATCATTACTCTCATCATCAGAACTAGAACAATCCTCATCATCAGGGATAGGAACTAGAAAATCAGTGTACGTAAAATTGTCATCACATGAAGAAGAAGAAGAAGAGACAATCATATCAGTAGGAAAATAAGTAGTGGTAATATCTAAAGGGTCTCCAAATAAGGACTGGATAATTATCCAAACAGTGTTAGGACACTCTATGTGCACCACATGATGGTGGAGAGGCCTAGAAATTTAAGTCAACAAATGACCACCAACCATACTACATGTTTCAATCCAATCTTCAATTTGATCAGGATCACTTGGGGTATGTACTCATCCATACAAGTATATATATAGTTCATCGTGAATGAGAAAACATTCCATTCTCATATGCCCCAATGCATAGTCCTACCAAGAAGAAGAGGCAGAGACTGTAATGCAGAAATAGTCCTATGAAGCATAGGTCTGGGAAAATCAATCTCCATAGTGCATCCGTAAAAGAGAAAGAAGTGCAGAATGTAAGAAAAGAAGGGTACAAGAAAACACACAAGGTTTTAATACGTCAAACTCAGTCAAGAATTCATCTGCATGTAATACAACTCACAAGAAAAATGATAATCCCCTATTACGAAATTTTATAAGTAGTGTGTTGATTATAATAAGATTTGTTCGTGTGATGTGATAAAGTTGACCACTCACCTTATAGTACGTGATAAATCACACAAGAGTGGAGGACACAGTAAGTCTTATTCAAAGTTGAGGAACAACACGTATGAAATCAAAAAAGAGTGTAAGCAAGGAACAAGGAGACAAAATAGAGTTTGGTGTCAGAAAAAGTGTCTCAAGTCACATAAGGGGGATCTCTTGCCAAAATATTTTGTCATACATGCTCATTAGCCTACAAGGGAAGAAAAGAACTATAATGATGACAAGCCAAAACAAATGGCCTGGAAAATCCCAATAACCCTATAATGAAGCAAAAAAAATATACTCCCCCCCTTAATGATGGAATTTTAATTAATTTTCCTATAATTAAATTTAATCCAATTAAAACTAGAAGAAAAAAAAGAAAAAAATAATTAAAATTTAAAAGAGGGAAGATGGAGGTACCTTGGCTCAAGGAGTGAGCTAGCTCATCTCATCAAGCTGGTTGAAGGGTGGCGACTCAAGTTGGATGGCGAGTTGTTTGGTCGGTGAGTTGTGTGAGAAAGTTGGGTAAGTGAGTTCGAGAACATAGTCAGCATGTCGAGATGATAGAGCATGTGTCAAGGTGTAGTCGTGACTCAGGTGCCAAGTTGACAGAGAGGAAAAAATTGTGCAATGAAGCGGGTTAGATGGTAAGTTGACACAAAGTGATGTGAGGAGTAACACCCTAGGATAGGCTCGAGGTAATAGCAGTGAAGAATGAGGTAGGAGGGAACCATACCTAGATTTATGGTGGTGTTGAATTCTTGGTAGGGGTAGGGGCCATTGGAACATGAAAACACAAGTTGGTGAGGAGGCTTGAATGTTTGAAGAGTAAAATTCAAGGCAAGTGACTTTTATTCACTAGACGAAGTTTGGAAAAGCACGCATTGGAAGAGGATAAAAAAAGGACACAACACATCATGGATAAAAATGAGAAAGGTTCAATGCATAGTGGCCAATAAAATTTTGATCTCAAGGATAAAAGGTACAACGTGACGATCCAAGGTAAACACCAATGCAAAACATTAAGATAGGGTGTCCCAAATTAGTACTTTACAAGGGCAGAGAGGTCTGAGCAAGGCCGAGTGGAACAAGTTCACCAAGGTCATTGCAAATGGAATGGAGACCCAAACTAGAGGATATCCATGATGATTCGTTAACATTTTTCATGCCCTATGTACTATTTAAAATTTATCCAGATAATTAAAAATCTATTTTAAAATTGGTCAAGAAATTGAAATGGATTCACTGTAAATGTTTTTTAAAATCCACTAATTTCAAAAATTCTCTTATGATCCAATTTTTTTAATCAATAAACCAAATTTTAGTGATGAAGAGGAACAATTAAGATTCATTAACAACTGATATTATTTTTCCCCAATTATGATCACAAGTTGATTAAACAATGCATTCAATTTGATTTGTTCATCCAAAATTGAATAGTGCATTCACTTGATTTGTTTGTGGATAAGTGATTCAGAAATTTGACATAACCCATTTTTCATGTTAATTACCTTGTTTATTCAATTATAGATTCCCTTATTAAAATTAAAAATATGATCATAAACAGGAAAAAATATAATCAACTAACTCCACAATCGATAACGTAGTTCACCCAGTTGGGCTACGTCTCCATATTCACTTTAATTATGAATCAATCCTATCAAAAATCACTTGAAATAAAAAATTTACATTCTGAAGTGAATAATGGAGCTTTTTCACTTGTAAAGGAGTTGATTCAGATTTGTAGAACTCTACATTTCTACATAAACATGTTATCAAATCCATCCATGACTCTATAATATTTTCATAGTGCAGTCTCCTTGCAACTGATCCAGAAAAACTCTTACACCAAGAAAAATATAAAACTTCATGGAAAAAGGATGACATCATTATCTTTGTCTCTAAATTATAAGAAACTTTTCAGTTCTGGCCGAAGTCCCAAACTGACTCTAAGTGCTTCAAAAATTAAGATATTTACAAAACTATCTATTCTGCCTTCTACACAGTAACAGACCAAATTGTGTTTATGTAGAGGCGAGTTGGATTTATAACTCCCCAAGCCCTTTTGGCTCAATGGCAAGTGAGTTATTTTACATTCCTGTGGTCATGGGTTTGAACCCCCTCCTCCTCATTCACTAGTTGACTTTGGATATTGTGGGATTAATCCCACATTCACCACATGTTGGGAGATTACAATGTTTATATTGGGCTCAACCACTCACTAGTCCCATGGCTATGACCACGCCTTAGACTATTTTTTCTGCAACATTGGACCTCTGACACATTTTTTGAATGACCAATGGGTTGGGCTGAATTTTGAGGTGCCACGTAGGTGGTGGCCATTGAATGGTTTGTTTGGCATGCCACGTAGATGTGGCCTCGTGGATATTCATTTGAATGGATAAATTTACACGATGCATTATATGGATAAGGCCCTTCATGTGGGTGAGCTATAGATAATTCCAACTAGTGGGGAGTTGACCACCCTGCTATCATGGGAGATTGTTGAACGAGCCCTGCAGGTTATTCAGGTGCCTAGCTTGCTGAGCTAGTGAGTTAACTCTTCCTATACAATTCAATCCTTGGATTACAATATAATTTCCCTACAATAACAAAATCCCACATTCAATGTGCAAAATAACATATATATATATATATATATATATATATATATATATATATATATATATATATATTCATTACAATGGTAGCATAAATAATTGGTGGCAAATACAACCCTCCATACAAAAAGTCTATCGACCTAGGCTGAGGGCCTCCAACTAGAAAATATTAGGGCCCACCCATCTGAACACGAGTATCGAATACCAATGTCCAAAACCCATTTTTTTTGCTCAAATCCTCATGTTCCACTTGTCAACTTTTGATTGGTCCACTTGGTGGATGTGCACGTGCCCATGTTAGTAGACCTGTGTACAGTCTCTGAATTTTACCAGTTGACCAAAAATTTCAGCAGATGATATCTTGAACATACGATCTCTATTTTTAGATTTATTTATAGTAAAGGAAATATCTCAAAATTAAAATTGCACGTTGTTATGGTTTAGGGAGAAGTTGGAAACATATGAACTTAAAAATTTCCTCCAGATCACTCCTCCCCAAAAGGAAACTTACCCAACTAAACTGCTAATAGGTCCTCTACATATCACAACATATGAAACCCAATTTATAGCATGGTAAGTTTAAAAAGTTGCAGTATATATATATATATACACACACACACATCACATTACAGACAGTACACATACACACACATGGCACACATACTACAAAATGTTATGATCAATTGAAGAAGTGCCATAACTCATTTTTTGTTCACTGACTCCAAATCGCCATATGTCAACTATGAAAAATGTAACCTGCATCACAAATTTTTAGTGCAATAATAGTAACTACTATTTGTAACCAATTTTTACAATTACAAATATCTTAAGCCCAAAAATAAATAACTAATCAAATGTGCAAGAATCATGCATGGCCACAAAATTTTTGTATAATAATTACAATTGTAAACAATACCTACATGAGACATTTAAACATTTAAACAACAACACACTTTGAAATACAAATTTCCAAAAATAGACATTATAGTCATGCCTATTGAATCTGTATACTCTATTGTTGTCAAAAATAGAAATAGATGTTGTCATCTTACAAGTGAGAAGTATAATATGAGTATGATTAACCTTTCCCTTAGATCTTCCCTATAGGTGACACCATTTTTCCAATTTCAACGCAAATGAAAATATGGGAATTTTTTCCTTTTAACATTCATCAGATTCCCACAAATTGCTCTTAAAATAATGCATGTTATTTCATCATTTACAACTATACAAATATAAATCTATCTAAATTACATGAGTTATCATTATCCATATAAAAATAGAATGGGATCATCTGTGGATAATTTGAGTATAGATCCAAGGTTGATTCATTTTTAGTTGGTGGATTAAAAACATTTACCTTGTAACCCAACATGTTCTTACCATTCCTTGGATGGCTTGTTGGATGAAGTTTCCAGAAGTATTCAACCTTGTGTCCACTCATGTGACAATGAGTGAAATAATTCATCTTATCCATTTTCTGGGATGAGAAAATATTATTGATGTTTCTCTCCTGAAAGCTATGAGATTGTTTTTTCCCATTAAGCTCATCAGGAAACCACTTCTGCAAGAATGACTTTATCTTCCAACAAAAGGAAACAAAATGATTACGTAATCCACAACAAATGCAAGGAAAAGCATTCATCATTTTTTGTATATCAAAACCATATTTTTAAAATTGAAATATTGGATCCTTAAATGTTTTACAATTATTTCTAGTCTTATGATTATGATAAGAAAGTGGAGGTGAAATCTCATTACCTCTTTGCTAAATTTTCTTACCAAATTTATTTTGATGTATTAGTGGGGTATACACTTTTATCTCATAAGATCTTCTTCCTTCAAAATGCTTGGAGGATTCTCCAATTTCCATTCCCACACTAGGAAAATCCAAACCTTCATAACAAGGAAGATCCTTGACCTGGATTGGGTTAGATATACCTTGGTTTTTCTTACCAAGGAAACTTCCGTTAAATCCCATTTTATTTAACAATTTAGATCCAATACCTTTAGTATATTTTTCAAAAGATCCAAAAGTATCATTACCTGAATCCAAAATTGAATCTGAATGGGAAGAAGAATTAGAATCAAGTGGTGATAAAATTACAATGCATTCATCAATCATTGTTTTTGCATCTGAAGTTAAAGGTATTTCCTTTTACTTATCACCATTCTGCAACCTTACCAAGATCTCATCCTTGGTTTGCAAAATAATTTAGTCGAGCATTCTCATCTTCTAAGGAGTAATACATAGATCTCAAGAGATATTTCTCTTCCTATATCTGGTGATTGTAAGCCTCAATCTCATCGAGATTTTCTTATTTAGACATCTTTCCCATCATGAACCTCTACCTATTCAATCACACTAAACAAAATTCACAAACTGAATCAATCACACTATTAAATCATCCTTCTCTAATACCAAAAACTTGATCCATAAATAGTTTTCACCCCCTAGGTATTTAAAATTTATCCAAATACTTGAAAAAAAATTAAAATTGGTCAAGAGATTGATATGGATTCACTATAAACATGTTTTAAAATCCACTAATTTCAAATTCTCTTATGATCCAATTTCTTTTAGTAAACCAACTTTCAGTGATGAAGAGGAACAATTAAAATTCATTAACAACTGATATTATTTTTTTCCCAATTATGATCACAAATTGATTAAACAATGCATTCAATTTGATTTGTTCATCTAAAATTATATAGTGCATTCACTTTATTTTTTTGTGGATAAGTGATTCAAAAATTTAACTAAATCCATTTTTCTAGTTAATTGCCTTGCTTATTCAATTATTTATTCCCTTATTGAAATTAAAAATCTAATCATAAGAAGAAAAAAATAGAATCAAATAACTCCACAATTTATAACAAAGTTCATCCAGTTGGGATACATCTCTGGATTCACTTTAATTATGAATTTATTGTCATGCAAATGTGCAACAGGGAAATTGGAAGTTTCTAAGCATGACAACTATACCCTTGTGCCGAAATTTTCATGTTTTATCATTCTTAGGCACCCCAAGTCAAATTCATCAGTCTTTTCACCCCTATTTGATTTGAAATTGGTCCCCTAGGTGATTTTGGAAAGTCTATTCATTCTCACTAGGTTATTTTAGGGATTTTTGAAAAGATGTTATCTTCTAGTAGTATTGGGAAGGGATTTCATTGGCATTCCCAAGACTAGATCAACCCCCTAGAGTGGAATGGAAGGGAAAAATCAACATGGAGGTGAATGGAATACCTTAGAACATCAGGGAAATAATTTTGGAATGTTTGGGGAAGTTTTGAAATACTTGGAGCAGTCTGAGTAAAAAAAAGGGTTCACAAGCCTAGGTAGTACACAGACCTAAAATAACTGTCGGCCTTTAGAAGAAGATTTCAGGAGCTTCAGATGGTGTTAGAAGTAAAAAAATATATAGAAATAAGATTCCAAGACCTACACGATGGTGAAATCATTTTTTCACAACACCTTGCGCATAGTATTTTCAAGTAGTTTTTCTCAGGCACAAGTGGAGTCTCAAATCATAAATCTGATTTTTCATGTATCAAATGGTTCAATATAGAAATTATACCCTCACCATTGGATTCAAAATTCCATTTTCATTCAATATCATATAAATTTTCACCAAGAAATTCCAAGTGGATCTCAAGTTATCATCGTTCCAAGTTACCCTCTCAAAGGAAGTTCAAGAGTTAGTCAATTTACGAGAGGACACATGTCAGCACCAGGATCCTAGCAGGATTTCATGTCCCCGACATCCCTGAGATCAGGTACACCAACCTTGTAAAAATGTGTCCAACCCCCATGTGACCTTTGGGACCCTCATATGGCTTTCAAACTTGATAGTTCAGTCATTAGGTGCAATTTTGGAGCTCAAATCCCTTGTCACCCGGATCAAAGACACATGTCAACTCTAGGATTTCCATGAAAAATGATGTCCCTCATGTTCCTCATAGGTTAAGGACATAAGACCTTGGAAAATTCACCCATCCCTCGAGGAGAGAGTTTTGGTCACCCATGTGACTTGCTTCTAGCCCCTTAGTGCTTTAAACCTAATTTTTTAGCATTCATCCCCTGCCGTCAAATCAAGGACATGTGTCACCTCTAGGATTTCCATGCTAATTTATGTCCCTCATGTATCCCTTTAAGGTGAGGGGACATCAGGGACAAGAAAATTCACCCAGCTCTCTCCCCCCATGTTTTTAAAAATTCAAAATTTTGACATGTTTCCCTACTTCTAACTACTTATACTCCCATGCACAGCCATACATAGATTCTTCCTCTGCAACTTTCTTCCATAACTCCACCATTGCAAATAACTTAGAAAAGGTCAAGAAAGGAACTAAAATACCTTTCCCATGGTGATAATAAGGTCTCAAAAGGAATTTTCATCAAGCTAAGAAGGAGAAACAAAGAACAATGAAGAAGAGAACAATAAAATCTTAATAGCCAAAAACTAGAAAACTGAACAAATCTTACAATCCAGTGCATGAATCAATGAACCATTTGTTTCTATTTATTCCTCTTTCTAAGACCATCAAAAAAATACCTTCAAAATCTCCTCTCATGTGACAAAGCATCCACAATGAAGAAATCTCCTTTCCGTCTCAACGAAGAAAGAATTGGGTTTTCGCATCAAACCATTGGACGAAACGAAGTAGAATTGCACATGAAGCATCAGAAGAAAAAAATCACATCAAAAATATAATTTTTTTCACAAATGGAGGAAAAAATAGACCTGTAATTTTGAGGTCGATTAATGGTTGTTGCGTCCAGAAGCACTGCAAGGTCCAAAATTTGACAGTTTAAAATCTCCTGGACTATTAAGCGGGTGGGTCTGAAATTTTAGAGGGGAGATATTGGGGAAAAAAACCATATCAAAAAACTTTGTTCCATGTCAATTTGACATCCAGAAGCCCACTTTCTAAAAATAGCATGTTTCCTGCATAGATAACTATTATTTTAGGAAAGTTAGTAACATAAGAACTCACAAAGAAGATAGAGACATTAGAGGTGTACTACAACTAAGAACTCATCGAAACATGCATTTTTGGCACGTATTAAAAATAGTAACTCGTCCCACGGGAGCCTACTAAAAACAAAAATTTGATCCAAAAGGAGGGAGGAACTCAGGGAGAGAGGGAAATCAAGGTCACAACATCTAATTGAGATTTGGGGAAGTCACTTTTTCATACTTACTAAAAAAATTAAGTTGTCATTATAAGGAAATCATGATGTAGAAGTGGATGGGACAGAAGCTGGTAAAACCCTTCACCTGCAAGTATGAGATAGAAGATAGTGATTTCTTATACATGGACTTGGATGAACTAAGAACTCACATGACATCCAGAGACCTAAATAAGATCAAAGGTAAGATATTCACAAGTGTCTTGTTCACTGTTATAGGACACCTAGTGTCTGTCCAAAGTCATGACTTGGTCCTATCCTACTCTCACCACTATGATCCTGAAACAAGAACCATTCGAGCTAAAAATGGTATATCGATGGTGGTCATCAGCCCTAGAACCATCTCACTTTCTCTAAAAATACTGACATCACCTATCATGGTCGTCATCTCAAGGATAGAGGCTTTCATGATTGGTAAATTATGGATGCATACATGCACGGGGTTGTGCTAGGGTCGTGGTTAAAAAATGGGAGAAATCCCTCAAGAATTCTTAATAATATTCCAAGGTGTGAGTTCCAAGAAGGATATTTGGATGTCATAATTCTCCTCAGTAGAGTAATGGGAAAAGCAAGCACAAGATACTTCCAAGACTAGATAAGCCTTTTCATCCTGACATTGACAGAAGGAAAATAGAGAATTGACTGGGGATAGATCATTAGTGACAATATCCATCTGTAATTTCTCCAAGTACCCATGATGAAGAAGTTCCACATGACTTCTTACTTGGTCTACCTCCTCACTAGCTCAAGATCATTCAAGGGATTTGCTTTCACACAAAATGTTACCTCCAAGGTGCCTGTGTTTGAGAAACTTCCATAGATGGTGATGGAGGAAAGCCATAGGAATTACACTCACATGAACAATGCATTGACAATGTACATAGCCCAAAACTTGGAAGGAGACTTGGAAGCTAGGATGTCATCACAAGTGGTGTCCTAGATCAAGAAGTATTTCATATAATTCTCGACATTCTCCTACTTGCGAGTTTTTGGCTTCAATCAAGCACGATTAAGGCTACATAAGTACCTTAGTGACCAAATTGTATTGTTCGAGCTCTACTGACAAATAATTTAGGTGAATAACAGGCTCATAAGTAGGAAGAAGAATTTGATTCCATTTCCTATCTTTCTTGAGATATTCACATGTAAGAGTTCAAATAACGCAACTCATCTGGAGGTTAATTTTGCTCATTTGACTCTACATTCCTACATGACTAGGCATAAATTTAATGTCCAAGAAGATGTTGACTCTTTCCATGTCCTGGAACTACAACATGAACCAAAATTTGAGGATTACTGGGCCAATTGCATAGATGAATTTGAAGTGCGTAAAAGGGATCTTATGAGGATGACAATCAATGAAATGAATAAATTCAATTTATCCTGTTATGAAGAGATTCTACAAGATGATGGGACAGAGATGTATGATCCTAAGTAAGCAGCAGCCAAGATTTCCCCTATACCTCCAATAAATTGGTATGTTCACGAATCAGGAGATATATTGGAGCAGAATGAGAAGGTCATGAGGAGAATGAGAAATTGGTTTCAGAAAAAGAGAACCATGATCATCCAGTCATGAGGAGTTCTTATGATTAATAAGCAAGCCTCACATTAGTTATCTTCAAAATTCATAGAGGTGACTTCTAGTTCTAAAAAATTTGGAGCAAGATCAACAAGAAAGGCCGTAGAATTAGAAACTTCTCCCCATGAGAAGACACCAAAGAAACTCAGAGTAGAAGAAAACTCATTTGCATCACTACTAGAGAAATATTTGATGGTATAAATGTAGGAAGATGGCAAAGTCACAAGTGGATGAAGAACACATGGTTCAAGATTCAATCTTCAAGATCCAAAAGGAGGTTTCCCCTCTTGATGACACTCATGCCTCTCTCATTTAGGATTTTCCTCCTCCTTCAAAATAGGATACCATTGGTGCATCTATCATTGAACCTAAGTCTGATGAGATGTTCCCTTGGATGCATGAAACAATTGTCCCTGACACTCGTACTATGCAAAAAGTGGAGGCCCTTGATCTATCAACAATTATCTCATTTTCCAAAGAAAAAAGATCAAGGAAGCTTGTACATATAGCCTCACGATTCTATAGTGGGGAAACAGGTAATCAATAAATCGAAATAGCTCAGCCTAAAGTAATCAAGCCAGTGGATGAGATGACACCAGCTGACTATGAAATGAGCACAATTCAACTGGGACCAAAAACTCATGAAGAGTATTTTCACATGTATCAAAAATCTTCTGCTCGCATGGTGGCAAGAAATAAGGATTATAAGAAGAAAATTGATGAACTTAAAGAGTAGGTGTGAACTTTGTCATTCTATGTGCAAAATCTAGTTGATCCTAATGCCACAACAATTCCCACTGAGGAATTTGTTACCATTGGTAGACTCAATCCAGAATCCATTAGGAAGACACATGAGTTCACAATACAAGGGTGAGTGAATAATGAATGGATCAACTCAATTTCCAAATAAGAGAAGTATGTGCTTCAATAAGCAGTCAAAATCTTCACTTATATGTGTGTAATAATAGATAAGATGTGGAAACTTAAGAATGACTTGGAGAAAGAAAGGGACTATTGGGAACCTTTGGGCCCAATAGTAGAAGAAATTAACAACACTCGTTGTTAGGAGTTGACTGACAGGAAAATATTTGAAACTCCCTCAGAAGACTTGTCACGTGTGTGGGAGGGCCTTGGAAATTAGGTTTGAGGCACTCAATCAAACCATCACAAAGCTGGGGGAAAAAGAGGAACAAGCATACAAAATGTAGGATAGTGTAAATCAAAAAAATTAGATGTTTGGAGTTCCTGTAATGGGTGAAGATGTAACTTTCGATGATTTGATTGGTCCATTTGAAGAACACGTTGAGAAAGAGGTAGGTAACCCATCATCCTTCACTAAGGATACCCTCGAATTCCTCTTAGATATTTAGGCCTCCATTGCACTTATCATAGAGAAACATTCATCATGGTTCGAGAAGTGCAAAGACATCAACAGTGAGGCTGATGGATGGATAGAAACTTTGAGCTATGCTCACATTTCTCATGCTAAAAAAGTGGAGCCTGTAACTACTCATTTTAGAAAAGAGCTTGGGGGAAAAAAGACCTTCTCAGGAGCACAAAGTGGAATCTAGTCAAGGAGTGAGATCAAATCCACTGCAGTGGATCATCCTTCCACATGATTCTTCTTTTTCCTTCTTCTTCCTCTTCTTTCTCTCTCTCTTCTCTTCTCACACAACACTCTTTTTCTCTTCAATGTTATATTTTTGTGTTAAGGTTTGAACTTTTTAATATGAATTAAGTGACTTTAGAAATATAATGTGACTTTAAGCCGCCTTGCTATTATAAAAGGGACTTAAATATTTAAAGTGGAATATGAATAGACTTAAGTCATATTAAGGTATTCGAAAAGCCACCGGGAAGATTAAGAGTCACCTCTAGTTCTATAAATTGTAACAAACTCCTCATTTAAGCTTCTTATGAATTTTGCTTCTTAGATGTTGGAGTTGTTTTTTGTGAATTTGTGAGAGAGATATCCTTGTGAAGAGAGTAAGAGATACCAAGTTTCTTCCATTTCTCCTACGAAAAAATGTCTTCTAATTCCCACACTATGTACAAATTTTTCTTGAGCTTCAATAAAGGAAGAAGGAATTTTAGCCTCTTTGATTGAGAAGTTTATTGACCAATACTTTATGTTCATTAAGATCTATTTAGTCTTTTTGTTGTTTTGTAGATATGTTTTCTTCTGAAATACAAGTGCATGTAATGCAACTTCTGGCTAGTGTGTGAAAGTCTCTAATTTTCTACTTGCAACATTAGTTTCTCCTTTCTAAATATTCTGACTCCCCTTTCCTACCTTCATAGAAAATTCCTCCATCGTAGATACCTACAAGAATTTTCCGCAAGGTCAATGGAGTGCTCCTATTGGATCCCTGACTGAAAGGCCACCAGGATAAAACTCATATTTTACTCATGCATGAATGTACGGTAGCTACACCAGTTAAGTAGAGGGACTTAGACTCCTATAGCATTGGCAAGATAACCACAAATTTTTCCCCAACAATTTTTCTCGCCAACAGAATCGATATTTTAAAAATTACTTGAAGTACAATTTTTACTTCTAAAGTTAATAATAGACCTTTGTCAATTGTAAATGAGTTGCTTCCAATTTGTATAACTCTACAATTTGTCAGAAACATGTTCTCAAATCCATTCATGGCTCTACAAGATCTCCATAGTGTGTTCTCCGTGCAACTGAGCCAGAAAAACCCCTATACTAGGAAAAGTGTAACACTTCATGGAAAAATGATGACATCATTGTCTTTGTCTCTGAATTATGAGAAACTCTCCAAATTCTAGTTGAAGTCCCAAAATGACTCTAAGTGCTTAAAAAATTAAGATCTTTACAAACTACCTATTCTTCCTTCTACACAGTCACAAAGCAAATTGTGTTTAAGTAGAGGAAATATAGCTTTATAACTCACCAATCCCTTGTGGCTTAGTGGCGAATGGGTTATTTTGCATTCCGATGGTCGTGGGGTTGAACCCCCTCCTCCTCATTCACCGGTTGACTTTGGATATTATGGGATTAATCTCACATTTACTGCACATTGGGAGGTTATGATGTTTATATTGGACTCAACCACCCACTAGTCCCATGGTTGCGGCCACACCTTAGACTATTTTTTCTACCATGTAGGGCCTCTGACTCATTTGTTTGAAAGACTAATGGGTTGGGTTGAATTGTGTGGTGCCACGTAGGTGGCGGTTGTTTTGTGGTTTGTTTGGCATGCCATGTATATGTGGCCTCATGGATATTTGGTTGAATGGATAAGTTTGCACATTATGTTATATGGATAAGGCCCTTCATGTGGGTGAGTTGTAGATAAGGCCAACAATGGGGAGCTGACCACCCTACCAAGTTAGGAGGTTTTTGGTCGAGCCATGTGGAATATTCAGGTGCATGGATCACCAAGCTAGTGAATTAACTTTCCCATACAGTTCAAACCCTGCATTACAATATAGTTTATATGCAATAACAAAATCCCACATTCAATGTGCAAAATCACATAGTGGCATATATATACAGAGTTATTATAATGGTAGTATGAATAATTGACGGAAAAGACACTCCTCCATACACCCAATTTTTTTCTCAAATCTTCATGTATCACTTGGTCGATGTGCACGCATCCATGTCAACAGACTTGCGCACAGTCCCTGAATTCTTCCAGTTGGCCAAAAATTTCAGCGGTCGATATCTTGAGCATACGAGCTCCATTTTCATAGTTCTTTATATTAACAGAAATATCTTAAAATGATCTTCCACACCAAAATGATTTGGGGAGAATTTGGAAACATATGAATGTAGAAATGTCCTCCAGATCACATGACGAGCCAAAATCCAAGTCAACATAGAGCCAATTCAGGGGCGAGTAGAATTGAAGAGATGCAAAGGAATCATAGAACAACGAGCTGCAAAGAGACACTGGTGAGCAGGATGGGCTAGTTTGGTTCCTAGCTTGGTTAGTTGGGTCTGAATTGGGTCTAAAGGGAACCAAACACAATCTCCAAACACTGAAAAACTACACTTCAACCTAGAATTCTCTATTGAACCTACACATACACACCTAAAAACACTACAAACACACCTGCAAAACCAAACACACAACCAAAAAAACCAAACCAATCATAATACCTCCAAGTATAAATGAAATAAATGAATAATAATTATGAATCTTGAACATGAAACCAAGAGTAGTAGGCTTCGAAATGGAGGAATCTATATTATTTGACTTGGTCTAGTGCTTCAAATACATAGTAGTGGTTGTTATAAATTAATTTTAACTTATTTATCAAGACATAAGATAGCCTTTAGTGTTTTGGAGTGATATTTATAATAGTATCTTGTAAGAGCTCCATGTGAGTTATAAAGTGACATTGGCTTGCTTATATAGCCTTTATAGGTTAACTATTATGATAAGGTCATCCATATGAAGATGAAATTACATAATAAATATATTTGAATTAAAATCAGTTTCAAAAGATAAGAAGGGGAAGGACCGTATTAGTTGGCCAAAGATGTAAATAACTTATCCTAACCAAACTCTATAGTGTTTGATTGGAAACATGTAATGCAAAACATAAAGTTGTGGAGTGATGTTGAGGGACGATTTACTACTTTGGTTAATTAATATTTCCTAATTTTTTTGAAAAAAAAGAGTGTAGAGATGAGTAAGTTAACGAAGATATAATGAGATGTATGGATTATACTCAAAATTTGAGTATTTGTGATAGCAAATAAGTATATCTAAGCTTGTTATTACCAAATGATAATTTACCAAATTTAAGTGTCTATAGTTTTGTAAATACTTCACTACCATATCCAACATTTTTTTTTTCTTAATCCCAATAAAAGATGGGGTTTCTACATCATCACCACGTTCAATGTAGTTAAAAATTATCTCTGTCCTTGTTTCACCTAATTCTAGAGCGTTTCTTTGAATATTGACGAAATAGATAGTGATAAATGGGCTAGGAGGAATACATATTAAAGCTGGTTAAAGGTTGTTGTGTGCGTATGACTTCTTGATCCATAACTGATCATGAGATCTTCCTTTTGGATAGGAGGAACTACCTAAAATAGAAAACAAGACCACCAAATAGAAGTTAAACAGTATATGTAGTGGACTGCCTAGCATATACTAGATCTGGGAAGCATGATACTCCCTAGAAGGTTGTCAATCCACTATTTAAAACAATTCAATGTTAACAATAAATAAAACCATACTGTAGTTAAAATGATTTAGGTATTTCATTCAATTAGAGTAAGCAGATTTACTCACAATAGGCTAGGCTATGATTAAATTTGAAGGTCAAGGTCTCTATCAGGGTACTGGTACTGGTCAGGGTCTAATTCTGGGTTGTTTTGGGTATTTTGTGGAGATTTTAGGCTCTGTTCTTGGTCTGAGAGTAAAACACAAAGACCGACATCGGTTTGGTATGATAGATGTTGATTTAAGTGAACTGCTAATAGTTTTTGGTAACCAGTGTCGGTATGGTCGAGGTAGAGCAAAACTTAATAAAATCTTGGTATGATGACAAATCTGGGGCTAAATGGAAATAGAGAGGGAAAGGGTGAGGTCTATGTAGGTCTTAGGTGTTCTCAGGGGTAGTTATTAGTAGGATATGGGTAATTTAATGTTGTGGGTGAAGGAATGATCAAGCTCGTATGAAGGTAAATGATGGGTGCATGGGAATACAAGTAGAACTGATAACAGAAGTAAAAGAGTCTATTAAAATAAAAATGGATGAATGTTGGTTAATAAAACACTTATTGTTGTATGAGCTTGATGGATGGATGGCAATGGCAATTGATCAGATGGATGGAGTTTGATGTGGTGATGGTGCTTCCCCATATACTCCCATGAATGCAAATGACTCTGTGATTGTTTCTGATGTTGAGTGTGGATGCTCTGATGCATGTATGAATGTTGGTTCTACTTGCATACATCCCTGGTTTCATCCCTTGTTCTCATAAAATGTGCCACCCTTGAAATAAGGTTATTTTGGGGTATAAATGGTAACCGACGATAGTTCTAGTCTAACTAGTGGTGGTTTAGGGTAACTGTTGTAAATATCTCCCCCCCGGGTAGATATAGACAACAGAAGAATATGGAAATCAAAGAAACTCAGAGCCCGATTTTAATTGCGCCAAGGCACAGGTAAAGGGCGCATGAAAATGGATGTCGACATGAAGATAGATGCACTAAGGCACAGGTAAAGGGTGCATGAAAATGGATGTCGACATGAAGATAGATGCACCAAGGCGCAGGTAAAGGGCGCATGAAAATGGATGTCGACATGAAGATAGATGCGCCAAGGCGTAGGTAAAGGGCGCATGAAAATGGATGTCGACATGAAGATAGATGCACAAGGTGCAGGTAAAGGGCGTATGAAAATGGATGTTGACATGAAGATAGATGTGCCTATGGCATAGGTAAAGGGATGTTGACACACACACAGATGCGCTAAGGTGCACCTTCAGGAGGCGCAACATTTTGAGCACTGACAGGAAGCAGACCCTGGCGCAGATATTCAGATGGCCATAACTTTTGACTGGGAGCTCAGATTCATGCAAGGTTGGACTTTTTGGAAATCTTATGAGGTCCTCTATCCAACTACGACTGGATGTCTTTAATTGGGTGAGAAAAAATTCTTTAAAATGCAGAATACAGTTCGCCACTTTTTGGGTTCGCTAGGGTTCTCACCTACCACCATAATGAGATGAATTAAATACAACCTAGGGTAGTTGGGGTAGATTTGGATTTCCTCTCTCTTCCCTCTCTCATTCTTCTTATAAATTGTAAGGAGGGGATTCTTTCTAAAGGTTGGACATTTTTGTTTTACCCCTCCCTTCTTCTCTTTGGCAGGTGAACTTGTGGAGTAAAAACCACCCATTTGAAACTGTAATGCAACTTTGCCTCTTGGCATTTTGCAATGTGTTGTATCAATCTTTGGATAAAATTAATGCATGTCTATGGATGATTCTCAACCCTCTCTATGTTCATTTGCATTCTCCTGATCTTTCACTATGAATCTGGTTATCTGTGCATGATCTTGCATTACGTTTTTTATGGTTTGTGTTTATTGGCAAGACAGGTGTTCTTCATTCCTCGGCGCATCACCTTTGTAGTTTAGGTTTTATTTTATGCATTTTCTGATTTCACAAGGTCCCACACTTAGGAAAAGCTCCATGTTATGCAATCGCACTGAGAGTCTCAACCCATCGAGTTGCAGAGTCCCAGGGGTGCTGTGATTCACCACCAACAGTAACCAGCGTCAATTAGGGTGGGATTTCCTAGGTTTACTAAAATGGGCAGATCCCCTTGATTTTCTTGGATCTCATTCATCTTTCTCTGTGGATTAAAATATAAACTTCCCTTTTAACAGGCGGGAATATGGTTAGAGGGAATGTAGGCTTTGATTTTTAGGGTTTAGGTAGGTCTTAGTTAGTTATGGCAACATACTAAGAATAGGTCTTAGGGTGAGGTGGCTAGATAAGGTGTATAGGTGAGGTGGTGGTGTGGGCATTATCCCAATTAGGATATTTAAATAATAGATATTATGAGATCATGAATTAATTTAATTAAATTAATATTAGATTTGGATGAAAGGGGCCATGGTTAGGTGAGAGTGTTCACATTTGTTATTTGTCGAGGGACCAAGGGGAGTGTGACCCAATTTTGGTGTCCAAATTTTTCCCTTTTTGTTACATAGCTTGTATTGGTAAGTGACGCTAAGAAAAATAAGATGTGGTTGCCCCATGTGTGGGTGAAGGTGATCCCCCTCAAACTAGAAACTGATGAGGTAGAAGGCAGAATTAGTGAGTGTTTTGATAAAAGGTGAATGTGATGATGAGGAAGGTGGGAAATGGGGTAAAAAGAGGTAAAAGGTCTAATCAGGTAATCCAGGTAATGGGTTAGGGTCAAAGGTAGTAACAATCAAATGCATGCACACATATAAACTGTAGCACAGTACCAGGTTGAAGAGTAGGCAAGCTCTACATTTTCTAAGGTCGATAGGTTTATCCAAATAAGGTTGAGGTGATTCCGATATCCAAAGTATAGGATATGGTTAGGAAACATGATGCAAGTTAGGTGCAGGAACGTTTAGGTATGTTTCGGTACACCAAGGGTTGGGTCAGTATAAACGGTCAGGACAAGAGGCAAGGTAATGTTAGTATAGAAATCAAAAAGGGTAACAGAACCATAAGGTATAGCAAGCACATGAGGTCACAGGTCACTAGCAATGTTCTAGTTCTAAGTAACTAGGTCATGGCATGGGTAGGTCTGAGGTTTGTGTAAAATAATGAGTCTCCAAATGAGGATGAGGTGAGGTAGTGAATGATGAGGTTAGGAGGATAAAGTGGAGGGTCCAAGTTAGGTATGGGTGAGGTAAAAAGGATGCAGGTCACCAAATTAGGGTTAGGGGAGGAAAAGGACTAAGCAGGATGATTGATTATGGTTTGAAGGAACTGATGTCGGTCACAATGGACCTACCACTATAAGCTAGGGCACAGGACCAATGTCGGTCAACATAAAACTGCCGCCAATCAAGTTGGGTAGGTTATAAAAAAGGAAAATTCTACTTTTTTACGAAATCATTTATCACTTGCCCAATAGGAGAAAATGGCAGGTGAGAGAGAGAAAGGTGGAAAGCATCCATGCATAATAGAGAGCTGAGTTGGCGAGTGGTGTAGCGTGTGATTGGCAGTCGATAGGTGGGTCCATGAGATCGGATTGGGTGATTCGGTTGGTTGGAGGTGCAGAGGTTGATTGGGTGATGGCAGAGGTAGGATAGGGATCAGGTGGACCCCTAGTGTAGTGGCCCAACATGCCACCATGGCAATGGCAGCATGATGAGGTAAGAATCAATCCCTTTCTTTATTTTGTGAGTTAGATTGGTTTAGAGGTCAGGTGGGGAAAAACAGGTTTGGGGGGAAATGAATTTTGAATTTGTGGGAGGGAAAAATTGGGTAAAATAGGAACGGGGGGCTGATTGGGTGAAGGAGGGATGAGGAAGCGTGGAGGGGGGATTTTAGTAGGATTGGGTGGGTAGAAGGGAGAGAAAGGAAGGTTTCAAGAAGAGGGGGTTTTTGGGCGTTGTGGTTGTTGCGGCAACAGTGACTATCATCGGTTGAGGATTAGCCGATGTCGGTGGTAGCAAACCGGTATCGGTCATAGAAAAAGGTGACCGATGTCGGTTTATGGGGGATCGGGGTCAGTTACAAATAACTGGGACCGGCCATGACTTGGGGAAAAAAGGGGTCAAAAGTGCCCTAGGTTGGGTGGGTGAGATAGGTAGTGGTAAGTAGGAGATGTTGAGAGGAAAAAATCATAACATAGTTAAGGGGTAGAAAGAGGTAAGGGTGAATGATAGTAGGTTAGGGTTGGGGTGGGTAGATAGAAGGTGGGATACGAAGGTAAGGAGGCTTAGGGAAAGAGATGTAGGGTGGTAAGTATAGGTGAGGTCTCGAGAGTGATTATGGGTATGATTAAGGTGTAGTAATGTGATGTTTTGCTAGATGCAGGCAAGAGATCAACTGACGATGCTAGATAGGGTGTCACCCTTGCTCATGGTATTTTGTGGGGCTGCAACAGGTTACGAGTGGAGGCATGTCACAGATGTGGGCCTGAGTGGGGTCAGACACTACCAGCATGTAGTCTGGCAGCTGAGCTTGATTCTTTAATGGGTATTTTGCACTTTCAGATGCAGAGGGTGGGAGATTCCCATGATCACTAATGTGTGTGTTGCATGATATGATGATGGACATGACCTATTTTGCATAGGTGCCAACATTCCTGGTGTATTTGTATAGAGAGTTATGGGTGCATGGGTGGCTCCGCAGGTTCATCTTGTGCTACACATTTATTCTTCACTATTGGGCCTACGAGCACATTTTGTGTGTTTGTCTGATTGGTATGCCCTAGGTGAATGCATTCAAGTTGGGTTTGGTTCAAGTAAGCTACAAGAGATGGGTGCCTGTGATTGGAGAGCATCGATCAGATATGGCTACTCATGATGTAGCATACTATAGGTGGTTACTAGAGGGATTGTCTGGTGTGGACATTATTTGGAGACCGTATGTGGGTTATCCCTCATATAGACAAATGGTTGATGAGCTAGACGACTTACATCTACTTAGGTGGATAGAGGGGCACTATGTCGGAGAGCATGAGATGATTCCTGTAGATAGAGTCAGATGGTAATTTGGGCTGTCATAGGACATACCTCCACCCTTCCCATAGTACTGGAGAGATGATGTAGATATACCATTTCTTCTACCATGGCCGACAGTACCTATAGGGAAGGAAGAGCAGGTGATAGACCGAAGGATTAATGATGCCAAGGTGATGGGTAGATATAGATAGTGGTGGGCAATTAATTTACGAGCAGTACTGTCTAGGCCACGGTAGCAGACTTAGCCACCATGACCTTTCATAGAGATGCCCTACAGGAGCATGTGGCGACCTTGATTACACAGTTGGGGATGGTACAGGTGTAGTTGGCATGTTCAGAGGCAAAGGTGGCCGCTTTGCATGCATAAGTGGTCAGTCTATAGGCTCAGATGGCCTAGAGTGGAGATGGAGATGGTGCTAATGATTAGGTAGCCATCTTAGAAGTGTAAGTTATAGGTTTGCATGGCCAATTGGCCACTACACAGGCACATATTGATGCCTTACAAGCCCATATTTAGGCACAGGGTGCGAGGCCAATGACACCACCACATGCACTGGGACAGGGTCCCATAGGACAGGTACAAGGTCAAAGGCCAATGGGGCCACCACAGACAGTACCCATATCCAGATTGTGGGATTCCCTAGGTGAGGCCAAGTATTATCAAGACCAGCAGATGGCGGAGGGGATAGATTTTCTATCCTATAGAGAATACAGGGCACAACAGGCATCGAGTGAGAGGACCAGATCCTGTACCCACAGCATGGTGAGCATAAGGGCCATTGATCCCTAAGATAGGATCAGGGTGAGGCCACCAGTTCACAGAGACCAACCCTAGGTGATGTAGCATCAAGGACCCAGCCATGACCCATGGCAGGCAGTGAGATGTTATCAAGCCACCGGACAGGATCCAAGAGGGAGGAGAAGATGGGAGAGACTGATATGGAGGATATCTAATAAGATGATGCCTGATGCATGGCCCTCCATTTTGATGTATTTATTCATTTTTAATTCATACTGGCTTACGTGCCAAAGAGAGTGAGGATGTATATGAGAGTTTGTGCATTTTTTATCATATACTGGCCTGCGTGCCAAAGATGGTGAGGTTGTATATCAGATTTTTTTGTATTTTTAATCATATACCGGCCTATGTGCCAAAGATGGTGAGGCTGTATATGAGAGTTTTTATACGATGTATATTATTTGGTATCAGTGTATATTGTATGGATATATAGATTTATATGATGAGATGGATGATTTGGTATGATGTATACACGGTTGAGGTTATCTTGCTATTTTGATTTATATATGTGATGGAAACTAAGTAGTGTAGGCATTGTAGAGCTAGGTCATAGGCATGGATCAAGTCAGGTTTTTTTTCATTTAGGCATGGATTGAGTCAGGTTTAGGCATGGATGGAGTCAGGTTTAGGCATGGATGGAGTCAGGTTATAAGCATGGATTGAGTTATGTTTAGGCATGGTGGAGTTTGTAATTCCTTAATTTGTGTAATTAATGATGATATGAGTCATGTTAAGATGTTTTATAGTAACATACATGATAATGCTAAAAAAATGGAAGACATAATGAATGTATGAATGATGATGATAAATATGTGAAGCAATTTGTTGTTTGTTTGGTTTAATTTCCAATTATTGATAAAAAAGGAAACTAAGGTAGAATGTGACTTAGGAAAAGGGAAGGGGAATTGGTTAGGGTACAAAGTAGCTGAGCTAACCTCCAAGAGCCCTATGCCCTTGGAGTGCTACCTACATAACCCCGTAAAAAAGGGACCTCAGGCCGATGTAGTTCTCCCATAAGCTAGGGAAAAATGAGAGGAAGGATGAAAATGAGTTGGTAGGTTATAGGCATGATTGAGTCCAGGTCTATTAGGCATTGGTGAATTGTGGGCACATTAGTATGGGTGATGTTGAGTTTATTGATTAGGATAAAGAATAAAATTACCCAAAGATAAGTGTCAAGGATCTAGTGTTGGATAAGATGATCAAGATGTAATGAAGAAGGTGAAAAGATAAGAGGAAGAAAGAAAGCCACCTAATTGGTAAGGATCATAACAGGTGGGTCATACCTTAGATAGGCTGATGAATGTAAGACCCTAAAGAAATTACATGATTTATTATTCTAAAGGGGAAGAATAGTCACATGATCACAAAATGTCACGGCTCCAACAAGTCCCTTGAGGAGGTAGGAAAGGAAGGTGCAAATGGTGAGAGGGTGAAAAGTGGTTAGTTTATATGGTATGAGTTAGCATGCCTTTTTGGCAAGAGATCCAAGATCACAATGAGCATGTCCATGAAAAAAAAAATCTATTTTCGACGTGTATTTGAGATAGACTAATCGATGCAGGAAGTTTATATGGGATGAGGAAATTAACTCCTTGAGGTCTTCACGAAGCTGATCGATGCAGGAAGCTTCATATTCTCTTCTTCTTCTCTTTTTTTTTACATAGTTGTCCTTTGAGGGAGCAATCTATTTACAACAATGATGTAGAGAGAAAGATGTCCTTTTTTAGGGAGTCATATTTTTATTGGAAGTTTGACTCAAGGTGTTGAATCCCGTGTGAGGAATTTTAAGTCATGGACAAGACTAAGGTGAAGAATTGAATTCTTTCTTAGAAAGTAAGGTGGAACAACCATGGGATCTCATCTAAAATTAGACAAAAATTATCCATGAGAATCACTCCATGTGCAACATCATGGTACACATATTTAATAGAAGATAAAAAAGTGATAGGTACACACATGATTCTTATTTAATCATTGGATATGGCATAGTGAAAGGAGGGAAGTGAATGGCACTCAAGGGACAAGCATGAAAAGAGGAAAAAGGTGAGGTAGGATTGAAAGTTAACAGTAGAATGGTCGAAGATGCAAGGCATTAAGGGGGCTAAGATTCTGGTTTACTTTCTAGTGAAGATAAACGATAAGCACTTGATCTATAAGTATGATTTACGATGTATGTTCCAAGCCAATTAGGAGAAAAATTTCCCCGTTTACTTTTTTCTACTTTGGTTACATGTTTATTTTCTTTCAGGATAAGGTCACTGACTTGGAAGGTTTGTTCATGGACACATTTTTCATAGGCACGTTTGATACGTTTTTAGTAAACTTGAAGATGGTCAAGAGCATTAAGACGGCGTTCGTCTAATAACTAAATTTGTGCTAAACAGTCCATGTGAAAGTCATCATCATTTAGCATATCATGGAGAGAA
Source organism: Taxus chinensis (assembly GCA_019776745.2). NCBI lineage: Eukaryota > Viridiplantae > Streptophyta > Pinopsida > Cupressales > Taxaceae > Taxus > Taxus chinensis. The sequence goes on along the minus strand of CM034149.1, from coordinate 246,388,104 downwards.
ATTTTAAGTGAGGGAATCTATATTTCGAGAGGCAAAACAACCTCTATATCGTAAACCAAATAAAAAGGTGTGGCAGCAATGGAAGTGTGAATACTAGTGTGATACGCCCACATGGTGAAAGGAATGTGTGTATGCTAGTCCTTCCCAGTATCGTTAACCACTTTCATGAGAATTTGGTTCATGGTTTTATTAGTGGATTCGTCCTAGCCATTGGTTTGTGGGTAATAAGGTGATGAGAAACTTAGTTGAATACTGAAGGCATCACAAAGTTTCCATAAGGTTTTATTTTTGAATTGTTTTCCGTTATCAGTGATGAGGCAATGTGGAACACCGAAGTGAAAAATGATGTGATGATTGATGAACTCACATATTTTCTTAGCTTTTGTGGAGATGAGAGGTATGGCTTCAATGCATTTAGTGTAATATTTGGTAGCAGTGATTATCCATTGATGTCACTGGGAAGAATGGGGATTAATCTCTCTGATAAGATCTAAACCCCATTGAGAGAAGTGCCAAAGTTCACGGGTGACCTGTAAGGCATGACTGGGTGTATGATGAAGGTTGGAATGTTGTTGACATTTTACAAAACATTTAACGTAATCATAACAATCATGGTTAAGGATCAGCCAATAATAGCCTAGACAAAGAATATGCTTAGCAACAACAAGCCCACTAAAGTGACCTCCACATATGCCATCATGAACTTCCTTAATGATATAAGGAATTTTAGAACTTGTAAGGAACCGTAGGAGAATACCATCAAATCCACGCTTATAGAGAATACCACCCATGATGATGTAATGAGAGACCCTTTTAAGAAAGGCATGTTTTCCATTACGAGTAAGGTCGGGAGGTAAGATGGAGAGGGAAAGATAGTCTGAGTATTGTTTATACTAAAGGTCACTTGGGTCAGGAGCTACAGTTCCAATAGAGTAAACTTCACAAGGTAAATAAGAGGGTGATTGGAGTCTTTGTATAGTGACAAAGATTTTAGAATCAGTGGGCAAAGTGGGTATTTGGGAATACAATTAGGCCATGGTATCTACAAATTTGTTAGTAGAATGGGGGATGGTTTGAAGGGCGTAACGGTCGAAGGTGGTCAAAAGTATGTCCACATGATGCATATACTTTTGAATTATCTCATTACGACACTGGTATATACCATTGACTTGGTTTATGACCAAATGAGAATCACCAAAGATGTTGATTGACTTAACATATAAGGCATAGGCAACCTGGAGACCCAATATGAGTGCTTCATATTCAGAAATAATATTTGTACAATTAAAATCAAGTTTGAAAGACAAAGGCATGGGTTCACCATCAAGTGGAATGAGGATAACACCAGCCCCACCCCCACGCTGGCACTTGGAACCATCGAAGAAGAGTGTCATTTGGTACGTGGGTTCATCATAGGAAAGGGTAGCAATAGACTCATCTGGGAAGTCAAAGTTAGAGGGTTGGTTCCTGGAAATAGGTGCATCAGCCAATTGGTTAGCAATAGCTTGGCACTTGATGGAATTTGGATGAGAATTTGAGGTAGAGGTCGGTCAGAAGCATAAGCCAGTGTGTAGCCCATTAATTTTGGTAAGGTTTGGCATACATGAAGTGTAATGGGTTGGTGTTGGTCACCACATAGGTTTTTTGATTAAGTAGGTAATGGCAGAGTTTGGTGGCAATAAAAACTAAGGCTAAGCAGAGTTTTTTCTACATGTGTGTATCAGGTTTCGTAGTCCAAAAGAGTACGGATTATGTAATAAACCACTTGCTCCCTATGTTGTTCATTGCGATGAGTGATCATAGCCCCTAAGGAATGATCGGTAGCTTAGTGTATAGGTAGAAGGGTTGATCGTCTTTAGGTGGAATGAGTACATGTGATTGGAGAAGGTGTTATTTCAAGGCCTCAAAAGCTTTGTGGTAGTCATCATCCCATTTAAAGGAGACATCCTTTTTTATAAGATGATGAAATGGCTGACAGCGATCGGAAAGTTACAAAATGAAATGGTGGATAGATTACAACTTACCTTACAGACTATGGATCTATCACAAGTTATTGGGTGGAGGCATTTTGAGAATGGCCTTGACTTTATCGGGGTCAACCTCTATGCCACGTAAGGAGACAATAAATCCCAAGAGCTTTCCTGAGAGAACTGTGAAGACATATTTCTTGGGTTGAAGGTGAGCACAATACTTAATGATGTGGTCAAAGATGGTTTTTAGTATGGTGAGGTGTTTAGAGTGGAATTTAGATTTGGCCAAGAGATCATCTACGTAATCCTCCAAAATCCGGTGCATGATGTTATGGAAGATGTAATTCATAGCCCGTTGGTATGTGGCACCAACATTTTTAAGGCCAAAAGGCATGACTCGATAGCAGAAGGTCCCCCAAGGGGTGATGAATGTGGTTTTGTGTTGATCCTCTAGAGCAAGAAAGATTTGTTTATAACCTAAGAAATCATCCATAAGTGATAGTATCTCGTGACCAATGGTAAGGTCGACCAGTTGGTCAATACCGAGTAGAGGAAAGTCATCTTTTAGGTAAGCTAGGTTGAGGTCATGGAAATCTGTGCAAATGTGGAGTCCCCCTATCTCCTTAGTGACAGAGACAATGTTAGAAATCCATTAAGGATAATCAATGGGTAAGATGAAGGAAATGAAAAGTAGGCGTTGAAGTTCTTCTTTGACCAGAAGAGCAATGTGAGGGTGCATTTTCCTTAGCTTTTGTTTTATGGGTTTAGCATCAGAAATGGTTACAATATTGTGGACCACTATGGTGGGGTCAATACTAGGCATGTCTATGTAAGACCAAGCAAAAGCATGGTTATGATCTTTGAGAAAAGAAGTGATGGCTTCATGTTCAGCAGTATCTAAAGATTGGCCAATCTTTAGAATGTGCGGATCATCCTAAGTATGGATGTTAATTTCAATAGTTGATTTGTTCAACATGGTTTACATCTCAGATGGTAACGACCGATGAATATATGAGTCTTCTGCACCAAGTTAGGTGAGTATAGATTCATCATCCTGACATTGAACGATATTAATGGAAGGTGTATCGTCATAAATCACTTCAGGATATATGAAGGGAAGAGAAGAGGGAGCCTTTCCCTCACGTTGATAAGTCAGAGGCCCCAAGGAAATAGTGTTTATGAAAAAAAAATTTAGGAGGAATGGATTCTGGATCCATTGACTCTATTGGTGAAGGTGGTGAAGAAGGTAGCGTAGGTGAAGAAGGTGGAGAAGGGTTGAAGTCCTCAATGAGTTCAATGCAGGCCTTCTTGGTAGGTGGTTCAGTAAAGCCGATACCACTATGGTTGTTATTTTTGTGAGTATTACATGGAATAACAATGTGACGACCTTGCTTGTAAAATCCAAAACCAAAGCACTTCCATGCACATATGTGCAGGAAGGTGTGGGCGAAACGGTGACTGGTGAGTGACTGGAGGTCGGCAAAAAATGGGTGGGTTTGTGATGGTGGTTTATGTGTATAAGTGGTAGTATCAAGTCCCCCATAGGTGAGGTTGGTGCAAAGGTAAGGAGGACCGTAAAGGAGACACTCTCCTATTTGGTGATCATAGCGAGGGTGTTGGTGAAGACTTCCATACTCTTGTGTTGTAAGGAATATGTTGACACTATATAAGCGGTACTCCCCCTGAGTGAGGCATTGAAAAACACCTTCTAAGGGATCATTGGTTGATATATGGGTAGCTGGGATAGACGATGTGTTTGAGGTTGGATCAGAGGTGGTGCCAGTTGATTAAGAGGTGGACGGGTCGTTTGTGGAGGTCATAGTAGCAGCAGGAATGGAGGATATAGGCGCAGTTGAGGTAACAGTGGAACTGGTGGGCTGAGGTGTAGGTGAAGAGGAAGTAGTCCTGGATGAAGATGATTTAATGGGTATGAGCATGTCATTAGGTTGATAAAAGCATGTTGTAGGTTTTGAAAGGTGATGGGTCAGCCAGAATGGTATAAGTGTGTCCTTCATGCTCAAAATTTACACAATAGTGCAAAGTGGAAGGAACACAACCCATGACAAGAATCCAAGGTCTGCCAAGAAATAGGTTATATTGAAACTCCCCCTCCAAAATGTAAAATAACTCTAGAATAGTGTGGGGGCCCACACGAACATGGAGGATGATGGTGCCAAGTGTAGAGGTGATAGCGTCATTAAATAAATGCAACATGACAGGATGTTTATGCATGTAATTGTTGGGTATGCGCATTTGGTCGAACGCATGGGAGGAGATGATATTAATGCTAGCGCCCTCATCTATCATAACATGTCATACACAGATATCATCAATGTGGACGGAGATGAAGAGAACTGGATCTCAGTCATCGGTTTGGTGTGGTGCGATCTCTTCATCTGAGAAGCTAAGGGTGGCTACTTGGTGAGTAGGTGGAGGTGTAAGAGAAGACGGTAATTTGGTAAGAGAGGCTACATGATGAGGTGTGATGATGGAGGCTGCGGGTGTAGGATCATTGGGTAAAACCTCAATAGATTGAAGAACCTCTATGAGAGCTTGGTGATGGGATTCAAAAGTTTGGATGAGGTCATAGAGGGACATCTTGAGTGAGGATTGGTGTAATTGTTTGAGCATCACGGGATGTGTAACCCCATTAGAAATAGGATATATGGGGCCACAGATAGTGACTTTAGGTGTGGGTATAGATGGTACATTGGGTATCGGGTTGGTTGGTGGGTCACTTGATTTCTCCTTGCCCTTGTCTATCTTAGCATGGGTGGCAATGTTGATCATGTTAATCTAAGGGGAGGTGGTAAATGGAGAAGGTGTAGGATGATTGGTATAATGGCATGACGGGAAGAAACCTACCGAGGGAGAAAATCCTTGTGAAGCGAGCTGGGGGAAATGAAATTTGGGTGGTGATTTGGCCAACTCTCTTATACGAACCATGTTAATTTTGAATCTCGAGGATGGATCAAGAGTTGTGGGGGTGGATTTTTTGGTCGCTGGGTCGGTAATGAAGGAAGAACTGTGGAAACTGGTGCTGGTGAAATGGGGTCCTCATCGAGAAGGTCATCATCATGAAATTTTTCTTCAGGAGGGCATAACTGGATAAGAATGGTTTTCAAAGCCTTACAATTCTCTACATCATGTCCTGGCACACGATGGTAAGTGCAAATTTTGGTTTCGTCAAACCCCTTTGGTTTGGGCTTGAGTGGGTCGTAAGGTCTAAGAGGTGGTAATGTGATAACAAGCATAAAATAGGGTAAAATAAGAAAAGGGGTGATTGGGTGAAGGAGGGGTGGGAAAGGGTGGAGGGGGGGATTTGGGTAGGATTGAGTGGGTAGAAGGGAGAGAAAGGAAGGTTTTAGGAAGAGGAGGGTTTTGGGTGTCGTGGTTGTTGTGGCGACAGTGACCAGCGTCAGTTGAGGATTAGCCGACATCGGTGGTAGCAAACCGGTATCAGTCACAAAAAAAGGTGACTGATGCTAGTTTATGGGGGACCGGGGTCGGTTACAGATAACTGGGACTGGTCACAATTTAGGGAAAAAAGGGGTCAAAAGTTCCTTAGGTTGGGTGGGTGAGATAGGTAGTGGTAAGTAGGAGATGTTGAGAGGAAAAAATCATGACACAGTTAAGGGGTAGAAAGAGGTAAGGGTGAATGATAGTAGGTTAGGGTTGGGGTGGGTAGATAAAAGGTGGGATATCAAGGTAAGGAGGCTTAGGGAAAGAGATGTAGGGTGGTAAGTATAGGTGAGGTGTCGAGAGTGATTATGGTTATGATTAAGGTGTAGTAAAGTGATGTTTTACTGGATGCAGGTGAGAGATCAGCTGAGGATGTGAGATAGGGTGCCACCCCTACTCGTGACAGTTCATGGGGCTATGACAGTTGAGGAGTGTAGGCATGTCATAGATGTGGGCTTGAGTGGGGTCATACGCTACCGGCATGTAGTTCGGCAACCGAGATTGATGGTTTCCCTCATCGATAGATGGGATTTAGCGACCAACACATTCCACTTACCGACTGGTGAGATGAAATTCATCCTGGAGGACATGTATAGGATCCTGTGGTTACCTTTACTAGGGACGCAGGTATACTCAATCTCCTCAAAGGCATCTGAGGAGTTGATGCTGAAAGTATTCGGTGAGGGATTGGAAGAGATAACATTTCACAGTGCCATCTTGAGTTATGGAGAGATGTACCTAGCTCATCCAGAGGAGATGAGACTAGTACTGTTATTGATGGAGGCAGTATGTTGTTTTGCACTACTGGATGCAGAGGGTGGGATATTCCCACAATCACTGATTGGGGTGCTGCATGATATGATGATGGATAGGACCTACTTTTCCTGGGTGCCAGCATTCCTGGTACAGTTGTATAAAAATGTTGCATGTGTAGGTGGAAGTTGTGTCGGATGTTTGGATATGTTAGAGGTTCGCGAGGGAGGAATGGACTGCTGCATTTTTATTTTACCGACGGGTAGAGGTTTCTTAACTAGGTTAGAAGGGCTATGTCCTAAGATGGATGAAAGGGGTGAAGGTGATCAAGGTGTGATCGACGAGGTTGAGGTATGAGATCTAGGGGATGGGTTCTTCTGTTTGGGGGCCAGATTAAGTTTGGTGTTAGTTTTGGAGGATGCAACTAAATCTAATTTGATGGGTGGATGAGTAAGGCTGTCCATTGGGATGGCCCCTAAGGTAGTAATAGGTTTAGGCAAGGAAGATGATGTAGGCATAGGTTTGGACGTAGAATCATGTCGAGTTATGGGTACATGTGTCATTTGAGCCATGAGTGCTATCGTGGGGGAACTTGTGATAGTTTCGGTTGTGTTTGGTTTGATCGGCTGAAATATTTTTGGATAGATAGTGGAAGTGTCAGTGAGTGACATCTGCATTTGTGTTGAGATAGGAAGTAAAATATGCCCCCAGAGTAAGGCTTTATCCACGTAATCCAGGCGGTCTGCTAAGCATGAGAATGGCACTGCAGTGGGTGGGATTGATGTGGATCCAATGATGATTCCCATAAAATGTGTCTTAGAAATGAGGAATTCGCTAGCCTCAGCCTCTATGGGTAAGAGATATGAAAGTATGTATGTAGGATCTTGGGTAGCTGATGGAGAATGGTCACCTAGAGGTAATGCCATTTCTACTGGATCTTTGATAAGTGGAGGAGATGACAGGTGCTCCTCTTTGGGTGAAGGAGGTAAAAAAGCATATCTCATTAGTCGGAGAGGTATTGTTGGCGACAGCTCTCTAAGTGGAGAAGCCAAAGGTGAAGCGGTCTCGATGTTAACAGAAGTCTCCTTCACAAGTGAGGGGGGAGACAAAGGATTTTCCTCTGTGGGTGGAGGAATAGGTGAAGTGGGTTCATGTGTAGGTGGACTTCGGGCTAGGATTTCCTCTATGGAAGGAATATGAGGTAACTAGGAAGCAACTGGTGTGTCACTGAAAATAGCATGGACCTCATGGGTATGGCTATCATTATTTGAGGTCTCTCCAGTTTGATTAGAAGAAGGGGCATGATTAGGAAATGGTTACTTAAAGATGTGCAGGTTTTGATTGGCAGGTGTGTTAGGATTATCCAAGACTAACTCACCGTTCTTGAGCATTTCCTGGACAATGTTCTTAAAATTGATGTAATTTCTATAACTCTGACCTTTTACCCCATGATAGTTGCAGAAGTCATGCTCTTTGTACCGTGTGAGTGTGGGGTGAGCAGCATCAAAACCAGTGTGTGGTTTTACAGGAGGAAGGGTGATGACACCGGCTTTAATGAGATTTTCCAAGATAGAAGAATAAGGCTCCCCAATTAGGGTGTATTTCCATTGTTCTTGTCTGAATTGAAAGGTCTGGACTGAGGAAATATTAGATGAGGGCTTATGCTGATTTGATGGATGAGTTGAGCTTGCCTTGAGTACCACTGTGCTAGTAGTTCCCTTGGATTTTGAATAATTATTCTGTGGTTTCGAAGAAGAAGAGTTATCATTTGACTTAAATGACACATTCTTATTGTGTAGTTGTATTTTCTCTAGTTTTCGTGCCATGGTGAATGCCTCATCGAAGGTTTAGAAATTTTGCACTTATAGGGTTGGCAAGATATGTCTAGCACAAGCCTGAGTGAAGAGTTCTATGAGTTTAGTTTTTGGTAATTAGAAAGTGAGTTGATTGATTAGGCTACACCAACAAGCGAAAAAATCCATGATAGACTCATCACCATATTGACGCGTAGAGTAAAGGTTAGTCATGGTAACCTTCTTAACAACGTTGATGGAGAAGTGATCCGAGAAGGCTTGGGCTACCTGATTAAATGAGAAGATAGAATGTCTAGGTAACCCACTGTACTAATCTAATGCAGGTCCTGTGAGAGACATGGGAAAGGTCCTCAAAAGTAAAGTGTCATCATGGGTGATCAGATAACAACCATGTTTGAAAGACCGAAAGTGCTGTTGTGGGTCCTTCCTGCTATTAAAGTGGTTAAATTTAGGAATTTCCCAATGTATAGGATATGGAAGAATAGGAATGGATGGGTGGATGGGCTCATTATAAATCTCATCGTAGGTGAGGGAGTTGCATCTACTAGAAACCGATTCCTCCAGTGTCTACATATTTTCCATCGTTAACTTGATTAGGTCATTGGTAGGTTGGGATGGATGAGTACCTCCTATAGCATAAGGAGGTTGGTGTTGGACATATGATGTAGGTGGCATTCCAATATATGGTGATGTTGTATACGTAGATTAAGAAGGAGGGAGTGAGAAAGGGGGTACGTACCCAGCATGACTGATAGATGAAACGGGAGGTTGCTGATAGTATGTACATGGAGGTGGAAGGGTCGAGGTGACTCTAGTAGCAATGGGGGCTAAGGATTGTGGAATATAAAGGACAATTTTTTGAAAAGGGGTAGTGGTCATCAACATTGGGGGTGGTTTTGTAGCTATGGGTATATGTGAGACAATAGGTGTGGATGAGGTTACATTCTGGGTGGTGGATGAAGGTATAGTGGATGTTATGGGTGTAATGGACGTAGCAGATGTGGTGATCATAGCAGGTATAGGGCCTATCTGAGAAACAACTGGAGGCAAGGTAGATGTGGGTAGTGTGGAGCTAGTAGAGGCTAGTGCAGAAGTAGGAGAGAGTGTCGAGGGGATAGATATGGACATACCGTATATCAACTGACCCAAGGCATATCGAGTAGATGAGTGGGAAAGATAGAATTGTAAGGAAATAGGGTTCTGATCAAGGAGTCATGCAAACTCCTCGTCCCTTGTGGTGATAGTGATAGGTTGGGTAGGATCCATGGGTGACAAAATAGAAGGTGGTAAAGGAATAGGTGGGAGTGGTTGACAACTAGTGTGGAATATGAGGATGTTTGCTTGGCTACGCGTTAGCACCATGTGAACAAGTATTGACGTGGTAGGACTGCTTTATGTAAACGACACAAAAATATAACAAATATAGGAAAAATAGGTGGTGGTATGTGGATTAGGTATGAAATGTCAACTAGAAATCTAAACAAGCTAATCAATGCCAGTTAGGGTAAACCAATGCCAATCATAGGTAACTGCGGTCGGTCACTATGAAAAATGGATAGTATGTCAAAATAAGGCAGAAGGCTAATAATCTGCCAAGTAGATAAGATGTAGATGGATTTATCAGGACAGAGAAGATGATGAAAGCTTTAGAGGCTCTAAAAAGCAAATAAAGTGAATCAGGTGTCCTTTTGGGTAGGTTAACCAAAATAACATTAAACTGACATCAGTTGGGTAAAATTGATGACGGTCTGAGGTAACCAACAACATTCGCTGGACCGACACCGGTTACTGTGAAATTGAAATAGAGATGAAGAACAGTTGGTTATGAGTTAAAACCAAATATGGAATCAAACCCATAATTCTGGGAATGATTAAAATGGGGTCCATGCACACTTAGATGAAGTTGGAATACACCAACTATGATGAAGAGCATGCAAAGAGAAATGAAAAAAGTGAAGAATGTGTCCTCTCACCTCAAAATGCAAGCTAAGTAGAAACACTAAGAAAAATACGATCGTAAGAGTGTTTTTTCTATTATGTTTGTTCATCTTATGCTATTAAGGACTGACTCATGAACTGTAGAATAGAGTTTTTGGTGAGGAAGGCTTCCTATGAAGAATGAGATCTACAAGGAGAGGTTTCAGGTATGTTATGGTGAGGGTGGGTTGTCTTTCGAGATAATGACTCGACAGAAGTAATGAGTTGGGTGCCCACTGTGTCATGATCGTGTGATCACCTACAGCTTGTTCCGGGTGAGATGTTGTTTAAGAATGTTTGTATTTTTCAATTTTGTGATGTTTGGTAAGACTTGGAGAGAGAGAAAGAGAAAGAAAGTGCTTTTCTATGATTTGTTTTTCAATCATCAACTGGGCATGACTTCCAACATATAGGTTGCCCTCATTTAATGTGAGCTAATGCAGTAAAGTAGAATGAAATGTAGTTAATTTTAAGCCCAAATCGAAATGTTGAATTTAATGACACAAAGAGGTGAACAGGAGAAGGGATGCTCTTTCACTAATGTGATACTAAAGAAAGGAAAGAAATGTTCTTTTTATAGCACCACAACATGATTGCTTTGAAACAAATAGAAAGAATAGAAGATTCCAGGGGAGAAATTTTAGTGTGAGAACCTTTTAGAAAGGAAACAAACATGCAACTTGTCACCTAGGAATGATGAAATGTAAGGAACCCTGAATGGGTCCCACCAGGCATGCCAAAATGTTTCACCTAATTCTAGGAGTGTTTCTTTGAATATTGATGAAATAGATCAGGGTAAATGGGCTAGGAGGAATTCCTGTTAAAGCTGGTTGAAGGTTGTTGCATGTGTATGACTTCTTGATCCACATCTAATCATGAGAGCTTCCTTTTAGCTAGGAGTAACTACTTGAAATAGAAAACAAGACCACCCAATAGAATTTAAACAGTATATGCAGTGGACTACCTAGCATATGCTAGATCCAGGAAGTATGATACTCCCTAGAAGGATGTCAATCCATTATTTAAAATAATTCAACGTTAACAATAAATAAAAGCATACTACAATTAAAATGATTTAGGTATCTCATTCGACTACAGTAAGCAAATTTGCTCACAACAGGCTAGGCTATGATTAAATTTGAAGGTCAAGGTCTCTGTCAGGGTACTGGTACTGGTCAGGATCTGATTCTGGGCTGTTTTGGGTATTTGGTGGAGATTTTAGGCTCTGTTCTTGGTCTGAGGGTAAAAACATAAATACCGACGTTAGTTTGAGTGAACCAGTGCCGGTTGTGGGTAACCGACGTCAGTATGGTCGAGGTAGATGAAACTTAGTGAAATCTTGGTGTGGTGATAGATCTGAGGCTAAATGGAAATGGAGAGGGCAATGGCAAGATCTATATAGGTCTCAGGTGTGCTCAGGGGTATTTATCAGTAGGAGATGGACAACTTAATGGTGTGGGTTAAGGAATGATCAAGTTTGTATAAAGGAAAATGATAGGTGAATGGGAATGCAAGTAGAAACTGATAACAAAAGTAAAATGGTCTTTTAAAACAAAAATAGATGAATACTAGTTAATAAAACACTTAATGTTGTATGAGCTTGATGGCTAGATGGTAGTTGATCAGATGGATGGAGTTTGACGTGGTGATGGTGCTTCCCTAGATGCTTCCGTGAATGCAAATGACTCTGTGATTACTTCTGATGTCAACTGTGAATGCTCTGATACGTGTATGAATGCTAGTTCTACTTGCATGTAGCTCTAGATTCACCTCTTGCCCTAAGAAAATGTACCAACCTTGAAATAAGGTTGATTTAGGGTATAAATGGTAACTGACGATGGTTCTAGTCTAACCAGTGGCGGTTTAGGGTAACTGACATCAGTTAGGGCCGGATTTCCAAGGGTTACTAAAATGGGTAGATCCCCTTGATTTTCTTGGATCTCGTTCTTCTTTCTCTATAGATTAGAATAGAAGCTTCCCTTCTAATGGGTGAGAATGTGGTTAGAAGGAATGTATGCTTAGATTTTAAGGGTTTAGGTAGGTCTTAGTTAGTTATGGCAACATACTAAGAATAGGTCTTAGGGTGAGGTGGCTAGATGAGGTGTAAAGGTGAGGTGGTGGTGTGGGCATTATCCTAATTAGGATATTTAAATAATAGATATTATGAGATCATGAATTAATTTAATTAAATTAATATTAGAGTGGGATGAAAGGGGCCATGCATGTTGTTCAACTTCTTGTAAATCTTTGCAACATCTTTTCTCTACAAGAGATTATTTTAATTTCTTGTAAAACCACCAAATATATAATATATGTAATTAACATAAGAGATGGAATCTATAGGTAATCCCATTGTTAATAGTGCCTTTATCCTAGATATAAGATCATTTGATAATTGAGGGGCTTCCGTGGTTTTACTGTCTCTTAAGGGATCCTATTTACCACTACACAAAATTTTATTTTCATCCACATGGATATATTGTTTGTAAATTATATGTGCATCATCTTCTTTCAATTCATACACCTTTATAATGAAATGACATAACCAATCCCTCTTTTGATGATAAACCCCCATCCATTTTTAGATTGGTATTACACTTATAATATATTTGGGCCCATACAAACACCAATAATTGTGTTGCCATAGAATAAAGAACTTGAGTTTATAGTTAACATGCAAACTCAAACTACAAATCACATGGGGTGGGGGGGTTGGGGGGTGGTGCAGGGTAGGGGTGGCCTTTGTAAGGTGGTACATTAAATGTGTGATCATATATATGGGTAATTTTATTTACAATTTTCTCACTTGTACATCTTTATAAATAAGGTTAGTAGTATACAAAATGGGTCTTAATAATGAGGGTATCTAGTAGCGAATTCTAAAAACAAGGGGTAATATTTAGAATTCTATGATGGTATGCATTTTAGACATTTTTTACCAAGTGACCTCCCTATGATAAAACGTAATGAATAAAACTCAACTCATCTGAATATACTTAAAAATGACATATTCGTATGCATTCTCCCCTCTTTGATGGGTTTACCTTATTCTTACAAAGAAAAAAAACATGATACATTATTATTGCCCTATTTTACTCCGTGAAGTATTTAGTCTACCTTATTTTATCTCTATATTTACTCCATATTTGAGAAGGCGATAAAGACCTTTTTCATACATTAATTAAACATCAATGGAAATACATTTGTTTCATACTTCGTTGTCATCAACATTAAAATCCTCCCATATTGTCAAAAACATGACAAAGGTACATATATGTATTGAATGTTATTAATGAAAGTGTAACCAATGCATGTGATACGAAATTAATGATACTAATTTTAAGAAATATGAAGGAATTTTCTAGACATTAGATAAAATCTAATTTAATGTTAGAACCATTCCATCTACAATAATTAACTAGGAGAATCGCTAAATTCTTCACTATAAGGAACATTTATTTTTTACAGATAAACTCAAATTGTTGGTAGAAGCTGTAAATATTTGAGAAAAAGTTTTAATTGACAATGAAAACTATGAATTTGACATACAAGTAAAATTAAATTTAGATCTCTATTATACTTGGTAGCAAAAAAGAAATGCTAAACTTACATTTGTAGATTTTATTATAATAATAAAATAAAATAGCAATGACTATTATCAATCTTAATAAAGTTAATATAATAAATTACGAAAATAAATTTGTGTTGATATAAAAATTAAAATAAATAAGAAAAATTAAATTTTGTTGTTTTTTTTTAATTTGACAAAAAATAAAATCAACCAAATTTAATAAAATAATTACATTGATGTAATTATTTTTATAATTATATTATACAAAACAATTTTTATAAAATAAAAAATATAGTCCATTTAAAATATATATTGATGGAAAAAAACTATATAAATAAGATAACCTATTAGAAACTATGATTTTTTTTGCAAACATGGAGTATACAAGAACATCATTCAAATTTAAAAATAAAGTTTTAAATTACATTAAAAGGCCCTTGGTCTATTGGTGACGTTGTTAGGCTTTCAATGAGTCCACTAGCGAAGGCTCGGAGATACCCGACACAGAGAGTCAAAAGAGTTTAGGCCAAGATTGTGCCCTGGGTGACTTCAACGAGATGGACACCCCTTACTCGTAGTTGCTTAAGATGAAGTTGATCACTAGTCTAGTTGTACACTTACTTATAATTGTAAATCCGTTATATGCTTCCTCCGAAACATGATCAAAGATGTCGACAATCTATGTAATCTAGTGCTGAAACGCATTGTTTATTGGCAGAATCCATACAACTATAATTATAAAAAAAAAAACATAAACATGGTAAAGATGTCGGCAAGCTATGTAAACTAGTGCCCAAATACATTGTTTATTAGAAGTATCCATACGACTATAATTATGAAAAAAACAAAAACATGAGTTACCATACATTCAGGTTACGATGATGTATGAATAGATGTTCTCATTTTAAAGTTATTAATGAAGCATGTACCCAATTGTACTATTACTTTAATGTAATTTAGTTCTATGTTACAGTTATCTTAATGTAGTTTCCTAATGTCACTTTTACTCTCTTAACATGCTTTCTTTTTTTTTCTATAACATTTCTCCAACAATAAAAATAGTATCGAATGGAGATGTCACATATAGCTAAGCAATTCAATTTTAATTTCAATTTGAAATAAATTAATAACATTTGTGCAAATATATGAAATGTTAAAGGTGGTGTCTATATCATATCACCAATCCAATTTAATTGGATTTATGTTCTCAATCAACCCCCATTCCTCATATGTACTCTACTACATTTTTGATATATACTGATGACCATAAAGGTATGATTGTATATGAAAATGTCGTTTACAAAGCTAACAAAATAGCAACGGTCCCACGAAATCAAGTTTAAGTGGGAGTGGGGCTACAAATTCATGCATGTGCTTTTTCTAATTAAGAACTCTCTCAGGTTATGAAAAACACAAGTATTTTTTAAATGAAGTAAAGTTTGGTAAGATGGAAAACTTTAGCAATAGGGAACCAAAGTTTGACACGGGTAACAAACCTTTGGAATTGTTGGCTTTCATATACATAAAAATGGAAGGGAACAAAAGTATATTCTCACAACAAACTCAGTCGAGTCCAATCATGGAGAGCTAAAACAATTTGCCATATTTTGACAGTGCTGAGATACTTAGTCGATATTAGATAATGAGGTTGAGAGGACAGAAAAAAGTAAAATAATGCAGCAAAGATCTAAATATATATGATATGGTAATGATAACGATAATGATGTGGATCTCTCATGTAATTCCGACGACCCATGTCTCATAATTCGAACGCACTGTCTAAACTCTGCCTGGCAAATCTTCCCATGTTTGATTTGTACAAGCATTTCAATCAAACACATGGCCCATGCCTGCCACTGCCGTCGAACCAGCCATTCCCCAGTTAACCAAATTGACAACCACCAGTCCCATCCGCAACTCTATACCTATTGTATATACATCCGCAAGCGTACGCCTAATGCCTATCCATCCGCATTACAGTGTGGGGCTGACGTAACTGTGCACTATTTGCCATGTGATGCGAAGAGCGTGCGAACGTGCATTGGCGAAACCAGGACGGAATTCTGAATGACAACGTGAAAAAGACAGTCGAATTCTCCGACATTTTGGTGTCTCGTTTGTGTGCTTTGCCGAGAAAAGAATATCCGTGATTATACAGCTTTCATGGATGTGGAATCTCGACAAGAGAGAACTTCCTGGGCTGCTATGTAACTTAGTTTCGTTTTAAGATTGGAGGTTGGAGTACACTACAGCTTAATAATGACGGCTCTTAAAATGTTTTAGCACCTTCATATTTTCTTTTGATTTTGAGTGGGTGAGCTCAAGAGATAACACATGTTTGATTTAATCATCTTTCAAGTTAGAGTTTTTGTTTTAATTAAAGATAAAAGATTTTTTGACTTGGATCCTACCCAGGTACAAAACGGCTTCCAGTCAAAATAGAGTAATAAAGTCCAAAAGAAACTAAATAGGGTAAAGCTGTTACGCAACACAAACAACACATGAGCACCACAAGAAATACAGAATTGCAGTTAACCCAAAGCCGAAGAATGTAATATGAGTCTCAAGTTCTAGTTTTGATTGTTGAGAGAATAATGAGTTATTATTGTGGTGTATTTATTTCGCTTACAACATTATTTGAAGATTTTATAGAATCACGAGTTATTATTGTGATCACATTTATTTCACTTACAACATCATTATTTGAAGATTTTACTACACTTAGAAGAAAAAAAAACAATACTTAACATCCCTCTTCTATATGTAAATTATCTATGTGATAACACCCATATTATCGCCACCTTTAAGTAACCACCAAACCATGCCAAATGAGATGATACCTAGATAAGGATGAAGAAGTCCAAATTATTGGAATTTTGGCTGTCGCTTTTAAGAAAAGGAAGGCAAATCCATGTAGAATAAAAGAGAAGGCATGTGGTTATGTCCCAAGGTGGCAGTGCAGGTGCCACGTGGGCACATCACTTCACTGTTGACACGGCATCTCCAATCTCCACGCAATTTTGTTTTTGCTTCGCTGTCCTCGTTTGAACTTTAATTCAAAGCTGTTTTGGGTTGTATCTTTGATCACACCAACCTTACGTGATGAGAATTGGAAATGAGTATCTATCCTCTTTTATTTAAATAAGTGACACTGTCACTATGCACATGTTCTCATTTCTCAATGGCAGATTTGGAATGGCTTGCACGTGTACAATGTATTTTAAATGTTATAGCCATTTAGGGTGAGAAAGACAAGGTGGAAATTTGGAAGAAAATGTATAATTAGGGAATAGGCAGATTCATGAATCACGATGGAAACAACAAAGCTGGAGTCTCATCACAAAACAATATTATAATTTATTATTATTATTATGAAATTGCGCAGTCGCACATGCAGTCGGCCTTGGAATTCTAAGGAAGGCTCAACACGCAGTTCAGAACCACCTTTCCTTTTTTTGTCTTTTATTGACGGCAAATGCCAATGGCTTAAAAATAGTGACGGCTGTACGTGTGAATATTCGTTATAACTCGTGAAAAAAGAGGTGTTGTGAGTAGAGCCACCGCCATTCGAAATGGACGCCACCCTCCACCTCTCGAATGGAGTGCTGCTCTCAAAAGAATCGTTGAATAAATCTCGAGGAGACTAATTATTCTCCCTTTCTTTCAAACATCCAAACAACGTACAAACAAACAGAGCCTCGCTAGTTTACAGAGAGAGTTGCAAATTATGCCAGAAGGGATGTTCATGTCATGTTCTAAATGTCCTATTTTAATAGAGGTTGGGAGGATGCTGATATTAAAGGTTGTGGAGTTTGGGTTTATCCCTATCTTGCTAGAAAGCTTCCAAGATCTTTTTTAATATATTTATTTTATGTATATTTTGTGATCAATTTAGTCTATGAGGCCATCAATTGGTTGTATTTGGTGAAATAATGAGTTTGATAACATCCTTACAAAATCTATATTTGCGTATCTGATAAGCTTGCACAAGTCATGTGAACTATTCGACAAAATGCCAAAGAGACATGGTCTCGTGGAATGCAACTAAAACATTTGACAAAAGTCAAGTCTCCTTGATAATTCAGTGGATGTCATTACCCTGTTTGAAAGATCGTATTTTGGCATAGACCGGGGATATGTTAGAAAAGGTGTAGTGATCATATTGGACACTTGTTGGTTGAATAAAAATTCCATCTTATTATAAATTACTCTATAGGGACTGTATGTACCCAAAATTGAAGGGTACTGCACTGCCGGAACAACGTAACACGTACCCTAATGATGATACAGGTCTCCTCGCAAGGTGTTCGAGATCCAGAAAAGCTCTCCAAGTATGCGTTACCATCCCGCATGCCCCACTTAGCCCCCATGTGCTTTGTTTTTCTCTTTTCCCCTCTTTTCTTGGCCTTCTGCTCTTCAGTTACGAAACCGCCGCCCGACTTGGGCGGCAGTCTCGTGACCGACGCCCTAAGCAGGGCGGCGGTCCTGTAACCGCTGCCTTGCTCAGGGCGATGGTCCTTTACGCATTTTCCAGAATGCTCTTTTAACACGACTCACGTAAAAATCAACGATTCACCAGCTTTTTTCACCGCCATAAGCTTGCATTAATGATTCTGGTTCCTTAGAATAGTGTTTTGCCATTGTTTATAGTTTAAGAGTTCTATTTGGTTTTTACCTTGGGTAAATGCAAATGCTATAAATAGTTGGCTTGTGCTCAAGCAAATGGAACCTCAAATTTGCCTCTGAGTTTCTCATTGCAATAGATTAGTCTTTCATTTTAGTTAGAATTCTTAGTTTCTTTCATTGCATGCCTAGTTAGTGTTGTTTTGATGTTAGGAAGCCACATATCCATCTTGTGCAAATGTTGTTGATATTTTATCCAATCCATTAGAGTAAAATATTTTGTTTTCAATAGGAAGCCATTAAAGTTGCAGGTTTTGTTCTTCAAACAGGATAGTTTCAGGTTCTGGACGTTTTGTGTTGCATGACTCGCAATAAATCCCGCTAGGAATTGCATAAGCCAACCTCTGTACTCTTGCGCTATCTCTCTCCTACTCACATTGTATTCAGTCTATATCCTAAGCTGCATTTGTCCCAATATCTACTTCTGTTGATGCTAGCATTACAAAATTTTCTGGATCCAAGTGAACACGAAGGAACGAGGAGATCACACTGAGGGGACATAGCCACACACACCATCGGATTTGCCACTGTTTTGCAGAGTCCAGGTTCTAGCTTTCAAAGTTATAATTAGAAACATATCAAATAGAGTAGCCAATCACTTTATTTCAGTCAATTTTACTTTCGATATTGCCAGGGAAGTTGTGGGGATTGATAGTTTCTGAGAAACTATGATTCATTTCTCACTTCTGAGGTAGGATTGAGAGTCTTTCAAATAGATTAGATCAATTGTTTCATTATTTAGAATAGGTTCATAGTTGCACAGACAAATAGCTATACTCGATTATCTTGTTTGTTTTAATTTGTTATTCTAAATTGTCAATTTCTAGATATATTAAAATAGCTGCTCTTTCAAATTCATTTATAAAATTCATCAGAAAATAACAAAAATATAGAAGTTATATATGTTACAGACATACTTCGCATAATTAATTTTATTTTGCTGCATTCAGTTTGCATTATTGCTTTTGTATGACAGTCACGGGACCTAAAGAGCCCAGAGAATACGTATTTGAGCCAATCGTGCCCCAACCCAATCTCATCACAACAATAACTGATATAGATCAAAATCTTAGGATCCAAGTCTTCCGAACAACGGTAAACTTACAACAAATTGGTTCCCAGTTAAGTGGGTTAAACATAGAAGACGACAAAGCACACACGTTTTGGTCAAATCAACCAAACTACAGATTACCCTAGGTATATATTCACATGACTATATAGAGGCTTGAAAGAGAGCAAATATTCGGTTGTGACCCACAAATCCCACAGCCGAATGAGCCCATAGGTGAATCAGACATAGATACTGGCCTACGTACACTAGTATTCATATCTACTCCACTTCCACCTATAATCATTGAACAGTTATCCTTCCTAGACATAGCAGCTAAAAAAGCTAAAGAG
Source organism: Taxus chinensis (assembly GCA_019776745.2). Classification (NCBI taxonomy): domain Eukaryota; kingdom Viridiplantae; phylum Streptophyta; class Pinopsida; order Cupressales; family Taxaceae; genus Taxus; species Taxus chinensis. The sequence goes on along the minus strand of CM034149.1, from coordinate 246,368,473 downwards.
TTCTGGACCAGGCCAGAGAATCACCCATAGAGTCAATTATATTTACCATCCACCCTATGACCCTATCTAGAGATATACACAAAACTATCCCAGGTCATTTTCCATGTATTCCACAACCCATAGACTGAATCACGCCAGAGCTCAATATTGATTGGAGCCTTCGAGCAGTCATCCTTGTTGATCGATCTATCACACCAGTTCATGTTAGAAGGGCCTTCTTTTCCTTAGATTCGTAATTTCCACTAGTGCGTGTCGAAGACATCAGATTGCCTAACTAGTTTGTCTGCATCCCATGCATATTCAATCCCCACTGGCTATCTCGGCACAACCTTAGGAGGTCGAGTGCGAGGAAGAGTTGCTTGTAGATTCCCACGCTCGCTTGCACTTTTCCATCGTACAAAATTGGTGAACCTAAAGCGAAATTTCTACTTTCTGGTCTGGAATCAGATTTCTATTGGTTCTTTCAAATTAAAAACAACTCTTTCATCTTTACTACCTCATTAGCTTTCACCATCACCTTCGCTCCTTCCCATTATTCTACAGGTATTCATATACCCCTCGAATATGTCAGGATTCGATGCATATGGTATGCCTCTCTTAGGTCTTGAGGCATACTACGCTCAACTGAATGGACAATCATCACCCTTGCTCTCAGCATGGGGTGACAACTACTCAAATAACTAACTATCAACACAAAATCCATCTCCAAGGATCATATATAACTCATCTTTCCAAACAGAAGAGTTGGATCAGTTAGCTCAAACACAACAAACAGAGCCTTCAGGCTCGAACAATATGATGCTCATAGGAGAGTCTAGCTCATCTCCTCAGGTACTACTTAGAGCACAAATTAGTAGACAATCAGACCCATATCTGGGTTTAGATGATGAACATTCGGTATGTTATGCTAGGAATGAACAACGTTCTCGAAGTATGTACCCACCTATAAGAGGTTTACAAACACAACCCAAGGTCTCTTTTTAAGGAAATACCTCCATGCCGTCACATACAAAAAATGCCCTCGGGGAAACTTGGTAGGGCAGTGATTAATTCATAGCGGGATATCACATGCCTATACAACACCATGATATACAACATATGCCACTAAGGCAAAACATTGCGACTTCACCAAATGAAGTCATTTCAACGTTAGTAGAAAAAGTGAGAGGGTTAGAACTTGCCCAGGAAAATCACCATTCTCAATTCATGCAGGCAGGAAGTTCCAATCCTCCACACCATCCTAGCCAAGTAGACCTCCTCATAGGAATAGGTACGTTAGGTGTGACCCCTCAGTATTCACAACAAATGCCGATTAGAACCACCGTTTCTAACACCGTTCCAATACCTCCCGGTCTAGCGCAAAATAATCCATTCTTGGACAATGCCCCCCCATACTTAAACATGTACTCCAAATCACCACAAGGGGATATGTTCTCCTCTCCCGGTATTTTTACTCAAGCACAGAGGTTCCCTTATGCTCCTACCAATGCATATGCAACACCATATCAACAACCCATTCCACCTCCGCTCTCTCAACAGGCACCATCAATGGTCGAAACCTATGCGATAGGGACATATTCAAAATACTTGAAAGATCCCTTAGATTTCACCATACGAAGCATCATGCTTCCAAGACCTCTTCCTGATTTGCCCAAATACAAAGGTGAGGGAGATCCGAATGCACATATCAAAGCTTACGCTATAGCCATTCGAGAACTACTCCCATGGGATGGGGTTGTTGCTAAAATATTCCCCAAAACTTTGGAGGGCATCACTCTCGATTGGTATTATAGAATACCTGAAGCTTCCATCCATTCGTTCAAGCAGCTCGTGTCAGAGTTCATCAAAGCCTTTGACATGAACAAACTATTAAGGACAGGAATCAGGGAATTCTTGCACATTAAGCAATAACATAATGAATCGGTCGCCCATTTCATCTAGAGGTGGCGCACAGTTCTCTATTCTTCAGCAAGTGCTCCGAACATGGATCAGATGGAACTATGCGATCTATTCCTTCATTCTCTCAGCAAAGAGGTGAAGGAAGAAGTCCAGAAGTTCCCACTAAAAACTTACGATGAAGTACTTGAGAGTGCTCTCTGAATAGATCAAGCGGCAATTGATAGTGGTCGCAAGACATATGGAGAAAACGGGAGGTTAATCACCTCTAACCAAAACACTACAACTTATCCTACTATCACGAATGTCAATCAAGGACCTAAAATTATTAACAAAAATCGCGGAGTGACAACATATGGAGTAACTGATCAGGCTAGAAAGACAAATGTTGTGAATACTTCACCACAAATAAACAATCAATGAAACAATAGATTTACTCCAACAATCAATACAGTGGATTTTAATCATCCATAACAACAACAACAACAACGGTGAAGCCCTACACAGGATCCAAATAAAAATTCAACTAGGTATCAAAACTAGAATTCAAACCAAAAACAACAACAAACACAAAACTTTAATAGGAAATGGTTTGATCAAAGTTTTAGGCCACAATATACACCGAGCCAACAAACTAGGAATTACAATCCTAACTCCTATTGTGGTTTCCACGAAATTTGGCGCCATGATACTGTCGTGACTACAGTAAATTCATGCAACGTTTGCTAGATGAACAAAGAGAACTTTTCATAGATATGTTCTTGGCAGATCCTACGTCACCAGCACCGAATACTTTTACAGGGGTAGTTTCCCCTCAAAATGCACCCCTGAAGATCTTCAATGATCCGCTCCCAAATCACAACAATAAAAAGTTAAATCCAAGTGGGACAAACAAGGGTGTAGTTGTAGGAAACAATGATCATGAAGCTTCAACTTCACTAAATCCATTAGTTGCACCACAACTAGGAAGTCAACCACGACCTAAGATAGTCGGATTAGTGGAGTTAGATGTTGAACTACCCATAGAAGTGGTAACAAGGACACGAGAGTATTCCTCTCAGCCAAGTCCAAGCTACCCGCTAGAAACAGACAATATCCAACAAGTATTAATAAAACTCGTGGGTGCTTATGACTTAATTAATGATCTAACGAAAACCTTCTCACACATCTCCTTTTTGGATTTATTAAAGAACTCCCCTACTCACAGGGCTGCTCTTTTAGAAGCATTGGATTTAGGTCATCTAATTAGCATCACTCCACCTCCCGAAACATAGGTAAACCATATAGACTTTGATGTCCATCCTCCGGGACAGCTGGATAGGGATGTCGAATTCATATTCGAAATAAACAAAATGCCAACAGATGCTGAGATTACACATTGAGGTGATCCGGCCTTACACTTGCAAGTGTGGGTTTATAAAAATTATGTGAAACATGCGATGGTTGACGATGGGGGTAGCAGTTATCATAGTCCCTTTTTCTTTCCTTCAAAAGCTAGGGTATGGAGAAACCAATTGTTCCATGACTCAAAATATGCTAAGAGGCTATGACAGCCTTAAAGCCACTTCAATTGGAACTATAATACTACCGGTCACCTTAGGACCCAAAACAATCCTGACTGAGTTTTATATTATAGATTGGGAAACTAACTATAATATGATCCTTGGCCGACCATGGATACACCGTATGAAGGCAATCCCTTCTACGCTATTTCAAGAAGTAAGGTTCTTGCATTTAGGAAATGTGTTCATAGCCAAAGGTGATCCAAAACCATTCGATGTACACCTGGCTGACCTAAAGAAAATACCAGGCATGCACTCGGAGTTTGAACTCCCAACGAACCAACTTAATAAACCTACCGACACGAAACCAGAAGAAAATTTGGTACCTACGACAGATCTTGAAACTATGAGCCTAGCCAAGGCAACCCCAACCCCCAAAGATGAGGCTAACACTATAGAAACAGTATCATTAGGAACTATTGCAAAAATTGTTGAATTACTAGAACAAGATCTACCAATTTTCCTACCATTTGATTCTGTAGGCATGGGGTGCACCCTAGGTGTCGGTTCTCTCCCAGCGGTAGATCTCGACATGGTAGAGGTAGAAGATGTTAACACGAAAAATGTCCCAGTGCCCATATTCCCAGCTAAGTATTGGACTCTCCATTTCGATGGAGCTAAATGTCATTACGGAGCTGGGGCTGGAGTAATCCTTACTTCTCCCGAAGGAAAAGTCCTACCATTTGCCTTCAAGCTAAATTTTGAATGCACAAACAATGGCACTGAGTATGAAGCCCTTCTACTTGGCCTCATCGTAGCTAAGAGAATCAGTGTTGATAACATCAGAGTTTTAGGAGAGTCGCAATTGGTAGCAAACCAAGTCTCTGAAGTATATGAAACCAAAGCCGAGCACTTACAACTCTACAAAACAACTGTACTAAATTTAAGTAAAGAGTTTGACTTCATATCAATCGAAGCAATCCCACGAGAACAAAATCTTCTCGCTGATTCAATAACAACCTCATCGTCACGCTTTGCTCCAAACAGTAAGTTAAAGGATACCCATTTCATGGTGTCCCTTCGTGATGAACCATTGATAAAAACAATGTCAAATCCTCTTTTAAATAGAAATGAAAACAAATATGCTATCCTAGACCACATCGATAGTGATACAACCACTCTTGATTTCTTAAACACCTATGTGGTATTACATCTCACCCATCATGCAATAGATTTATCTTTGATCCCGTATTCATCTTCCTATTACGAGAATCCCATGACAGAGCTTCCCCCACAAAAGGAACTCAACATATACATAGTCGAGAATGGAGACGAGCTAGAACTACCTCCAACCCCTCCTGAGTTTGAAGAAGCTAACACTTCTCTAATCGAAGAAACAATTGATATTAACATCGGAACGGAAGATGAACCAAGGATATTGAAGTTAGGATCCTCGTTAACTCCATTAGAAGTAGAAATACACACTCGGATCCTCAAGGAACATTAGAAGGCGTTTGCATTTAATTATAAGGAAATGACAGGAGTTGCACCCCACATTGTGGTACACAACCTCGTCACTAAATCAAATGCAAAACCGGTTAAGAAAAAATCGATACCAATGAAACCCAAGGTAGCTCTCATGGTAAAAGAGGAGGTAATAAAGCTCCTCCAAGTAGGATTCATCAAACCAGTCGATTACTCTCAGTGGGTATCTAATATCATTCCAATTCTCAAAAAGAATGGAAAGATACACATTTGCATAGAATTCCGAGACATTAACAAAGCATGTCCTAAAGACGACTTCCCATTACCATCCATAGACGTCATTGTTGATGCAACAGCTAGATTTGAGCTTTTGTCTCTCATGTATGGATTCTCAGGATACAATCAAATCAGAATATCCGAACAAGATCAAGCTAAAACCACATTTATAACTCTTTAGGGAACCTATTGCTATGTTGTTATGCCATTCGGACTCAAGAACGCTGGTGCTACATACCAGCGGGCTATGACGTATATATTTCATGATCTTATTCATAAAATTGTGGAATCCTACGTAGACAACTTGTTGGCCAAGGCCAAAAAATTTTGTGACCATCCGGAAGTGCTTCGTGTCATTCTTTCACGTCTAATAGAATATGGAGTCATGCTAAATTAATAAAAATGTGTCCCTGGTGTAACAGGAGTGACTCCTTTCTCGCTAGTATTCGGGGTAGAAGCAGTTCTCCCGCTTGAGGTTGAAATACCTAGTCTCCGCATTTCATTACAAGGGATTCTTGATGAAGACGCTTATAGAGAAGAATGTCTCTCCCAACTAGAAAGCCTAGATGAAGCTAGGTTAGATGTTGAACAACGGCACAGAGTCTATGCTGACCGGATGTGCCGGTAGTATAACAAGAAGATCTATGAACGCGACATATATGAAGGTGATCTAGTTCTAAGGCTAGATAGCCGGATCGACAAAAAGACCAGTGAAGGAAGGAAGTTCCGGCCCAAATGGTTGGGCCCATACTGAGTCATGAAGGACTATGGAAATGGTGCATACCTCTTATGTACACTAGAAGGTGAGGAATTTGGTGAAACAGTCAATTCCCTACACCTCAAATGATTCTACGCATAAGCAACTAGCACTACTTATAATTATATCTACATTACATCTTCATATAGATTAGGATCATTTTGTCCGCTTGTTTCGTACAAAAAATGTGATCAAGGAATTTTTTCTCAAAGCAATTCATTACAAACTCATGATGTTGTTGGCATAAACACTGTAATCATACTTCTCTATTTCCATGATATCATCAAACTATTTCGGAATCATTTCATCAAATAAAGCTAGATATGACAAAGTCTTAACGGTAACCATACCAAGGTCTGCATGCTTGTTCTCACTTTTGGTTTCTTCTTAGGATAGGTGTCTTGCCTATGGTCTATTCTAGAAGCTTCATCATGTCACATCTATCCCGTATGTATATCTCTTTGGAAATAAGAACACACTGACATTTTTCTCAAGTAAACAAGCCAAATATAGAATCAAACAGAAAATTTTAAATTTACACATTTCCTTGCCCCACCAGCCTTCGGTGATGAGCTTGTGTCTCTTACTAGTGACGTAGGGTTGGGAAAGGATGCAAATGCCCTTACGCACCTATGCCTTTCCTATGGTGATAAACCCATGCTTCTTACTAGTAGCATGGGGCAAGGTGTGGGGGGTCCTCTTGACAAGCAAACGCAAAAGGTCGTAGACAAACAATTCAAATCTTAAAGTCTTGAGTCAAAACAAATGAATCAGATGTCCAAATTCCAAGAGAATTAAAAATCTTAAAAACCCAGATTTTGTCTACCATGTGGCCATCTACAAATCTAAGTCTAGATAAACTGCAAAACAAGTTACATCCCAAAAACTATGAAGTCACTCGAGTGGAGTAGGCTTGTGGCATCCTAATTTGGTTCCCCCAAAGCTTTGTCTATCTTTCATCAATATCATTTCAACACATCTCATAACTTGTGCCCTTTCTAACTCTCGGTGATGAGCCCTCGCATCTTACTAGTTGCGTGGGGTTAGGAGTAGGGGCAGGTTTATCTGCTCATCATATCAGCTTATCTTCACCACTTTGCCAAAGCAAATATGAAGTGTCCAAAATTGCTTACAGAAACTAAGATTCAAAATCACATTGTATCTACATTATCATATATCAGCATCATGAAATATAAAAAGAAAGTAAACACTTGCATCATTTGTTCTCCATTGCATACATTCTAAAGAGCATATAAGCATAATATCATAGTTCACATGAGGAAACTGGAAAGGAAACAAAGCCATAAATGCCAAAAGTCTGATCCAAAAAGAATATATATATATATATATATATATATCAAAATTCCTGTACAATGCCATCATGTGCTAAGCATGGTCAAAATGCTCAAAGAGCCCGTTATATAAAAAATAATATATCATACAAAATCTAGGAGAGCCAAGTGGCTTCTCAACCCCTATGAGACCCCTTCGAAGGTGTACACCCGTGCCTAGGACTTCGGCTATGCCGGCACTCTGAGTGCACAGAGGGCTCAGGATCTCGAGGGGCAGCCGCAGTGTCGCCATGAGAATGACTCCTCATCAGGCGCTTAGATGTCCTATACCCCGCTAGCTCTGTGCAGAGATTCGATACCATCCTGACCACCTTCTAGACTCAGGAAAAGATGTCAGTGTGTCTACCAGCTGCTGAGGGCTCCCCAGTGTCCAAAAATAACTCTGTGCGGGTCCTCTCCATGGGGATCATCAGGGTATCTGTGCATACCCTGTGAATCAGCTCTCGCCACTCATCAACGGTCTTTGCAAACAAAGGAGAAAACAAATTAGAAATAAAACAAAAGGAGAGATAACAACTAAGGAAATCCTAATAAAACACAAACACTAAAATGAAGGATGGTAACTTACTCAGATCACCAGGCCTCCAGGATGGATCTCTAGGGTCAGCACCTGCCACAGATGCCACTGCTGACTGAGGTTCTCCCCCCATGGTTGGAGCAATGTGGCATCCTAAAACGGACTCATCCTCCCCACCATGGTCCTGGGAGAGTGGCTCCTCTGAAACTAGAGTAACTCTCTCTACACTCTGCTCGGCCCTCGCTACCTGTATGATATCTTGAGTGTCATGCCACTCAGGATCACTATCCTCCTCAGTCTCCTCCTCTGTCTCTTCCCCTGTAAGCTCCTCAGACTTAGAGTCTATGTCGATAGGGTCATCGCTGCTATGGGCAGGACCCATGGCAATCTGAAGCAAAGGTGCCTGAGGCGCACCGGCTCTCCCTCGAGCACGTACTACCCTCCTGGCCGTAATGGGAATGTCAGGAGTAACAACTGTCCAACCCTGGCCTCTAGGACCCCCTAGTGGCCTCTCGAACTGACCTGCATACTGGTGCTACCAGGGGGAGTATGCCCATGTAAGGTAGGCCAAATTGTTGAGGAACTCGACCAAAGGGGTGTATCTCCACTCACCCCACTCTGTCAATAAGTTGCCTTGTGGTGGAGTAGGAGATCAAAGTAAGAGCCTCCTCGCCCCATATGCCTGCCATGGTCTGATATGGTGTAGCCTTCATGTCATCAGTGGTCAAAGAAGCAACTAATTGATGAGGTGCTCTGAGCACTTGACATATCTATCCATGTAGCTTCCCTAACAGCTCCTGGGATCTGTCACCTCTACACCTCTGCCATAGGGGATGAAGTGCTCATAAACCCAACTCATGACCAGGGTTGGGTGGCTCAAAGACTGCCCCTGTAAACGAGCACTACCCTGTATAAGTTGTGGTAGGTAGTCCCAAGTATGTCCGCTCCCCAGGCATAAATCCGGCCATGTCCCTCTATCTGTGCAATGATGGGGGACCAACAATAGAGTAACAGTATGTCTCCTCCCTTGTCCCCGATTAGTCTCAAGGCAAGGATCCCCATAATGGCCTGACGAAGCAAGGGGATGGGAAAACTAGGAATAGATCGAACTCTGACCCCCTTCTTCGAACCCGTGGAGATAACTGCATCTCCCATATAAGTGGCCCACTGTGATATCTGGTCCTGTGAACCTGTTGTCTCAAGGGTAAGATGTCTCCCAATGATTAGAACCCCCAGAATATGGTAAACTTCTTCTAGTGTGATGGTCCACTCACCTTGGACCCCTAGTAATTGGAAGGTGTTCCGATCAGCATCCCAATAGGAAAATAAGTCACAAAGAATGTGACTGGATGGTAACAACATGTGGGATGCGGTGATATATGCAGTATCCCATACCCTCTGAAGAGTTTCCTCCTCATCCTGTGAAAGTGCATCTAGTACTGCTGGGAGCCTATCATACTCCCTCTCTTGGCTCCACCAAATATACTCCTCTCTCACCTGCATACACCCAAAAACACACAAAACAAAGAAAGTTAGCATCCGAGTAATACTAGAAAAATCATGAAAACACATAGAAATGTTAAAAACGCAAAAACAACCTCAAACAGATGTTCTTTTGGCATTCTGTGCAAAACCACTGCCCTGAGTAGGGAGGTTCGGTCGAACCGCAATTTCATAACCTAGCCACCTTGCAACTGGGCGGCGGTCATGTAACCGCCGCCCTAGGCAGGGCAGCAGTCGTGTGCCGAAAACCCATGTGGGTTTTATAACTTAAAAAGCCCAAAAAATGTCAAAAGAGGACCATTTTTATTAAAACAAGGCCTACCCAGTAGGCGCCCCCCCTAGATGGATCTTTTAAACCTAACATGTTTAAAAATAACCCCCCACGAAAAAGATTTTAGCATTTTAAAATTGAGGGGGTAAAAACGGTAAATTGAGGAAAAACTAACCTGTGATCTCGCGGGTTGATGATCTGCACGTGGAGGCATGATCGCTATCTTGCCACGAACATTTTGACTCTACTCTCATAAGAAACCGTCACCGTGGGTCCCAAAGCTCATAATCAATCAAATCAACATGCACAAATGAATAGGAAAATGGGCCCACTTTCATATATATAGTAGCCTGACTTGTTTTGAATGTTTTTTTTCGCAGGTTTAGAGCACCGACGGAGGTAAGTTATTACCCCTGCACAATTGGTACATCCTCATTTCCCATTATTTTAGAATTTATTTTCTGATCTATATTGTCTATCTGCACTTGAGTTCTCTTTTAATTTTGCAGGGAGCGGGAATTTTGGATGGTGTCATTTCGACACACGAACGTATCAGGTATAACTTCTATACTTCCCATTTCGGGACCACCATACTCAGACCCACCATTTTACGCCCCTTCATGGCTTAAATGCTTCTCCGAGGGGGCAATATGTACGTACCCAAAATTGAAGGGTACTGCACCACCGGAACAACGTAACACGTACCCCAATGATGATATAGGTCTCCTCGCAAGGTGTTCGGGATTCAGAAAAGCTCTCCAAGTATGCGTTATCATCCCACATGGTCCGCTTAGCCCCCACATGTTTTGTTTTTCTCTTTTCCCCTCTTTCTTGGCCTTTTTCTCTTCAGTTACGAAACCACTGCCCTGCTTGGGCTGGGCAGTGGTCTCTGTATTTTCCAGAATGCTGCCCTAAGCAGGGTGACGGTCCTAATAACCGCCACCCTGCTCAGGACTGCGGTCCTTTACACGTTTTCTAGAATGGTCTTTTAACATGACTCACGTAAAAATCAACAATTTACCAACTTTTTTTCACCTCCATAAGCTTGTATTAATGATTCAGGTTCCCTAGAATAGTATTTTTCCATTGTTTATAGTTAAAGAGTTCAATTTGGTTTTTACCTTGGGTAAATGCAAATGCTATAAATAGTTGGCTTGTGCTCAAGCAAATGGCCCCTCAAATTTGCCTCTGAATTTCTCATTGCAATAGATTAGTCTTTCATTTTATTTAGAATTATTAGTTTCTTTCATTACATGCCTAGTTAGTATTGTTTTGTTGTTAGGAAGCCACATATCCATCTTGTGCAAATGCTGTTGATATTTTATCCAATCCATTAGAGTAAAATAGTTTGTTTTCAATAGGAAGCCATTAAAGTTACAGGTTTTGTTCTTCAAACATGATAGTTTCAGGTTCTGGATGTTTTGTGTTGCATGACTCGCAATAAATCCCGCTAGGAATTGCATAAGCTAAGCTTTGTACTCTTGTGCTATCTCTCTCTTACTCACATTGTATTCAGTCTGTATCCTAAGCTGCATTTGTCCCAATATCTACTTCTGTTGATGCTAGCATTACATGCTTTTCTGGATCCAAGTGAACACGAAAGAATGAGGAGATCACACTGAGGGGACATAGCCACACACACCATCGGATTCACCACTATTCTGTAGAATCTAGGTTCTAGATTTTAAATTTCTAATTAGAAACATATCAAATAGAGTATCCAATCACTTTGTTTCAATCAATTTTACTTTCGATATTGCTAGGGAAGCTATGGGGATTGATATTTTCTGAGAAACTATGATTCATTTCTCACTTCTGAGGTAGGATCGAGAGTCTTTCAAATAGATTAGATCAATTGTTTCATTATTTAGAATAGGTTCATAGTTGCACAGACAAATAGCTATACTCGGTTATCTTGTTTGTTTTAATTTGTTATTCTAAATTGTCAATTTCTAGATATATTAAAATAGCTGTTCTTTCAAATTAATTTATAAAATTCATCAGAAAATAACAAAAATATAGAAGTTATATATGTTATAGACATACTTCGCATAATTAATTTTATTTTGCTGCATTCAGTTTGCATTATTGCTTTTGTATGACAGTCACGGGACCTAAAGAGCCCAGAGAATATGTATTTGAGCCAATCATGCCCCAACCCAATCTCATCACAACAATAACTGATATAGATCAAAATCTCAGGATCCAAGTCTTCCGAACAATGGTAAACTTACAACAAATTGGTTCCTAGTTAAGCGGGTTAAACATAGAAGACGACAAAGCGCACACGTTTTGGTCAAATCAACCAAACTACAGATTACCCTAGGTATATATCCACATGACTGTAGAGAGGCTTGAAAGAGAGAAAAAATTCAGTTGCGACCCACAAATCCCACAGCCGAACGAGCCCATAGGTGAATCAGACATAGATGCTGGCCTACGTACACTAGTATTCAGATCTACTCCACTTCCACCTATCATCATCGAACAGTTATCCTTCCTAGACATAGTAGCTAACAAAGCTAAAGAGTTCTGGACTAGGCCAGAAAATCACCCATAGATTCAATTATATTTACCATCCACCCTATGACCTTATCTTGAGATATACATGAAACTATCCCAGGTCATTTTCCACGTATTCGAAAACCCATAGACCAAATCACGCCAGAGCTCGATATTGATTGGAGCCTTCGAGCAGTCATCCTTGCTGATCGATCTATCACACCAGTTCAGGTTAGAAGGGCCTTCTTTGCCTTAGATTTGCAATTTCCACTAGTGCGTGTCGAAGACATCATATTTCCTAACTAGTTTGTCTGCATCCCACGCATATTCAATCCCCACCGGTTGTCTCGACACGACCTCGGGAGGTCGGGTGTGAGGAAGAGTTGCTTGTAGATTCCCATGCTCGCTTGTCACTTTTCCATCATACAGGGACCATGCAAACACATCCACAACCACAACATGTTTGATTGGTATACTAATGATAAACATTAGAGAATCCAAAAGATAACCTACATGGCCAATAATTTCAACCATGTAGGTATTAAAATATCAATCATGCCCATAATGTTGTAATGAAATTGATGTAACTATAGCAGTTACAGTCCCTCATCCACTAAAATTATGTGGTTGCATGTTAAATGAAACAAAAATGAAGCATACATGGTCAAGTTATGTGCCACAGAACTTCACACATGAAATAGGTAAAGAGCACCCTTACAAAAGCGTTTTATTTTTGCCTATCCTACAATCATGGTATTGTATAAGGCCACATCTCTTGGAGGCATTGTTATCCAAAATTCACCCCTCAAGGTAATTTTGATAACATGCACCAAATTATTCAGTCCCAAGCAAGTAAGATTGATTCGAGGCCCAAAATCATGTTTTTCGAGGTACCCTCGGCCTTTTTTTTTTTATCTCTCCCATCTAAGAATAAATCCTGAGTTAGAAAAAATGGAAAAAATGCAAAAAATAAGCTTGTAGGATTGTTTTAAGGCATTTCGGGTCTGAAGGGTTCGGGTCATACCAGTTCAGGTCGTATTGAGGTTCATCGTACCAAGCTTGGGGCTGAAAAATCAAGAAAATCGGTTAAGTCGGAGATATTTGTCCCAGGCGGTCCGTGGGACAGTTGGGGCGTCGGGACGCGAGGGACGCGAAAAGCCAAATCGACCGAAAGCAAGAAAAATCATCTATGTCTTTTGTTTCGCATGGTTTGGGACAACTGGGAAAAAAGTACGCATGGGACGTGAATCAGCCAGTTTTTCGAAAGACAGTCCTTTTCGGGTGGTTCGGAGATATTTGTCCTAGGCTGTCTGGGACAGTTGGGACAAAGGTAAGCGCGGGACGCGTGAGACGTGAAAAGCCGAAATGGCCGAAAAGAGACAAGGAGGCCCGTGGATGAATCAGATCCTAACACATATCATCCAAGTGGTGGATGTGTGGGGATTTTTTGGAAAATTTTCCAAAATGCAAAAAAGAGGTAAAATTCAAAATTTTTTCCCGTCGATCCGTTTTGGGCCTGTTTTTGCCCTAAATCTTCAAATGGCCATAACTTTCAATCTAGAGCTCGGTTTTTCATGTTCTTTATATCAATGGAAATATGGTGAAATTACCTACATGATTCCGGGGTCAATCTTGCATTTTGGTTCATTTTGGAGAGATAAAATCAAGAAATGTGTTTAGCACGTGGTAATGGCCAGAAGTGACGTTTCAACAACCAGTTTTAATGCAAAACGGGTCGCATTCTTCTCCAGCATGGTCAAAAATGTCAGGGCATGGATCTGTAAGGATGACCATGTTGTTTTAATGCATCTTCATTCAATGAGGAATGGCTCCCATGTTTTTACATGTTTTCTCTCTCCTGGGCTTGACCCATGCATTGTAAAAAGCCAGATTTGGCTCATTTTTCAAAGGGTGGTTCATCTTTTCTACTCTGCTCTCCTTTATTTTCTTCCCTAGGGTTGAAAATGGAGTTTGAACCTCCTCCCCTGCTCTGTAATGGCATTTTTTTCCTTTTACCATTAAAATGATGTTCTATGCAAACTTCTGGAGCAACAAAAAACGTGTTTTGTGATGCATCTGTCCATCCTTGCTCGTATTTTTACTTGTTTTCTTCTTGCCTCTTTTCATTACATGTATTTGTGCAAGTTTAAATGTTCATTGCAAGGTTGGAGCTGTGTTCATAGCAGTTTTGATAGGTGTTCAGCATTTTCCTTCTCTGGTGTATCACCGTTTTAGTGTAGGCTTTTGTTTTTCTTTTCTCTCTCTCCCTATCTCCTTGGAGGTTAGATTAGGATTAGATTAGCTTACCTGCACTAGAACAACTTGTGGTAGGTAGTTTAGGAAGAGGAACCAGACTTCTCTGGAGATTCATTTCTCATTTTTACAAGTCCCACACTTGGAGAGAGGTTTCAATGTTGTGCAATCACACTGGATGCTTAGAATGATCAAACTAGAAATCTGATCAACATCTAGGGTGTGCTACTGATTTGCAACAATAGTTTTGGCACACCCAGTGGGACCTTAGAGGTCTTCCACTTTATCTTTGACAGTTTAGTGTGTTCCTGTTAAAGATTCAGCCTTTTGGAGGCACTTTCAAAAGCACATCTGGCGACTCCATCTGGTAAACAACTCATTCTCTAAGTTGCAGACCTGTTTTCCATTCATTTCCATCCATTCTTCTTTCCATCTTTTTTATTTTTTTCCATTCCATGAAGTTGTGCAATCATGATTTCATTTCCATCATGGAATTCACATTTACAATAGTAGTTTATCACACCTCCAACATGTTTTACAAATCCTCCAAATCAACATTTTGATCAAATTCAAAATCAGCATGTCTACCCATATGAGCAGCAGTGCCAAAGTCAGTTTGGATAATTAGCATGTCAAGCACAAGGGTATGCTGGTTGTGAGGGAAGTCAAGAAGAAAATGCAGATCTGCTGGAACAAATCCAAAAGATGGAGGCGAAGATGGTGCAATCAAGAGCAACAGCTCAAATGAAAGCTTTCAGAATTGGTTGCAAGACTCCTTGTCCATGGGGAGGCCCTTTTCCAAGACACTTCAGCCCTCAGGAGAAGCTGGACTTCATGATGAAGATGCTGCCCCAACTTGCACAATGGACAGCAGAAATAGAGGCCTATACACTTGGTATTGAACAACCTTATCAATGGGTACGTTCTACACCATCATGTGGTTTTTTCTCTTCCCATTACTCAAGTAGCATCATCTCATTTGGAATTTCAAATTCTAAATCCAGTCAATGCTGCCCCAGGAGTTAATTCCATTTCTCCATTCCCTAGTCTTCCACCACATCTCAATTCTTCCTTCCCCTTTCCTTCCAAACAGTCATCCCCCCCACAAAAGCTAATAGAAATACCCTATCCTCCAAAGAAACAAGAGTTTCTACCTCCTCCACCACCACGAAAAATTGCCGATCCATTTGCGTTACAATCCACTTCTCCTCTTGCATTCCCAAATCCATGTTGGGAGGATAAAAATTAGAATTCTAGTCAAGGAAAACAGCTGCAGAAAGAAGAGCCAAACAAAGATGAAGAAATTCAAAGTCTGAAGAGTTGGGCTCTTAAATTTGGGATGATAAAGATCCCCTTGATGGTTAAGCCTTTAGAAGAGGTTGGAGTTGGAAAACAAGTGGTTGTTAGGACTGAATTTGTTGTAGTAGGAGAAGAGAAAAAAGAAGAAGCAGATCAGCAGTCAGTTTGCTCAGAAAGTAGTGTCCATGTTAGCATTCTATTTGAAGAGAATGCTGATTCAATTCAAGTTGCACAATCAACCATAGAGGAAGAAAGCTCTGAAGAAGATCCTACAGTCCCAACTTGTCCTCTAGAGCAGTAGATCGAAGAGTTTGACTTAAAAAACTTCGTGCTAGAGGAAGAGTTCTATCAAGAGCAGGATTTTCTTCAAGTAGTAGAAGAGGGAGAAGCTGCTCCAAATCCAAAAGAAGAGGAGCACATTCTAGTTTTGGAGGAGAAAATTATAGATCCAAGGGCTTTGGGCACAAAGCAGGCTACATGAGAACCTTTAGTTCTTCTTTCTACTTCATCTCTCTCAAGTTCTAGTGCTGAAGAAGAGTTTGATCTCTCAAACTCAATGTTGGAGGATGAAAGAAACCATGATGATCAAGTTACAGATCAAGAGGACACCATGGAGGAAGTTGAGCATTTACAGCAGGAAAACAATAAGGTAGTTTATCTGTCAGATTTGGAGGACTGTTTTGATGAAGAAGAACTGGTTGAGTTTCCACTATTCTCTCTTTCATCATCCACGTTCCAAATACTTGAGCCTGTGGTTATGAAGGAGAACATTCATTTGCAGCAGCCTGCATCTTATAGCAGCTCTTTGGAACTAAGATTAGAAGATTTTAATCTTTCATGTTCTTCATTGGAGGAAGAGAAAGGGCATAAAATTCCTACCATTGCTTCCACATCACCCACCCAAGAAGGTCTATAAGAAGACTCCATTTTTGGAGTTAAAAATCAGAGCTATGGGCATATAAAATGGATCATACCTTGCCCAATAAGGTATTTGACTTCATTGGAGTCAAAGGAGAAGTCACAACCATTCATGCTTGCTTCTAAGCATGAGGGTGAGCTACAAAGTACCAAGGATCAGCTATCATACCTCTTCAATCCAAATACAGAGCAACTAAAAGAGGTATTGAATTTTCCTTCAGCCGATACCTTGATGATTTGGGTGGAAGACTAGCTTCTTATTGATTTTCCATTCATCCAATCAACCATGTTCAATGCCAAATCAATTGCATGGTTGCCAATTTTGAAGAAAGGAAGCTATTAAGCACAACCAGTTGCAGGGTTTGTTTAGCCCACCTTTGCTTCCAATTAGAGTAAAGTAGGTAGGTTTTCTTTCAGTAAAAGAAGTGCTTGTGCACACTCTACATGTTCCATTTGGAGCATGTATGATTTTCAGTTTTGTACATAGTTTTTGTGGTGCTGGTATTGCTCTTGCACAGTCCATTTCAGTGGGTTTCCAAGTGGCTCAGAGAAGAGGTTTTCAAATTTCAAATTAGTTTGCAGGCTATAACTCATGACTCCATGCCCAATGGATGCTTCAAGCAACTGGTAACTTCATCCAGCAGGTAGATGACCCCGCTGAGTCGCCAAAATTGTTATCCAAAATTCACCCCTCAAGGTAATTTTGATAACATGCACCAGATTATTCAGTCCCGAGCAAGTAAGATTGATTCGAGGCCCAAAATCATGTTTTTCAGGGTCCCCTCGGCCTTTTTTTTTTTTAACTCTCCCATCCAAGAAGAAATCCCAACGAGTTAGAAAAAATGGAAAAAATGTGAAAAATAAGGTTGCAGGATTGTTTTAAGGAATTTTGGGTCTGAAGGGTTCAGGTCGTATTGAGGTTCGTCGTACCAAGCTTGGGGCCGAAAAAGCAAGAAAATTGGCTAAGTCAGAGATATTTGTCCCAGGTGGTCCGCGGGACAGTTGGGACGTTGGGACGCGAAAAGCCGAATCGGCTAAAAGCAAGAAAAATCATCTAAGTCTTTTATTTCGCACGGTTTGGGACAGCCGGGACAAAAGTATGCGTGGGATGTGAATCGGCCGGTTTGCCAAAAGACAGTCCATTTTGGGCGGTTCGGAGATATTTGTCCCAGGTAGTCCGGGACAGTTGGGACAAAGGTACGCGCAGGACGCGTGAGACGTGAAAAGCCGAAATGGCCGAAAAGAGACAAGGAGGCCCGCAGATGAATCAGAGCCTGACACGTGTCATCCAAGTGGTGGATGCGCGGGGATTTTTTGGAAAATTTTCCAAAATGCAAAAAAGAGGTAAAATTCAAATTTTTTTCCCACCGATCCGTTTTGGGCCTGTTTTTGCCCTAAATCTTCAAATGGCCATAACTTTCGATCCAGAGCTCAGTTTTTTTGCGTTCTTTATATCAATGGAAAGACGGTGAAATTCCCTAAATGATTCCAAGGTCAATATTGCATTTTGGTTTAGTTTGGAGAGATAAAATCAAGAAACATCTCTAGCAGGTGGTAATGGCCAGAAGTGACGTTTCAACAACCAGTTTTAATGAAAAATGGGTCGCATTCTTCTCCAGCATGGTCAAAAATGTCAGGGAATGGATCTGTAAGGATGCCCATGCTATTTTAATGCATCTTCATTCAATGAGGAATGGCTCCCACATTTTTACATGTTTTCTCTCTCCTGGGCTCGACCCATGCATTGTAAAAAGCTAGATTTGGCTCATTTTTCAAAGGGTGGTTCATCTTTTCTTCTCTGCTCTCCTTTCTTTTCTTCCCCAAGGTTGAAAATGGAGTTTGAACCTCCTCCCCTACTCTGTAATGGCATTTTTTACCTTTTACCATTAAAATGATGTTCTGTGCAAACTTCTGAAGCAACAAAAAACGTGTTTTGTGATGCATCTGTCCATCCTTGCTCGTATTTTTGCTTGTTTTCTTCTTGCCTCTCTTCATTGTAGGTATTTGTGCACGTTTAAATGTTCATTACAAGGTTGGAGCTATGTTCATAGCAGTTTTGATAGATGTTCAACATTTTCCTTCTCTGGTGTATCACCATTTTAGTGTAGGCTTTTTTTTTTTTTTTTTCTCTTTTCTCTCTCTCCCTGTCTCCTTGGAGGTTAGATTAGGATTAGATTAGCTTGCCTGCACTGGAACAACTTGTGGTAGGTAGTTTAGGAAGAGGAACCAGCCTTCTCTAGAGATTCCTTTCTCATTTTTACAAGTCCCACACTTGGAGAGAGATTTCAATGTTGTGCAATCACACTGGATGCTTAGAATGATCAAACTAGAAATCTGATCAACATCTAGGGGGTGTTGCTGATTTGCAACAACATGCATTTTTTCAAGATGTTCACACTCCTTGTATATGCCTCCACATTTTGTATACATGTCTCCTAGGGCATAACCTATTTTACAACTCCCATTTTGGTACATGCTAGGAGTATGGCGATGAAGGTTGTGGAGTTTGTTTTAACATCTTCTTAAATGAATTTTCTTAAGAGTTTGGAAGGTATTTGAACAAGCTCATTTTGTGCATATCCTACAATCATTCCACTCGAGAAAATCAAATCTATTCTAAGATATATGTCAAATCATTCATGTGTCTTTTGTATGCTCCTATTTTGCATACTTTTGAACAAGGGCCCCTTCAACTACAAAACAACAAAATACAACTTCACATTATGCTATGATGAATTTCCATGTTCTATTCTAAAGATCGCACTGCGATAATACATTCTAGAAAAATTGTGGACAATTTCGCGGAGTCTAGCTTTATGCTTCCAATTGCATTTGGTGAGAAAATTTCCAAGGTATTTTCAAAAAACACATTTTATGCATATCTCACAATCACCACAGTCCATGAGACTACATTTATTTTAGAATTTGTTGTTTAGAATTTCACATGCCTTGTGCATGCTTCCACATTTTGTATACTTTCTCTTAGGGCACCTACAAATACATCATTTAAAAATATGCCTTTCTACATTATCAGTTGGTGGATGGTCATACCCTGTTTCATGGTGTGGTTGGGGGAGTGTAGGTAGAGGTCTACAAAAACCATAAAAACTACTTTTCAACATGCTTTAACAATTGTTCATACGCTATTATAATATCTCATTTTGGTGTTGGTGGGAGGGAAGACACAACTTTAAAATATATATTTTAAAGACTACAAAATTGACTACATATTAAATATGAAGGTAATAATAGTGTATTAAATATCGGTTCAATCTAAATAATATTTGAATTTTTTGTGAGAATCCTCTTCCAATACTTGTTACTCAATCATATAATTAAAGTAATGTTTGTATGATAAATGATGAGGATCAATTATCTATTTCTTATAGTCATCCATTTGATAGATTTATTGACATCTTTCATAGTTATTTCAATGAAAATGGAGCTTCCTTCTATTATGTTTTTATGAAAGTTAAAATACAAATATGATTCTTGCTGATAGACCAAGTTATTTGTATGAGTTCTTATTGGCCCATATCCCAAAAAACAAAATATATTATGATTGATAATGGTTACAATATCAATGCATGTACAAATAAATTTATTGGTAGCCTTGAATACTATCAAATAGACATAGGAAGAATGATTATGGTAATTATGGGATATTGTAGAATTACTCAAAAATCCCTATTGATTGTATATGCTTACCTATCACAGTGGATTCTAAAATTGCCTTATTATCATCTCATTTATTTCCTGACAATGGGTACAATGTTTTTTTTGTGCAAACCTATTTTAATGAAATGAAATAATCACATCTACCATACATTAGTCTTCCAAATTTGTAAATAAGGAACATGGGTCAATGCATGGTGTTATGTCCCACTTATTGTCCCGAAAACATGAGTGAGGAGTGTGGTTGGGTGGTAAATAGTAGTTGTTTGTGCAAACACCCCCTTCACGTAAACCACATTTGTGCGAAGTGACACGTAGGTTATTATTTTGCCACGTATGGCATTGAATGTGGTTCGCGTGAATGGGGTGTTTGCGTGAAGGATGTTCACGTGAACACCTCTATTTATATATTAGAGGCGCTATGTAAAGGAATTCAATTTCCTCTGCCTACCTCCTTCACGTGAAGTTTACACCAGACCGAGCCCATTGACCAGAGCCCACTGAACAGTTGTTGAATGAGCCGGTGGAGGAGATTAGTGTGGCCACTAATGAGCCCACAAGTGCATAATAGACCGAGCCCACAAGCGCCCACCGTGCCCAATGAGCCCACTAGTGTGGCCACTGATGACTAGCGAGGCCATTGACAAGCACCAGTTATGAATCAAGTTGTTTTTTTGGTGAAAATGGAGGATCCCATGGATTTGGGCATAAAATAAATGAAACCATAGCTCCTTTTTTGTAAAACCCTAGTAAATTCAAGATGTTTTTTGTGTAATCATTTTTAACAGAGCTCTGTTCATTTTTTTTCTTTGATCTACCTCTACATTGAAACCCTAGCTCATTTTTTGCAAAACCCCATTTAAAATATCTTATATCATGACCAGGCTTCAAAAATTTCAGTGTTCATTATCAATGCATGGTCATAATGGTGCTGTGAAAACTGTAATGATATATTAAATTTTAAATTTACCTTCTATAGAATAATGGTGCTTTGAAAATCGTAATTTCTGTTGTAATGATATATTAAATTTAAAATATAGCTTTTGTAGATTAACGGTGTTGTGAAGACTGTACTTTCTGGTGTAATGTTATATTAAATTTAAAATATACTGTATATTTGCAAAGTGGTGTATGAATTTTAAGAATATATATAAATTATGAAATTAGATGCAAAGTTGTGAACCATACTCGAAAAGGAACATAAAGTAGTGTGTTTCATTGAATTTAAGATTTATATACGAATCAAGACTCCTAGGGCAAAAGAGAAATATAGTGTTTAAGATTTATATAAGAATCAAGATCCCTATGGCAAAAGAAAAATCTAGTGGACAACCCTATTTAACGTATAAAATGGACTATTGTGATTGGGTATATGAAATTATAAATGTTGAATGATAGATACATTATGGGGCTACGAGATTTCGAGACATGAAGAAGAGAACAATAAACATTTCTCGAGAGCTATAAATCACAAAACATTTATTATGTAATCATTTTTTATAACATTCATGAGGGTGGATGTGCTAGACATTAAACTCCATTGTACTTCGTATTCCACAAATAGTCTTCATCAAATAATGGAAGAATGCATTAATCTATAAGTGTAGTGAGAAGTATTGATTGGACTATTACAATGATGGGTAACAACCGCTTAGTGTGGTCCTTTAAATGTTGGTGAAGATGACACATGGTGTGTAACATTATTCACAAGTGCAATCATATTCAAATCCTCCCAGATTAATCTCTTTGAGGAGTGACGGAAGATGTGAGAAGTTGTTGGCAACTTGTTTTTTTGTAAACCATTTTCCATGGGAAGGAACTTGACTTGCTTTAATGATATGGAACTTGAAATGATTTGATGATATCCAAACTGATGTTATATTCCCAATAATCATATTTATACATTACAATTGCACAAAAATTTGAAACTCTAGTTTTTATTTCAGTGAATTTCCTCATGGGAGACATATTTTTTGTGTATCTTTAGGTGATTGTGTTCTCCTTACACTTCTATTCAATCATAAAAAATTTATCCAAGAATACACTTTATTTGACCATCTTAATATTGCCTTGAAAAGTGTAAACTAACCATATTTGAAAACTTGGAAAATTGCTTTTTTAAAAGTTGAGAATGAAACTAGATGAAAACATCGTTTTGTTTGTTGTGGATTTCCTCATGGGAATCATATTTTTTACCCATATTTAGACCATTATGTTCTCCTCAAATTTTGCGTCCTTCATGTATTTTTTCTCACGCATCAGACTTAATTTGACCTTCCAAAATTTACATAAAAAGTTCCGAATTTTCTCTCATGTTTTTAATTTTTTAGAAAGAATATATTAGATAAACCTAATTGTGTTTACTACCTTATTTTCACAAATTTCATTGGCTATCTATTAATTACCATTTTTATTTTGTTTGCAAATATAAATCCATAATATGAAAGATGTTGAAACATTAGAATGATATGGAGCATATTGCCTTTCGACTTTGGAAGAGAAGTCTTTGAAAGCCTTTATCAAAATTATTATTATTTTTATTCCATGTTGCCACACTATTTCTGTAGAATAATGGTGTTGTGAAAACTGTAATGTCTACTGTAATGATATATTAAATTTAAAATACACCAAGTTTGGTAGAATAATGGTGCTGTGAAGACAGTAATTTTTGCTGTGAAGACTGTAATTTCTGCTATAATTTCGGTTCTACTAGATAAAGATAAGTATATGGATTCTTGTTTAGCCACACTCAAGATCCTATTAAAAAACCATCTCAAGGTTTTCAAACACCATGAGCTAAAATATGTTAGTGTGCTCCTAAGGTACACCAAGAACTTCCACAAGTGTCATATTAAACTTTGTGACCTGTTTCTCTTTTAGGAAAATCATATAGATAATAAAAATATCAAAGGCTATAAGTTTAGAAAAAACTAACAAGGAACCTACTTATTCATCGAGGACTCTAAAAATGGGTATTTTCACCTATGTACACTTGAAAGTGAGGAATCTTGTGAGTTTATAAACTCTCTCCACCTAAAATGTTACTAAATCTATTTTGATGTTTTACATTTCCCTTCATTTTTTCATTTTGCATTCTATAAAATTGTCATTATATTGTCTCTTCATTCATATAAAGTGATTTCAATTTGAGATCTAGTTTTAATAATATAAAAATGTGTATTAATCCATTTAAATACTTCTCAATGTTCATTACTATATATTCTTCACTAAAATTTTATAAATTTAATCACAATGAAGCTTTTGCATTTGGTCATTTAGTGTCACAATCTCTTATGAAAATTTCCAAAGATATTTGGTCTTGTGGATGGCTCAAATGCAAGCTATGTATAATTGGGTTTTGCAAGGATGTGGCAAAAAGTTTCAAACAAATTAAGGCTCTTCAGAACGCTCTCAAACTATCACGGATGTATTTGTTTAGTATAGGATGTAGACTACCTCGATAGATAGAGGAGATATCCTTTTGATTCATGGTCCTTCTATGTGTGTAGATTACCCCCACTATATTTATCACCACTCATATCCATGCATGTGTTTAATTCCTCCCTTAATAGCTTGTCACCATACATAATTTCTTATTTTCATTATTTTAGATGGTGTTAAATTAGATGTATATACATGGATTAAAAGAAAGCTAAATTGTGTTAACCCTAAGTATTAATAAATGAAATTTCTAGTGTAAATTTACGTCATGAACATTTACCCCTTTTCATTTCAACAACCAACCAAAAACACTTTATATAAGATATAAAACGAAATGGAACTTGAACATGTATGTTCATGGCTTGGCCATGAAGCCATGTGAAAAAGGTTTTTAAGAAACATATTATTAAATACCTTAAAACATATTTTAAAAAGGTTATAAACTCATTCTAGAATTAATGAATACCAACCATTTATGACCTTTATGTTTGTAGTATTATGACTCAAACATGTTCCTTAGTGTTAAGAGATATCAAAACAACATTTATAATTAATGTGTGGAAAAGAACACCAAATGAGTGTTGGAATCTTAGTAGCAATAATGGGAATGTCCCAAAGGTGTGGGATGTTGGATCCCTTGGGGAAAACCTCCAAAGAAAGTTATCTCTTATCCTAACTGCTACCATGTCACTACCTTGTGTTATCTAAATGAAGTTGGTTATATTCTAGATGGTCAAGATTTATAGAAGATGGATGGGAGCTAGGATTTACTCATTTTATTTCCTTTTGTATAGAAAATATTTCCATTACCCTCTCTCCCTAATTGTTTAAAATTTATAGGACTATTATTACATTTGATGATAATGTTAGTTAAATTGTGCTTTATATTTGATTATTTGTTAATAAGAAACCTATTTATAATGTCTTGGTTTATAGTGGTACTAGGAAAAAAATGTGTACAATCACATTGCTTAGGAATTTTTTTTCATTAGAAGTAGTATTAATTAATTTTTACTTTCATTTTTTTACAGTCATGGCTTCTTCTGCTCCTAATCATTTGTTTGAGAGGACTGATTTAGAGATTCCAAAATTGGAATCTATTCTCCAGAATCCAACTATAGTTGGGCAGTATAAAGCCCATTGTGAATAAATACTGGTTGATCTTTGTAGAATAGAGACAAGTTTGAAAGCATATAACCCATTTGATTCTGAGTCAATAAATTTTTTTTATGGATTCATTAAAATCAAGTGTCTTAGGAGATGTAGGTTATAATGAGATTACATTATTACTTTTCGATAAGGAAGTCGTTAAGAGGTCTTGTTGGAATTTTTATGCAGAAAAATGGAAAGTAAGGGCATATTATGTAAACAAATGTTCATATCCCCTATGTGCCCCTTTGATTTATCCTATATTTTTGGCCTCTCAAATCCAATTTCTGAATAACGACCAATTACCATTATACTTTATAATGATGCTATATGTTGAGGTTCACCTAAACCTAAAGATGAACTTTTTAAACATCCCTAGTTATTTGGGGCAGAGGCGTGGCTGTATTAACCATAAGGAAGCATATAGAAAGGAGGGAGCTCCTTCAGTTGTTGACACATGACAGCTTGTACCAAGGCCACAACCATTCTTATTAGGATTTCAGGATGTTACAGTACCTACCATTATGACTGCACATGAGGCTTCTATCAAGGGTCTTGCTGGCATTGCTCGTGAGACCCAATTGATCTCTTCTGACCATGTGGGTTAGTACCTTCAGAGACGCGATACTAGTAGTGGAGGTGCTAGTAGCAGTAGTGATGTATGCAGTGAGGTTTACACTCATGCATATTTTTTTTCCCCATATGACTTTGAGGCGGTTACAAATCCCACTTAGATACATCGGCTAGGATTCATCATGGCTTCTGAATTGTTGCATGCATATGAGGTGATTTCATGACATTGCAACATTCCACTATCTGAAGTTTTAGATTTTATAGAGTAGAGTGATAGTGTATCTTCTAGTCAGGGTACTAATGTCACTACTATATTTATACTTCCTGTTGTTGGCATCGTCGCACCTGATGTTCATCACATTTCTGTTCCAGGTGTGTGAAAATTAAACCTTTAATATAATTAAAATATATTTTATTTCATCATTACTTTATAATTTATTAATATTAAAATCAAACATGTACTTCTGTGTTTAGGATTTTGCTTCAGTGTGTGGAGCTTCACAACCCACACCATCTACACGTGTGACATACACACAACTCTTGACTCAACATAACATGGATCTTGATGTTCTAGGCCTGAGTCAACTTGGCTCACTTGGCAATGTAGTTTCTGGTGTTGAGGTCATGGGTGGAAATCCCATAGATTTTGAGACGCGTTCGGCAGAGGTATAGATACATGTGTTTTAATAGAATTAATATTTAATCTAAATTGAAATGTTAGAAATTAATGATCAGTTTCTTCAAAAAACTTATTTATCAGTTTCTTACATTTTTTTTTCATAGGGGTCTATGAGACAGAGATCTACACATATCATAGATACTCCCAATATCCACCCAGGGACAGATACTGAGGTAATCAATTGTACATATTTTGTTATATGATGTATTGAATTAATCAAGAATTTGTTATAAAATTTTTCTTATAAATTTTAATATATGGTACATGCTATATATAGTTTTATGATATATATATTCCTTTTTTAAACATGTAGGGTGTAGCAGAGCATAGTGAGGGGTCTGACACTTGCCCTAGTGCACAGAGGAGACTTCGGTGATATTTCTAGACACTAAAATTAGGTCACACTCCCCTATGGTCCCTCAACATATATGCACACATTATTACATTTACCTAGCCATGACCCCCTTCACCCCACTAATATTAATTTAATTAATTTAAATTAAATTTATCCTCACTATATTTTATCATTGAAATATCTTATTTAAATAATATCTACACATATAGTTCACTTAGACACCTCATCAAGCCAACTCAACTTAAGACCTATTCTTAACAAGTTACCATAACTAACTAAGACTTACCCAAACCCTAAAAATCAATGCCTACATTCCCTCTAACCACATTCCCGCATGCTCACAAGAGGCTTCAAGTCTAATCCGCGGGATAGGAACATGAGATCCAAGAAAATCAAGAGGATCTCCCTAAGTTTAGTAAACCTATAAAATCCTGCCCTTGACCGATGCCGGTTACCCCTAACCATCACTGATTAAGACGGACCACCGTCAGTTACCCCTTTTAACCCAAAACAACCTTATTCTCAAGGTTGGAACTTGGAACTTGGAATTTGGAAGTAAGAAAGTTGATGAGAAAAGCATACATCTTAGAGAGATAACACATCTTCAGAGATCTAATTCCAGTGAAAACTCACATCCAAGGAAGGAGATTGAGCATCTTATCCTGCACAACCATCCCAGCCATGATCTGATCTATCCAAGCAAAGAGGAGTGTGCATTGCAGGCCATGCAGAAGCTGTCTTCAGTTGGTGATTCACTGTGTAGCCTGCAACCCCATCATCAGCACCTCCCATCCTTCACTCACAGACCTGCATGATGAAATCCCAAGTAAGTATACACATCATACTGCTGTGGTTTTATTTCATTTCATCATTAGTTTATCACCGCATTGTTTTCTTTCTCCCTATTGACCTTTCTCTCACATTCTCAAACTCCATAGAACCCAGGAAAAACCTCACAAAGCCTACTCCAGTCACCCAATACCCTCTTTACCAACAAATTTCCTTTTTACAATAAAAAAGCGAGACAAAACCCTGTTCTGTGACATGTCCTAGAGGTCACAGTAACCGGTACCAAGTTATACCTAACCACTGTCGGTCACCCCTGACTAGCCGAGTCCTATTTTTTCGACACTCCTTAACAATACCTACCCACGCTAATTTTACCTCACCCTCACTCACCGTGACCTACCCGAGACCTTTATCAAACCTGCAAACCCATACCAACCATTTTACCTGTGGATTCTTTCTAGCTTAGCCTGTAGGATTAGATCTATTTTCTGATTTGTTGTTTTTAAGTGAGATACCTAATAATTTTTAAAATAACATAGGATTTAGTTGCTTTCCAACTTACTTTTTTAAATCGTGGACTAAAAGCCATCTAGGAAGTATCATACTTCCTGGATCTAGCTCACGCTAGGCAATTCACTACCCATATTGTTTAATTCCTTCTGGTGGTCTTGTTTTCATTATAGGTAGTTCCTCCTAGCCAAAAGGAAGCTCTCATGATCAGTTGTAGATTTGGAAGTCATACGCACGCAACAACCCATCAACCAACATTTGAACAGGTATTCCTCCTATGCCCGTTACCCTATTTTTTTTGTCAACCCTTTGAAGAAACAATCTAAGAAAAAGGTGAAACATTTTGGCATGCCCAGTGGGACCCATCTGGGGGTTCCTTTCATTTCATTCTTTCCTAGGAAAAAATTGTGTGTTTGTTTCCCTTCTAAAGTGTACACATTAATTTCCTTCCCTGGTAATCCACTTCTTCTTTCTATTTGCTCTAAAGAAAACTTTTCTTTTGGTGTAATTAAAAAGAACCATTTCTTCATGTTTTCTACATTGTAGTGAAAGAGCATCCCTCTTCTTCTTCATCTTATTGGTGTCATCCAATTTCACATTTCGATTTGGGTTTAGAAACAATTGCATTCCATTTTGATTTATTGCATTAGCTCACATTAATTGAAGGAAACCTATATGTTGGAGGTCATGACCAACTGATGGTTGAAAAACGAATCGTAGAAAAGCACTTCTATCCTTTTCTCTTTCTTTGAGTCTTACCAAACCACACAAAAATTCAAAATACATACATTTTTAAACATCTTACCTGGAAGAAGCTGTAGGTGATCACATGGTCACGACACAGTGGGCACCCAGCTAGCTGCTTTATTGAGTCATACTTCAGAGTGAAGCCTGCCCCCACCATAACATACCTGAAACCAAACCCTTTAGATATCCTTCTTGTAGGAAGCCATCCTCACCAAAAGCTCTATTTCACAATCATGTGTCAGTCGCTAATAGCAGTAAGCTAACAAACACAATAGATTTGGGCACCCTAGATTGTGTATTTTCTTAGGTTTTTTCTACTTTGCTTGTATTTCAATGAAAATGAGCTGCCTTTTCTATTATTGTTTTTATTGAAAGTTAAAATACAACTGCATGTATTCTGCTGATAGACCAAGTTATTTGTATGAGTTCTTATTGGCCCATATCCCAAAAAACAAAATATATTATGATTGATAATGGTTACAATATCAATGCATGTACAAATAAATTTATTGGTAGCCTTGAATACTATCAAATAGACATAGGAAGAATGATTATGGTAATTATGGGATATTGTAGAATTACTCAAAAATCCCTATTGATTGTATATGCTTACCTATCACAGTGGATTCTAAAATTGCCTTATTATATCTCTCATTTATTTTTCCTGACACATGGGTACAAGTTTTTTTTTGTGCAAACCTATTTTAATGAAATGAAATATATCACATCTACCATACATTAGTCTTCCAAATTTGTAAAATAAGGAACATGGGTCAATGCATGGTGTTATGTCCCACTTATTGTCCCGAAAACATGAGTGAGGAGTGTGGTTGGGTGGTAAATAGTAGTTGTTTTGTGCCAAACACCCCCTTCACGTAAACCACATTTGTGCGACTCAGTTCCACGTAGGTTATTATTTTTGCCACTTATGGCATTGAATGTGGTTCGGGTGAACGGGGTGTTTGCGTGAAGGATGTTCACGTGAACACCTTCTATTTATTATATTAGAGGCGCCTATGTAAAGGATTTCAATTCCTCTGCCCTACCTCCTTTCACGTGACACGTTTACACCAGACGAGCCCATTGACCAGAGCCCACTGAACAGTTGTTGAATGAGCCGGTGGAGGAGATTAGTGTGGCCACTAATGAGCCCACAAGTGCATAATAGACCGAGCCCACAAGCGCCCACCGTGCCCAATGAGCCCACTAGTGTGGCCACTGATGACTAGCGAGGCCATTGACAAGCACCAGTTATGAATCAAGTTGTTTTTTTGGTGAAAATGGAGGATCCCATGGATTTGGGCATAAAATAAATGAAACCATAGCTCCTTTTTTGTAAAACCCTAGTAAATTCAAGATGTTTTTTGTGTAATCATTTTTAACAGAGCTCTGTTCATTTTTTTTTCTTTGATCTACCTCTACATTGAAACCCTAGCTCATTTTTTGCAAAACCCCATTAAAAATATCTTATATCATGACCAGGCTTAAAAAATTTCAGTGTTCATTATCAATGCATGGTAATAATGGTGCTCGTGAAAATTGTAATGATTTAGTAAATTTTAAATTTACCTTCTATAGAATAATGGTGCTTTGAAAATCATAATTTCTGTTGTAATGATATATTAAATTTAAAATATAGCTTTTGTAGATTAACGGTGTTGTGAAGACCTGTACTTTTCTGGTGTAATGATATATTAAATTTAAAATATACTGTATATTTGCAAAGTGGTGTATGAATTTTAAGAATATATATAAATTATGAAATTAGATGCAAAGTTGTGAACCATACTCGAAAAGGAACATAAAGTAGTGTGTTTCATTGAATTTAAGATTTATATACGAATCAAGACTCCTAGGGCAAAAGAGAAATATAGTGTTTAAGATTTATATAAGAATCAAGATCCCTATGGCAAAAGAAAAATCTAGTGGACAACCCTATTTAACGTATAAAATGGACTATTGTGATTGGGTATATGAA
The DNA here is from genome assembly GCA_019776745.2 of Taxus chinensis. Lineage (NCBI taxonomy): Eukaryota > Viridiplantae > Streptophyta > Pinopsida > Cupressales > Taxaceae > Taxus > Taxus chinensis. Next base: position 246,338,046 of record CM034149.1, on the reverse strand, counting down.
ATTATAAATGTTGAATGATAGATACATTATGGGGCTACGAGATTTCGAGACATGAAGAAGAGAACAATAAACACTGCTCTAGAGCTATAAATCACAAAACATTTATTATGTAATCATTTTTTATAACATTCATGAGGGTGGATGTGCTAGACATTAAACTCCATTGTACTTCGTATTCCACAAATAGTCTTCATCAAATAATGGAAGAATGCATTAATCTATAAGTGTAGTGAGAAGTATTGATTGGACTATTACAATGATGGGTAACAACCGCTTAGTGTGGTCCTTTAAATGTTGGTGAAGATGACACATGGTGTGTAACATTATTCACAAGTGCAATCATATTCAAATCCTCCCAGATTAATCTCTTTGAGGAGTGACGGAAGATGTGAGAAGTTGTTAGGCAACTTGTTTTTTTTGTAAACCATTTTCCATGGGAAGGAACTTGACTTGCTTTAATGATATGGAACTTGAAATGATTTGATGATATCCAAACTGATGTTATATTCCCAATAATCATATTTATACATTACAATTGCACAAAAAATTTGAAACTCTAGTTTTTATTTCAGTGAATTTCCTCATGGGAGACATATTTTTTGTGTATCTTTAGGTGATTGTGTTCTCCTTACACTTCTATTCAATCATAAAAAATTTATCCAAGAATACACTTTATTTGACCATCTTAATATTGCCTTGAAAAGTGTAAACTAACCATATTTGAAAACTTGGAAAATTGCTTTTTTAAAAGTTGAGAATGAAACTAGATGAAAACATCGTTTTGTTTGTTGTGGATTTCCTCATGGGAATCATATTTTTTACCCATATTTAGACCATTATGTTCTCCTCAAATTTTGCGTCCTTCATGTATTTTTTCTCACGCATCAGACTTAATTTGACCTTCCAAAATTTACATAAAAAGTTCCGAATTTTCTCTCATGTTTTTAATTTTTTAGAAAGAATATATTAGATAAACCTAATTGTGTTTACTACCTTATTTTCACAAATTTCATTGGCTATCTATTAATTACCATTTTTATTTTGTTTGCAAATATAAATCCATAATATGAAAGATGTTGAAACATTAGAATGATATGGAGCATATTGCCTTTCGACTTTGGAAGAGAAGTCTTTGAAAGCCTTTATCAAAATTATTATTATTTTTATTCCATGTTGCCACACTATTTCTGTAGAATAATGGTGTTGTGAAAACTGTAATGTCTACTGTAATGATATATTAAATTTAAAATACACCAAGTTTGGTAGAATAATGGTGCTGTGAAGACAGTAATTTTTGCTGTGAAGACTGTAATTTCTGCTATAATTTCGGTTCTACTAGATAAAGATAAGTATATGGATTCTTGTTTAGCCACACTCAAGATCCTATTAAAAAACCATCTCAAGGTTTTCAAACACCATGAGCTAAAATATGTTAGTGTGCTCCTAAGGTACACCAAGAACTTCCAAAAAGTGTCATATTAAACTTTGTGACCTGTTTCTCTTTTAGGAAAATCATATAGATAATAAAAATATCAAAGGCTATAAGTTTAGAAAAAACTAACAAGGAACCTACTTATTCATCGAGGACTCTAAAAATGGGTATTTTCACCTATGTACACTTGAAAGTGAGGAATCTTGTGAGTTTATAAACTCTCTCCACCTAAAATGTTACTAAATCTATTTTGATGTTTTACATTTCCCCTTCATTTTTTCATTTTGCATTCTATAAAATTGTCATTATATTGTCTCTTCATTCATATAAAGTTATTTCAATTTGAGATCTAGTTTTAATAATATAAAAATGTGTATTAATCCATTTAAATACTTCTCAATGTTCATTACTATATATCTCTTCACTAAAATTTTATAAATTTAATCACAATGAAGCTTTTGCATTTGGTCATTTAGTGTCACAATCTATTATGAAAATTTCCAAAGATATTTGGTCTTGTGGATGGCTCAAATGCAAGCTATGTATAATTGGGTTTTGCAAGGATGTGGAAAAAAGTTTCAAACAAATTAAGCACTTCAGAACGCTCTCAAACTATCACGGATGTATTTGTTTAGTATAGGATGTAGACTACCTCGATAGATAGAGGAGATATCCTTTTGATTCATGGTCCTTCTACGTGTGTAGATTACCCCCACTATATTTATCATCACTCATATCCATGCATGTGTTTAATTCCTCCCTTAATAGCTTGTCACCATACATAATTTCTTATTTTCATTATTTTAGATGGTGTTAAATTAGATGTATATACATGGATTAAAAGAAAGCTAAATTTTGTTAACCCTAAGTATTAATAAATGAAATTTTCTAGTGTAAATTTACGTCATGAACATTTACCCCCTTTTCATTTCAACAACCAACCCAAAAACACTTTATATAAGATATAAAAAGAAATGGAACTTGAATGTATGTTCATGGCTTGGCCATGAAGCCATCGTGAAAAAGGTTTTTAAGAAACATATTATTAAATACCTTAAAAAAATATTTTAAAAAGGTTATAAACTCATTCTAGAATTAATGAATACCAACCATTTATGACCTTTATGTTTGTAGTATTATGACTCAAACATGTTCCTTAGTGTTAAGAGATATCAAAACAACATTTATAATTAATGTGTGGAAAAGAACACCAAATGAGTGTTGGAATCTTAGTAGCAATAATGGGAATGTCCCAAAGGTGTGGGAGGTTGGATCCCTTGGGGAAAACCTCCAAAGAAAGTTATCTCTTATCCTAACTGCTACCCATGTCCACTACCTTGTGTTATCTAAATGAAGTTGGTTATATTCTAGATGGTCAAGATTTATAGAAGATGGATGGGAGCTAGGATTTACTCATTTTATTTCCTTTTGTATAGAAAATATTTCCATTACCCTCTCTCCCTAATTGTTTAAATTTATAGGACTATTATTACATTTGATGATAATGTTAGTTAAATTGTGCTTTATATTTGATTATTTGTTAATAAGAAACCTATTTATAATGTCTTGGTTTATAGTGGTACTAGGAAAAAAATGTGTACAATCACATTGCTTAGGAATTTTTTTTTTCATTAGAAGTAGTATTAATTAATTTTTACTTTCATTTTTTTACAGTCATGGCTTCTTCTGCTCCTAATCATTTGTTTGAGAGGACCGATTTAGAGATTCCAAAATTGGGAATCCATTCTCCAGAATCCAACTATAGTTGGGCAGTATAAAGCCCATTGTGAATAAATACTGGTTGATCTTTGTAGAATAGAGACAAGTTTGAAAGCATATAACCCATTTGATTCTGAGTCAATAAATTTTTTTTATGGATTCATTAAAATCAAGTGTCTCAGGAGATGTAGGTTATAATGAGATTACATTATTACTTTTCGATAAGGAAGTCGTTAAGAGGTCTTGTTGGAATTTTTATGCAGAAAAATGGAAAGTAAGGGCATATTATGTAAACAAATGTTCATATCCCCTATGTGGCCCCTTTGATTTATCCTAGATTTTTGGCCTCTCCCCCCCCCCCCCCCCCCCCAAAGGCCAATTTCTGAATAACGACCAATTACCATTATACTTTATAATGATGCTATATGTTGAGGTTCACCTAAACCTAAAGATGAACTTTTTAAACATCCCTAGTTATTTGGGGCAGAGGCGTGGCTGTATTAACCATAAGGAAGCATATAGAAAGGAGGGAGCTCCTTCAGTTGTTGACACATGACAGCTTGTACCAAGGCCACAACCATTCTTATTAGGATTTCAGGATGTTACAGTACCTACCATTATGACTGCACATGAGGCTTCTATCAAGGGTCTTGCTGGCATTGCTCGTGAGACCCAATTGATCTCTTCTGACCGTGTGGGTTAGTACCTTCAGAGACGCGATACTAGTAGTGGAGGTGCTAGTAGCAGTAGTGATGTATGCAGTGAGGTTTACACTCATGCATATTTTTTTTCCCCATATGACTTTGAGGCGGTTATAGATCCCACTTAGATACATCGGCTAGGATGCATCATGGCTGCTGACTTGTTGCATGCATATGAGGTGATTTCATGACATTGCAACATTCCACTATCTGAAGTTTTAGATTTTATAGAGCAGAGTGACAGTGTATCTTCTAGTCAGGGTACTAATGTCACTGCTACAGTTATACTTCCTGTTGTTGGCATCGTCGCACTTGATGTTCATCACATTTTTGTTCCAGTGTGTGAAAATTAAACCTTTAATATAATTAAAATATATTTTATTTCATCATTACTTTATAATTTATTAATATTAAAATCAAACATGTACTTCTGTGTTTAGGATTTTGCTTCAGTGTGTGGAGCTTCACAACCCACACCATCTACACGTGTGACATAACATGGATCTTGATGTTCTGGGCCCGAGTCAACTTGGCTCACTTGGCGACGTATTTGCTGGTGTTGAGGTCATGGGTGGCAATCCCATAGATTTTTGAGACGCGTTCGGCAGAGGTATAGATACATGTGTTTTAATAGAATTAATATTTAATCTAAATTGAAATGTTAGAAATTAATGAACTTTATTCAAAAAACTTATTTATCAATTTCTTACATTTTTTTTCATAGGGATCTACGAGACAGAGATCTACACATATCATAGATAATCCCAATATCCACCCAGGGACAGATACTGAGGTAATCAATTTTACATATCTGTTATATGATGTATTGAATTAATCAAGAATTTGTTATAAAATTTTTCTTATAAATTTTAATATATAGTACATGCTATATATAGTTTATGATATATATATTCCTTTTTTTAACATGTAGGGTGTAGCAGAGCATAGTGAGGGGTCTGACACTTGCCCTAGTGCACAGAGGAGACTTCGGTGATATTTCTAGACACTAAAATTAGGTCACACTCCCCTATGGTCCCTCAACATATATGCACACATTATTACATTTACCTAGCCATGACCCCCTTCACCCCACTAATATTAATTTAATTAATTTAATTAAATTAATGCATTATCCTCACTATATTTATTATTGAAATATCTTATTTAAATAATATCTACACATATAGTTCACTTAGACACCTCATCAAGCCAACTCAACTTAAGACCTATTCTTAACAAGTTACCATAACTAACTAAGACTTACCCAAACCCTAAAAATCAATGCCTACATTCCCTCTAACCACATTCCCGCATGCTCACAAGAGGCTTCAAGTCTAATCCGCGGGATAGGAACATGAGATCCAAGAAAATCAAGAGGATCTCCCTAAGTTTAGTAAACCTATAAAATCCTGCCTTGACCGATGCCGGTTACCCCTAACCATCACTGATTAAGACGGACCACCGTCAGTTACCCATTTTAACCCAAAACAACCTTATTCTCAAGGTTGGAACTTGGAACTTGGAATTTGGAAGTAAGAAAGTTGATGAGAAAAGCATACATCTTAGAGAGATAACACATCTTCAGAGATCTAATTCCAGCGAAAACTCACATACAAGGAAGGAGATTTAGCATCTTATCCTGCACAGCCATCCTAGCCATGATTTGATCTATCCAAGCAAAGAGGAGTGTGCATGCAGCCCATGCAGAAGCTTTTCTTCAGTTGGTGATCACTTGTAGCCTTCAAACCCATCATCAGCACCTCCATCCTTCACTCACAGACCTTCATGAATGAAATCCAAGTAAGTATAACATCATACTTCTTTGGTTTATTTCATTTCATCATTATTTTATCACCCATTGTTTATCTTTCTCCCTATTGACCTTCTCTAACATTCTCACCTCCATAGACCCATTAAAAACCTCACAAAAGCCTACTCCAGTCACCCAATACCTCGTCTTGACCAACCAAATTCCTTTTTACAATAAAAAAGGAGACCAAAACCCTGTTCTGTGACATTTCTAGATGTCACAGTAACCGGTACCAGTTATACCTAACCACTGTCGGTCACCCCTGACTAACGCCGGTCTCTATTTTTTCCCACACATCCTTAAACAAATACCTACCCACCTAATTTTACCTCACCCTCACTCACCTGTGACCTACCCGAGACCTTTATCAAACCTGCAGAACCCAGAACCAACCATTTTACCTGTGGATTCTATTCTAGCTTAGCCTGTTAGATTAGATCTATTTTCTTATTGTGTTTTTAAGTGAGATACCTAAATCATTTTAAAATAACAATAGGATTTACTTTGCTTACAACATTAATTTTTTTAAAACAGTGGACTGAAAGCCATCTAGGAAGTATCATACTTCCTGGATCTAGCTCACGCTAGGCAATTCACTACCCATATTGTTTAATTCCTTCTGGTGGTCTTGTTTTCATTATAGGTAGTTCCTCCTAGCCAAAAGGAAGCTCTCATGATCAGTTGTAGATTCGGAAGTCATACGCACGCAACAACCCATCAACCAACATTTGAACAGGTATTCCTCCTATGCCCGTTACCCTATTTTTTTTGTCAACCCTTTGAAGAAACAATCTAAGAAAAAGGTGAAACATTTTGGCATGCCCAGTGGGACCCATCTGGGGTTCCTTGCATTTCATTCTTTCCTAGGAAAAAATTGTGTGTTTGTTTCCCTTCTAAAAAGTGTACACATTAATTTCCTTCCCTAGTAATCCACTTCTTCTTTCTATTTGCTCTAAAGAAAACTTTTCTTTTGGTGTAATTAAAAAGAATCATTTCTTCATGTTTTCTACATTGTAGTGAAAGAGCATCCCTCTTCTTCTTCATCTTATTGTGTCATCCAATTTCACATTTTCGATTTGGGTTTAGAAACAATTGCATTCCATTTTGATTTATTGCATTAGCTCACATTAATTGAAGGAAACCTATATGTTGGAGGTCATGACCAACTGATGGTTGACAAATGAATCATAGAAAAGCACTTCTATGCTTTTCTCTTTCTCTGAGTCTTACCAAACCACACAAAAATTCAAAATACATACATTTTTAAACAACATCTTACCTGGAAGAAGCTGTAGGTGATCACATGATCACGACACAGTGGGCACCCAGCTAGCTGCTTTATTGAGTCATACTTCAGAGTGAAGCCTGCCCCCACCATAACATACCTGAAACCAAACCCTTTAGATCTCCTTCTTTGTAGGAAGCCATCCTCACCAAAAGCTCTATTTCACAATTCATGTGTCAGTCGCTAAATAGCATAAGCTAAACAAACACAATAGATTGGGCACTCCTAGGATTGTATTTTCTTAGTTTTTCTACTTGGCTTGTGTTTTGAGGTGAAAGATCATGTTCATCACTTTTTTTTTGTTTATCCTTGCATGTTCCTATATCATAGCTGGTGTATTCTGGCTTCACCTAAGTGTGCCTGGGATAGATCATCATCATTTCCAAAATTTTGGGTCTAATTATACATTAGATTTTAATTCACAACCACTTTCTTTCATCACTATTTCAATTTCATAGTAACCGATATCGGTTACCTCTGACCGCCATCGGTTATACCTAACCAACGTCGGTTCCAGGTCCTTTTGCTAACCTACTCAAAATGACATTTTCACTTCACTTTCTTCCACTTTCCACAGTCTCTGTGACTGTCATTTTTCCCATTGACATTTTATACATCCCCAGATTTGGCATACTTTTCAGATTTTACCTTCTGCCTCACTGTTTACTCACTGTCCATTTTCTACAGTGACCGGCAATGGTTACCCCTGACCGACATCAGTTTTCCCTAATTGGCATCGATTAGCCTGTTTCACATTCCACCCACCATTTGTTACTTCATCCATTTTTTTTTCACTAGATTCACCTATTCTTAGTGTTCTCTGTATCATTTACAGAGAAGCAGCCCTACCTGATCAATACTAGTTCACATGGTGCTGACCCGAAGACAAGAAAGTGCCCTCGTGTTCCACACCAGTTGCCAACGGCTCCCACCTAGTCCTTCACCACCTTCTATTTTATCACCAACCATGGATCCCATCCAGCCTACTACCATCAGTACCAGAGATGAGGAGTTCGCATGACTCCGACCAGAACCCTGCCACCTTGTAGTTTTACCTCTCCCACTCGTCCACTCAAGATGCCTTAGGTTAGTTGATATATGGCATGCCCATATCTATCCCCCTAACTCTCACAACCACTTCCGCATCAGCCCCATCTGGCTCCATGCTACCTGCATTCACCTTACCCCCAGTCATTTTATAGTTAGGTTCTATACCCACTATGATTGTCACATCTGTTACCTATGTGGTACCCATTATGTCCACCATACCCTCAACGACTACCCCAAACAAAACCTCATCCACCCCTAATGTCTCACACATACTTGTAGCTTCATTCCCACCTTTAGTGTCAGTGACTCCTACCCCATTTCAAAACGTGGTTATTTCCATTCCACAATCATTAGCCCCTATTGCCACTAGGGTTACCACGACCCTTCCGCCCCCATATACATACTACCAACAACCACCTATTTCATCTATTATTCATTCTGGGTATGTACCCCCTATTTCAATGCCTTCTTCTCCACCCCCTATTTCAATGCCTTCTTCTCCACCACCTCACATGGCAGCCCCATACACTAGAATGCCACCCCCATTATATGCCCAAAACCAACCTCCTCACACTATAGGAGGCATCCAATCATCACAACCCACCAATGACCTAATTAAATTGATGTTGGACAAGATGCAGACACTGGAGGCATTGGTTTCTGGCTCTCGCAACACTCTCACCTACGATGAGATTTGCAACGAGCCTATTCACCCATCCATTCCTATCTATTCATACCCTGTGCATTGGGAAATGCCTAAATTCAACTGCTTCAATAGCAAGGAAGACCCACAACAACATTTGCGCTCGTTCAAACACGGGTGTTATCTGATCACTCATGATGATGCCCTGCTTTTGACAACTTTTCCCATGTCCCTCACTAGACTAGAATTATATTGGTATAATGGGTTACCAAAACACTCTATATTTTCATTCAATCAGGTAGCCCAAGCTTTCTTGGATCATTTATCTATCAATATCGCCAAGAAGGTTACCATGACTGATCTATATTCCAAACGTTAGTATGAGGATGAATCTATCACAGATTTTGTCACAAACTGAACTCATCGAGCTCTTCACATGAGCTTGCGCTAGACATATCTCCCCTACCTTGCAGGTCCAAACTTTCTGAACATTCGATGAGGCATTCACTATGGCACGAAAGTTAGATATTCGGGCCATCAAAGAGAAGAAAATCCAATTATGAAATAAGAATTTGGCATTCAAGTTGAATGAAACCTCTTCTTCTTCCAAACCACAACTAATTATTCAAAGGATAAAGGTACTGCTAATGCAGTGGTACTCAAGGCCGGCACAACTCATTCACCCAATCAGGCTACACCCTCATCTAATCTATCACCTGTCCAGGATTTTTGATTCAGACAAGAGCAACAAAAATATACCCCAATTAGGGAGCCTTACTCTTCTGTCTTATAAAAGCTTATCAAAGTGGGAGCCATCACCCTTCCACCCATAAAAACACACACTGGTTTTGACCCTGCTCACCCCATGCCCTCATGGTATAAAGAGCATGATTTCTGTAACTATCATTGAGTGAAGGGTCATAGTGACGGAAATTACATCACTTTCAAGAATATTGTCCAATAAATGCTTAAGAAAGGTGAGTTAACTATGGATAATCCCAATGCCACCCCCAACCAAAATCTACAAATCTTTAAAAAACTATTTCCCAATCATGCCCCTTCATCCAATCAAACCAGTGAGACTTCCGCTCACAATACCCATACCCGTGAGGTTCACGCAATCTTTAATAAGGTACTTGTCACCTCTCAGTTACCTCACATCCCTCCCATAGAGGAAATCCTAGCCCGAAATCCTCCTTCCACATCTGAACCAACCTCCACTATTCCTTCACCAATAAAGGAACATCTTTCATCTCCTACATCACCTATAGAAGGGTCTTTTGCTAACATTGAGACCATCTCACCCCTAGTTTCTCCACTTAAAGAACCTTTACCTACCGTACCTCCTCCACCAATAGAGAAGCACCCATTACCTTCTCCCCTCACAGAGGTGAACCCATTACCTCCTCCACCCACAGAGGAGCACCTATCCATTCCTCCACTTATAGAGGAACTCCCATCATCTCTTCCACCCATCATAGACCCAGTGGAGATACCTTTGCCTCTTGGCGAGCATTCTCCATCAGCTACCCAACATCCAACAGACCTACTTTCATCTCTCTTACCCATAGAAGATGAAGCTGGCCAATTCCCCGTCTCTAAGATGAATTTTACGAGAATTCCCATTAGGTCCTCATCAACTCCACCCACAGGCGTGTCGTTCTCACGTTTGGCTGATCACTTAGATTATGTGGATAGGGCCTTATTATGAGGGCACCTCTTACTCCCTATCTCAACACAGATGCAGAGATCCCTCGATGACACCTCCACTATTTACCCAAACAGATCTCCACCCATCAAACCAAATACAACCACTACTATCATAACCCCTTCCACAATACCCGTTAGCACTCACACCACACCCTTACCCATAACCCAACCTATACCTAAACCTAAACCTATTATCACTTTAGGGGTCACCCTGACCACCAGCCTTACACATCTACCTATTAAACTGGATTTAGCTACGTCCTCCAACGTCAATACCACACCTACTCTGACACCCAAACCAAAGAAACAAACTCATCAACCTCATACCCCGACCACACCAATCACACCCACACTTGTCCCGTCTACCTTAAGACCTCAGCTACCCAACATGGTCATGCACCCTTCACCCATCCATAAACCAATAACAAAACAATCCATTCCTTCCTCACACACCTCTAACCTACCCAAGCACACAATACAACTCATACCCACACCTGTAGTCACCCAACACGACTCATACCCACACCCGTAGTCTCTTTACCACCAATACCTCCAATACCTTCAGCTATCACTTCACTACCCACTACACTTCAGTCATTATCCCTCATACCCCAAGTGTTACCCATGTCATCTACCTTCACAGCACCCCCGTTATTCCCATGGGTAACTCACCCTCTTCCTCCATCTGCTTTTCCTTATAGACCTCATACACCCACATCACCTTTTCCCAAGAAGGTGCAACCCAAAAACAAAACCCCACTACCCCACAACAAGGTCGTCAAAACAACCCCACAACCTCCTACTCGTCCATCTACTGTACCCCTACTAAAACAAACCCGGCTGATACCTCAAACCACACCGGTACCTAAACCCATAGCTCAAACCATTCCTACTCTTCCAAAAACAATTCCCCGAAAACCAACCATACCTACACCCAAACCCACATTCACTTCCCATTGTGATCCACTAGCAGGATCATATGCCAAAATTTTAACCAACCTCCTTGAGAATTCTGTTATCACATTACTACCACTCCGACCTTACGACCCCCTCAAACCCAAGCCCAAAGGGTTTGATGATACTAAAATTTGTGCATACCATCATGTGGCAGGGCATGATGTGGAGAACTGTAAGGCCTTGAAAGCCCTCCTTATCTAATTATGTCCACTAGAAACCAACTTTGATGATGACGAACTTCTTGGCCAGGATCCTGCTTCACCAACACCCATTCCCACACTGCCCACTCAACAACCACAACCTCCACCCTCACAGATCCTAGAACCACACATAAAATTTGAAATTAACATGGTTCGTATCAGAGAACTTGCCACGCCACCACCCAAATGTCATTGTGCCCAACTGACCTCATAAGGCTTTTCTCCTCTAGTAGGTTTTTTCCCTTCATGTCGTTATACCACTTACCCTACACCTTCTCCATTTTCCAACTTCCCTCAAATCAACATGGTACACATCACAACACGTGTGTAGAAGGGTAAAGAAAATGTAGGTGACCCACCAACCAATCCTATACCCAACATACCATCTATACCCATACCTAAGATAACTATCTGCAGCCCCACATACCCCATTTCTAATGGCATCACACATCGTACCATGCTCAAAAAACTACACCAATCTCCCCTCAAAATGTCCTTGTATGACCTCATCCAAACCTCGGAATCCCATTGTCAAGCTCTCATGGAGGTTCTTCAATCTATTGAGGTTTTACCCAATGACCCTACACCTGTAGCCTCCATTATCACACCCCATCATGTGGCCTCTCTCACCAAATCACCACCTTCATCCTCACTTCGCCTTGTTCACCAAGTGGCCTCCCTTAGCTTCTCAGAGGAGGATATCGTGCCACACCAAAACAATGACCCAGATCCAACCCTCCTCATCTCTGTCCACATTGATGACATACGGGTACGCCATGTGATGATTGATGGAGGCGCTAGTATTAACATCATTTCATCCCATGAATTTTCTCAAATGCACATACCTGACAATTACATGCATAAACATCTGGTCATGTTGCATTCATTCAACGATGCTATCACCTCCACACTAGGCACTATCATCCTTCACGTTTGTGTGGGCCCCCACACTGTTCCAGAATTATTTTATGTTTTGGAGGGGGAATTCCAATATAACTTGTTGCTTGATAGACCCTAGATTTGTTTCATGGGTTGCGTTCCTCCCACTTTACATCATTATGTAAAGTTTGAACACAAAGGACACACTTATACCATTCCAGCTGACCCATCACCTTTCAAAACATGCAACATGCTTTACCGACCCAATGATGTGCTCATACCTGTTAAGCCATCTACTTCCACAACCAATACCACTTCACCTACACCTCCACCTACTAGTACAACCGCTACTTTCACCGTACATACCTCCTCTATTCCTACTACTGCTATATCCTCCACGACTGACCCATTAGCTACCCAATCCATTAACTCCACCTCTGTATCAACCTCTAACACATCATCCATACTAGCTACCCACATACCAACCACTGATCCCTTGGAAGGTGTTTTTCAATGCCTCACTCTAGGGTAGTACCGCCTATATAGTTTCAACACATTACTTACTCTGCATGAGTATGAAAGCCTTCAATAACACCCTCACTATGATCACCATGTAGCAGAATGCCTCCTTTATGGTCCTCATCATCTTCGTACTAGTCTCACCTAAGGGGGACCTAATACTACCACTTACACACTTGAACCAGGATAACAACCCCACCCATTTTCCACTGACTTCCAATCACTTACCAATTTCCATTTCACCCACACCTTCCTACACCACTATGCATGGAAGGGTTTTGGTTTTGGATTTTACGAGCAAGGCCACCATACCATTATTCCATGTACCACCCACAAACATAATGACCGTAGTGGTATCGGCTTCCCTGAACCTCCTACCAAACAGGCTCGCATTGAACTCATTGCTGACCCTAGCCCTTCTTCACCTTCAACACCACCCTCATCGACGGAGTCGCTGGATCTTGAATCTATCCCTCCTAATTTTTTTTTTCATAAACACCATTTCCTTGTGGCCTTTGACTTATCAACGCGAAGGTGAGGCCCCTTCCACTCTCCCATTCATGTATCCTGAGATGATTGACAACGACACACCTACAATTAACATCGTTCAATGTCAGGATGATGAATCCATACTCACCTACCTTGGTGTAGAGGACTCATATATTCATCGGTCGTTACCCTCTGAGACACAAACCATGTTGAATGAATCGACTATCGAGATCAACATTCATACTCAGGATGACCCGCACATCCTAAAGATCAGACAATACTTAGATGCTTCTGAACAGGAAGCCATCACTTCTTTTCTCCAAGATCATAACCACACTTTTGCTTGGTCTTATGCAAACATGCCCGGTATTGACCCCACCATAGTGGTCCATAATATCGTAACCGTTCCTGATGCCAAACCTATCAAACAAAAGCTGAGGAAAATGCACCCTCGCATTGCTCTTCTCGTCAAAGAATAACTTCAGTGCCTTCTTTCCGTTTCCTTCATCTTACCCATTGATTATCCTCATTGGATTTCTAACATTTTCCTTGTTACTAAAGCAACAGGGGGACTCTGCATTTGCACAGAATTCTATGACATCAACCTCACCTTCCCGAAAGACAACTTTCCCTTACCCGATATTGCTCAACTGGTTGACCTCACCGCTGGTCACGAGATACTCTCACTCATGGATGGATTCTCAGGCTATAACAAAAATTTTCTTTCTCCAGAAGATCAACACAAGACCGCATTCATCACCCCTTGGGGAACCTTTTGCTACTGAGTCATGCCTTTTGACCTTAAAAATGCTGGTGCTACATATCAGCGTGCTATGACATACATCTTCCATGATATCATGCATCACATATTGGAAGATTACATGGATGATCTCTTGGCCAAATCCAAACGTCGCGCCAAGCACCTTGCCGTCCTCAAAACCATCTTTGACCACCTCATTAAATATTGCGTCTGCCTTCAACCTAAAAAGTGTGTCTTCACGGTTCTCTCAGGAAAACTCTTAGGATTTATTGTTTCCCTTCGTGGTATAGAATTTTACCCTGTTAAAGTCAAGGCCATTCTAGAAATACCTCCACCCACTAACCTTAAAAAACTCCGTAGCTTGCAAGGTAAATTGTAGTCCATTTTCTCTTTCATTTCACAATTATCTGATCAGTGTCAACCATTTCATCATCTGCTTAGGAAGGATGTCTCCTTTAAATGGGATGATGACTATCACAAAGATTTTGAGGCCCTAAAACAATACCTTCTCCAACCACCCATACTCATTCCACCTAAAGACGATCAACCTTTTTACCTATACATATCAGCTACCAATCATTCCTTGGGGGCCATGCTCGCTCATCACGATGAACAACATAGAGAGAAAGTAGTTTATTACATAATCTGTACTCTTTTGGATTATGAAACCAAATACAACCATCTAGAAAATATTTGCTTAGCCTTAGTTTTCATTGCCACCAAACTCCTCCATTACCTACTTAACCAAAAAACCTATGGTGCGACCAACACTGATCCTTTACACTTCATGTATGCCAAACCTTATCAAAATCAGCGTGCCCAGTGATGGATTATTCTTTTATTTGATCTTGACCTTGAATTCATTCACCAAAAATCCATCAAGGGCCAAGCTATTGCTGACAAACTAGCTAACGCACCTATTTCAGGGGATCAACCCTCTAATATTGACCTTCCTGATATGTCCATTGCTACTCTTTCCCTGGACGAACCCCCTTACCAAATGACATTGTTCTTCGACAGTTACAAGTGTCAACATGGGGGTGGGGTTGGTGTTATCCTCATTCCTCTGGATGGAGAACCCATGCGTTTGTTTTTCAAACTAGACTTTGAATGCACCAACAATATTTCCGAGTACGAAGTGCTCGTACTAGGTATCCAAGCCGCCTATACCCTAGATTTCAAATCAATCCACATCTTTGGTGATTTTTAATTGGTCATAAACTAAGTAAATGGTATGTACCAATCTCGTAATGAGATACTTCAAAAGTATAAACATCATGTAGACATACTTTTGACCACCTTTGATCGTTACACCCTTCAAACCATCCCACGTTCAACCAACAAATTTGAAGATACCATGGCCTATTTAGCTTCCTAAATACCCGCTTCCCCTACCGATTCCAAAATATTTGTCACCGTACAACACCTCCATTCACCTTCTTATTTACCTCATGATGTTTACTCAATCGGAAATGACACCCCTGACCCGAGTGACCTTTAGTATAAACAATACTCTAATTACCTTTCCCTCTCCATCTTACCTCCTGATCTCACCCGTAATAGACAATGCACCTTCCTTAAAAAGGTCTCCCATTTCGTTATCCTGGGGGGACTCCTCTATAAGTGCGGCTTTAATGGTATTCTCTTATGATGCCTCACAAGTTCTGAAATTCCTTATACCATTAAGGAGGTTCATGATGGTATATGTGGAGGTCACTTTAGAGGCCTTACTGTTGCTAAGTTTATTCTTCACCCTTGATATTACTCGCCAACTTGTTGTGACTATGTCAAACATTGTGTGAAATTTCAACAACATTCCAACCTTCATCATACACCCAATCATGCCTTATAGGTCACTCGTGACATTTGGCCCTTCTCTCAATGGGGTTTGGATCTTGTCAGAGAAATCAATCCACATTCTTCCTAATTCCATCAATGGACCATAACTACTACCGAATGCTACACAAAATGGGTGGAAGCCATACCACTCATCTCCACGAAAGCCAAGAAAATATGTGAGTTCATTAACCATCACGTCATTTACCGCTTTGGTGTCCCTTATTGCCTCATCACTAACAATGGAAAACAATTCAAAAACAAAACATTGTAAAAAGTTTGCGATGCCTTCGGCATTCAGCTTAGTTTCTCATCACCTTATTACCCACAAACCAACGGCCAAGCCGAATCCACTAACAAAACCCTTAGCAAAATTCTCATGAAAGTGGTTGACGATATTGGGAAGGATTGGCATACGCACATACCTTTTTTCCCTATGGGCATATCACACTAGTATTCACACTTCCACTGCGGCCACACCCTTTTCACTGGTCTATGGTACAAAGGCTGTTCTACCTCTCGAAGTCTAGATCCCCTCCCTCCGCATTTCTCTCCATTACAAGCTTACTGATGATGAATTTCGTTAGGACTACTTAGCACAACTAGAGTGATTAGACAAACATCGTCTTAACGCTCTAGATCACCTTCAAGTTTACTAACAATGTATCAAATGTGCTTATGACAAACATGTTCATAGATGAACCTTCCAAGTCGGTGACCTTGTCTTGAAAGAAAATCAACATGTAACCAAAGCAGAAAAATGTAAACGGGGAAAATTCGCTCCTAATTGGCTTAAACCATGCATCGTAACTCATACCTATGGATCAGGTGCCTATCATTTATCCTCACTTGAGGGTAAACTCGAACCTGAGCCCCTTAATGCATTTCATCTTCGACCATTCTATTGTTGACTCGTTGTCCTACCTCACCCTTTGTCTCTTTACAAGCTTGTCCCTTGAGTGCTATCCACTCCATACAACTCTCTAATGATTAAACAAGAATCATGTGAGTACCCTTCACTTGTTATCTTCTCTCGAATATGTGTACCATGTCACTACACATAGCATGATTCTCATGGATATTTTTCGTCTACCTTTAGATGAGATCCCATGGTTGTTCCACCTCGCCTTTTGAACAAGATTCCTATCCTTCACCTTGGTCTTGTCCATGATTTCAAAGACCTCTAATGGGACCAAACTCCTTGAGTCAAACTTCTAATAAAAAATATGACTCCCTCAAAAGGACATCTTCCTCTCGACCAAATTGCTACTATAAATAGACTGCTCCCTCAAACGAAAGATGTGTGAAGCTATGAAAAAAAAAGACATGAGAGAAACTAAAGCTTCCCGCATCGATCAGCTTCAAAAAGACCTCAGGGAGTACCATATTATTTATCCCATATAGAATTCCCACATCAATCAGTCTATCAAAACAAAAAACCTTTTAGTCATTGACTTGCCCATTGTGACCTCGAACCTTTTTCCCAAAAGACCTGTCACTCAAAACATATACAATTAACTACTCTTCACCCACCTTACCACTTCCACTCTCATTTCCTAAATTTCCTTAAGGGACATCTTGGAATTTCGACATTTGGTGATCTTGTGACTAATTTCACCGTAGAACCATTAATTATGCAATGCCTTTTGGGTCTTGTATTCCTCACCCCCCTCCAAGGTATGATCTACTCGGTATGATCCTACCCAATCAGGTGGCTCTATTGCTCCCCTCTTATCTTTTAACCATTTTTGTTTAATTTTTGATTACCTTTATATAGGACTTGGTAATTGACACTTACTTTTGGGGTAATCCTCCCCTTTCACTATAATCACCTTCCCTGTAACATTTTACCTATAATCTACCCACACCTATTAAACCTAAACCCGCTACATACCCACAAACCTACCAACTCATTCTCATATTCTTCCCTAGCTCATGAGAGAACTACATCGGCTAGAGATCCCTTTTTCCAGGACTATGTAGGCAACACTCCGAGGGCATGGGGCCCTTAGAGGCTAGGTCACCCATTCTCTACCCTAAATAATTCATCAACCATGCTTAACTCACCATTTACCCCACATTTCACTTAGTTTCCCTTATCTAACAAAATTGGAAATTAAGCCACATACATTTCAAGTTGCTTACTATAACATACATTTATTACACCTACCATCTCTCTATCATCACTATGCATAGATTATACAACATTTCACATATGACCCATTGTATCATTCATTGCACCCAATAATGAATCATTAACTAACCTAACTCAACCATGCCTATAACCTAACTCGACCATGCCTATAACCTGACTCAATCCAAGCCTATAACCTAACTCGACCATGCATATAACCTAACTCAATCCATGCCTACCAAACCTGACTCAATCCATACCTACACTGACCTAACTCCATCATGCCTAACTCACCTAATTTCAAACCACATTAAA
Source organism: Taxus chinensis (assembly GCA_019776745.2). NCBI lineage: Eukaryota > Viridiplantae > Streptophyta > Pinopsida > Cupressales > Taxaceae > Taxus > Taxus chinensis. The sequence goes on along the minus strand of CM034149.1, from coordinate 246,319,607 downwards.
ATAACAAATCCATATCTCATCTAACACAAGCCATAAAACCAATATCTCATAAACATATTAACACATCACAAAATACCATGAATCTCATCGTATAAATCAATAAATGTGTATCTCATAATACATGTCTATCTCATCATGGCCATCATCTCAAAAATTTTGGCATGTAGACTGATATACAATACAAAATGTCATCGGCATGCAGGCCGGTCTCATATATACACAAAGAATGAATGAATCAACACAAAAAATCTTTGGCATGTATGATGGTATATGCTCACAATATATAACAAAATCACTCATACATCCTCACTGTCTTCGGCATGTAGGCTGGTATGTGATAAAAAATACAACTATCTTTGGCATGCAGGCTGGCATATATATAAAAAATAATCACTACTATACATCAAAAATTAGGGTGGCCGCATATCAGACATCTCACCGGATGTCCTCCATATCTGTATCACCTACACCCTCGGCCTCCTATGTCCCTGCTAGCACATCACCTAGCTCTTGTCACTGTACACTGGTGGCCTCTCCTTGATCAGGCCTCAGAGCTCGCTGGCCTCCTGTGCTCTCCACACTATGTGTGCGGGATCTCCTCCTCTCATTAGATGCCTATTGTGCCTTGTCCTCTCCGTATGAGAGGAAGTCTATCCCGGCTACCATGAGATGGTCCTGATAGTATCATGCCTCACCTAGGGCATCCCATAGCCTGGATATAGGCACAGTCTGAGGTTGTCCCATAGGTCTCGGTCCCTGTACCTACCTTGCGCTAGCCTGTGAACTGGGACCAGCTCCCTGCGCTTGTGGTGGTACCCCCTGCCTCAGTGCCTGTGGTGGTGCCACCTATCCCTTTACCTATATCTAGGCCTATAAGACCCCAATCTATGTCTAGGATATGGCCAAATGAGCTTATAATCCTGCCACCTGAGCCTGTAAGGCTGCCACCTGACCATCTCTATCTCCATCTCCTCCATCTCCTCCAACCTCTCCCTCTGCCATCTGGGCCTACAGACTGCCCACCTGTACTCGTAGTTCTGCTACCTCTGCCTCTGACCCCTCCAGATGTGTTTGCAGTATACCTATCTACGTGATCAATGTCACTACCTACCCCTGTCGGGCATCTCTCTGCACTGTCATGGTAGCTAAATCTGGCTTCCCTGGTCTGGGGGTATGGATCGTAACTGAGCCGATCACCACTACCTATACCTATCTATGCATCTGGCATCATCAATCCACTGATCCACTGGTTGTTCCTCCTCTCTTGTAGGCACTATAGGCTATGGTAAAGGGAGAGGCCTCTCCACATCATCTCTCTAGTACTATGGGAAGGGTGGAGGAATATCATGTATAATCCCGAACTACCGTCAGACCTTGTCAACTGGGATCATCTCATCCTCCCCGACATGATGACCCTATATCCACCTCTCTAGCTAGAGCTTAGCTAGCTCCTCATGCATGTGCCTATATGAGGGGAATCCTATATATGGCCTCCAGATAATGTCCACTCCGGGAAACCCCTCTAATAACTGCCGAAAATGGGCCACATCCTATGTCACCCTATCTGACCTCCGATCTCCTGCAACCGATACCCATCTCTTGTATCCCGACTGCACACATCTCGGTGGGAATGCATCTACTTAGGGCATCCCTATAGGCCGAACACAGACTATGTGCTTGTAGGCCCAACAGTGTAGTATAAATTTACATCACAGACTAAACCTACACAGCCGCCCATATGCCCACAACTCTCTGTAAAGTTGCACTAAGAATTCTGGTGCCCAGGCAAAGCATGTCTCATGCACCATCATATCGTGGAGCACCCCCATCAGTGATCAAGGAAAGCATCCACCCTCTACATCAGGTAGTGCATAGTAGCACACTACCTCCATCAATAACACTACTAGCCTTGTCTCATCCAGACGGGCTAGGTATATATCGCCATAGCTCAAAATGGCACTATGGAAGCTCAACTCTGCCGCCCCCTCACCAAATACAGTCCCAATTAGCTCCTCTGAGGCCTTGGAGGAGATCTTGGGCCCCCAATAGGGGTAACCTCAACATCTAGAACACGTCCTCCAGGGTGATGGTCATCTCACCCATCGGAAGGTGGAACGTGTTGGTCGCAGAGTCCCATCTATCGATGAGCGTGACCATCAAACTAGGCTACCGAACATCATGTCGGTAGTGCTGAATATCACTCAAGCCCACTACCTCCACATGATGCAGCTCCAACGGGCTTGCTAGGCCATGTAATGTCACCAATAGTGGCAAAACCCTGTCTCACATGTGTAATTGGGATCGACCCTACATCTAATCCAAAGCACAACATTAATCCTCCTTTACCATGACCATATTCATCACTTATCATTACCTACCACCCTATTTTACCTTACCCATCTCAACCACCTAACCTACGTCATTTTTTTGGACCCTTTTGCCTAAAATCCCAACCGGTGCCAGTTCATCCTAACTGACTCCGGTCACCCTTAAACCGGCATCGGTCACCTATTTGGTGACCGATACCGGTTCAACTTGACCGACCACGGTTACCACATAACCAACATTGGTCACCTGTTAGGTGACCGATCCCAGTTCTACCCGATCGATGCTGGCCAATCTTGACCAATGCCGGTCACTGTCACAGAAAAATTTGTTACTTTCTAAACCCCCCTTTTTCTAAAACCCTCCCACCTATCCCTTTTACCCCACCTACACTGACCTACACTACCCCAAAACCCCTACCCACCCCACCTATCCAATTTCCTACCCCCCCTCTTTTTTTCCCATTTTTCCCCCCACACCCGATTTAACTTTTTTTTCTCACCCACAAAATGCAAACACCCACAAAACCCTACAAATACCAATTATTACACCATCTACTCTATCTAATTAACATTAAAGAGTTAGGTGCTTACCTCATCGTGCTGTCGCCATCTCGGTGGCATGTCTGGCCACTATGCTGGTGGTCTGCCTGATCCCTCTCCCACCTCTACCATCACTAACTATCTAACCGCACCCCCCGACCAATCAACTCTCTCGCCCTGATCTCGTGGACCCGCTACTCACCAACCCAACCACCGTCAACTCACACTGCCAGCTCACTGTCTAGTTTCCTCTGGATGCTTTTCTCACTTTTCTCTCTTTTTTGTCCTTTCTTCACTTCGTAATTCACAAATGAATAATAAAAACATGGATTTTTTTTATACCAAACCCTACCTAGCTGACTGTCAGTTTCCCTTGACTGGCATCAGTCTCGTGCCCTACCTAACTATCACCGATTTTCCTATACCAACGTTGGTTATCCATGACCGCCATCGGTCACCCTTACCTACACATTGCCCTTACTTTGCCATTTACCCCACCCTCTACCTTGCTCTTTACCCCATACCTTTACCCAATCCATTAGCTTAGCTTTCCTGACCTCGTCACTTCCTACCTCCATTTGTCCTCCTTTGGGGACTCATTATTTTACCCTTACCTCAGCCTTACCCATGCCATGACCTAGATATTTAGACCTGGACCATCGCTAGTGACCTTTGACCTCATGTGTTCGCTATACCTTGCGGCACTGTTACCTGTGTTGATTGACCCAATGACCTTACCTAGCCTATGGCCATGACCGTTTATCCTGACCCTACCTTTGGTGCACTGAAACATACCTAAACATTCCTACACCTAACCTATGTTGTGCTTCCTGACCTTATCCTATACCTTGGATACTGGATTCACTTCAACCTTGTTTGGATAAACCTATCGACCTTAGACGATGTAGAGTTTGCCTGCTCTTCAACCCGGTAGCGTGCTATAGTTTATATGTGTGCGTGCATTTGAATGCTGCTACCTTTGACCCTAACCCATTACCTAGATCACCCGAGTAGACTTTTCACCCCTTTTTCCCTATCCCATTTGGCTTTTATTCACATTTACCTTTTATCAAACCACTCACCGCTTCAGCCTGCAACCTCGTCAGTTCCTGGTTTGAGGGGGATCACCTTTACCCTCACATGGGGCAACCACATCTTATTTTTGTTAGCATCGCTTCCCAATACAAGCTACACAACAAAAAGGGGCAAAATGTAGACACTAAAATTAGGTCACACTCCCCTTTCGTCCCTCGACATATAAGCACCCTTTATTACATTTACCTAGCCATGACCCCCTTCACCCCACTAATATTAATTTAATTAAATTAATGCATTATCCTCACTATATTTATTATTTAAATATCTTATTTAAATAATATCTACACATATAGTTCACTTAGACACCTCACCAAGCCAACTCAACCTAAGACCTATTCTTAGCAAGTTACCATAACTAACTAAGACTTACCCAAACCCTAAAAATCAATGCCTACATTCCCTCTAACCACATTCCCAGCATGCTCACAAGAGGCTCTGAGTCTAATCCATGGGATAATGACATGAGATCCAAGGAAATCAGGAGGATCTCCCTAAGTTTAGTAAACCTAGAAAATCCTGCCTTGACCGACGTCGGTTACCCCTAACCATCGCCGGTTAAGTCAGACCGCCGTCGGTTACCCCTTTTAACCCAAAACAACCTTATTCTCAAGGTTGGAAATTAGAAGTTAGAAGTTGGAAGCAAGAAAGTTAACGAGCAATAACACATCTCAAAGAGATAATGCATCTTCAGAGAGCCAATTCCAGTGAAAACTCACATCCAAGGAAGGAGATTGAGCATCTTCTCCTGCACAGCCATCCCAGCCATGATCTGATCTATCCAAGCAAAGAGGAGTGTGCATGCAGCCCATGCAGAAGCTTTTCTTCAGTTGGTGATCACTTGCAGCCTTCAAACCCATCATCAGCACCTCCATCCTTCACACACAGGCCTTCAGGAATGAAATCCAAGTAAGTACAACCTCATACTTTCCTGGTTTATTTCATTTCATCATTATTTTATCACCCATTGTTTATCTTGCTCCCTATTGACCTTCTCCAACATTGTTCACCTCCATAGACCCATTAAAAACCTCACAAAATCCTACTCCAGTCACCCAATACCTCATCTTGACCAACCAAAATCCTTTGTGCAATCACAAAGGAGACCAAAACCCTGTTCTGTGACATTTCTAGATCTCACAGTAACCGGCACCGGTTATACCTAACCGCTGTCGGTCACCCCTGACCGACACTGGTCTCTGTGTTTTCCCACACATAGCCTTAAACAGAGACCTACCCACCTAATTTTACCTCACCCTCACTCACCTGTGACCTACCCGAGACCTTTATCAGACCTGCAGAACCCAGAACCAATCATTTGACCTTTGGATTCTATTCTAGCTTAGCCTATTAGATTAGATCTATTTTCTTATTGTGTTTTAAGTGAGATACCTAAATCATTTTAAAATAACAATAGGATTTACTTTGTTTACAACATTAATTTGTTTAAAATAGTGGACTGACAACCATCTAGGAAGTATCATACTTCCCAGATCTAGCTTACGCTAGGCAGTTCACTGCCCATATTGTTTAATTCCTTCTGGTGGTCTTGTTTTCATTACAGGTAGTTCCTCCTAGCCAAAAGGAAGCTCTCACGATCAGCTATGGATTTAGAAGTCATACGTGTGCAACAACCCATCAACTGAAATTTGAACAGGTATTTCTCCTATGCCTGTTACCCTATCTGTTTTGTTAACCCTTTGAAAAAACAATCTAAGAAATAGGTGAAACAATATTTTATAGATTTTAGACATTTTAGAAATGATTTTAGATATTTTAGACATGTATATACTCATTAGACATGCATAAAATCATACTCATTCTAGACATTATTATTATATTTTGATATATATGTCTTAGACACGTGTATTATTATTATATTTTTATGAGTTCCAGTGTATATTTACATTATGGATGTGAATATAAGACACCCCCTTATCTTGCATTTTTGTACCTTGATGATATCATAATAGGTATAATGATAGATAAGATATTAAATACCCTTCATTTTTGTGATATAACATTGTAAACTTCATTAAATTTCTATATTGAATCATTTGATGCTTATGTAATTTAGTAATACTTTATGTTACATTAAACATTCCATGGCTTAGTGAATGCTTCTTTACTTATGCACTTGTCAAATCTTTTCAAAGTGTTATTAGTATTAAACTATCTCTCTAAAACTCTATAGTAACTTAAAATATTGTGAAAATAATAGATTCCCTCTCTTTATCTATCCTCTCTCTAAAACTCGGGAAATATAAACTCATGTTGTTGGAGGTGTGTGAAATGATGGAAAATGAAGTAAATGTAATGCAATACATTTCCATGATTTGTACTATTTTAATGTAATTGTAACTAAAAATGCTTGTGGTGGACATAAATCAATAACCACAAATATATGATTGGATTATAAGTGGGTTACTCCCCTATTGATAAGAAATGTGAGAGAAGGGTAACTTGCAAGGCATTACATTCCCCAAAAGCTTTGCCAATGGAGAAAGAGGATAACAATGAGAAGCCCAATGAAATGGATTTCATTCGCAATTCCTCCCCCATACTAACAAATGCTTTAAGGTGCTTGTGTGCCAAGTGGGCCACCTTTCCTTATGATTATGACCAAGGTTTAGTCATCTTGAGATGACTAAAACCTAAACAAGTCAAATCCATCAAAATATAAAAAATCTAACTAGGAATACTCGTGGAAGGTTTCAATTACTTAACATAAATGATAAATACCTCCTTTATTTTTAATGTTGTCTTCCAAACATATTCAAGATGGAATAGAACCAAATGATACCCAGATTTTAGGTCAACTTTAGGGAAGCCTTCCAAAGATCTTCAAGATGGATTAGAACCTAAAGATACCCAGATTTTATGTCAATTTTGGTGAAGTATTGTGTGCATCTTAGCTAGTATAGAATCTCCATAATGCTTCACTATTATCTTGTTGAGTGTGCAAAAATAAATGAATACGAGGCAAGAGCCATCTTCATTTGGTGATAATACTATTAGGTTAGCACAACGAAAAGAGCTTGATCTGATATTTCCTTTATCAATAAACTTATGGATTTTGTGTTAAATCTCGTTGTTCTTCCGAATGAATACATCTTCATCTACATTTGTAATATGTTCACTCACATTTCTACCACCATCGGTACATTTTTTAGGACACTAAAATGGTAACCTTGAGTCATAATATCTTTCAATACCTTAAGTCATGTAGTTCTTAATTGTCTATATCAAAATTTAATTGTCTATCATTTTGCTCACATGAAGTTTTAAATGATTCAAGTTAGATTTATTGACACTAAGAACCTGTTTAAAATTGTTATAAAATATGCCGAAAAACATATTTTATGTATGAACCCATTAATGAACCCATCCTTATGTATGAACATATTTTGACATCATTAATGAACTCATCCTAATATCATAAAAAGAAATTTGTCAAATATGTATGCCAAATGACAAATGAAATAGATAAAATGTTTTATTCCTGGAAGACATGAATATATAATATTATAGGTCCTTCTATATAATACCAAGTGGCTCTGCTTGTTTTTCAATGACCTGTAAATAATTTTCATGGTCTTCTACATCTAGTCTCCATTTTTTACGTTGACCACTTTTAGTCTTCACCTGATGCAATTGTAACCGTGTAGCAATTATTTGATGAGTGTAATGACACACCTTTTTGTCTAGTTTATAATCAACAAAGTGAATCCCACTTTGGATGGCTTTCACTTGTTGTAAGTATGTTCCCTGCACTACAACCGAGCCAATATAAAATGTTGTCTCCTCTCTTGTTATTTCACATGTTAGCTTTGTCCTCTCTTCTGTGCAACACAACAAGTAGTACTCCACTTTCTCAATATTGTCTTCTTTAGTAATGAATGCAAATACATCACCTACAAAAAAATTCAAAGAAACATTCAATGATCCATGTATACTATAAATTATACATATATATTTAATTATCAAATTATACAATCCTTTTAAATAAAACATACCTTGTTTAACCAGTCCAGATATGTGGTCATAATCAGTTGAAATTAATGGCACATCTTCAAAACTATCATCATGATCTGATCCATATGTGTCATCCACAACTAAAGGAACTTTCTTCCACTAACCTACATACCCATGTTTTTGACTATTGCACTCTGAATATGATTTGTTCATGCATATATAACAAAAACAAGAATAATCTCTTGTACAGATTGTCTAGTTATTACTATCCATAGTCATCAAAGAGTGCAAAAACCTAGAATTAGGAATCCTTTCACATCCATACTTTGTCCTTCAATCAATACCTTTGATTAATCATGCTCAAAAGATCAATAAAGTTTAAAACAAACATCAAAATTTAGAATAATTTTTTTTTAAGTTTGTAACATGTAGAACTTAATAAATCAGATCAAGATCTACAAATATATGTTTTAAATGTGCATGTACTTGTTATCTCCCAAAACACTCTGTGTGGGGTTTAAGCCTATGGGGTTGAAGTGTGTGATGTTGAAGCCTGTGAGGTTGAAACTTGAATTGTAAAATGTTTCTTACACCATTCAACAATGGTGTGGTCATTAATCAATCGATCTCCCTCATAATCAAAGTTTTTTTTAGAACACATTTGATGCATGCACTTGCATCATCTTGTTCTCCCTTCCTATGAACACTCTAAAAAAACTCCATAAATTAAATGAGGTATTTTGTGATGACGATGATAACGAATGAGTGCAAAGAAAGGGCGAGAGGATTTGAATTGTGATGCACAACCATCTGACCAAACAAAATGTTGATCTATTTGTACTCCTCGCTGATGAAGATATTGAAAGATCAAACTAAAACAATGCTACACAAATTGGGTATCTTGTTCCTTTTCATTACTTATATAGAAGTGATACTCCTTCTTGATCATTCACTTCACATATGTACTTTCAACCCCATCCAAATCAAATTGTGCATGCCTGTAAAATTCTTGAACCATGATAGTAACCTGGTCAATATGATAATACTGTGTCTGAATTTCTTTTTGATGATAAAATGATTAATTCTTAGCAAAATCAACCATGGACAATATGGAACCAATAGGGAATGTGTCTCTTTTATTCTTGAATTATGTAGCCTGTCACTTTACATAGTGAGAATGTTTGATGTACGGACTAATTAAACTTTAGAAACTTTGCATGAATGTAGCAATGGAGATTTCCTCTTCTAGCAAATCTAACCTAGTTTCATCTTTTCCAAGCCTTGTTGAATATTATATGTATTTGAACCTACAAAATCAATACATAATGGACAAAGTGTCATATTCATTTGCAGTAAACATAAAAATCAAAATAAAATCTGTACATCAAAATTTAAACACACACACACACACACACACACACACACACACACACACACACACACACACACACACACACACACACACACACACACACACACACACACACATATAAAAAATTTATTAATCACCTCTTGCAAGCCACCATTTGAACTGTGTCCAAATATTCATTTGTTTCTGACAATAATTTCAAGTCCCCACAATTGTCATAGACACCTTTGATGAAAGTAATATGATCGTCGACATGATCATTAGATATTGTGCAAAGAATTGAAGTTATGAATTCACTGACACGTGTAGGTGGGGCATTTTTAGGACCATTTGGTGCTTTCCATAACTTTCTATACACTTGAAAAAACATATATTTTGAAATACATTAATTTTAAATCACATCTCAAAAAATGATATTTAATCAAATTTCAAATATATAGATATAAATGAAAGTACACCTCAAAAAATATATACATGATATTTAAATTCTTTTGTACCTGATAGTGATAATCAAACTCACGTGATAGACATGTGTCAAGGACTTTATTATCTCGCACATACGAAGGCTTCAAATTTTCAACCATTTGTTGTCCAATCTTAACATCTGGATTTTCTTCTATAAACTTTATGTACATCTCATGTTGAGTTATTTCAAGCTAATGTTTTATATGTTCATCATAGTTATTGCGAGTTATCCTATGTTTTAAAACATCCCTCACATTCAAAGAAGGATGAGTCCTCTCAATCCAAAAATTAGAAACTATCTTCACAATATTAACCTCTATTTTATCATAACGTGAATTTCTACACATTAGTGCCCAATTTCCTTCCATAGTAGAGTCATCTAATGTCTTCCTCCTCTTTGCATACTTGCTGAACGTCTTTCTAAATACACCCAATGCATTTGCAATGGTGGTAACATGATGATTCTTAGTCATATATTCACTTATAGCTGAAGTTAAAATTTCTCTACGAGAAATACTCTTATAAGCAAACCTAGTTTTTGTACCCAAAGAACTTATTCCTTTAGAAACATTCCCAAAATATTCTACTTCTATACGTTTTGAATTTTTATGTCCAAAATCAACAACCAACAATTCTAATGTATCCTTCATATTAACATGATTCAATAATGTAACCAACAAATGTGCTTTAGTAATTGTAGTCAAATTAACAAATTCACCATATATTATCTCTACATTTTTTATTGTTTTCTTTTTTAATAGCAGTTCTTGTTGGGAACATTCTTTTAATTTTTGTAAATACATCTTCACCAAGTGTTTCAAATTTTTCTTAGGAAGTAATTCCATAAGTTTTGTTATCACTTCAACATAATGTTGCGCATCATGATTTGTGTCAATAAACATACACATGTGGTTACATCAAAATTTGCAAAAAATTTGACATACAAATGTGATTACACCATTAATGACCAAGCTAGTAAACAATTTAATATCTAAAAAATTAACTTACTATCTAGTAAACAATAATAAATTAAGTTGACCAAGCTAATTATATTTAGATAGCTTTATGAGGTCCTTCTTGAAATATACTAAACAATACTTTTTCATTTGTATTCAAGACTTTTTCAACATAGAAGCACGTATGAGTGTGACATAATGATCCATTATTGATTACTTTGGTATAAAACCCACTTTCCCCTTTTTCCACTTTCCTTTTTATTTTATTTTCTTACAAAATACCGCATAGTCATGTGGAATAAATTTTACCATGCATTGGTTCAATCAACCTTGGATTTGACGTGCATTATGTAGTTGTCGAGATAAGACACACACACACACACACACACACACACACACACACACACACACACACACACACACACACACACACACACACACACACACACACACACACACACACACACGGGTGTGTCTTACCCTAGGAAACCTAGGCAGTTGCCTAGGGTGCACAAAAGGGAGGGCACTGTTTTCTTAAAAAAAAAATTCAAGTCGGCTTCTTTAATTTTTGCAAAAAAAAATTCAGTTTTGCATATATAAAAATAATTACAATCAATCATTGATGATTTAGCACAGTTGCAAGCATGCACACGTGAATTGATGAATAACTTAAAAACCAAAGAAAAAACAAGTACAAAATTGAATCCATCAAGTTACACAGTTACACAAGAGGATAATGATAAAACACAACAAACCAGAGCGGAGAATTGTGTAAATAGTATATACATTAGATTACAGTTTACTGTTTCAAAAATTCAATTGGAATTGAAGTGCATGGGACATGGTCTATCACTCTATGGCATCCATTAAAAAATTCCCCTAAATATTCTGTTGAAGGTAAATAATATTCCATAACTCTATAGATTGTTATAGTGGAATTATTAGTCCAGTAGCGAGCGGTAATAACGAATCCGTGAAAATGGTGCTTCTCAACTATTGCTCAGACATTTTAGGAGCATAAAAAAATATTTCCTCCTAAATTATCACTGAAGATTTGTAATTTCCTTGTACAATTGTTAGTTGAGGAAAGAGGGCGTCTGTAACTCTGTTGCTTCTTCATCTTGTTTGCAGTCTGCGGGTTCTTGCTTAGTGCTTGGCTGCATGGGAGCCTGGGAGAAGGTGACGTCATTAATAAAATATCTTGATTCTCAAGGAGTCAAGTCTCAACCTATTACCTGAACCAACAAGTGAAAACTAGGAATTTCAATTCACCATTATCATTGTAAGATAAATTGCTAATAGTAATGTTTACCTAAATTTCTAATCATGTAATTTTCCAATTATATAATAATACTAATTTTGCAGTTTGACTATTTGTAATTGTGCTATAGCCTATAGTTTTGTAACTTGTTTTTGTTTTTGTTAATCAAATATATATTTTTGATTTTGTATTATTATTTTTTCATATTATCTACTATATTTAATAGATGAGATTAATAGACATTAGTCAATTTATTTAATATAATTATTACTCAACTCAAAAAAATTTAAGTAACAAGTTTAGTCTTTACTAATTTCAAATTTCAATAGGAGTTTGTCCTTGCATCAGAGATTCAAATATTTCTCTAAAATCCAAAGCCTAAAGTTCCTTTTAAATCAAGTTTAACACCAGAACAGGTAATGTATATCATCATTCATCTTGGGGGAGGAACATAAAGCTAAGTGATCAAACCCTAACTGCTCTAGCCTCTTAGATTTGATGTTGCAGTAATTTTGTTCTCAATTGCATAAATTATATTATTACATTTTGATTTAAATTTTAAATTGTTCTTATTATGTAATTGATTGTGTTTATTTTATTTCAATTTTGGAACAATATTGATTATAATTTATATCATCATTATCAACAAGTATTTGGGTAGTTATTGTAACTTGATAAGTGTTTAGTTCAAATGGATAAAACTAAAAAACTAAGTGGTGCTCAATTTTAAAAAAAAGCTAAACAAAAAATTGAGGAAGAAAAAAACCTTTTGAAAAAGATACCTAAAATAAATATATTTTTAAGTGTATCAAATGAAAATCTAAATTCTGTTATCCTGTGAAATTGACAAGGGCAATTTTGCAGGTAACCATATGAAAATTCTATTTTGGCTCCCAATGGAGTTTGACAACGTTTAAAGAAGCCCAAACTTCCTTTCAAAAAACCAGGATGTTGTAAGACTTAGTCACTTTTTGCTAATCCTTCGGCGCACCCATCTTCATGTCGACATGACTGAAGTTGCACCCCTTTTTTCACTGGGCGCAATTTTCAGAGTGTCGACACACCAAAATCTATGCCCCCTCTTAATCCTTCGGTGCACTCATTGTTATGTCAACATCACTAAAGTTGTGCCCCTTTGGTCCTTTAGCGCTGAAAATATTGTGTCAAGATCATGAAACATGCTCTAAGAATTTTTCTAAGCGCTGAAAATGTCATGTCAATGTCAATAAAATTATGCTAAGGTGCATTTTCCCTCGTGTCGATGCTCTAAAAAGTGTACAAAAGGTGGTTGGTGAGATAATAAATGCTCGTTTTTCTATAAATATGTGCCTGAAACCTGTCATTTTCACTGATTGAAAATTACGAAAGGTATTTTCTCTCCACTTGTCAACCATCCTTGTCAACCCCCGCGTGCCCTTTTTCGAGCTTGTGGACCCCATGTCATTCTTCATCTTTTATAAATCCGGGTAAGTGGCTCCTCTCCTTGTTGTTTTTGTTTTTGTTGTGTTAGGTATTAGGGTTGGTGTAAAAAGATAAAATCTAAAGAAACACACCTAACAATCTGCAAACCAACTGAAGCCCTTTTTCCTCTCCTTCCAAATCTGAAAATATTGAAGACCCCTACCTCTAAAGAAACCAAAATCCCACCTTTCCCTTCTTATTTCCTCACCAAACAAACCCTCTCTTTGCCATCTGGAAAATCCAAAAGAGAGAGGAAGAGAAATCAAGGATAAATTGCAAAAATTACCCAACTATTGAAACCATTGGCGCACTATTTTTTCATGTTACACGTCCCAAAGTTGCACTTGGCACACTTTACGTCAATATAACACAACCCTTTTCCGCGACTAGTTAAAAGGATACTTAGCAGTTTTTTGTGGGGTGCAGGTGCAACTTCCTTAACATCAACATAACATGTTACATGCTGCAAATCATCACCCCACGCTTTACCCTTTGGCGCTGCATTTTGTCATGTAACACCTCTCCAAATTGTGCCCTTTCCAACTTGGCGCAAATTTTCCCAGGTCAACACCAAGCGTAATTTTCTTAATGTTTACACTTGCCTAACTATGCCCCTTCTAACTTGGCACAAAAAGTTGTATGTTGACACCCCAGAAAGTGCACCCAACAATTTTAAGTCCTTGCAACCTACTATAAACCTGTGCCTTGTGCCCTAAGGCTTATAATTGCTCATTCTTCATTCTGCAAGCTTTCATTATGAATAACATGATGGTTGATATGGCTCTTCTGTGTTGGACCTCCTTGATTCTTCTTGTAGAATAATAACATCCATCATTGGGCTCATATATGTCTTCATCAAGCAAAAAACCAGCTAAAGCTAAAGCTAAGCAATCAGAACAAGAGATGAAGTTTAAGTATCAGAGAGTTAGAATGCCTATCTCATATGCAGAGTGTAGCCTTGACATCAGAGAGTCTGAGTTGGGTCATATTGACATGGATGACTTTTGGGCAAGGAACACCTAGGAAAGCAGTGGCCCATGGATGAATAAATTAGTAGGCAACGGGTTGCACTTTGCAGCTGGGCTTCCAGTGGGCACCATAAATAATGAGTTCATCATGTTGGTTTCTCGGTGTTATAACAAGGACACTAGATGTGTCAAAGACAAAGAGCACAAGATGATCATCGACCTCACAGCTTGTCACTTTCAGATGATCATGGGCTTTCCTCATCATAGGCAATATGTAGAAATAATTATCAAACACTGTAAGAAAACCTGGGATGATAATGAGGATAAACGCATGTAGATGATGAACGAGCTCTATCTAAAGAACAAGAAGCCAATGAGAAGATGGCCACAAACCATCCACCATAGTGAATTCAATGAGGAGTTGAGTGATACAATCACCTTCTTAAACAAAGTATTTGGGCTCCCTGATGCCCATTATTTCCACAAGTGGATGCTGAGATACCTGGATACCATGAGCAAGAATGCACCTAATCAATGCTTTGGTTGGGGTGAAATCATCAGTGACACCATCTCCTAGTAGCTTCAACAAGTTCTAACAATGGGAAGTTCTACATGAGATCCTACGTTGTGTACGTTGCTACATAAAAAAAAAAATTCGCAGGGTTAGCTCGAAATGGGGTATGGCCCCAAGTTAAAATATATGAGTTCTATCCAGAGCTAAGGCTCGAGGCCAGCATCTCCCAGTCCTCTAAAATTGATGATGCCTTCTTCTATGAGGTAATCTACTTACTGAGGCCAAACATGAGACACGGTCAGACCGAATCGAGTGTGATTGCTACTACAAAGAAATGGGGAGTGTTGTTCACACAATTCCCCACATTCACATACCTCAGAGCTATGAATTTTGAAGGAGAACCAACGAAGTTGCCAAGGTTTGTAGGGCCGAAGCTAATCCTGCTAGAATTGTCAAGGAAGCTAATCACTTATCATGAGAAGTGTATGAAAAGAAAGAAATGAGGAACCCCATTCCCCCTTACAGTTGGCCGATACACCTGCCCCACACTTACCAAAGCAAGAGAGATGTATGCTGAGCTAGAGTTACAAAATTTTGAAACACAACTTCCCAGAAAGGCTGAACTTTGTCTACCAGAGTTGCCTCCTAAAGGAAAAAATTGATCCCATCCATGTTCCCGAGATCGAGGACATTTAGATTGACCTGACACATGAGATAGACATCAGGCAAAAGGATCACTCTTGACTGGATCTGGAGGAGATCATCCACTATGGCATTTCCATTGTCTCAAAATAATTCCAAGAGACTGATCAAGAAATTGATCAGGTTTACCTTGACACAGATGCAGACGATTGGCCATTTGTGGAGATCGACAGAGCTAAAGCATCGAAAATCATTCAAGAAAGGGTTAAGCCCACATTTTAACATAATGAACATTGGTGCAAATAGAATGGTCTCACCTACCTCAGAGTAGATTTCACTTCTTCTCCTTCACGTAGAGCACCTCCAAGACCGGCCCAAGTGCCGAAAGTAAAAGGAAAAGATAAGGAGGGTGAATCAATAGACAAGAAGAAAATCCTGAAGGCCTTCCCTCTGCTTCTGAGAAGAAAGTAGTCAACCTGATGTCCCCAAGTAAAGAAGAAACAATAGAGGTTTTAACGGATACATCCACCCAAGATGTTATCACAACTACAACTGCAGAGGTACCCAGTGTTCCTTCTTCCATTTCTTCACCTCCTCCTGTCATTGAAGCATATATTCCTATGGATGTGTGTTATCCTCTCCCTTCCTCCCTTCCATCTCCCACCTATGCCATCTTCTCCTCTCTCACAGATCTGTCACCCAGTATTCCCTCCATCTAGTTGCAGATCCCTTCTGTTTCCATGTCCTTCTCTTCTCCTGTAGTAACTCTAGGCCCCAAAAGTAGCGGTGCGTTGGACTACTTTTCAATGCCACCACCAAGTGTTTCAACACACTTTACCTGAGGTCTCTACAGTTGCTCCCCCTCTCACTCCCATTTCTTCTATTTCCTATACTCCCACTTCTATAAGTCCTAGTTGGATTTCTTACCATCTGAGCCAACATAAGAGGAAAGTTCCCATTATGGCCATGGATTTTTCCGTCATTCTGAAGAAGGGAACTAAGAAGCAAAAATCAATAACTCACTTTTCTAAAAGCTCTTCAGGGGAGAGAGTCATGGAGATAGCTTACCCAGACCCCACCAAGAAAAAAGAAGATCTGTCTCCCACAGACTTCACAGTGACTCAAGTCACAATGGGGACCTCATCTGAAAGCCTACAAAGGGAAGCCTTGTCTACTTTGGATGCTCTCTACAAGAATCTCAAAGAATCAAAAGAGGAGAAGAGAATACTCAAAGAACAAAACAAACAACTCTTACAAGCATTGCAAAAAATGGGCAACGCTCCTCTAGTAACTGCCGCCGAACCTACTCAAGTTCCTAGTCAAGAGAAAATAAATGAATATGTTAAGATTGGTGAACAAGGCGCATCAACATCATCCTGGATCAAGAAAATCCTCAAAGATGGTGAAGAAATGATTGGGAAATTCACAGTGCTCTATCAAGATATAACTCAAGCAAATAAGGAGCTACAAGCAGTAGAAAGCACACTATCTTAAGAGTTGGATAATGCCAAGTTGCAACATGAAAGGTTCCAAACCATGGTTAACTACTCAGCTGATGACCTATTGAAGGTCGGCATTATCGATCACCCACATGTACATAACAAAGCTCTCATCACTTTAGATTACCTATTTGATCAAATGGAATATATCCTGGAGAGAATAGATAAAATCAAAGATGAAGCCCTAGACGCATGATACAACATGGAGCAAACAGTTACAAAAATGTCTCCAGGGATGCTCAGCGAATTGTATAACTTGAGGGAAGTAGATGATACATTCCAGCGCTTTAAGGCTATTGTCACTCAAGGTTTGGCACCAAAGGTCACTTTCGACTGAGATTCAATCAATAACCTCTTGGCCTGCCATGAATTCATTGGTTTTTTGATCGATGCATGTGAAACTTTTACCGAGTTACCTGACAAGCTCAAGAATGAGAAAGAAACTTGTGAAGTCAATGACGACCATTTTAAAGGTCCAGATCATGATCAACTTCAAGAGATGATCAGAAATTTTATGGAATATGGAGCATAGTGTCACATCAATTCTCCTGATCAAAAGAAGGATACCAAGTTCAAGCAGAGGGATGATGAAGAGTAGTTTCTTCTTCCTGGGATCCATTGATATTTTTTGTAAAGTATTTAAAAAGCATGTTGGCATACACGATGACATCATCCATGTTGCACCATGGGATGTTGCCATCCAAAAACTTGTCCAAAGTCAACTGTTGACTTTTTAGATATTTTGTAAATATCTTGTAAGATATTTTGTAAGTGGTTGGTTTGTTTTTGTCTTCTTTCCTCTTCTCCTTCTATAAATACTTGAATACTTGTTGTATTCAGTGTGAACATTTTTTGTATGAAAAGATAAGTGAGGAGAGAAAGACTTTGTGTTTTCTTGCAACAGAAGAAATATTAATACACATATTCAGACTTTGTGCTCAACGTGTGTGTTTTTTGCATTATATATTTCTTAAGTTAGATCTATGTTTTTATTCTGTTAGATTCATTCCTAATATTGTCATCTATTCATCAGTATTGTTTTAATTGTTTATGTAAGTAAGTTTGGATTTGTTTACTACCGGCCCAAAGAATAAACCTTATGACCTTTCCATCTTGGAATTCATTTCTTTTCTTCCTTCCCATATTTCTACTCATTGTTGGAACTACCTCGACTGGGATGAGATCCTAAACCCCCTGAAGTTAGAATAGTGTATATTCACATGGATTCCTGCATGATAGATTAATAATAAACCAGTTTCACTTTGCCGTCTCAAAGAGGGGCTTTACCCTAGACATTGTTGGCTTGTTTCCCCATGATCTGCCTAGCCGATAGTTTTTTGGACCAATAGTTTTTGGTGACTCTATTGGGGATCAAACTAAGGAAATAACTAAAAAACTGTTAAAATCACTACGAAATTGTAAATTTTAAACTCTTTGTTAAAAAAATTAATTTTTTTTACATAAGTGATCAAAACTAAAAATTTCCTTATACAAATCCATAGATCAGGGCCAGATAGAAACTTTTAATTTGCTGAGTTTTTACAAAAACTTGTATATTTCAACAGATCTAAGATTCTAACATTTTATGTTATTTTCAAAACCTTGGAAAATTTAGGTCGAAGATCCGAAAATCAGCTTTCTAAATCAACCCACTTTTTATCCTTATTAATCTTTGTCAGAAAATCGTAATCAGTTGTTATTAATAAATGGTAAAATTAAATATTGAAAAAAAGTTCATGCTACTGATTTTTGCTGGGAAAATTAGAAAATCAGCAAGTATAAACCAAAAGTTTGTTGTCAATCTGCTCTTAATTGTTATAGATTTGAATGGGTACGCTGGTGGGTGAACCATTTACTCGCAGCAGAAGAGATCATGGAGAAGTTGATCCAATTTTTGATCCACTTTGAAAGAAAAATTTCAGTATCACTCCAGCATGATTCACATCACTAAGCTCAAGGGATCAATCAATAAGAAGTGCCTCACCTCCATGAAGGAGCCGGATTCAATAGGGTGTCTTGACATCAACTTGTAGTGCTCTTTTGCTAAGTGGAACCACACTCCCTACTCGCATTATTTTTCCTGATTTTCAAATGGAAGCAAATTTTCCTATACCATGGGAAAATGCCATGGGTTCTCTAGAACTGCCACATCCAGTCAACTCCCTCCCTCACGTAAATAGAAAAAAATTCCCAAAATTTGATGGGAGTGGAAATCAAATCATGGATGCGTATATTGCTGCATTTATTATGTCATGCAGCATTCTGGACGTGACTCATGAGGACGTATTGGTACGTCTCTTTCTGGAGACCTTGCAAGGGCCTGTGGCATAATGGTTCCAACACTTACCAGCTGCATCCATCACCAATTGGAACACATTGTGGAATTCATTTGAAGACAGATACAAACCTTCAGAAGACACATTTGTGTTATTATCACAAAT
Organism: Taxus chinensis; assembly: GCA_019776745.2. Classification (NCBI taxonomy): domain Eukaryota; kingdom Viridiplantae; phylum Streptophyta; class Pinopsida; order Cupressales; family Taxaceae; genus Taxus; species Taxus chinensis. The sequence goes on along the minus strand of CM034149.1, from coordinate 246,300,094 downwards.
CACTCACATGAAGAAGGAAACCAATGAAACCATGCATGATTTTATCACCCAATTCAATTGATTGATCAACCGTGTGCCACTTGCCATGATGCCAACATTAGAGAATCAAAAGTGTTTCTTCTTGAATGCCATGAGTTCGAAAGTAAGTTTTTTAATTTTACAAGAACAAATACCCACCTTGTTTCTTGCTCAAGCTACGACCATTCAGATAAAAGAAAAAATTCTTATATCCAGAGAGTAAAGATGAGAACCATCAAAATATAAGGATTCAACTTCTTCTCAAGCTACCTCATTAGATCCAGCATTCCAAAAGATGGTGAATGACTTGCTCTCATTAAAGAAGTAATTGGCTCAAGAATCGTCTACTACTCCATACGGGGATATCCCATGGAGGAACTTCACTCCCAACAACGTCCCCCAAAGGTCACATTTTCCTATTGCTTCTCCAAGGTTAGTAATTGAAGCCCCTCCGGTTAATGTTTTGGTTGAGATCGAAGAAGATGATCCAAATTATGAAGAACCTTTGTCGCAAGGTGAAGATGGTCAAGATTTCAGTGAGCCGACTAAAGACTCTACTATTAGGTATATGGAATTTGAAAATGAGGAATTTGATGAAGAAGAGGGTACCCAAGGGTATGCGAGTTGAAAATCATACGCGGTTTTCACTCGCTCGCAAGGAAAAGAAGCAAAGATTGCTGCTGAAAAACAAAAGGAAAAGGCTGTGGTAACCCCTCCTCCAACAATCGCTAAAAGAGGTAATCCCCTTCCTACTCAACCTCATGTTAAACCTTTTGTAAAGAAATATTTTCCTCCTATTTCTCCTCCAATTCAACCTTCCTCCAGTACCATAAAGACTGGTAATCCTCCTCTAAAAACATGAAATGAAGGATTTATTCCTTTATTAGTGCAACCCTTGGTTGCATTCGATATAATTGATCACGCCAAAAAGACCAAGATCTAGATGTTTGAAGTTGATTACCTTCATTCTAACCCAGAGTAGCTTATAAGATTAACTAAGTATATCCAAAGCTAGGCTGCTGTCCCTCCTCCCATTTCCCCAAAAGGAATTCTTCCCACCCCTCCTACGTCTCACGTAAATGTTGCCTCGACCTCCCCATCAGGGAAAGTTGAAACTTTTTTACCTATCTCTCCTAATCAATGGTCATAAACTAAGCAACTATATAATTGATTCTAGAGCTTCTGACAATGTTATGCCAGCAAAGGTCACCCATGATTTGGGCCTCACACTTACTAAACCTTTTGGTAGATGTTACTCCATGGAAACCATACAGGTACCATTGATTGGTTAGATCAAGGATGTGTAGTTTGCATTCGCAAAATTTCCTTAGAAAAGGATAAAAATGAATATTCTCGTAGCTGATATTCCAGCAGCATACGAGATATTGCTAGGGAGGAGCTTTTGTAAAGAAGTTGGTGGGGAAATTCATATGGACTGGTCCAAATCTAGGATTCCTGTCAAAGGGGTGATGTAGACGTTGGAACTAGAATCATAAAAGAAATATCTAGTCACCAACTCTGATGACCCTAAGGCTCAGATTCTCTTCGAATCGTCAAGGATGGGAAATTATTTCTTGTCCACCGACTCAGATAGGATGGAAATTCTCATCCAAAAGGAGGATCTCAACAAAGTATGGATGTTGCAGTTTGATGGCAGTTGTGCTACAAGTGGATGTGGTGCTGGGGCTATTCTAATATCTCCTGAAGAGGAGATTTTCCCTTTTTCTTTCAAGTTGCAGTTCTTCAATACAAATAATACTGCCGAGTATGAATCCTTTTTAATTGGCATGCAAGCTGCAAAAGAGAAAGAAATCAAGAATCTGAGAGTACAAGGTAATGCTGATCTAATTGTTAATTACGTAAAAGGGATATACCAAGTAAAAAATGACCGGCTTAGACACTACCAAAATGTGGTAAGGGATAACATCAAAGAATTTGATGATTTCTCAATCAAATTTGTTCTATGAGCCCAAAATGACATGGCTGATTCATTGGCCATCTCAGCATCTCTCATGCTTCCTCACCCAGGGTTAAAAACAAATACATATACCATAGAGGTGGTTCTTCACCCAAGTGTGCCAGATAATTCATAGCACTGGAAAGTGTTCAATGACGACAACCAACTTATCACCTTTTTGGAGAAAGCTGACAATTTCAAAGAACTTCATTTCAATAGATCAACTTCTATGTGTCGTGAGTCTCTCACCAATCAAGCACATGAATCTGAAAAAGACACAGTGATACAGCTCAAAGGAAATAAGATTCTGAAAGGTTTGGTTTCCTTAGAATGATTATTTGATAATCATGACCATTTTGTCAAGAAAAAGTGACAGGATGATCCTTCCTCTTCTCTGGAAACTGAATCCGTCAATCTGGGGACTATGGAACATCCTCATTTTTTGAATATCAGGTAAGTGTTGTACGCCCTAAGGAAAAGGAAAAATTCATTAAGTTTGCTGAAGAAAGTACATGGATGTGTTGGCATGGTCTTATGCTAATCTAAAGTCTTTCAAGACAAAGGACATTCAGCACGACATCCCGCTCAAGGACAACATCAAGCCTTTCCGTCAAAAGCAAAGGCATTACAACCCCAAAATATCAGGTACCATCTAGGCTAAAATTCAGAAGATGTTGGATGAAAGAATTATTTTTCCAATTCATCACAGTACCTGGGTTGCAAATATTATGCTTGTGCAGAAGAAGAATGGCGAGATACGCATATGCCTAGACTTTCGCAACTTGACCCAGTCATCCTTAAAAGATAATTATCCACTACCAATAATGGATCAAGTACTACAGGCAGTAACCAGTTCAGAAATGCTGTCTATGATTGACGGTTTTTTAGGTTACAATAAAATTCAAGTCACGCCTAAAGACCAGTTCAAAACAATGTTCACCACTCCTTGGGGTACCTTCTCCTACAACAGAATGCCATTCGGTTTGATCAACGCTAGTACTACCTTCCAACAAGCAATGGAATTTGCATTCAAATGTATGATGGGAAAAGTCATCGTAGTTTACCTAGATGACCTGACCATGTTCTCTAAAAGATGAAGTGATCACTGCGATCATTTGGAACAAGTCTTGATCAGATGCCGAGAGCATGGGATTTCACTAAATCCCAAGAAGTTAGTTTTTTGGGTCACCAAAGGAAATCTGTTAGGACATGTCATCAGTAGAGAAGGAACTAAGATAGATGTTGAAAGGTTCAAGGCTATTCAGAGCCTTACTTTTCCTACAAGCAAGACTGGTGTTCACTCTTTCTTCGGAAAGGTAAATTTTCTTAGACGCTTTGTTCTTGATTTTTCTGAGAAGACTCATCATATATCTAATATGATGAAAGGGTCCTAAACATTCCAATGGAGTGAGGAAGGAAATACATCATTCGAAAACATAAAAACCTCCATCGCTCATGCTCCTGTTCTAGTGTATCCTGACTTCAGCAAAGACTTCATCATCTATAGTTATGCATCTGCGCATACTATATCAGCTATCTTGATGCAAATGAAATCCGAGGATATTGAATCCCTGATTGCTTTCATGAGCTCTCCACTTAAGCTCATGAATAGAAAATGTCACAACTGGAAAAATATGCCTTTTCCATTGTAAAAGCATTCAAAATTTTCTGCTACTGTATTCTGAGTTCTCATACAGTGGTACTGTTTCCTGACACGGTTGTTAAGTATATCCTGACTCAATAGGAGTTATGGAGCTTATGAGTGAATTGGATCGCAAAGGTCCAAGAATACGACCTAGATATCAAACTAACCAAGTTGGTAAGAGGTAAAGGCCTGTGTCAGCTAATGGCTGAAAAAAAAGGCTCAGAGGTACCTGAAGAGAAAGCTGATCATGTTGATGGAGAACAAAATGAACTGAAGAAAGAGGATTCTTTTCCATGGTTCTGTTTGTCACAACCAATGAAAAATGGTATTCTAACATCACATTCTTTCTCACCTATGACGAGTGCCCAACTCACCTAACCATAAAGGAAAAGTGAACGGTGAAGCTTAGATCCGTAAGATATGTCATATGGGATGATGGAATGTACAAACGTAGAATGGATGACAATTTTCTATGATGTGTTGATAAGCCGCAGCAAGTAAAATTGTTGGAAAGTTTTCACGACTCAGCATGTGGTGGTCACTTCTCCTCATCAGTGACAATACATAAAATCATCTGGGCCAAGTACTACTGGCCGACGCTATTTCAAGATATAGCCACCTAGGTAGCGAAATGTGAACTTTGCCAATAGTTCGTCGGAAAACCAAAGCTAGCTGTATTTCCCCTCAGGCCCATCATCATCAATGAACCATTCAGACAATGGGGAATTGATTTCATTGGATCACTTAATCCCCAATCGAGTATTGTACATAGTTATTTCGTAACAACAACGAATTACTTCAAACAATGGGTGGAGGCCATACCTGTCAAGCATGCAACATTGGAAGTTGTTTGTAACTTCATCAAAGAGAATATTATTGTGAGATTCGACATTCCACATAAAATCATTGCTGATAACGCTTCTAACTTATCTTCATAGGAAGTAATTGGTTTTTGTTATGGATATGGAATAACCTTGGCTCATGCTTCTGATTATTATCCTCAGGGAAATGGTCAGGCAGAATCTAGCAACAAGAACCTGGTGACTATCATACGAAAGCTAGTTGATGAAAACTAGCGGTCCTGGCACAAATCATTATATGATGCTTTGTGGGTGGATCATATCACTCCAAAGAGGTCTCTCGGCATGTCACCTTTCCAGGTGTTACATGGGATTGATGCTAAAATCTCTATCTCCATAGAACTTCCTGCTCTGTGCTTGCTTTGAGCAATTGAAGATGAAAATTTTCAGAATTCTCTTGAAAAGAGGATTATGTACCTGACGAAACTTGAAGAAAAGTGAGTAAAATTGGTTGACAAGATCACTAAACATCAGAATCAAGTTAAGAGGTTGTTCGACAAGAAATCTAAGTAGAGAGATTTCCAAGTGGGAGATCTTGTTCTTCTATGGGACAAATGAAGAGAACCGAAAGGTATGCATGGGAAGTTTGACTCTCTTTAGAGAGGGCCATACAAGATCAAGCAGCTCAATGGAGAGAATAGTTTCTATCTCTCATATCTAGACAGAACCAAGCTCCCGCTTCCCTATAGTGGGCAACACCTGAAGATTCAAGTAGAGCTTGCTCTCTTCTTTGTACAGTTTTATTTTTTTGTGTGTTTTCTTTTGTTGTGTGTTTTCTTTCTATTTGTTGTGTGTTCCCTTTCTTTCCCTTTTTGGTTTCCCTTGTTTTTGACTCTCTGTAACCCAATGGATAGGCACATAAAAATCTGGGATTCTCTACCCTTAAGTTTCACTTAAAGATAGTCCCCAGAAAGAGCTAGTTGTTATCCTGTGAAATTGACAAGGGCAATTTGAAAGTAACCATACCAAAAAAAAAGTTTGGCCCTAAGGAAGTTTGACAACGTTTGAAGAAGCCCAAAGTTCCTTTCAAAAAACTCAGGATGTTGTAAGACTTAGTCACTTTTTACTAATCCTTCGGCACCCATCTTCATGTTGACATGACTGAAGTTGTCCCCTTTTTGCACTGGGCACAATTTTCATGTCGACACACCAAAAATTTGTGCCCCTTCTTAATCCTTCGGTGCACTCATTATTATGTCAACATCACTAAAGTTGCTCCCCTTTAGTCCTTTAGCGCTGAAAATATTGTGTCAACATCATGAAACATGTGCTAAGCATTTTTCTAAGCACTAAATGTCATGTCAACGTCAATAAAATTTTGCTAAGGCACATTTTCCCTTGTGTCGACGCTCTGAAAAGTGCACCAAAGGTGGTTGGTGAGATAATAAATGCTAGTTTTTCTATAAATATACATTCGACACCTGTCATTTTCATGAATTGAAAATTGCGAAAGGTATTTTCTCTGCACCTTTTAGCCATCCTTGTCAACCCCCCCGTGCCCTTTTTCGAGCTTGTGGACCCCACGCCATTCTTTGTCTTTTATAAATCAAGGTAAGTGGCTCCTCTCGTTGTTTTTGTTTTTGTTTTTGTTGTGTTAGGTATTAGGGTTGGTGTAAAAAGATAAAATCTGAAGAAACACACCTAACAATCTGCAAACCAGTTGAATCCCTTTTGCCTCTCCTTCTACCTCTCCTTCTAGATATGCAAATCTGGAAGACCTCTGCCTTTGAAGAAAACAAAAACCTACCTTTCCCTACTTATTTCCTCGCCAAAAAAACCCTCTCTTTTCCATATGAAAAATCCAAAAGAGAGAGGAAGAGAAATCAAGGATAAATTGCTAAAATTACTCAATTGTTGAAACCATTGGCACGCTATTTTTTCATGTTACACCTCCCAAAGTTGTGCTTGGCACACTTTATGCCAATATAACACAACCTTTTTCTACACCCAGCTAAAAGGACACTTAGCAGTTTTTATGGGATGCAGGCACCACTTACACAACATCAACATAATATGTTTTGTGCCGCTGATCCGCACCACGTGATTTTTCCCTTGGCGCACTGATTTTCCTTGCAACATCTTCCAAATTTGCACTTTGGCACACTTTAAACACATGCAACACAAAAAAATTCTATGCCAAGCCAAAGCAGATTGTTCCTAAGGCGCAGGCGCAACTTCCTTCACATCAACATAACATGTTGCATGCTACAAATCCGCGCCCTACGCTTTACCCTTTGGCGCTGCATTTTGTCATGTAACACCTCTCCAAATTGTGCCCTTTCCAACTTGGCGCAACTTTTCCCAGGTCAACACCAAGCACAATTTTCTTCATGTTGACACTTGCCTGACTGCGCCCCTTCTAACTTGGTGCAAAAAGTTGTATGCTGACACCCCAGAAAGTGCACCCAGTAATTTTAAGCCCCTGCAGCCTGATGTAAACCTGCACCTTACACCCTAAGGCTTATAATTTCTCGTTCTTCATTTTGTAATCTTTCATTATGAATAACATGACGGTTGACATGGCTCTTCTATGTTGGACCTCCTTGATTCTTCTTGTAGAACAACATCCATCCTTGGGCTCACATATGTCTTCATCAAGCAAAAAACTAGCTAAAGCTAAGCAATCAGAACAAGAGATGAAGTATAAGTATCAGAGAGTTAGAATGCCTAACTCATATGCAGAGTGTAGCCTTGACATCAGAGACTCTGAGCTGGGTCATATTGACATGGATGACTTTTGGGCAAGGAACACCCAGGAAAGCAGTGGCCCATGGATGAATAAATTAGTAGGCAACGGGTTGCACTTTGCAGCTGGGCTTCTAGTGGGCACCATAAATAACGAGTTCATTATGTTGGCTTCTCGGTGTTATAACAAGGACACTAGATGTGTCGAAGACAAAGAGCACAAGATGATAATAGACCTCACAACTCATCACTTTGAGATGATCCTGGGCATTCCTCATCACAGGAAATATGTAGAAATAAGTATCGAAGATGACAAGAAGACCTAGGATGATAATGAGGATATATGCATGCAGATGATGAACAAGCTTTATCTGAAGAACAAGAAGTTGGTGAGCAGATGGCCAAAAACCATCCACCGTAGTGACTTCAATGAGGAGTTGAGTGATACAATCACCTTCTTAAACAGAGTATTTGGGCTCCCTGATGCCCATTATTTCCACAAGTGGATGCTGAGATACCTGGAGACCATGAGCAAGAATGCACCTGATCAATGCTTTGGTTGGGGTGAAATTATCAGTGACACCATCTCCCAGTAGCTTCAACAAGCTCTAACAACTGGGAAGTTCTACATGAATTCCTACATTGTGTATGTTGCTGCATAAGAAAGAGATTTCACAGGGTTAGCTCGAAATTGGGTATGGCCCCAAGTTAAAATATATGAGTTCTATCTAGAGCTAAGGCTCAAGGCCAGCATCTCCCAATTCTCTAAAATTAATGATGCCTTCTTCTATGAGGTAATCTACTTAGTGAGGTCAAACATGAGACATGGTCACACCGGCCCGAGTGTGATTGCTGCTATAAAGAAATGGTGAGCGTTGTTCACATAATTCCCCACATTCACACATCTCAGAGATGTGAATTTCAAGGGAGAACCAATGAAGCTGCCAAGGTTTGTAGGGCCGAAGTTGATCCTGCTAGAATTGTCAAGGCATCTAATCACTTATCATGAGAATTTTATGAAAAGAAAGAAAAGAGGAACCCCATTCCCCCTTACAGTTGGCCGATACACCTACCCCACACTTACCAAAGCACGGGAGATGTATGCTGAGCTAGAGTTTCTGAATTTTGAAACACAACTTCCCAGCAAGGCTGAACTTCGACTACCGGAGTTACCTCCCAAAGGTAAAAATTGATCCCATCCATGTTCCTGAGATCGAGGGCATTTAGATAGACCTAACACATGAGATAGACATCAAGTGAAAAGGATCACTCCCGGTTGGCTCTGGAGGAAATCATCCACTATGGAATTACCATTTTCCCAAAGGAATTATAAGAGATTAATCAATAAATTGATCAGGTTTACCTTGACACAAATGTGGATGATTGGTCATTCATGGAGATCCAGCAGAGCCAAAGCACCGATAACCATTTAGGAAAGGATTAATCCCCACATTACAATGCACTGAACATTGGTGTAAATAGAATGGTCTCAACTGCCTTGGTGTTGATTTCATTACTTCTCCTTTAAGTAGAGCACCTCTAAGACTGGCCCAAGAGCACCTCTAAGACCATCCCATGTGCTCGAAAGGAAAAGGAAAAGATAAGGAGGGTGAATCAAGAAGACAAGTAGAAACTCCTGTAAGGCCTTCTTTCTACTTCTGAGAAGTAAGTAATTGACCTAGTGTCTCCACAGGTAAAGAAGAAACAATAGAGGTTTCAATGGATACACCCACCCAGGATGTTATCACAACTTCAACTACAGAGGTACCCTGTGTTCCTTCCTCCATTTCTACTCCTCCTCCTATGTCATTGAAGCACCTATTCCTATGGATGTGTCTTCTCCTCTCCCTTCCTCCCTTCCATCTCCCACCTCTTCCATCTTCTCCTCTCTGATGGATCTATCACCTAGTATTCCCTCCATCCAGTTAGTAGATCCCTTCCAGTTTCCATGTCCTTCTCTTCTCCTGTAGTAACTCCAAGCCCCACAAGAAGTGGTGCGTTGGAATCCTTATTAATGCCACCACCGAGCATTTCAACACACTTTACCTAAGGCCACTATAGTTTCTCCCCCTCTCACTCTCGTTTCTTCTTCTATTTCCTCTACTCCCACTCCCATAAGTCTTGGTTGGATTTTTGACCACCTGAGCCATGCATGAGAGGAAAGTTCTCATTACGGCCATGGATTTCTTGCGTCATTTTGAAGAAGGGTACCAAGAAGCTGAAAGCAATAACTCACTTTTCTAAAATCACTTTAGGGGTAGAGAGTCATGGAGATAGCTTAGCCATGACCCCACCAAGAAGAAAGGAGGATCTGTCTCCCATAGACTTCATAGTGACTCAAGTCATAATGGGGACCTCATCTGAAAGCCTGCAAGGGGAATCCTTGTCTGATGTGGTTGCTCTCTACAAGAAGCTCCAAGAAGTAAAAGAGGAGTAGAGAATACTCAAATAACAAAACAAACATCTCCTACAAGCATTGCAGAAAATGGGCAACGCTCCGCCAGTAATTGCCACCGAACCTATTCAAGTTCCCAGTTAAGAGAAAATAAATGAATATGTTAAGATTGGTAAACAAGGTGCTAGGAGTATCATCATAGATCAAGCAAATCCTCAGAGATGGTGAAAGAAATTATTCAGAAACTCAAGCAATTGCTCTATTAGGATATAACTCAAGCAAATAAGGAGCTACAAACAGTAGCAAGTGCCCTATCTGAAGAGTTGGATGACGTTAGGTTACAACATTAAATGTTTCAAGTACCATGGTTAACTACTCAGATGATCACCTATTGAAGGTCAGTGTTATCGATCACCCACCGTGCACATAACAAAGATCACATTTCTTTAGATTACCAGGTTTGATCAAATGGAATATATCCTAGAGAGAATAGATAAAATCAAAGATGAAGCCCTAGACGCACGATAGAACATGGAGCAAACAATTGCAAAAATGGCTCTGAAAAATGTTCAGTGAATTGTATAACTTGAGTGAGGCAGATAATAAATTCCAGCACTTCAAGGCTATCATCACTCAAGGTTTTGGAACCAAGAGGTCACTTTCACCTGAGAGTCAATCAATAACCTCTTGGCCTACCATGCGACTTCATTCGTTTTTTGATCAATGCATGTGAAACTTTCACCGAGTTACTTTACAAGCTCAAGAATGAGAAATAAACTTGCAAAGTTATTTACAACCATTTTAAAGGTCCAGATCATGATCAACTTCAAGTAATGATTAGTAAGTTTATGTAATATCAAGCGTAGTGTCACATCGACTCTTCTGATCAAAATCAAGGATACCAAGTTCAAGTAGAGGCATGATGAAGAGTATTTTCTTCTCCCCAGGAACCATTGATCTTTTTTGTAAAATATTTAAAAAGCATGTAGGCATACATGATGACATAATCCATGTTGCAACCATGGGATGTTGCCATCCAAAAACTTGCCCAAAGTAAACTGTTGACTTTTTAGATATTTCGTAAATATCTTGTAAGATATTTTATAAGTGGTTGGTTTGTTTTTATCTTCTTTCCTCTTCTCCTTCTATAAATACTTGAATACTTGTTATATTCAAGGGGTGGACATTTTTTGTATGAAAAGAGGAAGTGAGGAGAGAAAGACTTTGCGTTTTCTTGCAACAGAAGAAATATTAATACACATATTCATACTTTGTGTTCAACGTGTGTGTTATTTACATCCGATCTTTCTTAAGTTAGATCTATGTTTTTATTCTATTAGATTCATTGCTACTATTGTCATATGTACATCAATATGCTTTAATTTTTTATGCAAGTAAGTTTGGCTCTGTTTACAATCAGCCCAAAGCAAAAACCTTATGACCTTTCTATCTTGGAATTCATTTCTTTTCTTCCTTCAGATCTCTCCTCCTATGTTCCTTCCTTCCGATATTTATGTTCTTTGTTGGAACTACCTCTACTAGGATGAGATCCCAAACCCCTTGAAGTTAGAATAGTGTATATTTACACAGATTCCTACTTGATAGATTAGCAATAAACCAATTTCGCTTTGCTGTCTCAAAGAGGGGCTATGCCCTGCACACTATTGGCCTGTTTCCCCACGATCTGCCTAACTGACAATTTTTCAGACCAACAAAGTCAAATGTAGTTTTTAATGAAAATTAGAATTATTCTTCGGTTAGTGACAAAAATACACAATTAGAGTGAATAGGATATGAAAACACACAAGAGAAGGAGAACACACAACAATAGGAGAACAATGAAAATATTGTTGTTAAAACCATTGTTAATGAGCATTTCATTGTAGATCATGATCCTGTAAAATGGGTAATAGAGAAAGATACAATATAATATATAATTTTAAATACACCAAAACAAGATATGAATGTTGGTTTTTCAAATTCAAAATGCCAATACTCAAACTGTTTTAGATATATTTCTAAAGAGTTGTTTCAACGGAAAATTTTAAACAATGATAAAAAATTAAGAGAATGGTTACTTTACTCAGAGTCAAATGGAGTTTTTTATTGCATTCCTTATCACCTTTTTCAAACAAAATAAACCACATTTTCCAAAACTGGATTTAATGATGGAAAAATGCATCAGCTAGTTTGAGAGAGCATGAGGATTCCCCTGATCATAGGACTTCACTTCTTGATTTCATCACTCGAAGTAATGTTTTGGAAAGAGTTGATTCTACACTTATAAGTCAATACCAAAATGAAGTAGAGTATTGGAGGAATGTTTTAAAGTGTATTCTTGTAACTGTGAAATTCCTTTCTACTAGAGGGATTTCCTTTTGTGGTGGTGAAAATTTATTATGATCTTCTAGAAATGGATTTTTTAAGGTGTTTAGAACTTATTGCAGAGTTTGACCCATTTTTGGAAAATCACATTTCACAATATGGAAATGCAGGAAGAGGAGTTCCATCTTATTTATCTACAACAACATGTAATGAATTTATTGACTTTATGGCACAAAAATTTATAAACAAAATAGTTGAAGAACTCCACAATGCAAAATATTTTTCAATTATTGTTGACTCAACACCTGATGTATCTCACATTGACCAGTTAGCATTTGTGGTAAGGTATGTTTCTCAAGAAGGAATTCCAGTTGAATGATTTTTAAAATACATTCCTTCGGTTGGACACAAATCATGTGATTTCGAAGCTTCTATACTAACAACACTAGATCAATATGACATTAATATCAAATATTGTCGAGGGCAAGCATATGATAATGCAAGTAACATGAATGGAAAATACACAGGTCTACAAAATAGGATTAAAAATCACAACTGTATGGCTGAGTTTGTACCTTGTTAAATTTTAGCTGCAGAATGTTGTACAACAACTATAGATTTTTTTTCACTACTTCAAATTATTTACATGTTCCTAAGTGCCTCAACTTATCAGTGGAAAATTTTATTAAATTTTTTGGATGGAATTTGTCCTGTTGTAAAATCCCTTTCTGAAACAAGATGGTCAGCTAGAGTTGATGTAGTTAAAGAACTTTTCTTGGAATATAGTAAAATTCAAGATGTTTTCCTAAATATAGCACAAGACAAAAATCAAACAACTACCACGCGACATGAAGCAAAGTGTATTCACGAAAATCTAGACAAGTTAGAAACTTGTCTGATGTGTTGTATTTGGCATAATTTTCTTGAAAGAATGAATGTAACTAACAAATATCTACAAAAGGTAGACATTAATTTAACCATGGTTTTGAATTAGTATAATTCATTGATAGATTATATTAAAAATATTAGAGAGAATTTCGATACATATGAGCAACATGCAAAGATCATTGGTGGAAAAGAAGAGTATGAAATAGATAATAAAAGAAAAAGAAAAAGAAAAGTTCACTTTGATGAAACGAGAGATGTTGAAATTCCACAAACAAGAAGGGATCGCATGAGAGTGGAGGTATTCTATGTTAATATAGATAATTTAATAAGGGAATTATCAAGAAGAAATGAAGCATATAGTGTGTTAAATGATAGGTTTGGATTTTTGAAGAATCTAAAAGATCTCGATAATGAGACAATATTGAAATGCTCTAATTCTTTAGTAAAAATATATAACATAGACTTGGAAACCTCCCTTGACATTGAATGCATCCATTTCCAAGCATTAGTAAGACATGAAAACTTGAAAAGTATATCATAAATGTTCAAATATTTAAGAGAAAGTGGAATAGACACCACGTTCCCAAATCTAGATGTTGCAATATGAATGTTTCTTTGCATTCTTGTTGGAAATTATAGTTCAGAGAGAGAATTTTCCACTCTAGCAAGAGTAAAAAGCAATTTAAGGTCAACAATTGGTGAAGCTAGATTAAATAGCCTTTCTATGTTGACAATTGAATGCGACATTGCTACAATAATAAGTTATGATGATCTCATTCATAGTTTTGCTATGGTAAAGGAAAGTAAAAAACCTTTATAGATTTAATAAAACGTGTTAAGAGTTATACTATAATTGTTTTAAAAACATGGACATAAAGGTGGGTAGCTAGTTCCAGGTGGGAGGGGAGCGTATGCTCCAAGTACTACCTAGGGTGTTTTGAAACCTTAATTCGGCCTTTTATATATATATATCTATATATATATATATATATATATATATATATATATATATATATATCAAGGATGAAACTATTATCTAAATTTACATACATATATATCTTAATTCGGCCTTGTATATATATATATATATATATATATATCAAGGATGAAACTATTATCTAAATTTACATACATTGTCTAAGACAAATAAGAAACTATTTAAGGTAGTATGGAGTAATCAAATATTAAATCACTATTATATTTTTAATATGCATAGAGTATAGCTATAATTTTAATGTTGATGTAGCATGTGTAATGAATCTTTGTTACTCCAAATGAACAATTACCAAATTTTTCATATAAATATTAATTTTTCAAATGTTTTAATATGCATAGGATGTTATTAACATGATAATAACAATCCTTGCTAATATTTGATTTGGGGGATTGAAATTTCCAACTAATATTTTATTTAGGAGATAAAAATTTCCTTACAGTAGATATTGGCTCAAGTCATTATTTGATCTTTCAATTGTTTTTTTCTTAAATCAATTGCTTTTAACTATAGAGATATAGATGGGAGGAATACAAAGGTTCTTGTTTTTTGGGAATGACCCAATTATATGAGGATTAAGTTAGAAACGTGTTGGTGGTTAGTGAAATAGATCCTTTCTAAGAGGTGAGAGAGGATGTTGAAGAATGAAAGTTGATGTTAAATAGAAACCCTATATTTAACTAAGAGATAAAAACAACCATGTCTCTTAGAGAGTAACAAGCAATAAAAAACAAAGTAGATGGCTAGATCAAGATCCAAATTATACTATTGAGTGGTTGTAATATTTTTTTTCCATGTTTAATATTTTTTACCATGTTTTCTTGATATTTCAACAATTATTGTTTCATTGAATGATTTTTTTGTGTGGATCCTTTTTCGGTACTTGGTTGGTTCTTACGTTGTTTTTGTTATCTAGCCTTTTATTTTCACATATTTTTTCTATTGTTTTAGGTTATGGTATCCTATCAAAACCCTTGCCTTTACCCAGTATAAATAATATATTATCATATTTACCTTAGAATGAAAAATAAAATTACGATCTATCAAGGGTCTCTACTTATGTACCAATTTTTGCAGCCTTGTCTTTCATTTGTTGTGCCTTCTCTCTTTCTGTTTGTGCCTTCCTACAAACTGATCTTCTAGCATTCTTCTCTACATTTTCTTCCTCGGTATAATTTCACTTCTTATTCTTTGTATTTCCCATTATTCATCCACTTCAAAAAAAATTACATGCACACATAAATCGAGATAGATCTGAATTTCTAAGAGTAAACTTGATACAAAACTACACATGCATGCAACTCTTATTATATACAAATCTCAATAGAAATTAGGTTAGAAATTAGATTATTTTTAATTTTAGTTTTTTATAACTTTAAAACATTTTTTCTAATTTTAATAGAATTTATATTCAATATACAATTATTTAGTTTTATAATATATTTTTAAATAAAATAACTATATGCTTTAAAGTCAATTTTATTATATATAAATAATATTTTTTTTTTCAAAAATGTAATAACATATTACATATTTTTGGTTAAAAATGTGAAAAAAAAAAACAAACTTAGTTTAAAACAAAAAAAATATGTAAAAAACTAAATTTAAAACATTAAAATTGATGAATATTAGTTTAAAACTGTTACTTATAAAAACAAAAATTGCAAAACATTAAATTTAGAAGGAAGCATTTTGGCAGCGCTTTGGTGGTGCAGAGGGGTTCACGTGAACTATCTTCGCGTGAACCCCCATTCATGCGAACCCCTCTGAGTGGCACTAACGTGACACCTAAGTGGCACATTTTGGCTCCAAATCCTTTTGGAGGATAATTGTAAGCCAAAATCTGCCACTTATGTTCAACATAATTAGGGTAAATGAACTAGTAAAATTACAAAATTTTAACACAAAATTCATATTTTTATCAGGTTTCTAAAAATATAATTTTCATTTTTAAAAAATCTATTTTGTTATTTATTTTTTAATTTTTACTAATATATGGTATTTTAGGACAATCAATAGTACATAATCAACCATATTTGAACAAAATAAATTTACTATTTGTTGAAGTCTTCGTCATACCTGTGAAAAAAATTAATTTCGATATAAATCTCAAAATTTATTGGCATAGACATATGTACATTATTTAGTTAAAAATATTTTTACTAAATAATTAATTAAAAAAATATAAGTCACAAAAATATAAAAATTTGACAGGACCTTAAAATTCAAATCTTGAACATATATCTAAAATTTCATGGTGAAAAAACAACTTTTCATTTAAAAAAACCACCAAGGGACAATCATTCCTCTTTTAGAACATAAGAAACAACACATTATAAAATTATGATAAAAGCCAAAATTTTAACCAATTTTTTTTAAATATACATATATTCTACACTCTAAACACAACATTCCATTAGTTTGTTGAATTTCATGAATGCATACGGTTTTGTGGCTATTACATTTAGAAAATCAATGAAATTGAAAATTCATGTTTATAAAGGTACAAAACATACAAAAATGTGGGACATTTTATTGTGCTTTGAACCACATGTAATCAATTTACATCATTTTACTTCTTATATACCACCACAAGTTCAAGTTACTGTCACACCTAAAGCAATATCAAAGTAGCTATAAACTATTAGACCTTAAGTAAGTGAGAAAGAGATTATAAAATCCACTATAAATGATCTTGTGTTTCAAGTGAATACTAAGATAAAGGATCATATACATTTTTATATAAATAGTTCAAACACTTTGTTAATACAAATAATGATTACGATGATACCATTTATCATATAACTTTTCATATAAGAAACTTCAATTTTTTGGTAATATATACATGCAATATAAGAACTCAATTAATCTAATTAAGATATTTTAATAATGTATAAATGATAATTTAAAAAATAAATAAAATGATAATATTATTATCTTATAATTATGTAAGGATGATATTTTCACTTCACACAACTTATAGAAAGTGAATACAAGTAATTAGTGTTAGGGTTTGGAATACATTCACTTGAAAATGGGGCACTCAAATTGCGTGATAGTGCTCTGGGATGGGATGAGAGGTTATGAAGGGTATCTTATATCTACTTATGAAATCTAGGAGCTTGAAACTAGGTGTAGGACATGTGCACCCATTGAATGCGTCCTAAGATTGACGAGCGTGTCCTCTACTATAGCAATCTAAAATATACCTTGGGAACCTAATTTTCCTATGTATCTATGTGTTTTATGTATCTAGATCTATGTTCTAAATCTCTTATAATTTTATGTGACTTATGTTGTCTTCTCCTTGCTTATTGACCCACAAATACTTGTAAAAGTGTATTTTATCATATACACTAGATTGAAATCACCATGACCCCACTGACATGATGAACAACACACTACATCCCAACATGTTGAAGTATGATTAACAAAACATGGTTTTCAAAGTACTATGTAGTAGTGGAGGTTAGAAAATGTAAAAATTTTGGAGCCCTAATTTGATCCTCAACACCTGACAATGACATTTGTATTTTTAATGCATATATGTGATATATGGTAGTAATTTGATAGATGTGTTCATATTTGAATAAATTTTTTGTAATGTGTTCTATGAAATATGCTTCAATTCTTGGATCAATATCATTCTTAGAGATTTTTTATATGGGATTCTTAAGTGCCTTAGCTAGGTAAGGGTTGATATGTTTATATAAGTGAATTATTTGAAATATTTATCTTTAACCAAACCTAATATGACTAAGATAACTTGACAATTTGAATATATGATTTTTACAAGTATAAATGGAAGGTTCTTTGGCAATGCACCATGACATATTCATCGATTGAATCTATCATGGGAAAATGAACACCTTCTCGATTAAGTTGGAATTAGATTTGAGACATGATATTTAATGCAGAGATTCTAAAGATGTGTTTTGTATAAGGTGTATTGATTTTGAAGGTGTTAAGATAAATAGCAAGCCATGGCCTAATGGACTTAGAGTGTAGGATAAAGTAGGAAAATTTAAGTGTGGTCAATAACATTTGTAAATAGGATCATGCTAGAAAAATGTCAAAATGTTATTTCCAAGTGTCATAGGATTATATTTCAAGCACTATAATTTCCCACTTTTTAATATAGTAATGAAGTGATAAATTTAAAGTAAAAGGATGGGAAAACAAACTTATCACCCCAATCATAGTAGAGTGATGTGTGACAGTAAAGAGTGTTTCCCCTAGGACAATCCAATAGAAATATATGGAATCACATGGTGAAGGAATGTATTAAAACTCCAAAGAGATTAAAAATAAATATTTATTGATAATTGAAGTGTGTAAAAATCATTAAACATGAAACTAATACACCTCATTTCCCTTGATCTTGTTTGTAAAGGGAATGTATGAATATCTCATGTGACATATAGCATTGATCTACTCCATCCCCATCTAGCACCAAGTCATTTAAGTCACCATCAAGAACTAATTAATTATATCACCATTTAACACTAGGTAGCTAAAACACCTTGTATCATTATGGCATATATATCAACATTGTATCAGTCATAGAGGAAATCCATGTTGATATATATTCATTAAATGTCGCTAGTGTGACTGAATATATAAAGTGTACTTGTGTTGAAATTCAATTTAAATGTACTATAAAATTGCAATATGTAATTATGAATCATCCCATGTCCATTTAAAAACGATGAATGTTGAGAGTGAACATGTAATTTTTAATAATGAATGATTCCAATTCCATGTAAATATGATAAATGCAATGTGTGAACTTGTAATATGTAACAATAAGTCATCCCAAGTTTATAAAAATATGATAATTGTGTAATTATGAACCATCTCAATTCCATGTAAATTTGATACATATTTTTAATGTGTAATGATGAACCATCCCAATTCAATGTACATATGATATGAACCATGTAATTTTTCCTAGATGTTTATATTTGAATAGTCTGAAGTACTAGATCACCCTATCTACCCCATGGAACTATAGCCATGATCTATGTGAGATTATATAAATCATACAATACTCCCCCTTTGAGATGATGGATGTTTCCATATATCACTTCGTGAAAAGAGAAAGTGTTCGCTGTTAAAAATAGTATAAAATCAAAGCATATGAAATGTGATTCATGTAAAGTATAGGAAATAAAAATGGTGATATAAGTAATGTGCATTTGATATGATAATTACAGAATAATAATTACATCATATCATAGGTAAGAAACATAGTAAGCATATCCAACAATCTATAGAAATCAATGTTCAAAAGCGTAATAGTAAATGGTACAACAATATGTTAGTAGACATGGCTTGAGACTAATATATGTATTAGGGCTCATGATAGGATATGAAAACACATGACATGGTGTCACACCCCCACTTTTATCATTAGTGTATTTCATAAATGAGCTCTGATATCGGGAAACTCATGGACATAGGGACAAGTTTCGGTATGCTTCCCGTAAACACGATAACATATTGACACTTGTCATTGTATCCCGCAAGTTACCAGAAACCGCAATTCATTTAACATATCTTGATTGTTAGGGATATCATACCCTTGTGGTAGAAAAATTTATGACTTGTTGTCATACTTCTACAAGCTGGTGGATTATGATTATTGTTACACTTAAATTGTTGATATGGTCATAATTGATTTCATTAACGATATCAATGAACTTGTTATTAATACAACGTGGATTGGACATACTAGTCTGTATTTCACTACTGTGTTGATATTATTCTGGTTCATTATGGGATTATAATGGTGATTATGGTATAAAATTATTTTGATCTAAATTTCTTGTATATAGATGCATCTTTACAACTGTCGATGCGAAATGGATAAAGCCCCTAATAATATGGGCAGGTAAGAATGACTTGGGCAAGGTTAAATCCATTGGTTATTTATTCAAAGCTTGATCAAATATAAATAAAAGAATAATCACATTATAATATGTATGAGCTATGATTGTTATACGGTCTAAAAACCATACTCCTAGTGCGAATAACATAACCGGTCATTGACCATGTGGATTGGTTAATATTTTTTTTGACTAGATTATCAATTTTAGTTGAAAACTGAACGAATCATATATGTTAATGGATTTTAATCGAGCTTTAGTTATTTTGGATACCTAATCTATTGTTAATTAAATTATTTTGTTCGGTCCTTAATCGACCATGTGATGCTAAGTTCAATGGTGAATGGTCTTCGATCACTCATCTTGGGATCTCAATGCAAGTTGGGGAAGTTGGCGATAGAGTTGATTTCCCATAATTTTCTAGGTAACACCAAATTTAACTGGTGGATAACTACCCAAGGTTATAGAGGGAAGATAGGGAAACTTGACTCCCTAAGCCATGACCTCGTAGCTGCTTGCACTAAAGACATTAAATTCCTCTCCACAAACCTTGGGGAAAATAAAAAGCTTCTCGAGGAAGCTATCAGGATGGTTAAAGGTAGTTTTTGGCCTCCATTTTTAACTGATATATTTTGGATCCATCGATCTCTACATGGAGGAAATATGTTAGGTTATTTTGTGTTCATTTGGATAATTGTGATTAATGTTGCGTTGCCGTGCAAATGTGCAATAATGAAATTGGAAGTTTCCAAACACAACAACTATACCCATGTGCCAAATTTTTCATGTTTTAATCATTCCTAGGCACCCCAAGTCAAATCCATCTATCTGGTCACCCCCTATTTGATATAAATTGGTCCCCTATGTCATTTAGGAAAGTCTATTCATTCCCCCTAGGTGATTTTAGGGAGTTCTAAAAAGATGTTATCTTTTTGCAGTATTAGGAAGGGCTATCACTGGTCTTCCCAGGATTGGACCAACCACCCTGGAGCGGAACGGAAGGGAAAAATTCAACATGGAGGTGAATTCACGACATTATAACATCAAGGAAATTATTTTGGAAGGTTTGGGGAAGATTTGAAATACTTGGAGTAATCTGAATAAAAAATAGGGTTCACAAGCCTAGGTAGTACACAAGCCTAAAATAGTTGTTGGGCTTCAGAAGAAGATTTCGGGAGCTCCGAATGGAGTTAGAAGTAAAAAAAAACACCAACGGAAAGATAATTCCAAGAAATAAATGATGGTGAAATAATATTTTTCATAAAAATTTTGCGCATAGGATTGGAAGGAATTTTTTGTAAGGCATAAGTAAAGTCTGAAATCAAAAATCTAATTTTTTACAGATTAGATGGATAAATCAAGACATGAGACCCCCACCTTTGGATCCAAAATTACATTTAAATTCAGGATCATATAAAATTTTACCAATAAATTCCACCAGGAGCTCAAGTTATCATCGTTACAAGTTACCCTCTCAAAGGCAGTTAAGGACTTAAGTCATTTTTCGGGAGGACACGTGTCAACACCAGGATCTTGGCAGGATTTCATGTCCTTAAAGTCCCTTAGGTCCGGTAAAACAACCCTTGAAGAATTAGCCCACATGTGACATCTAGGACCCTCATGTGACATCAGACTTGACAGTTTAGCCCCTAGGTGCATTTTTGAAGTATATATTCCCTGATGTCGAGTCAAGCACCACGTGTGAACTCCAGGACCACCATGGAAAATGATGTCCCTAATTTCCCTAAATTAAGGGACATAAAGCATGGAAAAATTCACCCTTTTCCTATGGGGAGTCTCTTGGTCACCCACGTGACTGACTTTCAGCCCCTAGGTGCATTTTTGGAGCATCCATTCTTCTGTGTTGGATCAAGCACCATGTGTCAGCTCTCCCTGAGATGAGGGACATGGAAAATTTTTACCAGGGACACCCACGTGACTGACTTTTAATCATTTGAATAAGCAAATGGCACATCATCACCTTTGACCACCACAAGAAATTTTGTCCCTCACTCCCTGAAAAACACATGGAAACAATTCCAGCCCCTCCATGAAATATTTCTTTGAAAATTTGAATCTAGAGGTGCATTCTATTTGATTTTCCAAAGCATTAGTCATTTCCATTGCCACATAAAATTTAAATCCATGAAAATACATAGATTTTACTGGAAGAAATGATCAAATGTCACGTGTCCACCCGAGAAACTCCTCATCCAGGACCACAGTGGAAAAATCATAGATTTCTCCATGTTCCCTTGAATTTTTCCCATCACCCTTTCACCCTCATAGGCTCCAAATAAAAAACCTAATGGAGTTGAGTCAAATTTCAAGCTCCATTAATGGCTGTTATGGTAGCTCCAAACATCAAAATTAAAAAATTCACCCATCCCCCTATGCGGAGAAACTTGAACACCCATGTGACAAAATTTCAGCCCCCCAGGTGCATTTTTGGAGCATTCATTCCCTACCGTTGGATCAAGCGCCACATGTCAACTCTAGGACCACCATGGAAACTGATGTACCTTATGTCCTTGAGGTGAGGGACATAAAACATGGAAAAATGTGCTGATCCCCCTATGGGAAGCCTTTTGGACATCCATGTGACTTGCTTTCAACTCCTAGTGCTTTAGAGAAGCTTTTTTACCCTTCATTCCCTGTCATCGGATCACCACCATGTGTTGTCCTCTTGACCACTGTGGAATTTGATGTCCCTTATGTCCCTGAGGTCAGGTACATCAAGAAAGGACAAATTAATCCAAGCTTCTCCTCTCATAATTTCAAAAATTCAAAATTCTAACTGTTCAATCGCTTCAGTGCTTCCAGCTGCTTCCACTCCTGTGCACATACAAACTTCATCCTTCCTCTGCAACTTACTTCCATCACTCCGTCATTGCAAAAAAATCCGAACACATCAACCAAGGAACTAAAATACCTTTCCCATGGTGATACATAGGTCTAGGAAGGAATTCCCGTCAAGTTAAGAAGGAGAAACGGAGAACAACGAAGAAGAAAACAATACAATCTCCATAGCCAAAAAATGGAAATCTGAACAAAAATTGCAAACCAGTGCACATGAATCAATGAATAATTTACCATTATTTTTTGTTCCTCTTATCTAAAGACCATCAAAAAAATAACCTTCAAACTCTCCTCTCATGTGACAGAGCATCCATAATGAAGAAATCTTCTTTCTAGCTCAACGAAGAAAGAAGTGGGATTTCCTGTCAAACTAGTTGCCGGATTGAAGTAAGATTACACGTGAAGCACCAGAAGAAAAAACCCACATCAAAAATATAATTTTTTTCACAAATAGAGGAGTAAACTATACCTGCAATTTTGAGGTTCATTAATGATGCCACATCCAGAAGCACTGCTAGGTCTAAAAATTGAAACTTTAAAATTTCCTGGACTATTAAGTGGGTATACCCAAAATTTCAAAGGGACGATATTGGGAAAAAACCCATATCAATTTTTTTTTTTTCATGTTAATCCAACCTTAAGAAGCCAACTATCTAAAAATAGCAGGTCTACTATATAAGGACTGCTATTTTAGAAAAGCCATCGAAAAAAGGAATTGCAGAGGAGGTGAAGACATTGGGGGTGCACTAAAGATGAGAATTCACTAGAATAGGATTTTTTGGAACTTACTGAAAATAGAAAGTGGTCCCACGATCACCTTCTAAAAATAGAAAGTTGATCCGGAAAGAACAAGGAATGTAGGGAGAAAGAGAAATCAAGGTCACAACACTCAATAGAAGTTTTACGGACTTGATTTTTCACACTTGCTAAAAATAGTAAGTTGCTTTTTCTAAGGTAGACATGAAGCTGAAGTGGACGGGTCAGAAGCTGACACAACCCTTCACCTATGAGTATGATGTGGAACACAACAATGTCTTGTACATGGACCTGAATGACCTTAAGACTCACATGGACTCCAAGGAACGAAAGAGGATTGAATACCAGATATTCACAAGTGGCTTGTTCACCACTGCAAGACACCCAATGTCCATGCAGAGTCTCGAGCTACTCCTATCCTACTCTTTCCACTATGAGCCCGAGACATGAACCATCCAATCTGATAATGGTACCACAATTGCGATCATTAGTGGAATAGTTCACTCAACTTGGAGAGTGATTCATGAGCCAATTTGAAAGAGTTTCACAGTGTGCAAGGAATTCAAAGATTCAGAGTTTCACTACATTTGGAGCTTTCCATCAACGAGGATCAACGAACTTCATCGGGAATGACATCTCCTCTTCTTATTCTTCTCTCTCTCTTCTCTCTTCCTCTTCCCCCCAACTTTCTCTCACTTTTCAATATTCTAATTTTACATTGGGGTTTCACTTTTTCATATGTCCTAATGTTCCTAATGTAATAAGACACCTTTATGTTATAAAAAGGTACTTAATATTCTCCTAGGAATTTGAAAAGTTTTAAGTTACACAAGGACATATGAAAAGGCATTGGGGGTAGATGATAAGTCACCTCTCACTCTATAAATTGTAACGCCATTCCCATTTCAAAGGGTTGGTCATTAATCTTGTAAACTCAAGAGTGTATTGTACCTTGAGATAACAAAGGAGATAGCCATTTTCTTCCATTTCCCCCCTTCTCAATTTCCTCCATTTCTCCACTATGTACAATTTTGTTTGAGAAATTAATACAAGAAGAAGGAGTTTCTATCTTTCTTTGACTAAGATATTTCTTGATACTTTTTGTTCATCAAATTTCATTTGGTCTTAATGATGCTTACAAAGTTGTTTCTTCTCATAAATGCATGTGATGATACTTCTAACTAGTGTGTGCAGGAATCTGATTTCCTACCTGCAACATTAGTTCTCCTACCTCTTTTCTCACTCCCCTTTCCCACTCTTCAGACAAAGTTCTCTCTTGCAGGTATTTGTAAGCTTTTCCGCAGGGTAAGTGGAGTGTCCCTGTTGGATCCTTGGTCGAAAGGCCACCATAGAAATTCACATTTTCTCACATGCATGCACATATGGCAAGCTGCACCAGTTATGTAGAGGGACTTAGATTCCCAAAGCATTGGCAAGAAATCCAAAAGTTTTTCCACCTGAAAATTTTTCTCACAACAGTTTTTGGCACCCACCATGGGGTAGATTTAGCAGCATATGCACCCAAAATATGACCGTAAGGTCCCAAAATATAAAAAATTAAATATTGAAAAAAATTAAAAAAAAGAGTTCATGAAAGTCCATTGTTGAAATATGCACTATTGATTTCTGCACGTGAATTTTCACATTCCATAGTGTCCTTTCATTTTCCCATTGAAAAAGTTTCTAAAAGCTAGCTGAAGGAAGATACACTAGGTTGAACAGGTTAAGAGGTGTTGTTGATTCAAATTTCGAGGCTTTACAAAATCAGCAAGATCAAATTAGAGATAATCCATACTTCTTCTCTCAAGCCTCCTCTCCATCCATCTCTTCAAGAAGTTCACCTAGCAATCCTGTCAAGACTCTTTTTGATACCCCCCTTCAAATTCTCCCATTTTTCCAACCATTAAGTCATTGAGCATCGAAGAAGAAGAATTTGAAGAAGAATTTGTAGAAGCAAGGGCTGAAGTAGAAGAAGAAACAAATCATGGAAGATGAAGAAGAAATACCTCAACCCATTGTTCCATGGGGAAGGAATACAGGCCCACTTTCTCTTGAACCACCCTCTTCACATCTACCAACGGGTTCCCGCAAGAACTTTCCAAAGTTCAAAGGTGACAACACACAACATCCAGAAGAACACATCGCTACTTTCACAACATCATGTGGAATTATTGGTGTCCAACATGAAGATGTTGCTGTGAGATTGTTCATGGAGTCCCTCCAAGAAAAAGTAGTAGAATTGTTTTACCTCCTACTTACCTGATCCATCACTAGTTGGGATGACATCAAGATTGCCTTCGAGGAAAGATTTAAATCAACTGAAGACTATTAAGACCTCTTGGTGTAGCTGGCTCAAATGAGGAAAGGAGAAAATGAAACCATGAGAGACTTCATGGATTGTTTTGAACAGTTGCTTTCATAGGATACCTGAAGAGGATTCGCCATCTCAAAACAATGTCAAGAGATTCTTCATCAATGCTCAATCATCAGAAGTAGGATTTTTTTTGTGAAGATCCCAACCAAGGAGCATTGTAGAAGCACAAAGGATGGCCATTGAACTTGATGATGATCTCATCCTCTCTGGGAAGATCAAGAATCCATCAAAGGGAAAGGCCCAACATCCTGGAGATGAGAGAACCAATCCATCACTACAAAATTTGGTGAATGAGATGGCATCTTTGAAGAGGGAATTATTTGAATGAGTATCTTCTCAAAGAAGCAACATAAATCAGATTGTAGGAGCACCCCAAAGGCTCTCCTTGGAGGCCCCACCCTTGAACATAAATTACAGATTTCAAGAAAGTGAAGAAGAGCTTGAACAAGAAAGTGAAGGTGGTAATTTCCTAGAAAGTGATGAGTTTGAGAATGATACACAAATCAGATTCTGTGAGTATTTTGGATGTGATGAAGAAGATGAAGAGGATGCACCCAGTTTCTCATGTGTGGTATTCACTCATTCTCAGTCTGAGAAAAGAGCATCTCCCTCCACTGTTGTAAAAGAAAAGAAGGTTGATGATCCTCCTATGGCGACTCCGTAAAATAAAATAATCAGTCGAGGATCCCCACTTCCATCTTCCATGAAGTCTGCATTGTTGGAGCCTGACCCTGTAGCAAGTAAGAAGACTCCCGCAATCCCAAGTAAGTCTTCCGATGTCTCTTCCAAGTCTAAATCTAAATCTGCTCCTGTAAAATCTAATACCTTGAAAGCTCCTAGTGTGCCGTTCAAAATACCGTCCATCCCTCAAACATCAAATCTTGCTCCTAAGCCTATCCAGACTCCAAAATCAGTCCCTTCACCCCCTTGTCCACATCTACTCCCTTTGACTTCATAGAATATGCAAACAAAGCCAAAGTGCAAATTACTGAAACTAATATTTACGGACTCATCCTGAACAATTTGAGAGGTTTGTTCGATATATCAGGAGTGGTAGTCTAACACCCAATGATATAACATCTAGTTTGAAAGGAATGCTAACAAAATCACCTACACCTCCCTCATAGAACATGATTTCTCTGAGTGCATCAAAGACTGATAAAGTTGAACCTTTCTATGTCTCCCTTCTTGTTAGAGAATATGTACTGAACAATTGCATAATAGATTCTGGTGCCTCAGACAACGTGATGCCTTTGAAGGTCACCAAGGCTATCAAACTTGCCATGAATCCACCTAGTGGCTCTTGTTACTCTTTGGAATTAAAAAAGGTCTCACTTGTAGGGAAGGTCAAATATGCACAGGTGGCTCTTGCCAGATTTCCAGATAAGAAAGTTTCAATGATGATTTTGGTAGTAGACGTCCCAGCCTTGTTCAGAATGTTGCTGAGTAGAAATTTCTGTTGAGACTTGGGAGGGAAAATTTAGATGAATTGGTCTTCTACAACCATACCAGTGAAGGGAGACATGGAGAAATTTCTTCCCGAGAAGAAGATGAGGTACATGGTATGAAATTATGGAAGCCTAGAAGCTAACATCTTGTACCAAGGTAGCAGGCGGATGAATCACTTTGTGAAAAATGAGGAGGAAGAGGATATTCCCATCTTGATAGGTCTAGACATGCCTTCCTTGAGAGATTTGGACTTTGAAGAAGCATTGAGGAGATTCCAGTTACAAGAGGGCAGCTCCAAATTGCTAGATGATGCAAACCATGAAGAAGAGGAAATGGTTCTTGATGATTTTCAAGAAGAAAAATCAGCTTATATGCTTTTCCAAGATGAGGATTTATTCACATTCCCATTTGGGGATGAAGATGATCTCATTCAAGCCATCTATGGAGAGAAAAAAATAGCTTGTGATGAGCCCATAAAAGGTTTGAAAGAAATCTCCATACAAGAACTGCTAAGAGTCCGCAATGAAACAAAAGATCCTTGAGATAAGTCTCGAGCTCCTGATGCAAGCCATGAATATGCAAGAAAAACATGAAGCTGATTTGGAAGCCTCAACCAATGTGAAGGTTGGCCATGTTGAGATAAGGCAAGATGAAAAATATGATGTCCTTCTTGAACCAATGATTGATGGATACAACAACGAAATGGAGATATTTTCTTTCCCATTTGAAGAAGAAGATTCTTTCCATGATGAAGAAATTAAAGAAAGGAAGTTTCAAGGCCTTTGAAGATGAAGCTATTTTTGATGAAGGATCAGTAGAGTGTAGTGATTCCCAAGATGATGAGGTAATCCCTCCAGATAGTTTCCTTCAACTGTAAAATAAATATTCTTCAAAGACACACAAAGAGGAGCTGCATGAAATGATGAAGTATAACTCCGTGAAAGAAATATTGGATGCAGTAGAAGTTGCAGAAGACCCCGAGCTGATTCTTGATCTCTTCACTCATGCCATGGATATACAAGACAAGTATGAGGTTGTCTCCGATCCTCCCATCAATACTCAAACACCTCACAGTGGAGTAGAGATAAAGGATGAATCAAATGTTTCTCATGGAGAAGATGTCAATGAGCATAGACCCAAGAAAGAAAGTAACTCAGAATATCCAAGGAATTGGAACAAAAATAAGCTTTGGGGTAGTGATAGCATGCTCGATGGAGAATCAACTATATGGATAAACATGGAAGGAAACTGGCACTATGAAACTGATTTCAAAGAACATGAAGGTAGTGGAATTTCCAAGCAAGGACCTGAGCATCAAGAAGCTCACATGGACTCACTCCTACCAAGTACATAGACAATTGTGAAAGCACCTGGATTTCATAAACAAATAAGGAGGGGAGGCTACTTTTTGGAACCTATCAACGGCTTCGCAGAACATCATCATTCAGTGTTGCCCACTCAAGGGTAACTTTTGAGGAATGAAAAGTTCTTCAGTGAAAGTGGGTTGTCCCCTGCCTTGTACCATAGGTGATTATTAGGTTTGTTTCCCTTTCTTTTAGTGTGTTTCCCTTTCTATTGTGTGTCATGTGTTTCCTTTCTTTATTGTGTGTGTGTGTGTGTGTGTTTCCTTCTTCGTGTGTGTATCTCTCTCTCTCTTGTTATAGGTTGTACATGACTCTGCAAGGCCCAATGGATAAGGTACTAGTCAATGAATTATATGGTCTAAAATTGAGATTTTGGATTATTCATGTCATGTCTTCATTGTGCTTAGTCCATGTCATGTCCCCAAGCTAGAGCTAGTTGTTGTCATGTAAATGTGCAATAAGGAAATTGACAATTTCCAAGCATGAAAACTATACCCCTGTGTCGAAATTTTCATGTTTTATCATTCCCAGGAACCCCAAGCCAAATCTGTCAGTCTAGTCACCCGCTATTTGATGTCAAATTGGTCCCCTATGTGATTTAGGAAAGTCTATTCTTCCCCCTAGGTAATTTTAGGGAGTTATGAAAAGATGCTATCTTAGGCAGTATTGGGAAGGGCTATCACTGGCCTTCCCAGGATTGGATCAACCCCTTGGTGGAATAAAGAAGGGAAAAATTCAACATGGAGGTGAATTGAAGACATTATAACATCATGGAAATTATTTTGGAAGGTTTGGGGAAGTTTTGAAAGACTTGGAGCAGTCTGAATAAAAAATAGGGTTCACAAGCCTAGGCAGTACACAGGCCTAAAATAGCTGTTAGGCTTTAGAAGAAGATTCTGGGAGCTCTGGATGGAGTTAGAAGTAAAAAAAATTGAAGGAAATATAATTCCAATACCTACATGATGGTGAAATAATATTTTTCATAACACCTTGGCGCATAGGATTGACAGGTAGTTTTTCTCAGGCATAACTAGAGTCTCAAATTAAAAAATCCACTTTTTTAAGGATCAGATTGCTGAATAAAGACATGAGACCCCAACCATTGGATCAAAATGTCATTTCAAGTCAGGATCATATTAAATTTTACCAAGACATTCCACTGGGAGCTCAGGTTATCATCGTTCCAAGTTACCCTCTCAAAGGCAGTTCAAGACTTAGTCATTTTTCGAAAGGACACGTGTTAGCACCAAGAGCCTGGCGGGATTTCATGTCCCTAAAATCCATAATAGGTTAGGTACACCAACCATTGAAAAATTCACCCATCCCCCATGTGACCTCTTGGACCCTCATGTGACCTCCAGACTTGACAGTTCAGCCCCGAGGTGCATTTTTGGAGCATCCATTCCCTGTCATTGGATCAAGTGCCACGTGTTAGCTCCAAGACCACTGTGGAAATTGATGTCCCTTATTTACCTAAGATGAAGGACATAAGACTTTGAAAAATTCTTCCCATTCCCCTATGGGGAGCCTTTTGGACACCCATGTGACCTCTAGACTTGACAGTTCAGCCCCCCAGGTGCATTTTTGGAGCATCCACTCCCTATCATCGGATCAAACGCCACATGTTAGCTCTAGGACCACCGTGGAAACAGATTTCCCTTATGTCCCTAAGGTTAGGGACATCAGACATGGAAATAATCTTCTCAACCCCCTATGGGGAGCCTTTTGGACATCCATGTGACTTGCTTTCAGCTCCCAGTGCTTTAAAACAACTTTTCTCACCTTCATTCCCTGTCGTCGGATTGCCGCCACGTGTCATCCTCTTGACCACCATGGAATTTTATGTCCCTCATGTCCATGAGGTCAAGGACATCAAGCATGGAAATTTTTTCGCAAGCTTCTCCTCTCATAATTTCAAAAATTCAAAACTCTAACTGCCACTGAGTGCTTCTAACTGCTTCCACTCTTGTACACAGACAAACTTCATCCTTCCTCTACAACTTGCATCCATCACTCCGCCATTGAAAAAAACTTAGAAAATATCAAACAAGGAACTTAAATACCTTTCCCATGGTGATACGACAGGTCTCAGAAGGAATTCTCATCAAGCTAAGAAGGAGAAACGAAAAGAAGAAGAAAACAATACAATCTACATAGCTTAAAAAATGGAAATATGAAGAAAGCTTGCAAACCAGTGCATGAATCAATGAAATCATTTGTTTCTATTTCTTCCTCTATCCAAGAACATAAAAAACATAACCTCAAACTCTCCTCTCGTGCAACAAAGCATCCACAACAAAGAAATCTCCTTTCTGGCTCAACGAAGAAAGAAGTGGGATTTCCCGTCAAACCGGTTGCCGGATTGAAGTAAGTAAGCACCAGAAGAAAAAACCCACATCAAAAATATAATTTTATTCACAAACGGAGGAGAAAACCAAACCTGAAATTTTGAGGTCCATTAATGGTTGTCGTATCTAGAAGCACTACCAGGTCCGAAAATTGAAGACTTTAAAATCTCCTAGACTATTAAGCGGCAGGCCCGAAATTTTTAGAGGGGTGATATTGGGAAAAAAACCCATATCAAAAATTTTTTGTTGCATGTCAATCCAACCTCCAGAAGCCAACTTTCTAAAAATAGCAGGTCTACTACATAGGGACTACTATTTTGGGAAAACCATCGACAGAAGGACCTGCGAAGGAGGAGAAGACATTGGGGGTGCACTACAACTGAGAATTCACCAGAACGGGCATTTTTGGCACTTACTAAAAATAGAAAGTGGGCCCATGAGCACCTTCTAAAAATAGAAATTTGATCCAGAAAGAACAAGGAACATAGGGAGAAAGAGCAATCAAGGTCATAACACTCAGTAGGAAGTTCCAGGGACTTGATTTTTCACACTTACTAAAAATAGTAAGTTGATTTTTCTAAGGGAGACATGAAGCCAAAGTGGATAGGTCAGAAGCTGACACAACCCTTCGCCTTGGAGTATGATGTGGAAGACAATGATGTCTTGTACATGGACCTGAACGACCTTGAGAATCGCATGGCATCTAAGGACTGAAGGAGGATTAAAGACTAGATATTCACAATTGTCTTGTTCACCACTGCAGGACACCTACTGTCTGTGCAGAGTCTCGAGATACTCCTAGCCTGCTGTGTCCACTACAAGCCCAATACACGAACCATCCAATCTAACAATGGTACCACAATTATGATCATCAACAGAAAATTTCACTCAACTTGGAGAGTGATTCGTGAGTCAATTTAAAAGAGTTTCATAGTGTCCAAGGAATTCAAAGATTCAATGTTTCACTACATTTGAAGCTTTCCATCAGCGATGATCAATGAACATCATTGGGAATGACATCTCCTCTTCTACTTCTCTCTCTCTTTCTCTTTCCTCTTCTCCCCCAACTTTCTCTCACTTTCCAATATTCTCATTTTGCATTGGGTTTCACTTTTTCACATGTCCTAATGTTCCTAATGTAATAATTCACCTTTATTTTATAAAAAGGGACTTAATATTCTCCTAGGAATTCAAAAAGTTTCAAGTTACACAAGGACATATGAAAATCCATTGGGGGGTAGATGATAAGTCACCTCTCACTCTATAAATTGTAATGCCATTCCCATTTCAAAAGGTTTTTGATTAATCTTGTAAACTCAAGAGTATATTGTACTTTGAGAGAACAAAGTCTTCCCTAGCAAGAGATTGCTAGCTTTTCCGCAGGGTCAATGAAGTGTCTCTGTTGGATCTTTGGTCAAAAGAACAACACAAAAATCCACATTTTCTCACACATGCACATACAACAGTTGCTCTGGTTAAGTAGAGGGACTTAGATTCCTAGAGTGTTCGCAAGAAATCCACAAGTTTTTCCATCCAACAAATTTTCTTGCCAACACGATTCAAACTACCAGTTGATATTTTTGAGGGAGTTATTTATGAGAGTTAAAAACATCTTGGGGTTTTGGTCAAGTTGGGAGACTATCATTTAATCTAAATTTTAAGGAAAGGTTTTAAGGCTATTTGAAGAGGATGTGAAGGAATCACTAGCTTGGCTCGGCTTTGGAAAAATTGTGAAGGATTTCCAGGCTTCATTTTGCAGGCATGAATCAATATCTCTTCTTCTTCATGGTTAATTTCTTTTAATATCTGCATGAATGAATTCTCATTAAATCATGTTATCTTGTGACTGTATTTTTTAATTTAATGAATGAGTTAAGGAGTTGGGTTAATGATGTGTTTTATGAAAATGGTTTACATTCTGGGTGTTTATTAATGGCTGAAAGTATGCATGTAAATAAATACATAATGCATTTACTTGTTTTTATAAACCCATTATGGGTGTGTTATAAACCAGTAAAAGAATTAGTTGTGTATGAGTGTATGTATTCAAATGATCAATTTCAGATGCATTACA
This sequence comes from Taxus chinensis, assembly GCA_019776745.2. Taxonomy (NCBI): domain Eukaryota; kingdom Viridiplantae; phylum Streptophyta; class Pinopsida; order Cupressales; family Taxaceae; genus Taxus; species Taxus chinensis. The sequence goes on along the minus strand of CM034149.1, from coordinate 246,267,215 downwards.
CACTTACCAGGTTTACATGTAGATCTGGTGAATAAATTTCTCTAACCAAATTGTTGAAATATCCCTTTTCCAGTTTTATTTTATATTCGAGATTTCCAACCAAAATTTTAAAAATGACAATCTAATTTTTATAACAACAGTACATATAAAAATATGACATCAAAGTACAGTTATGGCAGCAAGGTATAAAATCAGAAAATAACCAATATCTTCACTTTATTGTGTTGGTCCGAAAATCTGTCGCCTAGACAGATCTATGGATAGACGAGCCAACAGTGTGCAGGGCATAGCCCCTCTTTGAGTCAATAAAGCGAAACCGGTTTATTGTTATTCTACCAGCAGGAATCTATGCAAGTTTCACAGATTCTACCTTCAGGGGTTTGGGATCTCATCCTAGTAGGGGTGTTTCTGACTGTGAAAAGAAAGGAAAGGAAGAGCGGATGAAGAAAGAGCAGGTCCGAAGGAAGAAAAGAAATGAATTCCAAAGCAAAAAGGTTAGAAGGTTTATGTTTTGGGATTGGTAGTAAATAGAGCCAAACCTACTTGCATAAACGAGCAAAGCAATAATTATGATTGAATAAATGACCAAAAATTAGATATGAATCTAATAGAATAAACACATAAAAATCTAACATAAGAAAGGTCTGATGCATAACACAGATATTCAGCACAAAGTCTCAATATTTGTATTACTGTTTTCTTCTGTTACAAGAAAGATCAAAGTATTTTTTCTTCACTTCTATTTTTCATCTGAAAGATATCCACCCATGTCACAATACTACAAGTATTGGAGTATTTATAGAAGAAGAAGAGAAAAGAAGGCAAAAAGGAGCCAACAACTATTTACAAAGATATTTACAAAATATCTAAAAGTAATGTTGAATTTTTACAACTTGATGGATGACATCATCCCATGATGCAACATGGATGATGTCATCATTTGCATCAACATACTCCAGATATTTCCAAAAAGACGAAGAAGAGAAAGAGAAGAAGGAGAAGAAGAAGAAGAAGAAGAAGAAGCAGCAGCGATTCATCATCATCATCCTACAGCCGAAAGGAGGTGGACTGCTTTTGTTGCTCCTCAAGTGATGAGATATGGAACTGAGAGTGGTATTCCATGAACTTGTTGATTATTAGCCCTAGTTGATCCTAGGAAGGATCCTTGTGCCTATCACTTATCACCTCACAAGCCTCCCGCTCATCTATGAGCTTCTCTGGGAGTTTGGAATAGTCCTTTTCCACCTCAATGAGGAACCCAATGAAGTCCCTATAGGCCAGCAGGTTGTTGATAGATTCTGTGTCAAATGTGACCTCTGGCCCCATTCCTTGAGAAGTGATCTCCTTGAAGATCTAGGTGGTTTCATCAGCTTTCCTTAAAGTGAAGGAAGGACTAAGTAACCCTGGCGACATATTAAGAACAATCCGTTCCATTTGGTGCATCACATCCATGGCTTCTTTCTTGACTTTATCAAATCTTTTCTAGAATAAATTCTAGCTGGTCCACCCAGTAGTCCAGAGTGGACATGATTTTGTTGAGGGCCCTTGGATGGCCGAAGATGCCGAACTTGACCAAATCTTTGACTGATTAGTCAAACATTTGTTGGAAGGTCTCGTGTTGCAGTCTGGCATGTTCCAACTCTTCTAATATGGGCCCTGCTAACACTTGGAGCTCTTTATTCGCCTTAATGATGTTCAGGTACAAGTTGGAGAACTCGGTGATCACTTTTTTGTTGTCTTTGAGGATTTGGCTCCTCCAAGCGGAAGGGGCCATACCCTGCTTGCCGATTTTGGCATGCTCATTAATTTTCTCCTAGCTGAGAAGCTTAGAAGTTTCGGCGGTAGTTGTGGGAGGCACACTACGCATCTTCTGTAAGGCTTGGAGCAAATATTTTTTTTTCTCCTTCAGTTGCCTTTTCTCTTCCTTTATCTCTTTAAGCTTCTTGCAGAGGGCGTCAATTGCAGAAAGAGCCTCCCCCTGAAGACTTTCGGAAGATGACCCCATTGTGACTTGGATCATAGTAAAATCTCTAGGAGACAGATCCTTTTTCTCTTTGAGGGGATTGGGGTATGCAATTTCCATAACTCTTTCTCCTACAGCACTTTGAGAGAAGCACGTGACGGGCTTCTACTTCTTCGCCCCCTTAGATGGGATCACGAAAAAGTCCATTGGAGTGATGGGAACTTTCCTCTTTTGCTGAATTAGCTACTGAGAGATCCAAGCTGGACCTATGGTAGAAGGACTGGAAACAGAGGAGGGGGAAGCTGCAGTAGAAGAGGGAAAAAACGTGGAGACACGTGGCGGCGGCATTGAGAGAATAGTCGAAGAAGTGCCCACGGAAGGAAGGGAAACTGCAGCTGCGGAAGACATAGGAAGGGAAGGGAGCTCAGAGATAAGGGAAGAAATGGAGGAGGATAGATCAGCGAGGGAAGAGAAGATAGATGAAGAAGCAGGGGAAACAGTAGAAGAAGGAACAGAAGACACGACCAAAGGGATGGTCGCTTGAGTCGCTCGAGGAGGGGAAGGAAGAAGAAGAAAGGATAGAAGGGACCTCAGTTGTTGTAACAATGCCGACATCCTGAGTGGATGGGCCAATGGGAATATCCTCTTCTGCTTCTTTCTCTGGTGTGACCAGAGATATTACCTGCTCGGGTGCCGCAGAAGGAGGACTCTCAGGGGCTTCTTCCTGAATGGTGCTGGATTCACCTTCTACGCCTGTACCCTTGCCTTTAGGCTACTTTTTGGAACGTGGAGGTGCGTTGCCCAATGGGGAGGTTGTGAAATCAACCCCAAGGTAGATTAGTCCGTTCATACGGCACCAATGCTCTGTCCTACGCAGAGTCTCCTTGACCCTCTCCTCAATTGTCTGAGGGGCCTTAGTTCTATCAATGGCCGGAAAGGGCCAATTGTCCCCATCTGTGTTAGTATATACCTTGTCTATTTCATCTTCCATAGTTTGGAAGCCTTTGGGGACAATGGCTATCCCGTATTGGATGATTTCTGCCAATGCTAGGTGAGAATGATCCTTTCTCCTGAGCTCCACCTCATGGATGACGTCAATGTAAATGTCCTCGATCTGAGGGATGTGGATTGGATCAAGTTTCACCCTTGGCAGATAGCTCCTTGGGTCGAAGGTAGGCCTGGCTGGGAAGTCATGTTTCAAATTGAGTAACTCCAGCTCTGCGAACATTTCCTTCACCTTGTGGTGGGTAGAGCATGTGTATCAGCCCACTGTGAGGGGGAAAGGAGTTCCACCCTTCTTTCTTTTTAGGCATTTCTCGTGGTATGTGATTAGCTGCCTTGACAGCTCCAGCAGAATCATTTTAGGCCCAGCATACCTTGGTAGCCTGGTTGGCTCTCCTAAAAAGTTGGCAGCCCTTAGATAGGTGAATGTGGGAAACTGGGTGAACAAGGCCCCCCATTTCTCAGTGGCTGCTACTATGCTTTTGGTCGTGTGACCATAAGTCATATTCGGCCTCAATAGGCAGATGATGTGATAGAAAAACACATCGTTAATTTTTGTGAATTGGGAGATGCTATTCTCCAGCCTCAATTCTGGGTAGTACTCGTATATCTTGACCTGAGGCCAAACTCCACTCCGCGTCAGGCCTGGATAGTCCCTCTCTGATGCTGTAGCGTAGACCACGTAGGAGTTCATATGGAATGTCCCCATTGTGCTAAATTGTTGTAGCTTCTCAGAGATTGTGCTGCTTATAATTTCTCCCCAGCAGAAGCGCTGATTAGGCATATTCTTGTTCATGGTCTCTAAGTATTGCAGCATCCATTTATGGAAATAATGGGCATCAGAAAGCCCGAAGACCCTGCTCAGGAATGTAATGGTGTCACTGAGCTCCTCTGAGAAGTCGCTGCGGTGGATGATTTGGGGCCACCGGGTTACTACCTTTTTGTTTTTCAAGTAAACTTCATTCATTAGTTGCATACACTGATCTGCATTGTCATCCCATGCCTTAATGCAATCTACTTGACTGACGGCCACAAAGTGCCGGTGGTGGGGTATGTCAAGTATTCCTTTAAAGTGACGGGCAGTGAGGTTAATGACTACCTCGCCCTTACTGTTTACGACACACCTTGTGTCTTTGTTGTAACATTGGGCAATCACCATCAAGAATTCATTGTTGACGGTGCTGACTGGGATTCCTCCGGTGAAGTGCAGGGCACTGCCTATTAGTTTGTCCATCCATGGACTCCTTGTGACTTTCTGAGTTCTAGCCCAGAATTCCTCCATATCAATATGTCCCAATTCTGAGTCTCTGACGTCCATGCTACACTCGGCCTGGGACTCGGGCATCCTGACCCTTTGATATTTATATTTCATCTCTTCTTCCATAAGTTTGGCCTTTCCTTTGGATTTGGTGGGTCTCTTGCTGGATGTAGACATATGTTCTTTCAAACTCAGTTGCTGATCTGCATGAAGAAGAAGCGAGACCCAATCCGAAAAGGTTGTATTAGCCATTTGATCTTCCATTGAAATGTTAGCAGAAGAAAGAGTTAGAGATTTTGAGACTCAGGGCGCATGGCGCATGAAAGCTGCAGCTTACAGGGCTAAATAGGTAAGGTGCACGGGGAAAGTGTGTTGCAAGGGTTAAACTGGCGCCAAAGGCGCATGGCGCATGAATACTGCAGGATGCATTTTACAAAAGGGCGCATAAAAACATCCTGTTGCACGGAGACAGGATGCGCCGAAGGCGCATGGATTTTGTACATTGCATGAACATTTGGTGTGCCCAAGGTAGTTTGGCGTGGCGCACAACGGGTTTACACAACATGATGCAGCTGTAATGGGGAATGTGCTTGTGCTTTCAAAGCTTTTTACTTAGCGCGGATAAAGCTGATGTTGGCGCAGTGCAGGGTGCGCTGAGGGGGCGCATGTTTATACGAGGGTTGATGCGCGACATAAGAGGCGCAAGGCTACTGTTTGTCAACGAGGAATGCGCCTACGCTTGAGGGTGCAGAAGTCTTATGATGGCACAAATTAAGCCGGTGTTGCGTGATGCAGGGTGGCACCATTGGCGCGGATTTTAGTCATGTTACAGGGGTGACAAGATGCGCCAAAAGGGTGCGCAACTGTTTTTGATGTTGCAAGACGCGTTGGTGTGCCAAAGGGAAAAACAGTCATCTTCATTTCTCTCTTGATTTGTTTTAGTAGGGTTATTGGGTGATAAAACGGCTCATTTAAAAGGAAATAAAACCATGTTTTTCAAACAAGCTCCCCTACCAGCAGATCTGGACAGAGGGGGAGGGATATGGGAAGATGGCAAAAGGAGGAGGCTAGACCAACATTTTGATATTTCAATACTTCCAAACCACAACCAGACCACCAAGCACACCAAGAACCAAAAACGTAAAACACACGAGAGGGAGAGGAACCTCTTACCTGGATAAATAGAAAAAATCTTGCAAATGGGTCCACAAGGCGTTGAAAACGACGAGGCAGGGGCTGACAGGCTCAGAGAAAAGAAATCACGTGCTCTGCGACTAGTGAAAATGACATTTTGGGTGCGCAAAAACATATATATAGGTGAACTAGTCATAAATGCGCCACCCACTTTGTAAAGGGCGCATGAAAGTTGCTGTCGACATGGGAAAGCATGCGCCCTTTGGCACACCAAAGCATTTGTCAGCATGAAACTAAGCGCACCTTTGGCGCACCAAAAGTTGTGTTGTCATTAGATTATGTGCACCCTTTGGCACACTGAAAAGTGGCACAACAAAAGTTGTGCTAACATGAAGGCGCATGCGCCTTGGCGCACGCAGAGAAGACTCAACATACAAGGCGCACCAAAAGGTGTGTTGACACTGAAAAATATGCACCAAAGGCTTTAAAGGGGGCGCACCAAAAGTTGGTGTTACATAGTAATTCCATGCGCCCAGCCAAAAAAGACCAAAAAATACTAAGTTCGGAAACCAAATTTCCCGGGAAGGGATTTTGCAATGTTTCGAACGCAAGGGATCCCTAACGAGGGATCGGAACAAAGTTTTCGGTATAGTTATCGGTAAAATTGCCCTTGTCAATTTTACGGGATAACAGCTGGCTCTTTCTGGGGACTATCCCTGAGCAAACTCGGGGGTAGAGAATCCCAGATCTCATGTGCCTATCCATTGGGTAACAGAGTCAAAAACAAGGGTGACTGGAGGGAGAGAAAAAGGAACACACAACAAACCGAAAGCAAATACCACGACGAAAACAAACACACAACTAAAGCAAACTGTACAAAGAAGAGAGCAAGCTCTACTTCTTGAAAATTTTCAGATGTTGCCCGCTATAAGGAAGCGGGAGCTCGGTTCCATCCAGATATGAGAGATAGAAGCTATTCTCTCTGTTGAGCTGCTTGATCTTGAAGGGCCCTCTCCACAGGGAATCAAACTTTCCGTGCATGCCCTTTGGCTCTCTTCGCTTGTCCCACAAAAGGATGAGATCTCCCACTTGAAAATCCCTCTTGCTTTAGCTTTTTATCGAATACAGTCTCTTAACTTGATTCCGATGTTTGGTGATCCTGTCGACCACCCTTACTCTCTTTTCTTCAAGTTCTGCCAGATACATGATCCTCTTTTCTAGAGAATTCTGGAAAGTTTCATCTTCGATAGCTCGTGCCAAGCACAGAGTAGGAAGTTCTGCAGAAATGGGAAGCTCGGCATCAGTGCCATATAACACTTGAAAAGGTGACATGCCGAGAGACCTCTTGGGAGTAATACGATCAGCCCACAAAGCGTCGTATAGAGACTTGTGCCACATCCGCTGATTCTCATCCACTAACTTCTGTATGATGGTCACCAAGTTCTTGTTACTGGATTCCACCTGACCATTTCCCTGAGGGTAATAATCTGAGGCATGAGCCAAAGTTATCCCATATTCGTAGCAAAAACTAATAACTTCCCGTGAGGAGAAGTTAGAAGCATTATCAGCAACGATTTTGTTTGGAACGCCAAACCTGACAATGATATTTTCTTTAATGAAATTGCAAACCACCTCAGAAGTGGCATGCTTGATAGGTATGGCTTCCACCCACTTGGTGAAGTAATCCGTTGCTGTAAGGACATAGCTATGTCCAGCACTCGATTGAGGATTGAGTGCACCAATAAAATCAATTCCCCATTGTCTGAATGGTTCGTTGATAATGACCGGCCTTAGGGGAAAGGCAGCCAACTTGGGCTTGCCGACGAATTGCTGGCAAGGTTCACACTTTGCCACCCAGGTGGCTGTATCTTGGAAGAGCGTCGGCCAATAGTACCTGGCTCGAATGATCTTGTGTGTAGTCACGGAGGAAGAGAAATGCCCCCCACAGGCTGAATTGTGAAAACTTTCTAGTAGTTTTACCTGCTGGGGTTTGTCAACACATCGCAAAAAGATGCCATCTATCCCACGTTTATATAAACCGTCATCCCAGATGACATATTTAGCTGCTCTGAGCTTTATAGTGCGCTTCTCCTTTGCAGTTAGGTGCATTGGGCATTCGCCGTAGGTGAGGAAGAAAGCGATATTGGAATACCATTCATCACTAGTCGCAACAAATAGGACCAGAGGCAGCGAATCAGGTTTTTCCAGCCGGTTCTGTGCTTCATTGGTGTAGTCACCCCTTTCATCAGGGTTTTTTGAATCTTTGTTTTCAGCCATTAGCTGACACAGGCCCTTGCCCCTTACCAGCTTGGTTGGGTTAATATCCAGGTCATACTCCTGGACCTTTGCGATCCAATTTCCTCGCAAGCTTCCTAACTCCTGCTGAGTTAGAATTGATTTCACCACCGTGTCAGGGACCAGCACCACCGTATGTGAGTTTAGAATGTAATACCTGAAATTATTCACTGCTTTGACAATGGCAAAGGCATGCTTTTCCAATTGAGTCATTTTTAGTTCGTGAGGCTTGAGGGGAGAACTCATGAATGCAATCAGAGATTCGACGTCCTCCGAATTCTTTTGCATCAATATTGTGGACACAGTATGCTCAGATGCGTAACTATACATGATGAAGTCCTTGGAGAAATCGGGACATACCAGGACTGGTGCATTAGCAACGGAAGCTTTTATTTCGTCAAACGACCTCTTCCCCTCTTTGCTCCATCTGAAATTTGGTGACCCCTTCATCATGTTCAATATGTGACAAGTCTTTTCAGAAAAGTCAAGAACAAAACGCCTGAGAAAGTTTACCTTTCCGAAGAAAGAATGAACCCCAGTCTTGCTCGTAGGTAGAGTAAGGCTTTGAATAGCCTTAACTCTTTTGGTATCTATCTTTGTTCCTTATTTGCTAACCACATGCCCTAGCAACTTCCCTTCCGTGACTCCAAAAACAGACTTTTTTGGATTTAGGGAAATCCCATGTTCTCGGCACCTAGCCAATACTTGCTCCAAATGATCACAATGATCATTTCGTTGTTTAGAGAACACGGTTAAGTCATCTAAATAAACCACAATGACTTTCCCCATCATACCTTTGAATGTGAAATCCATGGCCCGCTGAAAAGTGGCGCCAGCATTAGTTAGGCCAAAAGGCATCCTGCTATAGGAAAATGTACCCCAGGGAGTAGTGAATGCTGTTTTAAATTGATCTTCAGCTGAAACTTCAATCTGATTATAGCCTGAAAAACCATCAAGCATGGACAGCATCTCTGATCCAGTTACTGCTTGCAGAACTTGATCCATTATCGGAAGTGGGTAGTTGTCTTTCAAGGAAGCCTGATTCAAATTGCGAAAGTCTACGCATATGCGTATCTCACCATTTTTCTTGCACACTGGCACAATATTTGCTACCCAAGTACTGTGATGGATAGGAAAGATGATTCTCGCATCCAGCATCTTCTGAATTTCGGCCTGGATAGTCCCCGAGATCTTAGGATTATAGTGCCTCTGCTTCTGGCGAAAGGCTTTGACATCTTCTTTCAACGGGATGTCATGCTGAACGTCCTTTGGCTTAAAAGACTTTAGATCGGCATAGGACCATGCCAACACGTCCATATATTTTTTTAGCAACTTGACACATTTCCGTTTCTCCTCAGGCGTGCAACATTTGCCAATGTTCACAAATTGCGGGTGCTCTATCGAACCTATATTGACCGGTTCGGTTTCTGGGGATGAGTCAGGGTCATCTCGCCTCTTCTTTTTCACAAAACGGTCATGCTTGTCGAACAACCGCTCTAGAGAAACCAGGCCCTTTGGGATTTTATTTCCTTTGAGCTGACATATGCCGTCGTTCCCTTCGGATTCATCACCTTGATTGGTGACTGATTCACGGCAAGTGGAAGTAGATCCTTCAAAGTGTAATTCTTTAAAATTTTCTACCTTCTCAAGAAAGGCAATGAGTTGATTATCATCATTGAACACCTGCCAATGCTGAGAATTGTCTGGCACGCTCGGGTGGAAAACCACCTCAATGGTGTATTTGTTTGTTCTCAAACCTGGGTGAGGAAGCATGAGGGATGCTGAAACAGCCAATGAATCGGCCATGTCATTTTGAGCTCTTGGAATGGATTCAATCGAAAAAGCATCAAACTCTTCAATGCTGTCCCACACCGCATTACGGTAATGCCTGAGCCTTTCATTCTTCACTTGGTAAATCCTCTTGACTTGGTTTACAACTAGCTCCGCATCACCTTGTACTTTTATATTTTTAATCCCTCTTTCCCTTGCGGCTTGCATGCCAAGTAACAAAGATTCATACTCAACAGTATTATTTGTGTTAAAAAACTGCAACTTGAAAGAGAGAGGAATGACTTCTTCCTCGGGAGATATTAGCACAGCTTCAGTGCCACATCCACTGGTTGCGCAGCTGCCATCGAACTGCAAGGTCCAGATCTTGTTAAGATCTCCTTCTTGAACGGGGACAACCATTTTATCAGACTCGATAGACAAGAAATAGTTCCCCATCCCTGATGATTCAAAAAAGATTTGAGCTTTGGGGTCCTCAGAGCTAGTAACCAAGTACTTCTTTTGTGATTCCGGCTCCAAAGTCTACATTACGCCTTTGACGGGAATTCTAGCTTTAGACCAGTCCATATGAATTTCTCCACCAACTTCGCTGCAAAAACTTCTTCCCAGCAAAATTCCATAGGCTGCCGGAATGTCAGCAACGAGGACTGTCATATTTACTCTCTTTATCTGGGAATGCCGCAAATGCAAATTGCGCGTCTTTAATTTGGCCAATCAACGGAACCTGCTTGGTTTCCAAGGAATAACATCTGCCGAAAGGCTTGGTAAGAGTGAGGCCCAGAGCATGGGTGACTTTTGCCGGCATGACGTTATCAGAAGCCCCAGAATCAATTATGCAGTTACTCAGCTTGTGTCCATTGATTAGGAGGGAGAGATAGAAAGGTTCTATCTTGCCTGATGCCGATGTTGAAGCAACATTTATGTGGGATTCAGGGGGAGTGGAAAGGATTCCTTTTGGGGAAACCTGATTAGATACAATAGCTTGAATTTGAATATATTTTGGTCAATCTTACAAGTTGTTCGAGGATTTGACTGAAGGTAATCAGCTTCAGACATTTGGATCTTGGTCTTCTTTGCATGATCTATGATATCAAACACGGCAAAGGGTTGCGTTGGTGAAGGAATGAGTCCCTCACTTCGCGATGGTGGAAAAGGATTACTGGTCTTGGTAGGAATATGAGGGGGCTGATTTAGAGGGGAGATGGGGGGAAAGGATTTCCTTGTAAAAGATTTTCCAGGGAGTTGAGTAGGAAGAGTATTACCTCTTTTAGAAATGGTTAGAGGTGCCGTTTGACAATGGCCTTCTCCTGCTGGACATGGGCAGCAACTTTCACTTCTTTTCCTTGCGAGCGAGTAAAAACAACATATGACTGTCCGCTTGCGTATCCCTGGGTACCTTCCTCTTCATCAGATTCTTCCTCATCAAATTCCATATATCCCGATAGTAGAGTCACCAGTCGGTTCTTCGACATCTTGATCATCTTCACCCTTGAGACGAAGGTTCTTCATAGTACTACTCTTCTTCTTCGATTTCGGCCAGAGTGTTGACCGGAGGAGCCTCAAGTGCCAACCGCGGAGCTATTGCGGGTAAGCGCAGCCTTTGTGAAACATTGTTAGGAACGAAATTCCTCCATGGAATATCCCGGTATGAGGAATTGGGGGAGGCCTGGGCCAACTGCTTCTTTAATGCAAGCAAGTCATTTGCCATCTTTTGAAACGCTGGATCAGACGAAGTAGTGGGCGAAGGGCCAAAAGATTTAGGCTTGGCTGATTCCTTTTTCAATTCGCCAGATATTATCAAATTATCTTCTATGCGAATGGTAGTGGCTTGGGTGAGAATCAAGGTGGCTACTCACTCCTGAAGGAGCAAGAAACTAACTTTTGAGCTCATAGCATTTACGAAGAAACACTTTTGATTCTTCGGTGTTGGAAGCATGGCAACAGGGACACGGTTGATTAGTGCATTGAACTGGGTGATAAAATCACGCATGGTCTCATTGGCCTCCTTCTTTAGGTGAGTGATCCGTGATAATAATGTAAATGCATCTTCTGAAGGTTTATACCTGTCTTCAAAAGCATCCCGCAAGGTGGCCTAACTGGTAATAGATCCGGCTGGTAAATGCTGAAACCATTCAGCTGCAGGTCCTTGTAGAGTTTCCAGAAAAAGGTGAACCGACACATCCTCGTGAGTTACATCCAGGATACTGTATGACATGATGAATGCAGATATGTGGGAATCTGTACTTTGATTTCCGCTCCCGTCAAATTTGGGAAAATTCTTTCGGTTTCCGTGAGGGAGCGCATGAACTGGATGTGGTAAAGCCAAAGGACCCATAGCATTTCCCCATGGTACCACCATTTGAAAGGCTGGAAAAATAACATGGGCTAGAAGCATGGTTCCGCTGAGCAGCAAGACACTACAAAGGGATGTGGATGCCCCTTGCGAAAGATTCTTCCTTCGTGAAGGTGAGACACTCTTGGATGACCGGTCAGCCGAGCTTAGCGCTGAAAAGCGTGTCGGTGTTATGCTGAAATTATGCCTTTGAAGCAGATCGAAAGTAGGATCAGCTTCTCCACGGGCCCTCCTGCTGCGCGTAAAAGGTTCACCCACCAGTGTACCTTCCAGATCTGCAACGTCATGGCGCAGATTTGAAATTTCTTTTTGGCTGTACTTGCTGATTTTCTGGTTTTTCTATCAAAAACCAGCAGCAAATACTTTTCTAAATATTTAAAAACTATCCTTTTCAGAAAACCGATTGCGGTTAATGACAAATAATGACGAGGATAAAATGACAGAGAAGAATAGCAAGATGATTTTCAGATCTGATTTTGACTTTTTTCAGAGGGTTTCAAACTTTTAGCAAACAGTCAAAAATTCAGATCTACGGCAAAATACTAATTTTTATAAAAAACTCAGCGAACTAAAGATTTGTAACTAGGCCAGATCTATGGATCTCAGAAGAAAATTTTCAATTCAGAGCACTTTTGCAAATTTTTGGATTTTTTAACAAAAAGTTCAGATTTACAAATAGATAGTGATTTTTCTGATTTTTTATTCTATCACTATCAAAGATCTGATAGATCTGTTCATTCCTCAGCGGAGTCGCCAAAAACTATTGGTCCAAAAATCTGTCGCTTGGACAGATCTATTGATAAATGAGCCAACAGTGTGCAGGGCATAGCCCCTCTTTGAGTCAGCAAAGCGAAACTGGTTTATTGCTATTCTACTAGTAGGAATCTATGCAAGTCTCACAGATTCTACCTTCGGGGGTTTGGGATCTCATCCCAGTAGGGGTGTTTCCGACCGCGAAAAGAAAGGAAAGGAAGAGGGGATGAAGAAAGAGCAGGTCTGAAGGAAGAAAAGAAATGAATTCCAAATCAGAAAGGTCAGAAGGTTTATGTTTTGGGATTGGTAGTAAACAGAGCCAAACCTACTTGCATAAACGAGCAAAGCAATACTGATGATGAATAAATGACAAAAAAGTAGATATGAATCTAACAGAATAAACACATACAGATCTAACATAAGAAAGGTCTAATGCATAACACAGCTATTCAGAACAAAGTCTCAATATTTGTATTACTGCTTTCTTCTGTTACAAGAAAGCTCAAATTATTTTTTCTTCACTTCAATTTCTCATCTGAAAGATATCCATCCATCTCACAACACAAAAAGTATTGGGGTATATATAGAAGAAGAAGAGAAAAGAATGCAAAAGGAGCCAACAACTATTTACAAAGATATTTACAAAATATCTAAAAGTAATGTTGACTTTTTACAACTTGATGGATGACATCATCCCATGATGCAACATGGATGATGTCATCATTTGCAGCAACATACTCCAGATATTTCCAGAAAGACGAAGAAGAGAAAGAGAAGAAGGAGAAGAAGAAGAAGAAGAAGAAGAAGCAGTAGCAGCTATTCGTCATCATCATCTTGTGGCCGAAAGGGGGTGGACTACTTTTGTTGCTCCTCAGGTGACGAGATATGGAACTGAGAGCGGTATTCCATGAACTTGTTGATTATTGGCCCTAGTTGATCCTGGGAAGGATCCTTCTGCCTATCACTTATCGCCTCATAAGTCTCCCACTCATCTATGAGATTTTCTGGGAGTTTGGAATAGTCCTTTTCTGCCTCAATGAGGAACCCGATGAATTCCCTACAGGCCAACAGGTTGTTGATAGATTCTGTGTCAAATATGACCTCTGGCCCCATTCCTTGAGAAGCGATCTCCTTGAAGATCCAGGTGGTTTCATCAGCTTTCCTTAAAGTGAAGGAAGGAGTAAGTAACCCTGGTGACATATTAAGAACAATTCGTTCCATTTGGTGCATCGCATCTAGGGCTTCTTCCTTGACTTTGTCAATCTTTTCTAGAATAAATTCTAGCTGATCCACCCGGTAGTCCAGAGTGGACATGATTTTGTTGAGGGCCCTTGGATGGCTGAAGACACCGAACTTGACCAGATCTTCGACTGAACAGTCGAACATTTATTGGAAGGTCTCATGATGCAATCTGGCATGTTCCAGCTCTTCTGATATGGGCCCTGCTAATGCTTGGAGCTCTTTATTCACCTTACTGATGTTCAGGTATAAGTTGGAGAACTCGGTGATCACTTTTTCACTGTCTTTGAGGATTTGGCTCCTCCAAGCGGAAACGGCCATACCCTGCTCGCTGATCTTGGCATACTCATTAATTTTCTCCTGGCTGAGAATTCTCGGTGGCAGTTGTGGGAGGTGCACTACCCATCTTCTGTAAGGCTTGGATCAGATATTTGTTTTGCTCCTTCAGTTGCCTTTTCTCTTCCTTTATCTCTTTAAGCTTCTTGCAGAGGGCGTCAACTGCAGAAAGAGCCTCCCCCTGAATAATTTCGGAGACTATCATTTAATCTAAATTTGAAGGAAAGGATTTAAGGATATTTTAAGAGGATGTGAAGGAATCACTAACTTGGCTCGGCTTTGGAAAAATTGTGAAGGATTTCCAGGCTTCATTTTGTAGGCATGAATCAATATCTCTTCTTCTTCATGGTTTATTTCTTTTAATATCTGCATGAATGAAATCTCAGTAAATCATGTTATCTTGTGACTGTATTTTTTAATTTAATGAATGAGTTAAGGAGTTGGGTTAATGATGCGTTTTCTGAAAATGGTTTACATTCTGGGTGTTTATTAATGGCTGAAAGTATGCATGTAAATAAATACATAATGCATTTACTTGTTTTTATAAACCCATTATGGGTGTGTTATAAACCAGTAAAAGAATTAGTTGTGTATGAGTGTATGTATTCAAATGATCAATTTCAGATGCATTACACACTTACCAGGTTTACATGTAGATCTGGTGAATAAATTTCTCTAACAAAATGGATGAAATATCCCTTTTCCAGTTTTATTTTATAGTCAAGATTTCCAACCAAATTTTCACAAATGACAATCTAATTTTTATAACAATAGTACATAGAAAAATATGACATCAAAGTACAGTTATGGCAGCAAAGTATAAAATCAGAAAATAACCAATATCTTCACTTTATTGTGTTGGTCCGAAAATCTGTCGCCTAGACAGATCTATGGATAGACGAGCCAACAGTGTGCAGGGCATAGCCCCTCTTTGAGTCAGCAAAGTGAAACTGGTTTATTGCTATTCTACCAGCAGGAATCTATGCAAGTCTCACAGATTCTGCCTTCGGGGGTTTGGGATCTCATCCCAGTAGGGGTGTTTCCGACCGCGAAAAGAAAGGAAAGGAAGAGGGGATGAAGAAAGAGCAGGTCCGAAGGAAGAAAAGAAATGAATTCCAAAGCAGAAAAGTTAGAAGGTTTATGTTTTGGGATTGGTAGTAAACAGAGCCAAACCTACTTGCATAAATGAGAAAAGCAATACTGATGATGAATAAATGACAAAAAAGTAGATATGAATCTAACAGAATAAACACATACAGATCTAACTGTTGTATATATCTTCCCCCCAGGTAGATAAAGACAAGTAGGAGAATGGAGAAATCAAAGAAGCTCAAATGCCTGACATGACCAAGGTGCACAGAATGGCGCATAACAATGAGTGTCAGCATGAGAATGTATGCGCCAAGGCGCAGGAAAGTGGCACACAGAAATGGATGTTGACAATGTAAAGGATGCGCCCTAGGCGCAGGAAAGTGGCGCACAGAAATGGATGTCGACAATGTAAAGGATGCGCCCTTGGCGCACGGAAATGGCGCATAACAATGAGTGTCAACAAGGAAAAAGTTGCACCTTGGCGCACATAAGAGGATGTCGACACAAATGTAAATGCACCCTTGGCGCACAGAAGAAGATGTCAACATAGAAATAGATGTGCCCTTGGCGTACAGAAAGGAATGTTGACACGGAAAAATTTGCGCCCTTGGCACAGGTAAAGTGGCGCACGTAAACATGTGTCGACACAAACATATTTGCGCCTTTGGCGCACAGAAAAGAGTGTTGACATGCAAATGAATGCACCTTTGGCGCACAAAAAGGGTTGTCGACACAAACATATTTTTGCCTTTGGTGCACGAAAAGGATTGTCAACATGCATATGGATGCGCCAAGGCACACCTTCAGGAAGCGCAACATTCTGAGCGCTGACAGGAAGCAGACCCTGACCCAGATATTCAGATGGCCATAACTTTTGACTGAGAGCTCCGATTCACACAAGGTTGGACTTTTTGGAAAGCCTACGGTGTCCTCTACCTAACTACGATTGGATATCTTTAATTGGGTGGGAATAAGTTCTTAAAAATGCAAAATATAGTTTGCCACTTTTGGGGTTTGATATGGTCCTCACCTACCACCATAATGAGATGAATTAAATACAACCTGAGGTGGTTGGGGTAGATTTGGAATTTCTCTCTCTTCTCTCTCTCATTCTTCCTATAAATTGTAAGGAGGGGCTTCTTTCTAAAGGTTGAACATTTTTGTTTTATGCCTCCTCCCTTCTTCTCTTTGGCAGATGGAGTTGTGGAGCTCAAACCTCCCATTTGAAACTGTAATGCACCTTTTCCTCTGGGCATTTTTTGCAGTGTATTGTATCAACCTTCAGAGCAAATAAATGCATGACTGTGGATGTTTCTCAACCCTCTATGTGTTTCATTTTGCATCCTCCTGATCTTTCACTGTGAATATGTTTATCTGTGCATAATATTACGTTCCATTTCTGTGGTCTGTGTTTAATTGGCAAAACATGTGTTCTTCATTCCTCGGTGCATCACCTCCTTAGCTTAGGTTTATTTTTATGCATTTTTATCTCCCTGTCTCCTTGGTAGTTAGATTAGGTTTTTTGGGTAAACCTCTGCGTTTTATTGGTGCTTCTGAACAGAGGAATAGGAGCCGGCCTTCATCCGGAGAGCTTTTTCGATTTCGCGAGGTCCCACACTTGGGAAAAGCTCCATGTTGTGCAATCGCACTGGGAGTCTCAAACGATCGCGTTGCGGAGCCCCAGGGGTGCTGTGATTCGACACCAACACTAACATAAGAAAGGTCTGATGCATAACACAGCTATTCAACACAAAGTCTCAATATTTGTATTAGTGTTTTCTTCTGTTACAAGAAAGCTCAAAGTATTTTTTCTTCACTTCTATTTCTCATCTGAAAGATATCCATCCATCCCACAACACAATAAGTATTGGGGTATATATAGAAGAAGAAGAGAAAAGAAGGCAAAAAGGAGCCAACAACTATTTACAAAGATATTTAAAAAATATCTAAAAGTAATGTTGACTTTTTACAACTTGATGGATGACATCATCCCATGATGCAACATGGATGATGTCATCATTTACATCAACATACTCCAGATATTTCCAGAAAGATGAAGAAGAGAAAGAGAAGAAGGAGAAGAAGAAGAAGAAGAAGAAGTAGCAACAGCTATTCGTCATCATCATCTTACGGCCGAAAGGGTGTGGACTGCTTTTGTTGCTCCTTAGGTGACGAGATATGGAACTGAGAGCGGTATTCCATGAACTTGTTGATTATTGGCCCTAGTTGATCCTGGGAAGGATCCTTGTGCCTATCACTTATCGCCTCACAAGTCTCCCACTCATCTATGAGCTTTTCTGGGAGTTTGGAATAGTCCTTTTCCACCTCAATGAGGAACCCGATGAAGTCCCTACAGGCCAGCAGGTTGTTGATAGATTCTGTGTCAAATATGACCTCTGGCCCCGTTCCTTGAGAAGCGATCTCCTTGAAGATCCGGGTGGTTTCATCAGCTTTCCTTAAAGTGAAGGAAGGAGTAAGTAACCCTGGTGACATATTAAGAACAATTCGTTCCATTTGGTGCATCGCATCTAGGGCTTCTTCCTTGACTTTGTCAATCTTTTCTAGAATAAATTCTAGCTGATCCACCCGGTAGTCCAGAGTGGACATGATTTTATTGAGGGCCCTCAGATGGCCGAAGACACCGAACTTGACCAGATCTTCGACTGAACAGTCGAACATTTGTTGGAAGGTATCGTGCTGCAATCTGGCATGTTCCAGCTCTTCTGATATGGGCCCTGCTAATGCTTGGAGCTCTTTATTCGGCTTACTGATGTTCAGGTACAAGTCAGAGAACTCGGCGATCACTTTTTCGCTGTATTTGAGGATTTGGCTCCTCTAAGTAGAAATGGCCATACCCTGCTCGTCGATCTTGGCATCCTCATTAATTTTCTCCTGGCTGAGAAGCTCAGAAGTCTCGGCGACAGTTCTGGGAGGCGCAGTACCCATCTTCTATAAGGCTTGGAGCAGATATTTGTTTTGCTCCTTCAGTTGCCTTTTCTCTTCCTTTATCTCTTTAAGCTTCTTGCAGAGGGCGTCAACTGCAGAAAGAGCCTCCCCCTGAAGACTTTCGGAAGATGTCCCCATTGTGACTTGGGTCACAATAAAATCTGTAGGAGACAGATCCTTTTTCTCTTTGAGGGGATTGGGGTATGCGATTTCCATAACTCTCTCCCCTAAAGCACTTTGAGAGAAGCGCGTGACAGGCTTCTGCTTCTTCACCCCCTTAGATGGGATCACGGAAAAGTCCATCGGAGTGATGGGAACTTTCCTCTTTTGCTGACTTAGCTATTAAGAGATCTAAGCTGGACCCATGGTAGATGGACCAGAAACAAAGGAGGGGGTAGCTGCAGTAGTAGAGGGGAAAAAGGTGGAGACACGTGGCAGTGGCATTGAGAGAATAGCCGAAGAAGTTCCCACGGAAGGAACGGAAAATGCAACTATGGAAGACATAGGAAGGGAAGGGAGCTTGGAGATAAGGGAAGAAATGGAGGAGGATAGATCAGCGAGGGAAGAGAATATAAGGGAAGAAATGGAGCTCCTTCCTGAATGGTGTTGGATTCAGCTTCTACGCCTTTGCCTTTGCCTTTAGGCTACTTTTTGGATTGTGGATGTGCGTTTCCCAACGGGGAGGTTGTGAAATCGACCCCAAGGTAGATTAGTCCATTCATACGACACCAATGCTCTGTCCTACGAAGATTCTCCTTGACCCTCTCCTCAATTGTCTGAGGGGCCTTAGTTCTATCAATGGCCGAAAAGGGCCAATTGTCCCCATCAGTGTCAGTATATACCTTGTCTATTTCATCTTCCGTAGTTTGGAAGCCTTTTGGGGACAATGGCTATCCCGTATTGGACAATTTTTGCCAAGGCTAGGCGAGAATGATCCTTTCTCCTGAGCTCCACCTCATGGATGACGTTAATGTAAATGTACTCGATCTAAGGGACGTGGATTGGATCGAGTTTCACCCTTGGCAGACAACTCCTTGGGTCGAAGGTAGGCCTGGCTGGGAAGTCATGTTTCAAATTGAGTAACTCTAGCTCTGTGAACATTTCCTTCCCCTTGTGGTGGGTAGAGCATGTGTATCGGCCCACTGTGAGGGGGAAAGGAGTTCCACCCTTCTTTCCTTTCAGGAATTTCTCGTGGTATGTGATTAGCTGCCTTGACAGCTCCAGCAAAATCAGTTTAGGCCCAGCATACCTTGGTAGCTTGGTTGGCTCTCCTAAAAAGTTGTTAGCCCTTAGATAGGTGAATGTGGGAAACTGGGTGAACAAGGCCCCCCATTTCTCAGTGGCTGCTACTATGCTTTTGGTCATGTGACCATAAGTCATATTCAGCCTCAATAGGCAGATGATGTGATAGAAAAACACATCGTTAATTTTTGTGAATTGGGAGATGCTATTCTCTAGCCTCAATTCCGGGTAGTACTCGTATATCTTGACTTGAGGCCAAACTCCACTCCGCGTTAGCCTTGGATAGTCCCTCTCTGATCCTGCAGTGTAGACCACGTAGGAGTTCATATGGAATGTCCCCATTGTGCTAAATTATTGTAGCTGCTCAGAGATTGTGCTGCTTATAATTTCTCCCCAGCAGAAGCGCTGATCAGGCACATTCTTGTTCATGGTCTCTAAGTATTGCAGCATCCATTTATGGAAATAATGGGCATCAGAAAGCCCAAGACCCTGCTCAGGAACATAATGATGTCGCTGAGCTCCTCAGAGAAGTCACTGCAGTGGATGATTTGGGGCCACCGGGTTACTACCTTTTTGTTTTTCAAGTAAACTTCATTCATTAGTTGCATACACTGATTTGCATTGTCATCTAATGCCTTAATGCAATCTTCTTGACTGACGACCACAAAGTGCCGGTGGTGGGGTATGCTGAGTATTCCTTTAAAATGATGGGCAGTGAGGTTAATGACTACCTTGCCCTTGCTGTTTACGACACACCTTGTGTCTTTGTTGTAACATTGGGTAATCACCATCAAGAATTCATTGTTGACGGTGCTGACTGGGATTCCACCGGCGAAGTGCAGGGCACTGCCTATCAGTTTGTCCATCCATGGACTCCTTGTGACTTTCTGAGTTCTAGCCCAGAATTCCTCCATATCAATATGTCCCAATTCTGAGCCTTTGACGTCCATGCTACACTCAGGCATCCTAACCCTTTGATATTTATATTTCATCTCTTCTTTCGTAAGTTTGGCCTTTCCTTTGGATTTGGTGGGTCTCTTGTTTGATGTAGACATATGTTCTTTCGAACTTAGTTGCTGATTTGCATGAAGAAGAAGTGAGACCCAATCCGAAAAGGTTGTATTAGCCATTTGATCTTCCATTGAAATGTTAGCAGAGGAAAGAGTTAGAGATTTTGAGACTCAAGGCGCATGGTGCATGAAAGCTACAGCTTACAAGGCTAAATAGGTAAGGCGCACGGGGAAAGTATGTTGCAAGGGTTAAACTGGCGCCAAAGGTGCATGGTGCATGAATACTGCAGGATGCATTTTACAAAAGGGTGCATAAAAACATCGTGTTGCACGGAGACAGGATGCGCTGAAGGCGCATGGCTTTTGTACGTTGCATGAAAATTTGGTGCACCCAAGGCAGTTTGGCGTGGCAGACAAAGGGATTACACAACATGATGCAGTTGTAATGGGGAATGCACTTGCGCTTTCAAAGCTTTGTACTTAGCACGGATAAAGCTGATGTTACGCAGATGTAGGGTGTGCCGAGGGGGCACATGTTTATGCGATGCAACAAGGAAGGTTGATGTGCCAAAGAGGGCGCAAGGCTAGTGTTTGTAGCATATGGAGGAGGCGCGCCTTGAGGGCGCAGAAGTTTATGATGCAACAGGCATGATGGGTGTGCCATTGGCATGGGTTTTAGTCATGTTGCATGGGTGACAGATGTGCCAAAGGGGCGCAACTGTTTTTGATGTTGCAAGACACGCTGGTGCGCCAAAGGGAAAAATAATCATCTTCATTTATTTCTATTTGTTTTAGCAGGGTTATTGGGTGATGAAACGGCTCATTTAAAAGGAAATAAAACCATGTTTTTCAGACAAGTTCCCCTACCAGCAGATCTGGATAGAGGGGGAGGGATATGGGAAGATAGCAAAAGGAGGAGGCTAGACCAACATTTTGATATTTCAATACTTCCAAACCACAACCAGACCACGAGCACACCAAGAACCAAAAATGTAAAACACACAAGAGGGAGAGGAACCTCTTACCTGGATAAATAGCAAAAACTTGCAACGGGTCCACAAGGCGTTGAAAATGACGAGGCAGGGGCTGACAGGCTCAGAAAAAAGAAATCACGTGCTCTGCGACTAGTGAAAATGACATTTTGGGCGCGTAAAAACATATATATATATATAGGTGAACTAGTCATAAATGCGCCACCCACTTTGTAAAGGACGCATGAAAGTTGCTGTCGACATGGGAAAGCATGCGCCCTTTGGCGCACCAAAGCATTTGTCAGCATGAAACTAAGCACGCCTTTGGCGCACCAAAAGTTGTGTTGTCATTAGATTATGTGCACCCTTTGGCGCACCGAAAAGTGACGTAAAAAAAGTTGTGCTAACATGAAGGCACATGCGCCTTGGCACACGTAGAGAAGACTCAACATACAAGGCGCACCGAAAGGTGTGTTGACACTGAAAAATATGCGCCAAAGGCTTTAAAGGGGGCGCACCAAAAGTTGGTGTTACATAGTCATTCCATGCGCCCAGCCAAAAAAGACCAAAAAGACTAAGTTCGGAAACCAGATTTTCCCGAAAAAGGGATTTTGCAACATTCTGAACACAAGGGATCCCTAGCGAGGGATCAAAACAAAATTTCGGTATAGTTATCGGTAAAATTTCCGTTGTCAATTTTACGGGATAACATATTGTAATTAAACTAACATGCAACAACATGCAAGTAACATGCATAAAAATGCAATGACATGCATCAAAATGTAATGAAATGTAATAACAAGAAGTTTCCATTGATAAAATAGATGATCTCTATTACTGAACATGGTTGTCCTCTCTTTCTGGACTTGAAACTAGATCAACAAGCCTCTGAAACTCTGAATCTAAAAACCTGATTTGAATAGACTCCACAATAGCAAAATAGGGTTGGATATTTTACCACCAAAGAGTGCTCTACTAACTAAGGGTAAATATTTCACTACCAAAGCTAGAGTTCCTGTGGAATTTCACCTCCACAACTAAGGAAATCACAAACAATAGTTTATTTAATATCAAAATAGGTGAGTATGAATGAATTCCTATTCTCCCCCAAGCGCTTCCTTTTATAACTTGTCATAATAGGCCCAAAATAACCCTAATCACCCCCTTGGGTCTTTTCTTTAATTAATTAAAATAACTTAAGTCACTTTATTCCCCACAATTAAAAAAGTGCACTTAAGTCAACCCAACGAAGAATTAGAACAAAAAGTATCATATATTCACCCTTAATTAAGTCATCAACTAAATATAACATAAAGTACCTTAGGGGAGCATCTCACAATCTTATTTCACTTAAGTCACCTCAAATTACATGTCTAATGTTGAAACATAACCTATAAGTGAAATGAAGGTGCAAACCATACCCAATAACCATCAACGTCACTAGCCCCTTGGGTATGACCAAGGATAAGACGGATGAAGGGCTTCCTAGGCCACATACTCAGAAATGGAGACATTACAATCCTCCCATCTCGAGAAATTCTTGAACCCAAGAATTATCTTATCATTTTTTAGAAGATAAATACCACAAAGTAAGTTTCTCCACCTGATCTTACAGTCAACCAAAGATCCATGTGATCCAAAGTAACTAATACACCTCATATAGTCATCATGATCTCCATGCCATGTAGAGAAAAATGCTGCCCTTGAAGTGGTATTATGCCTACACAAACTCTCCAATGATAGCCACACTAAAATTGTAAATTTTTCTATTCCCTATCAATGTGAAGCTATTATCGTGTGATCACTCACTAACTCTCTAATCAAACCATGGGTACGAAAGTTCTCTCTATATCATATGGAATCCTATGGATCAACCTGTGAAATGACCCGTATAAGCACAAAGCATGCCAAATCTCCCACATGACCCATACTCGTGTAATACAAAAGGATCCTCATAATGTCTCTCAATGTGTCCCATTGGGGAAGAGTCTCAAGCCTCCAGTAAATGATCAACTGGCAATATCAACTCTACATAGTCCACCTCCTATGTTGAATGTGAACCTACTAAATAACCAAGTAACTGAGTCAACTCCATCCCTCTAATGACTAGCACATGGGTGAAGTGCTCACCAGTCATAGAAGTAGTAAAATACATAGGATTGCTATCCCATGTCAACTTAGAAAATGATGAACCCGTAAAATCTGATTTGTCATAAGGAAAAACCGTACATCCCTGTATAAAGTTGAGGATATCCTCCCTCAACCCATGCCATCTAAACATATCCCATATGAACCTGTAGGTCTCATCGAAGCTCAAGTGTCCATTCATGTAAGAACAATGCATATGTCGTAGTATATCCATCCTCAACCATGAATCAGACACAAGGTACAATCTTCCCTGATAGAATATCATCTCATCCTCCAATATGTAGTTGTCATCATGTATGTGACCATCTAGAAACTTAAAAGTGTGTAAGTTCATGGATTACTCAACAAGAAAATGAGATCTCCAGTCTACTGAAACCTCTGATAATCAACATAATGATAGACTCAGGTGATCTGAACCTATAACCCCAATCTCTATAACTATCTCATGTGTAACACTAGTGATCACACCCACATCCATGACTTCACTCACCCCATCTAGAGTCAAATTATCCACCATACCTAACTCACTCCCTAAATCAACATCATCTAAATCACTCTCCACATAAGTCATCATGGTGCGCTCTGTGTCTGTAACAAACAATATGTCAAAATAGTGGTCATCAAATATCCCATATGTCTCATACCTTGTGATGTCTCCATGATAAATAATGGGATGAATTATTTCACGAGACAATTTTTGCAATAACATGCTCCTCTCTTCATCATCCTTATCATGTGAAATCTTCTCTTCTTGGATTGATCCTTCCCTGATCTTGGGTATCAATATTTGAGGAACACCATTCCTCATACCAGGCACAACTTCTTCTTCATTATTTGAAACTACCTCAATGTAGTGGTTAGATCCCTTACATTGCAACCCACTAATTTCTACCCTATTCTTATCATGTTGAATTTTTATTGGTTCTTCAAATGAGTTCTTTTGCTGCCCCAAACTCCTTTATAATTTAGGTATCGATATATGATGGCCTCTCTTGGGCTTACTACCAATATTCATCATGAAATAATCTAGAAATGACATATTATCTCTGAATCCCTTGCTCAAAAATTGGTATTTCCTCCAACAAGAATCCTCATCCATCACCTTTGTTGGCTGCCCTATATGTGACGTTTCAGACTATTTCAAGAAACAGGGCTCATGAAGACTGAAATACTTGTTAGATGGATGGGGAGATCGCTGCCCTAAATTACTATTCTCACATTTTCCCCCTCTATCTGCCTGAGTCCCAGATCTTCCCTGTGATAGTCTCTCTGTGAGTTGGCTCGAATAGAGGTTTGTAGTCTCCTAGTGCTTAAATATATTGGTCGATAATGTTTTCATTAAATCCACATTGAGATCTTAGATGTCACCCATTTTAACCCACACAGGCTAGAGGAACAATAGCTCTAATACCACTGAAATATCCCTTTTTCGGATTTATTTTATATTCAACATTTCCAACCAAATTTTCATAAATAACAATCTATTTTTTATGACAATAGTATATAGAAAAATATGATAACAAAGTATAGTTATGGCAACAAGGTATAAAATCAGAAAATAACCAATATCTTCACTTTATTGTAATTAAACTAATATGTAACAAGATGCAAGTAACATGAATCAAAATACAATGACATACAAGTAACATGCAATGAAATGTAATAACAAGAAGTTTCCACTAATAAAATAGATGATCTCTCTTACTAAATATGGTTTTCCTCTCTTTCTGGACTTGAAACTAGATCAACAAGCCTCTGAAACTCTGAATCTGACAACCTGATCTAAATAGACTCCATAATAGCAAACTAGGGCTGGATATTTCACCACTGAAGAGTGCTCTAATAGCTAGGGGTAGTTCTTTCACTACCAAAGCTAGGGTTTTTGTGGAATTTCACCTCCACAAGAAAGGAAATAAAAAACAACACTTGCTTCAATATCAAAATAGGTGAGTATGAATGAATGCCTATTCTCCCCCAAGCGCTTCTTTTTATAAATTCTCATTGCAAAAAAGGCCCAAAAGAACCCTAATCACCCCCTTGGGTCTTTTCTTTAATTAATTAAAATAACTTAAGTCACTTTATTCCCCACATGCCAAGAAGTGCACTTAAGTTAGCCTAATGAAGAATTAGATTATAAAGTACTATATATTCACCCATTACTTAAGTCATCAACTAAATATAACATAAAGTACCTTAGGGGAGCATCTCACAACATTATTTCACTTAAGTCACCTCAAAGTACGTGTCCAACATCGAAACATAACCTATAAGTGAAATGAAGGTGCAAACCATACCCAATAACCATCAACATCACTAGCCCCTTGGCCATGACCAAGGCTAAGATGGATGAAAGGCCTCCTAGGCCACCTGCTTGAAAATGGGGACATTACAGTTGATACCTTGGCCTTGAAAATATTGTTGAACACTTATTTCAATTATATATACATTTGGATATATATATTTATTTGATAGCTTTTTTATTCTAGATATCTCTCCTCCTTGACTGGATACAAGGTTGGTAAGGTTTTAGCTTGGGTTGATTCAAAGGAATTCTCTTTAATAAAATTCATTTAGGGTTTATCATTTTATGATTATTCAATGCAAATTGACGTATATATTAAATATACAATCGACACTTTTTGATAGAATCCTTTTCCTTCCTGGGCATATTCTATTTGGGATAAATGGAAATAGTTTCCATATTGCACCTTTTTTACGGGTCGACAACTTACAATCAAACCCCACAGTCAACCACTTCCTCCCTTGGGGAAGTCTATGTTAAAATTTTCAAGTAGCAGGTATTCAAATTAAGTCAAGTTATAACTTCAGATTAATTGATTAGAATACAAAGATCTGGGTATTATTGTGTATATGTTTGGGTTCCTGGATGGAATGGGAATTATACCTATGGATTACTATTGTATGCCTTAGAAAACCTAGGATTTATTGTTTTCGAACCGTGAGTCATTTTGTTTCTACTTAGACTCAAGTATTTGATAGATTGACTGAGTGATAATATAGTCATTCATTGAGTATCTGAATAGGTAAATAGTATGGATTGTTTCCTTTGTGTAAATCAAGGAATTGATTAGTATGGTTTGATGTGATTAAGGTATTCGAGAAGATAATGTTAATAATAAGTACCTTAATATAGTCGAATGAGTAACTTTCCTACCCCACCTATAGTATTATTATTCATTTCTATTGAGGAGGTGCTTGTCATGTCATAATATCCTAAAAATTGTTAATTTAAGAATAAAAGAGGGATATAAATTATTGTTGCCAGTATTTGTTTAGGGATTTAATGAATTTTGTATCATTGTGATTCTCTTTTTGAAAAAGGGAGATAGGTTACAAAATTATAATAGCATCATTATTATTGCTAGCTTCATATTAGTTAATTGATGAAATGCAAGGATAAAAATTATAAGGTTGCAAAGTTATAAGGCTGTTCTTGATAATGCTATAGTTTCAGTCATTGCTAATTCATATCCTGGAATCAAGTTGACGCCTCCTTGAATGTGAAATTAATTTTGTGAAAAGTACTAGAAATGTATGAAACAAAGAATATTATTGTTTGATCTCATTATCTCATTTTGTGCTATGTTAGATTGTGATGTTGCTGGAATTTTATTCATTTGGATATTATTGTGACATAAATCATAAAGATGCAGAGATAACTGTTATCCAAATAGCTCCCCTAGTGATTTGGATAACTTGCATACACATTCTGGCCCTAAGTTATCTATTGAAGAATTGCATGTGCTCAAAATCATTTGGCACATTCCCTTGGTTACAATTTACCTATGCACCTCTTTCCTTTTTTCCTTCCACTTCCCCTCGTACCCGCCTTCCGCACGTTCACCTTCTTCCTAGTTAGTTTCTTGCCATCCTGCATGCCTTGCACTTACTACTAAGTCTTTGGCCCTTCATGCACTGCACCCATTACTTTGTAACAGTTGCACCTTAACCATACATTCTTTACTCACTAGTTTTCTTCAACCCCTCATGTGCATCACGCGTGCCCCCTTCACACCTTCCTCTATTTTATCCTCATGCCCTTCCCTCATATGATTCTATGCAAGATAATCTTTTCACATGCTTAAGTGTGCCACGCACAACCAGTCAAAGTGTGCCAATAGGGCATTGAATTCTTACAATAAATGAATGATTGACATGTGGCAAAAATGAAAAATAGTTGTACATTTGGCCACCATATTATCCAATCAGTGCGCGCCACATGTTTTGTGTATTTCAATGACTTTGACATCTTCTAACAGCCATATCTTCTATTATAGAGCTTAGATCGGTGTGCGCTTGAACTTGTAAGAGAGCTACTGACATCAACTACAGTACCAAAAATTGAAAATTCAAATTCTGGTGGATGTGGTAGGTAAGAAATGGGAATACATATCTCTTAACATTGATGGGAAAATCTGATTGCTTCAACCACCCAATTTGGTATGATACGTCCTCCTTTGTCTTCAACATGTCAAACAGGCATGACAAAGCGTACTTCATAGATTTCCAAGTGGATTTGTCGACATTGAATGCTTCTTGTTGGTGGTTGTGTTTCAAATTTGGATTTTCCCTCCTTTTCCATTCATCCTCCATGGATTCATCTATAAATGTAAGAGAAAGGCTCATTTGTTATGTTGGACACTCAAGATCCTTACGCATTTTTGATAAGGACACCATATTTTCTATATTTTGAGTTACATACCACTATGTATGGCTCTTGTAGGTGGATATCAACCTCCTTCATCATTGTAATAGTTATGTGCATTTCTAGAAATAATAAAAGCATTGTTTTGTGAATATTCTCTATCTTAACATGTTTTCATTCCTTCTTCTTTTCGTTTCTTGTGTTGTGTGCTAGTTGTGCTACTTTAGGTCCCCTGCAGTTCCATATTTGGTTGTGTTCCATGAGAATGATTTAGTGAATGCATGTTTTGCTATGCTAATCATGCTTAGCCTCCTTTCACACATTCCCTATCATTCTTTCTTAGAATAGACAGTGTCCATCCCTCTTTTCTTGTGCTATCAACTTTTAGTGTATTTTACTTCATGCTATCCTTCTTTCTCTGGTCTCTTGGAATTATAAGCTTAGTTTCCCCTTTCAGTATTAGGAGTAACAATAGTAGCAGAAATAGATAGAGGAACCGACCTTCTTCAGATATCTATCCCAAGCTCGCAAGGTTTCACAACTTAGGGATGGTTCCATTGTGGTCTCAAACACCTAGACCCAAACCGAGATCCGAGACACGAGTGCACATTTGAGATACCAATAGTTTCTAGCACGCTCGGTGGGACCAGCATTGAAAGCTCAAATTTCATCTAAGTTCGGGTGTGTGAACTTAGTGTTTCAGCCTTTGGAGGCTCATTTGAAACACATCTGACGACTCGTAAAATTTTAAGATCTTTGTTTCAGTAGTCCTGAGTGCCCTTCATGAGAAGGGTGCACACAAGAAGAAGTGCATCAGTTGAAGAGTCTTTTGAATACCTCCAGCTATCAACGAGAAGAGTTCATTCTAGAAATCTTGAGCGTGAGTCTCTATCTCCAACATGCCATGCCCATTCAACTCCTCCTCATAACACACAACCTGCATGCCCTACAATGACACATAGGAAACCTCCTCCATTAATAATATTTGTAAACTTTGATGGAGGGATTCCTTTACTCCTGGATGTGCAACATGATATGCCAAATGGCATGCTTAAGAATATTTCTTACTTTACTGGTGAGAATCAAGTCACCCCTTAGGATCATATCCAGGATGTAGCAAATGTGTGTTCACTCTATCTGATCACACATAATGATGTAGTAGTTAGGATGCTTACAGCCTCTTTTAAAGGTAAAGCACTTCAGTGGTATATAGGCTTGAGAACTGGATCTATTAGCACCTAAGATGAGCTGGGAACAACTCTATGCAATTATTTTGAAGACAAGTCAGATCACCTATCTTTCGTGGAGCAACTAATAACAAAAAAGAGGGCACCCAATGAGTAGATGACTGATTTCAACATCAGATTGTAGAAGACTTGGGACAAAATTCTTCTTGTGTTAAGACCTACAGCCCAACATGCTTTCCTTTATTATCTGAAGGTCCTAAATAATGAAATTTCAGTTATGATCCAATCTATGGGAGGTAGGAATTTACCAACTGCTTATAACATTGTAGTAAGGGAATAAAATAGTCTCATTTAGGTGGGAAAGTTGGCTCTTAGACCGCCCATGCCCTTGTTCCCAAAGATGTCACAAATGCCCTAGCCCTCTGTGGCCCCTATTCCTATTCCCAAGAAAAGTGTGTAACCAGTTGCCTCAACATCCTATCCTCCATCATAACAAAAGAAAGATGAAGGATTGAAGACCTTAATCTGAAATTTATCAAACAAGGTCATATCATTAGAAAAGTAGTAGGTGCAAGCGTATAGAGGTAATTCCAATTAGGTGCATGGACTAGGAAATCAACCTTGGTGAAATCAATATAGAAATCAAAGATACATGCCCAATATGTAGAATGACAGATGACATCCTAATGTAAATCTACCCTTGCAATTCATTCCTCCCATGACTTCTCTTCCAGTACCCAACGTGAGCCAAGCGCTTGTTCTAGTTTAGAATAACTTGGCTCAAGAGTCAGAATGGTGCTTTGCTTGCAAGATGCCTCATAGTCAGTATCATTGTGCTAATGTTACATGCACCCAAGCCTTCATGATCCAAAATGCTTCATCCTGTGAGCCCTCAATAAGTTCCCATGAAGCAGATAATCCACAAGGAT
The DNA here is from genome assembly GCA_019776745.2 of Taxus chinensis. Classification (NCBI taxonomy): domain Eukaryota; kingdom Viridiplantae; phylum Streptophyta; class Pinopsida; order Cupressales; family Taxaceae; genus Taxus; species Taxus chinensis. Next base: position 246,236,903 of record CM034149.1, on the reverse strand, counting down.
CAGAAGTTCCTACGGAGTCCAATTTGAACTATAGAAGATACAAAAAGACCATGCACCCAAGTTGCGGATAACATGAGATACAAGAAAATAATATAAGAATCAGGCACACAGGTTATACCCCCAACAACGCAAGTAGATCCTCAAAATAAGAAAGGATGAGACAAGGCATCGTGTAATAAAAATTCTCAAATCTATGTGCAAGAGGCCCCTCGTAAAGCTCCGTCTGAAATAACACGCGCCCATCATTTAGTAGGCCAAGCCTCTACCCTAGCTAAAATTAAGGCTTCCATGCCTGAATAGTCAAGAAGGGATGTTATTCCCTAAATGCACAAGATGGAGGGGCTTCCATTCAACATTGTTGACCAGATGAAGAGAACAAACATAAACATCATAATGTGGGATACCCCGACCATTCCATCTCAGCGGGACCTGTTGCATAAAGCTCTCGCACAACTCCCGCGTACTGACCTAGTTATGCACAAGCCATGAAATTCTGTTAGAATCTACCAAGAAGAGAAATAAGTAAGTAAATTTGTTAAAACCCCACCCTTATATATGTCCTTGATTATAGGCAAACACCTAGTGCATAACTACTCGATTGACTCAGGCACTAGTACTTCTGTTACGCCTAAGAAAATAGTTGATATCTTAGGTCTAAAATATAGCCCTTTGTCTAAAGGAGTCCTAAAACTTGATGGATCACTTGTAACCACTTTAGGAGTCATCAAGGATCTTGAGTTAACCCTCCATGCATGTCCAAGCCTAACAATTACTCAAGATGTGTCAATTATTGACCAGCCCCCTCTATTTGCCCTATGTTTATCAAGAGAATTTACTACCAAAGTGGGTGGTTACTTGTCTTCTAATTGGTTTCATATGTTACTCAAGATAAGGTATGGTACCCGGTTTACCATACAAGTTGAGCCTATATTTTCTTATCATGTAGAGTTATATGTCCCATCCCCTCTCCAAGCCAATTGTCTTATCCAAGAAGAACAAGTTTTAGTTCCTGAAGAGTAGTATCTTCCACCCTTTGTTCCAGACCTAGTACTTGATGAATGGGTAGAAAGGCATCATAAATTTGATCCCTATGTTGAAGAACTGGAAGCCTATGAAACTGGGCTTGGTACTTATTGCATTCTAGAAGAATTGCAGATCTTGACTGAGTGAGAATATGATTAGACTCTTTTATTTATTTCATTTTGTGTCTGAATATTAATTTGATCACGGAATGAATTATAGAGATATTCATCTATAATATCTAGACTTGGATCAGTGGAATTGATCCAAGTAATGCTTTAAATCTGTTTGTGATAAATTAGATCACAGACCTTGAACAGGTTGCAAGGTATGGAAGCATTTATTAAGCTGGTCAGGAGTATGACTCAGGCTGATCTTGAGAAATGAATTGGTTCCAGATATGGAGGTATATCTGGAAGGTCTCGGACGTGGACCAAGTAATAATTCTGTCATGTATATTCCTGTAGCCTAACGGCTGTATAGGAGTGAATCCTATTCGGAGATGCATGATTTTGGGTCTTTTCTTGGCATATAAAATGTTATACCTAACTGGAATTATTAATGGTTAGTAACCTAAAACTAAAACCTAACCTAGGGGTTAGATTATTGTTAAGCTAACCTAGACCTAGGCTGTGTTAATATCCTAAGTTAGTATCTATGTGTAAATTGGTTAGTATGGGTATTACCCTAAATTCTAACCTAAGATACTAACCTAACTAATGAGGAGATTATGAAGGGGCCTATGGAAGGGGGTGCGAACCATGGGTGGCATTTTCTATGGCAATTAATGCTGGGGATAAGTATGAGGGACAGGTCATGGCGGAGGTTTAGGCGACGGCTAACCTATGCAGACGTGGCAGGTCGCTAAGTTTGGAAATGAGCATGAGTTGTAGTTGGACTGTCGCCAATTCTGGCGGTCGGTGGAAGTTGAGTTTAAGCGGGAAAGTTGGTTTAATGGCATTCAATTTTCTAGGGAGACGAGCTCGAAACTCGCGAGAAGGCATGCAAACGGGAAGTAGAAGGTTTGTTTGGTTTGTCGCGATTTTCGGTCTTCTCTCTCTCTCCGCTTGTTTACTGGTTCTTCGCACCAGTTCTCCTTGAGTTGCATGGCAAGAATGAATTTCTCTGGCTCTTTTCTCTATCTTGGAGGATATATATGTGATGGAGATAGCAAAATTTTGTTGGTCGCTTTATCATGGAAAAAGAAAAGGAAGTTTGAGCTCTTCTTGTGGTCTGCTTCGGAAATTTGATCAAAATACAGGCATGTTAGGCCCTAACCTTTAAATATCTTGCTGTCTTTCAAGTGATTTCATTAGAACAACTCTGTTCAAATGTTTTTGAAAAAAATAAAGGATTTTCTATGGAGATCTTGTTTAAATTTTGGTACTGTATCTCTTCTGGTTCGATTTTTCAATTTCCTCTTGATGGGTGTTTGTTAAATTCGAATTGTGGCTCTATTCCTTTGTGTATTCTTTCTGGTTTAAATATATGAGATATTTATATGTAAAGAGCATGAAAGCTCGGCCTGTTTGGCATGAGCCCAAAGAATATACTTGTGTTGTGAATAGACCACTGTATGTTGTTGATTTGTGGTCGTTGTTTCTTGTTGTGGAAGCTGTATGGAATGATTTTGAAGAATACTGTAAGATTGATCAGTATTATTGCTTCTTTGGAAACTTTGTCGTGGGTTTTGTTGACAGTGTTTAATGATACTTTTTGGGTTTTCATTGTCTTCTAATTTTGCTAGGAACAGGTAACTGTTGTGTTACCGTAGTCTATACGACCTAGCGGAAGTTGTTTTCCTTGTTATTGTGATAACGGGATTACTTGTTGATTGTGTATAATATAGATACATCTGTACTTTATTTTATCGAATCAGTGGAGTCCATGATTGAATCATATATTGCTATCTATTGCTGAGAATGTAGATTCATCCATAAGTTTTGTGAATTGATTTCGTGGAAGCCTGGTAAGAAGAAACAGGTCTTTTGATCACCGTTATTTGAATGAATAAAGGATATAGACTATCTAGGTATGCATTTGCATTTCCTTGTGTAAACTGTTCGAAAGTTTTGAAGTGGCTCAGTTGATTTCTTTGCTTTGAAAGGGGTATTCGATTTGCTTACACTTGTTTTTATTCTGAATGTTTGCCATAGCTGGCATAGAAGAATTCATCACCAATTTCATAGTACGCTGCTGTAGGGTTCAGCGGATTGGGTATAAACCCGTTGACAGTATACAGGGTGTGCATATATATGTATATATTTACAATCATTGTAATCTGAACGACTATGAGGAGTCAATTGTATGTTTTATATTTGAATCTTATTCAAGTTGAATATATTTAAATAGTTGGTGATTATTGAACCTGCGACTTGAAGGAATAACACGTAATAGACCTCTGTTATTTTCGGGAATTACTCTTGTGTTGCATGGGTTTTGTGGTACGGAATCTTAGGTGAACATTTACGTCTTCGACCTGTACAAATTTGTGTAAAAAGATTGGCAGAGTTCATTCGGGTTCTTGGTGTGAAATCAGAGATTAATTTGTTTGTCTGAGATCATTATTATGCTTCGTTGATGAATATCAGTATGAATTCATATGCATTTGCTTGAATTGTTACCTCCGTTTGAATCATTTGGAATTCTGGAAAGGTAGCTGGTACTTCTGTCTCTTTCTGAACTTGATCATTGGACACTGTCTTTGTCACTGTTTGAGATCCTTGGGTATGGATGATTGTTTCGTGTTCTGACCTTGTTTGGGTAAGTCGCGATTACCACACTAAGACTTGCATGCACCAAGGTAAGGATTGATTGGTTGTATTCATTTCTTTTTACTTCAGTCTGATTTTGACTGAGCAAGAATAAGTATGCTAGGTTCTTTTCCATTTAATCAGTCTGATTTGACTGAGCATGATTTGGAAATACTGTGTGGTCAACATAGCATAGTCTCTAGGAAACCTCAAATTGCTTGATGCAATAAGGTTGTTGTTTTCAGCGATACGCTTGTAGTTTCTTGTTTTCAACTTGTGTCAAAGCCTTACTGTGTAAAAGGAACTAGCATTGGGCTTAGGGTTGATACATGAATTGCTGATGTGTTAGTTGCTGTACAGGAGTTTTGCTGTGTTTCTATTTCGTGATTTAGAACAGCGATCTTGCTTGCGGCTTGTCTAACTTGTTCATTTATATACTGGATAAATGTTTTCATAGGAGAAGACGGTACAGTGATGAATTTATGTGAAAGGAAGTATGAATGGATTGGTTCTTTCTCTTCCTTTATTTCATATTGTTGATATTTGTCTAACAGTGGGAAATTGTTTTGTAGCGTTTTGGTAGAATCCCGAATTGTTATGTTATTTCCCTTTTGGAAGAATGAAACAATCTGACCAATGTTGTGATTTGGATTCAATGTTTGTTTGTATACATTCGTTCCTTGATTTTTAATATTTGATGAAATATTAGAAAGTGATTAAGACTATTTTGTAACAATGATAGAGTTACATATTTGTAATCATTTTGTATTACAAGGACATAGTCTGATTATGTTTACTTATTTGGATATTTGATCTCATTTAAACAGGGTGTTTAATGAAAACAATTGATGGATTGCAATTGTTTTAAAAGTTAGTGCTTATCATGCTCAGTTCATTTAACTGACTCATGTTGACTATTTTTGCAGATGGTTGCCGTAAGAGGTAAAAGCAATACAGATCTGACAGGCTGATCAGATTATTTATTTGATTTATAATGAATTACAGCTTGATTTTTTTAGATGTACTATATGTGAAAAGATGTTTCTTTTCCGTTAAGCATTGTATCAAGTATGCTGTTGCATAAATGTAATTGTATAGTTTTGAAAGGAATGGAAATAAGTGTTTGATACTTATGTGTTGTATTCTATTTCTGATAGTTGACCTTCTTCGGTTTATGTAACGAAGAGGCATTGTTATCATTGTATAATACAGATGCTTTTGTGATTGACGATGAAATCTTACATGAAAATGAGATTGAATTCTTATGAGTGTTTAGAAGTTCTAATCTGTTCTAGCGAAAGCAATATTGGGTTTAAATATTTGTCTTTCTAGAAGTTAGGTTAAAAATGAGCCTAAAGAGAATGCTAAACAAGCTGGATTAAATTACTAATCCCTAGTCCTAAGTATGACAGGACAATATTAAATTGGATTCTTAATCATTTATATCTTTATACTAAAAGTATGATATAAATATCAGTTAAGAGAACTGATATACAATCAAATGGAGTTCAGTTGGCAATCTCTAGCAAAGGTTATGAGATATTGTCCGATTCTGTTGCTTTAGAATCAGGTGTATTCTAATGACTCCTTGATGAAGAACTTGACCTTAATATCTCTACCAAGTAATGGATTTTATAGAGGAGGGTCATCCTAAGAGGAAGAATCCAGGGATCGGAAAGGCTAAACCTTAGGGAAAAGTCTTTAAAGTAATTTAAACTCAAGTGTGTAACGCTTGTTACTGAGTAGATCTTTTCGAGGTGGATTTAAAGGTTGAAGACATAAGTCAACTGCAGAGTTGTACCTCCGAGAAGATTAGGATCTTCTCGAAGTTACAATAATGCAGATGACTTATGGTGACACGCTTTGCATTGATCGGTAAGATTTACACTTGATTTCGCAGGAGTTACCCTGGGACCGATTAAGAACGTGGTCATGTTATAAGGCTGCCTAGGAGATTCATGGTATCATGACACACTGGTTAAACTGCAAGGTTGAACCAGTATGTCATCATATCCCTAATCCTCGTGGGCATCCATATAACATTATCACCTTGTTAATTTGCCTCCGAGTGATTCAGTTGTGAAAGGAAGGACTGACGGTAGTCAGTATAAGAAATTCTATATAACATAAGAATGGGGTGAAGGATGTATTCCAGATTGACGAGTATGTCGTTAAGGAATACGAGACATGAACAGTATGTTTCAAATATTTGGCCAAAGTATCGCAAGCTGCTAATTGCGTTTTCCTAATTCACCTAGTCTAAGGGATGAGATGCCGATGAATAATAGTAACAATTATTCAGTTAGATTCCTTGGACAGAGCATTCTGAATCCCAGATTAGGGAAGAGAACCGCAAGAGTAATGTGTTAAATAAAAACACCGACTCTTATTACTCATGAATAGATCGGTAGATTACTGAGTCATGGAATGAATAGATCGGAGGTATTCCGAGTCATTACAGCTGCATATGGTTGTCTGTTATATAAATGGTTATTTGAATTGTGAGTTCTAAATTATGTATTTAGAATCAGGATGCAATTATAAAAAAAAAATAAAAAATTCACTTGTTCTAAAGTATAAAATGAGGATGTTACAAAGTGGATGTACTGGAGGGGAGAATGACTGCAATGTCCAACATTATGTTGGTCTTGCAGTCTGAGAAAGGTGAAGTAACGTAATATGAGCTAGAATACATCATTGTGGACATTCTAGAGAAATAAGAGAAGTCTCTCACTGAGTGGCAGACCTTAGAGGTGAAAATAAAGGAGTATCCATAATTGATCCTTCAAGATGAGATAGAGGAGGATGCCACATAAAAGCATTCTTTATTCATTCAAATTATTTCTGATTCTTTCTATTCTCCATTATTTTGGAGATACCCATTGTTGGGGTGACAATGAGATTAGTGTGAGGTAATGTTGATGAAATAATACTTGACAGAACTCACATAAGAAGTCCGCATGGGAAAATAGGCCAGGTTCAAGGGCACAAAAGGACAGGAAGAACTCGTTCCCGTAAGAAAAGCCAGCATTTAGGAATTATCCATTTTTTAGCATGACGATCTATTTTTAGAATATGGCGTGTAGAACACACCAATGATGTAGAGACGTGTGCACCACGCATTGTCTATTTTTGGAGGATTGGATTCAGAGCACTTTTCATGGAGGCAGTCTAAGAATAGGATTGTCACCTCAGTTAACTATCAGTACTATATAAATAGCACACTTACATGTGTGGCTATGCAAGAAAACGATGCGTGGCTATTAATAACATGTGGCCTATTTTTAGAATAGATAAATGGAGAAGGGAAAGTCCCCACCCTATATATATGTAGTGAATTACCTGGTAGGGAGATGATGGATATAAAGAGATAGATAATATATTGTGTTTGAAGTGTGAGGGATAAGTATACAGAGACATGTACTTGTTTTTGGATTACCGTATCAGATCCATGCGTGCATCAACATAGATTACCAGTATTGTAAGAAGCTTCATGTGTTATTGTGATAATTAAGAGATGGAAGATATTGACTGAACCTAAGTGTCATTCTTATGTGTAATTGGGTAGTGGATGTTCTAATTTCTATCATGATTATTGTTTAAACCTATTCTTTCCTAGATCTAGATCTTTCATGCATTGTATAATGATGTATTATTTATGGATCCATATGCTTTAATTCTTCATCATGTTAACATTCTGCTATAGCAACCCTAAAGAAGGACCTGGTACCTTTGCGCACTTCAGGTGAGTGCTCAATCTAGGATGAGTGATGTGCTAGCGCATCTAGGGTATTATATGGTGAATACTAGGCTACATCACTTACGTATAGCCCCCTGAAAAAAGGTGTCCTACAACTCAATGGTTCAACCATCACTACCCTAGGAATCATCAAGGATCTTGAGATAACCTTCCATACATGTCCTAATCTAATAATAACTCAAGATGTGTCAATATTCACCTACCCCTTCTATTTTCCTTATGTTTTTCAAGAGACTTTATTGCTAAATTTGGTGGTTACTTGTCTTCTGATTGGACCCATATGTTACTCAAGACAAGATATGGTACCCAGTTTACCATATAAGATGAGCCAATATTCTCCTATCATATAGAGTCATATGTCCCATCCCCTCTCCAAGCTAACTGCTTGATCTAAGAGGAACAACCTTAATTTCCTTAAGAGAAGCCTCTTCCACCTTCTATTCTTAATCTAGTACTTGATGAGTGGGTAGAGAGGCACCATAAATTTGACCCATATGCTGAAGAACTAGAAGCTTATGAAATTGGACTTGGTACCTACTACATACTTGAAGAAGAAGTTATGCTTCTACACACGCTCAAGAAAAGAGAAGAGAAACATGGTCTATGGAAGTTATACTTTGATGGATCCAAAAGCATAAACAACACGAGAGCAGGAGTTGTTCTCATTTCTCCTAAGGATGAGAAATTATTCTTTGCTCACAAATTACATTTTACATGTTCTATCAAGTATCTTTAGAGTACATTTCATCCATCCTATCCCTTTACCTATCAGCTCACAAAAAGGCCTTATAGTCCTTCCTTGGGTAAGATCAATTTTGTTAAGGTGGTTTATTCATAAATTTGTAGTACTGGTTCATGCCAATCACCCCGATGCTTGAGAAGGACGTAGATCCTTCAGATGGAGAACAGAAGGAAGAGAAGAGCTTCAATAAAATCAAGAAAGAGAGTGCTTGCATGCCATCACTCATCAACCTAAATTTCTCAAAGGATTTTATCCTTTATGCGTATGGCATTGGTGTGAACATTGTTGGTGTCCTAAAATACAGGACAATGAACAAGGGATGGGAGACAACCAATTGCTTTCTTCAACCAGATGCTGAAGTATTATGAATTGAGATATAGTCAACCATAAGAAGAATTAGGTCTTCGTCATCATGCACGCGTGCTCAAGAAATTCACGAGTATGCTCACCACAGATCATATTAAAGTGTTAGTCTGGCCCACTCTTCAATCAAATACTTCATCATGGGAGTAGAAATAAATGAAAAGAAAACATGATGGGTGACCAAAATCATGGAATATGATGTGAACTATCAAAACCAAAAAGTTAGTAAGAGGTAGAGTGCACTTTGCAAACAGACTTACTAAGGATGCATCAAAATGAACCTAAGACTTCATTATTTTTGGATGAAGACTTTCCACACACAGAACTTGAGTACAGTACATATAGACCCTGGTGCGTGTGACTAGATGAAGGAAATGATCACATTCCTTTTCAAGGGTACATACCCTCCTAGTCTTAAATAAATTCAAAGAGAAGACATCTGAGGTTACAATCTGTCCCTTATGTTTTGATTGATGGAATTATTTTCAAGAGGAATCTTGATGACATGGTGTTAAGGTGGATTAATGATGCATGTATACTAAAAAAGTATTAGTAAAATTTCACGATAGATTCTTTGGTGGACATTTCTCTGCCAAGACTACAACAATGAAAGATCATAATGGCAGGTATCTTTTGGCCTACTTTATTTACATATACACACAAGTGGGTCACAAAATGACAAGGAATGTTCTTTATTTGTCGGAAATAAGAGATTGAAAAGTGCTACCCCTCTGACCAATCCAAGCAAATCAAGCCCTTTATGCAATGGGGTCTTGACTGTCATAGCCATGATCAATCTGCCTTCAAGCGCTAGTACATAAACGGGTATTGACAACTATAGACTACTTTACCATATGGATAGAAGTTATCATGCTCAAGGAATCGACTGAGGTCAGTCATCCTTGAACTTTCTTGAAACTATAGTCACAAGGTTTGGAATTCCTCAAACCATTATCTATGATAATGTAAAATCCTTCCTTGGCACTAAAATCATTGATTGGGTTCTAAATCTGGGAATCTATCTGAATATTTATTCCAAATATTACCCTTAATGAAATGGTTTGGAAAAGTAAACAAACAAGAACCTGATCAGGATCATGAAACACATGAAGACCATTAGCCAAATACAATGGCATACAAAGGTCACGCGTGTGCTTTGGGTAGATAGATTCACAGTTAAAAAATCAATAGGAACTTTGCCTTATAAGCTTGTCTATGTAAAAGAGGCTACCCTTCCTTTGACACTAGAGTTGAACTCATTGGCACTTACCCAACAACTTGAGCTCAAAGGCACAAAACAAAGAGAAATCAAAATGGTAGAGCTGGTTAACCTTGAAGAATCAAGAAACTTTTCCATGATCAAGCTAGAACGACATCAACAAGCAAAAAAGAGATCGTTTACTAGAAAGGCCAGGCCTCAAGATTTCAAATTTGGGGACTTGGTTTTGATATGGGATGTTGACATAGCCAAACTAGGGTGCCATTCAAAGTTTGATGCACTTTGGGGTGGCCCATACACCATCAGTTTGTGCAAAGAGGTTAACTCTTTCAAGTTAACTCATTTTGATGAAGGCGCACTACAAATCCCAGCAAATGGGATCTATCTTAAACCATTCCATTAATTTTGTTGCATCGTTTTATACATATTAGAGTACTTTAAATTCCTCTAAGTGTGTGACACACAAATAATTTATTTGTACATAGTTCTCTCTTCTCGTGTGCTTCTTTCATGTGCTCTTCTTATCTTCCAAATTATCGGTTTTCTTTCAGCACATTGTATGATCCAGAGTAAATTCAAGAAATGATCTTTTAGGTGAATTTAGGAGTAGTTCTTCAAAGCTGAAAATCAAAACTTCATGATTACATTATAGACTCCATGCCCAATGGATTCTCCAAGTTAATGGTCTCCTTCTCTTACAAGAAGATGGCCATGAAAGTCACCAAAACTATTATCCAAATAACTCTTCTAGTTATTTGGACAACTTACATACATATTCTAGCTCAAAGATCTTCATTGCAGTTGTTTACACCTCAATTGTCTCCTTGGCACATTCACTTGGTCACTGTCTCCTTTTCCTCCCTTGCACACTTCTCCTTCCTCTTTTCCATTTTCCTTTTCCTCTTTATTCCACTCCTACCTTGCGCACATATTTTGCACATTTTCCTTCTTCCTAGCGACTATTCATCCTACATGCATGCCTTTCACTTGCTTCAATCAGCTAAGTATCTAGACCTCTAGTGCACCTCACACATTACCTTGTAATATTTGTGCCTTGACCATACATTCTCCACTCATCAGTTTTCCCCATTTCCCCTGCACGCATTGCACATGCCTTCCTTTTTCCTTCTTCTCACGACTCATTCTTTAGTGTGCACATATTTGCACCCTCCTCTGTGCCTTTCTGTGCCATGTCACTATCTAACATGACTTGAGCGTGCCATACGCAACCAATCAAATCTTGCCAATAGGGCACCAAATCCTTGCAACAAATCAATGAGTGACACATGGTAGAAATGACAAAGAACATTTACACAATTGGTCATACTTTTAGTCAATCCATGTGTGCCACATTTCTTACTTTTGCAAACTAATCTAAAAAAATTATAATAGCCAAATATTTTTCTATAGAGCTTTGATCGACGTGCTCCTAGTCTCAACCTATAACTAATGACATAGGCTATAATGCTAAACACTCAAATTCAAATTCTTGGTAGATCTGGTAGGTAAGAAATGGGAAAACATCTTTCTAGGAATTAATGAGCAAATATGATTTCTCCAACCACTCGATTTAATATGATATTCCCTCTTTCTTTCTCCAACATGCCAAATAGACTTGAGGAAATGTATTTGACATATTTTTAAGTGGATTTACATACATTGAATGCTTCTTATTGGTGGTTGTGTTTCAAATTTGGGTTTTCCTTCCTTTTCCTTTCTTCCTCCATGAATTCATCTATAAATGTAAGAGCAAGGCTCATTTTTTATGTTAGAAACTCTGGATTCTTACAAATTTTTACTAAGGACACCATATTTTCTATGTTTTGAGTTACATAACTCTATGTATGGCTCTTGCCAATGGATATCAGCCTCCTTCATCATTGTAACAGTTTTGTGCATTTCATGAAGTAATAGAAGCATCGTTTTGTGACTATTATCTGTCCTAACACGTTTACATTCCTTCTTCTTGCCTTTTCTTTTGTGTTGTGTGCTGGTTGTGCTACTTCAGGTCCCCTACAGTTCCATATTTTGTTGTGGTCCATGAGAACAATTTGGTGAATGCATGTTTTGTTGTGCTACTCGTGTCTAGCCTCCTTTCAATGTCATTCTTGCTCAGAATAGATAGTGTCCATCCCTCTTTTCTGGTGCTATTTTCTTTTAGTGTAGTTTACTTCATGTTATCGTTCTTTCCCTGGTCCCTTGGCATTCTTAGCTTAGTTTCCCCTTTCAGCACTAAGAGTAGTAGTAGTAGCAGAAATAAATAAAGGAACTGGCCTTCTCCAGAGATCCATCCCAAGCTCGCAAGGTCCCATAACTTGGGGAGGGTTCCATTGTGGTTTTAAACACCTCAGCCCTTTCTGAGATCCGAGACGCAGGTGCACATTTGAGCTACCAACAATAACCTTCCTTGCTAGTTATTCTTGAACTAATCATTTTTTACTATTTTACAGATGGTAAAAATTAAGATAATCCATGGGTAGATGTTTAAAAGATTATGATGATTACATTGAATTAAAACATGATGTTATTATAAAGTGAATTATTTACTTTGTTGTCATAGTTAAAAGAAAGGAATTTTTTCCTAACATAAACAATGTAGTATTTTGAAGATTTATCTGTACTTGTACCAATTATTAAGTAATATTTAAGTGGATTAAAATTTGTGTTAATTATTGGGTTGTTTTGGATGTTGATTTTAGAAGCGTGTATTAGTTGAATGATTAATGATAAATGGATTTAATATACAAAGAAGTATCACATTAATTCCATTATTGATTAATTATGGTTAAGTCCTATATTTGGAACATATACAACTATGTTTTTGATTAACTTTTACAATTGTTAAGTACAATAAAATGTAAAATTTATGCAATAATATGACAATGTTGTAAGGGATAATTAAAGGAATATGATAACAACCCAACAATTTATATTAAATTTCATTTAATATTCATAATGGATATAAATAACTTACTTGATATGATCAACATATCCGGTTACAAAAAAAATATTATGAATCTTAGGGATATAATTTGTTGTGATAAATTTATCACTGCGATAAAGGGAAAACCTATCGTAAACCGATTTAAATTTAAAGAAATAATCCCTTGGGATACGATGTTCCTAATGTTTGGAACTTGGCACACCAACTTCGGATGGTGTATATAATAGCATATTTGTTTAATGATGTAATTTATTAAGTGGATACTACTTGATAGCAGGTATCCTAAGGTGTCCTTTCAAGGTTCCTTCAATATAATTATCATAACTGAAGAAGAATAGTGTTACATTGAGTTGCACAATTTGATCAAATAGTATAGATGATCCACCTTGGTTCTAATTTATTTTAGCTATGGGGAAGGAAGTGGTTATGTAATGATGCAAGTCATTACATAAGCATTTTATCTTCGATAAACATCCTAAGTTGGCATAGATGTGCTCCTTTGCATAGGTTGAACATGTCTTGTACCTTATGTGTAACATCTAACTAAATTAAATTAACTAACTGATTCAATTTTGATAATTAAACAAAGTGATATGGTGAAAGGATGATTTTATGATGACATGTGTTCCTTCACGAAACCGAGCATACAAGCATGACTCCTAAAATTCAGCTGAAGTAGTGTAAGTTGTTGGTTACGCTATCAGACTCACCAAGTTCTAATTAAAGGTGTAAGATTCTGGATGGAATTCGATTGATTGAGTTCCAGGTAGACATTTAGAAAACATCACTTGTATATCATTTCCTGAGAAAGGAACTAGTTGTATACTTTGTATACAGGCTCGTTAAGAGTGAACTATGGGGAATTGGGTAGATCTAATTGACCCATATTTTTGCACATATATATTGTTTTTTATCTGATGAATTTAATTCTACTTTATTTCCCTTAATGTGAAGTATTGAAAACTAGGTTTTACACATGAAGGGCCTACTATAAGACACATGCAACTGATAAGAGATAGTAACAATGAATCAAACAATATAAGTAATAGTTAGTTATGTGTGTGATGAAAGTATGTGTCAAAAAATATTCCAACAATAACATTGTGTATTTTGAAATGTGTTATGAGTAATGTATCCCAAATATCATGCATAATAAGTTTGACTATACAACAAATAAAAATGGTACACTTTTTTTTGAAACAGTTTAACTAAGTTAAAATGCATTTCTATATTTGGCATACCATACTACAACAATCTAAACAATTCACCCAATTTTGTTAAAAATATTTAGATAGTTCCAAACCTCAACATGCTGCATGAAGGTGATTGAGAAGATCACTAGTTGTATTATTACAAGCATGAGTTAATTGATGGATTTAGGTGGAATATGGATATAAAAAGAGACCATATATTGGTGAAGTGCCCAAAAACAACTAAAAAAATCTTCCTTGACACAAAAAACACTACAACATCTTCATGCAATTTCTAGAGAGATATGAAGGATAAATATAAAGAAATTCCCTAGATGTGGAAAAAGAAGATTCAACATAATTTATTAATAACTTTAACATATGTTTCCTTAAACATAAGTGATAGTCTATGAGTACATTAAAAAACCATTAGGACAACAAGAGGGTATTCCTCATAAGCTAGATGTATAGATCCACTTCTTAAAAGGTAGCTCAAGTTTACAACTCTATTAAATTCCAAAAGGAATGGTATTATGTGTTTCAAGTTAGACACAAATGAAAAGGTAGATCATAGGGTTGGGTACTCCATATTGTATCAAAGCTAAATTATTTAAATGGTGTTTATCTAATTAACTTAAATATAGAGATAAATAAATGTTACAAAAAATAAATCAATTTAGATTACATATAGTTATATTTACACAACTGAAACCAGAGAATTGGAAGCACATTAGATTGATAAAGAACTTATAAGTATAATTTGGGTTTTAGGGATGACTTATCTGATTTAGGTTGAATTATGATTGTGTCATGCTAAAATATGAATTTTTTTGTAGAGCTTGGAATGTTCTTAGATCCTTCGATGTCCATTTGAATGTAAATGGGATAGTATCATCTGATTTAGGAAAGGGTCATAGTCCACCACATACTTGATATATATAGTTTTGAACCTATGATTGGATAAAATATAGTATTATTATTTTTACTTCACCTTCACTTATTTAGTGCTCTGATATATTTAGTTTCACTATAACTTTCACATATGTCTTTGTACCTACAAATAAATCCAGTTTCTTATAAATAACCTCTACTGCACATTAGATAATAAAAAAAACATGAAGTTCTTGATTCAAATTGACATCAGTGCTCACCCTATTTGTGAATTACCAATCTTTGCACTACACTTAATACTAAAACTATTTCTCCCAGTGCTTCACGCAAGTGTTCTTACAACTAAACCATTTATCTATCCTTGTCCTTATGCTTCCACACCAATAATGGGCTATCCTAATTTTTCCCGATGAGAAACCCTTGTATGTAAATGTAAAAATCAAAATTATTCCCTTTAAATGTTGTACTATGTAGTATAAGTATGTTATCCCATTTTTGAGTTCAACAATAAAATAGGATAACCAATAAAAAAATTTCATAAAGAACTTGTTTATGACCCTTTCTTCATCCAGGGATTTCTTTAAAAATTCATTACTTGCTTTCTGAATCAGTTTTCAAGGTCTTTGTTATCCCAAATTAACCCCCCTCCTAGATTAATTTGAATAACTCACTTAAAATGCACTTAGAACTTTGTACATGCTTGGGACGTTCAAATGATTGTTAAATTCCACCTCTCTAAAGCACTGGCCATTGGAATTTAAAAATTTGCGGGAAGCTCAACTTTAATCCATTGGTAGGTCATATTTAAAATTCCACGTGACATTCATTTCACCATCAATTTCAATTCCAGGCATCAGGTAAGGGATACGTGGCGAGACTCTGATGCTCCTCACAATCCACACATTCCACAGACCTCAAGTCTATATAATTAATTGTGTTGGAAAGGATTTTGGGTCAAGGTTTAGGTCAAGGAAAGTCAAAGAACACATGGTGGATGAAGGTAATGGAAGATGGTGTAAGATCAATGGTCTAAGGTAGACACGTGGTGGAATTCTATCACACTTCAAGAATATTGGCTCCTGTAGATGTAAATTCTATGGAATGATCAAGTTTTCAATAGGATTTAGGTCTGCAGTGAAGGTGAAAGTTAAGGGAAGTCAAGGCACTATACATGGATTCATTCCTATGGAGCCAACATATTTAAGTCTACCTAGAAAGAAGTCATGACAAAAAGGCTCAACTAATCAAAATAAATCATGAAAGTGAGAGAGATCTAAAATGAGACATAAGTGGATCCTTCTTACTGGCTCACCTTTCACACTCTAACATGGTGCCAAGAAAGAAAAGTATAACAAAATGACATTGCAAGAAGCATGGAGCTTTCCCATTGGCTCATGTTTAATAACAATAAAAAAGGGATATCAAAGTATTGACACTACATTAGAGCGTGGTGCTTTTTTAATGGCTTATGTTTTACGGTGGCTAGTATTAGTAAAAGAACAGACTGACATTGAGACATGCATGGAGCTTTATCATTGTTTTAAGATTTGCAATGGATAATGGAGGTTTCATAAGGTCTCACCCTGCAACCAATTAAAGTTACTACACATGGAAAAGGAAAAGCAACCCACATGTAGAGAAAATTAATCTCCAAAGCTAGTCAAACTCTGCCACGTGTCACTCCCATGTTCATCTTGACATGTAAATATTCAAATGGCCATAAATTTCTCTCCAGAGCTCCAAATCAGACAAAATTGGTATCATTGGAAATGTCTCCTCGATCCCTTAACTTTGATATCATGAGATTAAATAATTGATGGCTTTTTGTGGGAGAAAATGGAGAAATATGGTTTGGAAATTGATGTACAATCACAGACAACTCAACCACCTGAATTAATGAAGTATGGGGCTCTTACCTTCTCCTAGAAGAAAAAGGACACTAGGGAACAAGACAAATAGGGTGACCATGATGTTTTTCAGAGATTATTAGATGATTTATGATCATTAAATCTTGAGAGCTACGTTGCGGGGAAAGATAGGGATTTTCATTAATGAAAAGATCACATCCAAGAATTTTCCTCTCCTTTTCCCTATTCTCTTTCTCTAATTCTATATACATTGTAAAATTATTCCTATTTCAAGGGTTGGAGATTTTTGCATGAATTAGATCTTGAAGTTGTAAAGACAAAAAATTTGTGTTATCTATTTCACTATCGAAGAATATTAAATATATGTTTTGCAAGATTTTTGTTGTGGATGAATATTTTTCATTTGAGGTATTATTCTTAAGTTCAATGTACTAAATGATTCTTTGTTTCAATATATAGTTGACTGAATCTACAACAATTTATCACTATCTTATCATGTGTGATAATATTTTGATCTGCATTTTCTTAAGTGAAACACGTTCCTATCTATTCTCTTCTTTTCTTATGAAATTATTCCTATCTATATTCTTCCCTTCTCTTTATACACATTCCTTTGTAATAAGAACCATCATACTGGGATGAAATCCCAAAACTGAATGGTTAGATTAGTGTAGATATTGTAAATGTTATTTGGTGTGCATTAGATTAGTAATAACTAGGGTGCCTTCCCTTTATTTGAGGAAGGACTTTGTCCCGTGTGCTGTGGTTGAACCTCATATTTTTTCTTTGAAAAAATATCCAACCAACATAGTTTAAATTCTTTCTTCACTTAGTTCAATTGGTGGTAGATAGGTTCTTTTCTAGGTGATAAATGCCTAGAGATAATTCGTATATATAGGGATCTTTTACTTTGAAAATAAAATCCTAGTGACATGCAAAGCCAACCCAAAAAATAAGACCCAAAAGTAAAAAATAATAATGAAAGAGATCGATGTGTGAAAGAAATACAAAACTAAAAGGGGCCAAGACTATAGATCTTAGGTCAAGACTGTAGTACGGTCCAAACCCAATTGTATAGTCTTTGACCAAAGTTAATAAAAGTCAAAGAATGTGTTTTAAAAGTCATAAATCTCTATGACATGACACAAAATCATATGCAATATTCAAATATGCCAAAAAAATAGAAACCAAGAAATATCATAATAAAACAAGAACTAATGCTACTAAGATTTGGTTTCATTTTGAAGACCCATATATACAATTTTTTCCAGAAACATGATGTAATAATGATTTTGTGTAATTTTTGATGTCTAAATTTCCCCCCTTTATGCTAGTGAATTAAATATACTAGTTTAAAGGAGAAAATAAGCACACCTTACAGTGTTGAATCCAAGAGATTCATAGGTGTGTTGAGATATTAATCATAGCATGGGGGCATGTGCATGGATATGGGGGACCACAAAGTGACCAAAAATCTACTTTTGATCATTTTAACCATAATGCGCTTGCATTATGGCTTGGTCATGTTATAACGCGATAGTGAAAAATAAATCTCCAGTTATAACTGTTGTCCAAAATAACCCTCTCGGCCATTTTGACAACCCGTAGGTTCATTTCTAGACTTGGGTAAAATTTGGAGTTATTGTTATCAGGGGGTGTAATTTTTTGGTGATAACAATAACATAAACACGTTACGACTTGAATTTTCCAAGCCATGTAGTGCACCCTGTGTTATAATGTGGGTGCATTATAATGTAAATGTGTGATAATGAGAATGTGTTGTAATGCACTCATGTTGTGATTGTCAAAAAAAAAATTAATAGTAGTGGCCAAGACCTAAAACACCATTTCACCTAGCCAAAAAATGATATTTGTGTAAAAATGTGAGTAGGAAAAGGGTGAACACATTTTGGATTTCAAAACTTTTATGTTGTTCAAATCAACCCTGGTGGAGAGTCTAGAAGGTGATTTTTAGTTGATTTTAGGGTAGTTTTTGTTATTAAACTATTTTTTTCTTACATTGTTTTTTATTTTTTATTTTCAGTTGATCTAATAGCTTCACCAGAAATTCCTCATTCACCCATAGACTAGGGTTAAAAAAACATACCTAAAACACATCCTCAAATTCCAAGACACCCTCATAATACCCAAGAATACCTTTTAGGGGATAATAAGAACAACAAAGCTTAAATTCAAGGTTTAATAGATACCCTAATAAACCCCAATTCCATGAGTACACATCACTAAAATACTATTTCATTATTATATTCATTAATATCTAATAATGAGAATGTGAAGGGTCAAATAAAAACATGGGAGGGTTATAAACCCAATTGTCACAATTTTTATCCAGAAAAATTGTCTTATGATGTAGTGAAGAAAAAAAAACCAAATATAAGTTGTGTTCCTTGTTCACTCACCCCAAAACTAATGCATCCTTATTATTGAGTTGCACAAGATTCTCAATCCACTGGTGTAACCATGAGGGGATAAAAAATAATTTTTGGGATAGATGGTGGGTTTTTTATAAAGCACCTTACAACAATTTTGAGGTACCACAATACTTCTTGAGAAAAATATCTTTTGGGTTCATCCTCAATGAAATACCAAACTATTTTGATATTCAAGAGTTCAAATGCAAAGGAAAATGCTCTACAAAGGATAAATTGGGAGTACACTATTTGTATAACCAACCACACAAACCCATTTCTCGTCCATATATTCAACATGTTTCAGTCCCTTATGTTTTGAAGGATACCATGGAGGTTGATACACTTAAGTCTATTAGTTCTTTGACACATTTATTTCTTCAGTATGGCACCCATTTTTCCCAATATGAAAATGTTTGTCCTTCAAGGCATCAAACATCAGATAACAAAGTTTTTCATGCTTGTGGGAGTCTTGACACCTATGTGGTTAATGGGGCTAATCCACATCATAGAGATTATGCTCCACATATTAGAAAGGATTCTCCACATCTTAACAAGGTTACTCCGCAACCTAGTCAGGATGCTCCACAAGCTGAGCAGGGTGGTTGATTAGAGGAGACACATCATGATTCTATGTTCAACACTATCATCATTACATGAGATCCACTAGATTCAACCTTTGGAATTTATCAGTAGGTAATTTTGTATGAATTTAATTCCAATTTAGTATATTGTTTTCATACTAAAATTTATAATTAACAATATTAATCCATTATGAATGAAAATTAACAAGTGTATTTTTATAAAAAATACAAGGTCAAAATACACATATAGCATCACATTCCACTTTCTTCACATTTGTTTGTGGGAACAAGAATTACTTAGGTATAAATTTGTAAATAATTAGTAAATATTTAATGTTAATTTATTTTCCATATAGAGATATTATCTTAAAATGATAATTTGATGATGAACAAACAACCTATGGACCTTCAACATCTACAGATATCGGTATGAGGGAACATGTTGGTGAATTTACTAATGTGATTTTTATTATTTTTAATCACCATATGTGAAGAGAATGAACTATATTTAATGGATGTAGATAATGGCATTTAACTTGTAAGTGTGTAGCCTTCATCTTGTTTTCAGTTGACAATGGCATTAAAGTCTTTTTCCAACATTCAACAATCATTAGATATTGGAGTTTCTATGTGCATAACATATATTTTGCCTCTTACACATGTGTGGATTAGTAATGTAATTTTCACAATGAATTTATTGTATTAAATAACATAAATTAGTATAATTGAACGAAATTCACACGTATTATAATTTTTCATCATTTCCATGGGAGGAGGTGACAAATCCAGTTTGTGCACATGCTACTGAATTTGTTTCCCCAAGGTCAGTATTGAGTGGTAAAAGATGATTATGAGGGATCATGTGATTTTACTAAGCATTTATTTGTAAGTAATGTCACTAGTTATATACTAATGTGTTTGTTGTTTATTTGTATTAATAGGTGGAGCTATAATCATCCTTTGAGCATAGGGGGTTTGATTGATAGAATGGAAATTCCAATAATTTGATTGGTTCATCTTCCGATAGGCCCAAGATATCTAGATTATTTGATGATACCCCATAGTTCAGATGTATATGAATTTTGTTGTATTTTTTCGTGGCATGTAGCAGTAGTTATTTATTTTGTTAATGTATATCATTGTATCCATATAGGAATTTTTTAGACATTAATTTTGTAAAAAAAAATTCTTCCATCAAGGATTTATGAAATTAATATAATATATGAGAAAAAATATATTTTATTTTCAAACTTGTATAGTACATATATCTAAGTGGATTAATATGATTCCATATGTATGTTATGCTAACATGTATTATTAGTGTTAATTTTTTTACGTTTTTAGCATGGACATTAAAATACATATGTAACTAACAAACAATTTATCCACCATTATAATCATTCAATATTATATTATTTAATACAAATAGATTTATTAAAATCCATCATAGAAAAACTACTATAATAAAAGATGTACAATTGCTAACATACATTACAACACAAGTAGATAAGCATGTAAAGTATAGAACCCTAAGAAAAGGAGGGAGAAAAGATGACTTAGTAGATTTACGCGCAATATGGAAGTGATCTAGGTAGGGTAAAGTGTTGGAAAGGATGTAAACAAAATCATAATTGATCTCTATAAATTCTAGAACTCACAGATGATTTTAGATAGGGGTGCTCACAATAGGATAAGAGTGTCTGGGTGCTGATGACTAGATCTGGAAACTATGACTGTGAAAATGATAAGAATCTTGTTTTTGCTATGTTACAAGGTCTTTGTTGTTAGTTATTGTTGATTACCTGATTTTCATGCCTTGATTACCGAAGCTACCTGTAAACTACAAAAAAGTTCACCTGCACAATCCCACAAACCACATCAAACATAAAAAAGAAAATGTAGAATGGGGAGTCATACTGACCATAGTGGTCATCCTGAGAGTTAAATAATGACTGAGTGCTGCACTACATTGTAGAATCCATTTATTTCTAGTGTGTGTGTGTGTGTACATGTGTAGAAATGATGCCCAAGGAAACCCTTGTGCAAGATCTACTAAATAGTGGGCTATATTTTCTCTAAGATGAAAATGTGTGGATGGAAAATAATAAAATTCCTCTTCCTATGTTGTGTATGTAAATCATGCAGTCCATTTTCCCTTGAATGAATTCTAGATGAATGCCTTACAATTTTTTAGGTTCCTTTTGAATGCAAGCTTAGCTGGTATTAGTAATGCTTAGTGATTGGTCCTTTATTTTGAAAACATAACTAAGTATTTATATGATTTCCTTGTTTTAGTTTCATTATTGATGACTGAAAGGCTGACCTAGAAGTGATAAAGATTCCCAAAACATAAAATAGACCCAAAACGAGTGAGTGAGGTGGAAAAGGGTTAGGGGCACCCAAAGGAGATAGGAACACATGGGCACTGTTGTCCTAGCTAGGTTATGGAATTTGAAGCCATGAAAGATAAATGAGTTAAGTTTTGAATAGGCTATAGGGAGTGCAAGACCAAAGAGAAAGCAAGAGATAAAGAAAAGAGGCCAAAGATAATTGTCAACCGCTAGCTTTCATATTTAGGAATCATGTAAATGCTAACATGCTTTTAGGACCTAGAAATGTACCCAAGTGTGTGATTTTGTGTCTACATTTCCCCCACTTTATGATATTAAGTGAATACTCAATAACATAAAGTAGATAAGAGATGTGTACCTTTTGATCTTGTATAGTGTGTGGCAAATAGTGTACAGAGTAGACAAGTGAAGCATGGAGAATAGGAAAAGGAAAGTGACCCTAGGGGTCAAGTATATATGTTTCTTGTACCTATTGTTGTGCTTGTATTTGGTACTATAAGCTTCTTCTTGTTACATATTAAGGAAGGACCTACTAAAAAGAAGAAAAAAGGAGTATTTAAAGTCCTATATGTGAAAATATGTAAAATTATGTAAATGTATGAAAGTATATAAAAAATAAAGTGTGCACCTGATATATAAAAGTGTAAAGGATAGAAATATTTCTTGAAATCCTGTGAACGTCCAGTTTATTGGGCAATCTCATGCCAAGTGTGAGTTATTTGGGAAATTTCACACCAAGTGCGAGTTTTTTGGGAGATCTTACGCCAAAGAGAAAGTATTGGGGAGAGAGGTATATTTTAAAACTCCTTTCATGACTCTTCCCAATAAACACTACTACAAATGGTGCATTTCATTTTTTTCCTTTTGTCCCAGTTTTTTCAAATTAATTCTGAATTGAACCGATTTTAGAAGACGAAATGCATTATGTAACTGGAAGACTATGCCTGTGACTATAGTACTACTCTAAAGAATAAGGTAAACTATGTTGTTCTAAAAAGGTGAATATATGTACCCTTAGGAAAATAGTGCCCAGGAGAGGTCAAGAGCTCCCAGACACTAGTGTATGAGTTTGGAAGCTAATGTTTGTACTATGTGCTAGACCCAAGATAGATTCTGGGCCATTCTATGAATGTGTGTATGTGGTGATTTTGTAATGTGTTGTGTTGTAGTGTAGCTCTAAGTTAATGTAGGGGTGATTTATTCACCTAATGTATGACCCCATCATTTGGGGTGCATGTAATGATGATAGGAGAATGCGGCCTAAAGGAGAGGACATGATGCTGAGATGAAATTTATACTTGCATGGGGGAGGGGATGTGCATGGTAGAAACCAAGGCACATCAACCAAAGTGGCTAGTAACATGTGTTAGTAGAAAATGTAGAAAACATGCAATAGAATACATTATAACAAACAAGTATGTAGATAAAATGGAATTTTAAAAGATGGTTTCAAACATCAAAGATTTCTCACAATGTCACAAGAAAATCAAGGCTGAAGTGGTTGTAAGCAAGAAATTAATGATTAAACAAGACACAAGGAATAACTCACAAACAATATCATATAATAGAAAGAAATGGAAAACAAGAAGTGACATATAGCCATGGTTGTATATAGTATTTCAAGGTAAATGCTACACATGAATCACTTGTTAGCATGTTAGAAAGATAAATAGTATGTCATGAGCATGTATAAATTAATGAAAGATAAAGAAAATGTAATGAGATGTAGTGAAAAATGTAGCAATAGAACCTGTGTAGTATGTGATAGTAGGAAAAGTAGATGCCCCCAGGAGCCTCAGTGGGACTAGTAAAAGGTACATTTCCAAGCATCATTGCATTGTGTGCAAACCTGTAATAGATCTGCATTCACCATAAAATAAAAAGTGAATGCGCATAGGTATATATGATAATAACATACTAAGAAACTGTCTAGCATGGAAAACAAAGTGTAACATGTAAGTAGAATAAAATAGAAAGAGCACATGCAACCAAGATATGAAAATTTAATGTATGAGTGTGATGTAATGGAATGCAAAGTATGAAGGTGGAAGTAGCAGTGTGCCCCCAATCAATGTGCATAAAATGAGGTTAATTTATAAATGCTCCCTGAACAATCAAGAATGAACCATAGAATAAGAGTGCATCATCAGGAAATGGTTTGTGTGAGAATAGATGCTAGAAATATGTATTGTGAACCATAGAGTGGTAAGAGAGAATGATGCGAGGTTCATTTCAGATTTATACCCTCAACAATCGAGTATGAACTATATAACTAGAGTATGTCATAGGGTAATGATGATACAAGGTGTGTATCAAAGTGCATAAGAGTAGTGATAAAGATTAGATGCAAAGCAGGGAGCATAATAGTATAGATTATAGACAATAGATGATGTTAGAAGGGGGGAAGAAAGTGTGATGCCCCCAACTATGTGATGTGGAGAAGAACATAGTAAACTCATCTCAGAGGTTGTTATTGTTAGGATCATAGCCAACTGAAGTGGAATCAAAGACTTGGTAAGAAATAGTATGGGGTTGATCATATAAATATCTTACATGAAAAAAATTGTACATGCTCATAGCATATTCTTCATTAGTGAAAGGTGGTTATGGGAAATATTGTACATAAAGATGAGTGATTGTTATCCAAAATAAGCCCATGCTTGTTTTGGTTAACTTGCCTTCATTCTTCCCTCCTTTTTCTACAGGAAGATTTTTACATCTTTAAAGAACTCAAAAGTTCCTGGAGATGGCTTCATCAAATA
The DNA here is from genome assembly GCA_019776745.2 of Taxus chinensis. Classification (NCBI taxonomy): domain Eukaryota; kingdom Viridiplantae; phylum Streptophyta; class Pinopsida; order Cupressales; family Taxaceae; genus Taxus; species Taxus chinensis. The sequence continues at coordinate 246,212,027 of CM034149.1, read as the reverse complement.
GGATTTTTCTTCCCCTTTCCAGAAAGGTAAATAAGTCCTCCTAACTCCAAATATTTTGAAAATTATGGCTCGGTGGAGGTGGGATGAAAATTTTGCCCAAGGATGAAGGCAGGTTGGTGGGAGGCGGAAGAAATTTTGACACTTAGTCCTTTTGGCTAAAAGCTTCAAAGTCACAAGCCAGCCCGTGGGCCGATGGAGGGGAAGGAAGTGATTTGGTAGAGGCACAGAGAAATTGTTGACACGTAGCCTCTTCGGTCTAAAAGGCGCAAAAGTCACAAAACGGGCCACGTGAGCCCGCGGAGGAGAATGGAGAAAATTGGTTAGGGCCACCACATTGAATCAGGAGGTGAACCACGAAGTCCGACGTGTGTCAACGGGGGAGTCGATGAAAGGGAACGATGTTTTTTGGGATTTTTTCCCAATTTGAACCATCAAAAGTGAAAAAATGAAAACTTGAACCCACTATCCCATCAGACCAATAGGGAAGCCGCCACATGTCCACATCTTCAGTGGGAGTCAAGTCACAAAGAGAATCTTGGGAAAAATTTTCCAATTTTGTGAAAAGAGGGGAAAATGTTGTTCTTGAGCTACGTGGTCGATACCAGAAGAGCGCCACATGTCATGCAAAGCAGCGGGGTCGTAGAGGATTTTTGGGAAATGTTTCCAATTTTGTGGAAAAGGGAAAAATTTAAATTTTGGGCCCATGGACCCATTTTCAAAGATAATTTTCTGCCATTTTTTGACTTAATTTGTTCCTTGAAATTTGTGCCCAAATTTATGCCCTGATTTTGCCCTAAATCTTCAAATGGGCATATCTTTCGATCCAAAGATTAGATTTGGGAAAACATTAGACTCATTGGAAAGATCTCGATCTCTTCTATGTATTGGAGGCATAAAAACATCATTTTTTTTGGAAGTTTCGAGGAAGAAAAAGCTAGAAATGTCTTTCATGCCTTTAATGCAAACTAGATTGCTTCGAGTGGGTCATTTTTTGCTCAATCCGCCATGGTTTCCTTCTCCCACATGCCAAGGATGAATAATCAACATGATTTGATGAGGGAAAAACCCTAAAATTTCTTCTCACACCATTAATACTAAGATCAGATTGCTTTGAGATTTGTGTTTCACCAAATTCATCATTTTTTCTCTAACACGTACAAAAGTAGAAGCACAGGAGTCAATTCGATGGATTTACAAGCCGATTTGAAAGGAAATAATGGTGGATTATTGAATTAGAAGATTTGATTTGCTTCCTCCTCTATTTTTCTCTCTCCTTGCTTCAACTATAAATGGAAAGGATTTGATCCTTTGTTTTGCTGGATGTTTTTATCTTACAGGGTCCCCTTTTCTCCTTAGCAAGTGGATTTATGGAGTTTTAGACCTCTCATATAGGTTGCAACACATATTTTTGCCTCCTTTTCGTTGTAATGCATCGTATTAAAAACTAGGAATGATAATACATGCTCTATGATTAATTTTTCAATCCTTTCATGTGTTATTATTGTCTTCTGATCCTTAATTATATCATGGCAATATGTGCATGTTCTGTGTTACATTCTTATGATATATGTTTATTTACAAAACAAAAGTTCATCACTCGTTTGGTGTATCACTATTTAAGCTTAGTTTTGTTTCCCCTTTTTTGCATCTTTTAACTCTATCTCCTTGGAATCTAGAGTAGGATTTAGAATTGAACCTCTGCAAAATTCATGCATACACCTAAATAGAGGGGTAAGAACTAGCTTTCTCTAGAGAGTTTTTTCACCTTGCAAGGTCCCACACCTTAGAGAAAACTCAATGTTGTGGAATCAAACTAAATGACCCATTTCTAGACTGCAGATCTGAAGGTCATTTAGGGGGTGCTGTAGATTTGCGCTAACAGTTTTGTCACACCTAGTGGGACCTTAGATGTCTTCATCTTCATTGCAAAAAATTTTATGTGCAATTGTTGTAAGTTTCTTACTTGAAAGAGCCTCTGATTTACACATCTAACAGACTCCAAAAGGATAGAATCAATTTGTTTCAGCATTCTAATCTTGAAGATTCATGAGAAGGATCTAAACAAGGTCAAGGACTAGAGAAGAAGGATTGTTTAACTATCTACAATTATCCCCAGAAAGAGGAGAAAGGGGAAGAAGGATTCAAAGGTCTCCATCTTCACCAAGAAAGGACTCTATCAACTCCTCCACCTGGTAGACTCTTTCATCCAATCAACAAGGGTTCTTAAGCTAATCAAAATGGCACAACCCAATACTTATGTCAACTTTAATGGCAGCAGCCCACTTTCTCTCAATGGAAAAAACCCAATTCCAATAATCAGCTTTGAAGAACATCCCATACTTTACTGGATAAAATCATACCACTCCTGGTGATCATGTCAAAGACATTGCTAATTTTTGTGCAATCCATCCAGATTGTTGAGATGGAAATTACTATCAAATTATTGGCATATTCTATTCAAATGGAAATCCTTGCAATGGTTTAGGATCCTTGAGGCAGGCTCTATCCAAAATTGGAACTAGTTGTGCACAGCCCTCCATAACCAATTCGGAGAGAAAGGGGACATCTTGTCTCTATTGGAGCAACTGAGAACTATCAAAAGAGATCCCAATGAGTAGCTAATAGACTTAAATTTCATATTTCAAAGAACATGGAATAGAATCCCATTGGCAGTGATGCCAAAATCTCAAGGTGTTTTCTTATACTTTCTTAAGGCTTGTAAATTTTGACATTTCTATGTTGATCCGATCCATGAGAGGTGTAAATCTATCTGTAGCTTACAACATCACCATTAGGGCTGAGAATTGTTTGATCTAAGCTGGTAAACTTGCACCTAGGCTTCCTATGCCCTTATAGCCATAGTTGGGAAGCCTAAGTACTAGTCAAGCACCTACTTTAGCTCCTATTCCCACACCTAGAAACTAGAGTTCAAATGATTCTTATACTTCATCCGCTAGTGCCTTAAATGAGCTTCAAGAAGTTATGAAACAATTACAAAATTTGGGCAATGAGCTAGTTACGCTCAAGAGACAACAAGCTCAAAGTTTTAGGCCTTCTTATCAGCCTCAAACTCAACCTAATAGACAACCATATCAGCCTAACAAGCCACCCAAGCCAGCTGCAAATCAAAATCAAGTAAGGCCTCCTGGCAATAGAGCATTTCAGCCCTATAACCCCAATGTTTCATCTACCTCTAAAGCCTTAGTGCCAATGAAAAATAATACAGCTCAAGAGTATGACTGGTGTTTCCCATGCAATGAACCTCATAACCAATCTATGTGCTTAAATGGTTCTTTGAACCAAGCCTTGATGGTGACAATAACTGGTGTAGAGAGTGAAGCGAGTCAAGAAACAAACCAATAATAAGGGACATCTCAACAAGATACAACTCCAAATGAGACTACACTTGTGAATTGGCAGGCTAAATATTTTTGTGGTATGAATCAAACACCTTCTCAGAGTGTAGTAGCTAACAAATGGTCAAAGAAGAGGAATATTAGTGAATGGAAGTCATTAGGCCTAAGTGATTCACAACCTCCCATCACTCCACAAGGTGTTGGCAAGTAAAATGTAGTTCCAAATGTGTAAGGACAGCCCAAGTCACCTTCTAGACCAGCTCAAATACCAGATATTGTAGCCCATGTAAAAGAAAAGGATGTTCAAACTAAAGGGAAACAAAGAGATGGTTCATCCCCATTTAACATCATTAAACAAATGAAGAAGACCAATGTGAACATATCTATGTGGGAGTCACTATCCATCCCAGGACAAAGGGGTCTATTACAAGCTACAATGAAGAATTAGTCAACCTCAAATTAGCTAGCTCATATGCAAGAGAAGGTACTCACAAATGCTACTTATCTTGAGGGGAATCATTGAGGAAAGTAAGGTAAAATTTTGAAGCCCCCACCATTCTATGTTTCATTGATCATTGAGGATAAAATAGTACATAATTGTATGATTGATTCTGGGGCAAGTAGTTCCGTGATGCCTAAACAAATAGCTGATCAGTTGGGCCTTCAATATGAATTCATATCCAAGGGGGTATTGTAATTAGATGGGAAAACAATAGAAAAAGTCGGGGTAATTAAATATTTGAGCCTTACTTTGCATGCATGCCCTAATGCCACTGTTTTGTAAGATGTGTTCGGTGATAGATTTTCCCACCACTCTTTTCCATATGTTTATCAAGGGATTTCACAGCTAGAATTGGAGGGTACCTATCTGCTGATTGGTCACACATGCTATTTAGGACAAGGTAATGGAGCCAAGGCCATAATTAGGTCTGAACCTATTACAAACTTTCACATTGAGCCTCATACTCCAAGCCCAATCAATGCCAACTATTCAGCGTTTTATCAAGAGGATTATCCAAGCACACGTGAATATGACACCAAAGTTGGAAGAATTATAGATTTTAATCTTGAAAAACAAGTGAGAAATAAAGGTACATGATTTTGATCCCTACAAGGAAATGGAGGATTCTGAACTAGGAGTCTATTACATGCATGAATAAAATCAGCCTCTTCCTAGCATCACCAAGCTAGACCATAGAGATGACAATGAGGTATGGTAGTTTTTATTTGATGGATAAAGAAGTGGACAAGGTGTAGGAGGAGGAGCTATGCTTGTTTCACCTCAAGGCATTGAGTATTATTCAATTTTTAGATTTTAGTTTGCATGTTCTAACAACACTGCTGAATATGAAGCTTTGATACATAGATTACATTGGTCAAGGAAGAGAGGCATCAAAAACTTACAAGTCTTTGGTGACAGTGAGATAATTTTTAATCAAGTTAAAGGACAACATGCTGCCAAGAATGACCTGCTCAAAATTTATAAGAATAGGGTGTGGGATCTCATTGAGGATTTTGAGGGCTTTGGCATCAACTCCATGCTTAGGAAAGAGAACCAAGCTGTTGATAGGATTTCAGCAGTTGGAGCAACTTTTGATGTTGTGGAGAGTATCAAAAGAGATAAAATGTAGCCAAACATCCATGTGATTGTGAGGCCATTAGTGCCAAACAATAATGCAAGTTGGCAAGTGTTTGAGAGTGACTAACAAATCATCAATTTTTTTGCAAGAGGAAGTTGAGTTCTCAGCCAAAAATCAGGAAAAGATGGAACAACAATACGTTGATCAAGTGATACAGCTGAGAACCAACAAACTACCAAAAGGACTTGTGACTTTAAAGTCTATATTTAATCCTAATGATTAATTTAGGAAGGAGAAATAAAACATCCAAGTCAAGGGAGAGGATTTAGAGCCCGTCTCAATTGGAGAAGGCAAGTCACTTCAAAATGGTAAAGTGGCAACCGAGAAAGAAATGTATGAATTCATGTAACTTTTCCAATATTTCCCAGATGTATTTGGTTGGAGCTATGAAGACTTGAGAGGTTTCGATCCCAAGCTATCTCAACACACAATTAAACTAGATCCAAGTGCTAATTGCATCAGGAAAAAACAAAGACCGGTCAATCCACATATTGAGCCTCTCATGAAGAAGGAATTGAATAAGTTAATAGAGGCAAGTATCATATTCCCCATCAAGCATTCAAGATGGGTTACAAACTTGGTTACAGTTAGAAACAAGAGTGGAGAAATCAGGTTGTGTGTAGACTTTAGAGATTTGAACAGAGCATCCCTCAAGGATCACTACCCACTTCCTTCTATGGAGAAGATTTTGCAAGTTATTGCTAGCTCTAAGAGGTTTTTATTGCTAGATGGTTATTTAGGGTATAATCAGATCATGGTAAAGGAATATGATCAGTTCAAAAAATCCTTCACCACCAAATGAGGAACTTGTGCATATAGAAAAATGCCATTTGAGATATCTAACGCTGAAGCTACTTTCCAAAGGGAAATGGATATGGCATTCAAGGGATTGATCAACAAACTAGTGTTGATATACCTAGATGATGTTACTGTATTTTCTAAAAGTGTAGCAAACCATCTCTTTCATTTGAGACAAGTGTTCCAAATATGTAGAAGATTTTGGGTATCCTTGAATCCCAAAAAATGCATATTCCTAGCTCAAGAAGGCAAGCTCCTAGGCCACATTGTTTCTAAAGAAGGGTTAGTAATTGATCTAGAGAGGGTTGAAGCAATAAGAGCACTGCCATTGCCAAGTCATAATAAGGTTATTCAAAGTTTCTTTGGAAGAATCAATTTTGTTCAAAGGTTTGTTCCAAACTTTGTAGCCCTTGTCAAGCCAATAAGTATGATGTTGAAGAAAAGTATGGCATTCAAATGGATAGCTGAAGGTAAGGAAATTTTTGAGGGAATAAAAGAAGCTATCTCACGAGCTCCAACTCTCATTAACCTAGATTTCTCCAAAGACTTCATCCTTTATGCATTTGGAAGTGGTGATACAATTTCTGCAATTTAGTACATCAAAACAAAGAAAATGTAGAGCAGCCAATTACCTTCTTTAGCCAAAGCTTGGAGGACTATGAGGTAAGATATTCCTTCATTGAGAAACATGTTCTTGCAATGATTAGGAGCTTGAAGAAATTTAAGCATCTAGTTTCAAACAACAAGGTTCAACTGTTGGTTTCTCATGTGGGAGTTAAAGAATTCCTCCTCAACAAAGATCTAAATGAAAAACATGTAGGGTGGATTACTCGTGTCATGGAGTATGACATTGAGATCAAATTCATCAAGCTGGTCTGAGGAAAGGGATTGTGTGAGCAATTGGTCTTGAGTCAATCAATTGAAATAAGCAAAGAGAGGAATGTTGTTTTGGTGTTGCAAGATAGCCAAGAACAAAAAGATGTTCAAGAAGAAAATGGTGGTGTGCTCACTCCTTGCTGAACCCAAGACATAATGCACTTCTTTAAAACAAGCCTATGCCCTCTAGAGATGAACAAATTGAAAAGAAGAAACTTCATATTGCAGGCTATTCTGTATGTACTTATTCATGGCATCTTGTTCAAAAAGATATCAAAGGAGTGTTGTTGAGGTGCATTGGGACAAATCAGATTGAGAAAATGTTAGAAGAGTTCCATAATGGATCAGCTGGGGGTCATTTTGCTCCAAGAGTGACAGATCTCAATATCATGAAGGTTGTTTATTATTGGCCCAAGTGTTTAGTGATTGTTATGTATGCATTAAGAGGTGCAAGAATTGTGCATTCTTCACATGCAAAGAGAGGTTAGCAACAATTCCATTCCACCCAATCTTAGTTGACCAGTCATTCATGCAATGGGGTTTGGAATTCATTGGAGTCATTAATCCAAACTAAATCCAAGAGCACAAATGGATTCTAACAGCAACAGACTACTTCACCAAATGGACTGAGGCTGTGGCACTCAAAGAGGAAAATGAATCTAACATTCTAGACTTCTATGAGGGGATAGCAACTATATTTTGTATACATGCCACTATAATATTAGATAATGCATTGGCATTCATAGGACCGAAGTTAACTAAATGGGTTGTTAGAAATGGGATCTATTTGAGCACTTCATCAAATTATTACCCTCAAGGTAATGACCAAGATGAGGCCACAAAAAAGAATCTATTAAGGATCATCAAGAGGAATCTTGATGAAAATCAGTGGACTTGGCACACTAAGCTCAAATCAGCTCTATGGGCTGATAGGATAACTCCCAAGAGATCCACATGTAACTCTCTATTCAGACTTGTTTATGGGAAAGAGGCAGTCTTGGCTATGTCACTTGAGTTGCCAACATTGGAAATCAGGAAGTAATTGAAATTGTTGGAGTATGAGCTCATGGAGGTTATATATGTAGAATTAATGGAACTCCAAGAAATCAGAGAGCATGTAGCCCAAACAATGGAAAAAGACCAAGCATTGATTAAGAGAAGCTTTGATAAGAAAGCTATAGCTAGAACTTTCCAAGTTGAAGATTTAGTGTTGAAATGGGATGCAAACCGAGTAAATCCAGGAAGGAATTAAAAATTTGATGCCATTTGGAGTGGTCCCTACATGGTCACAAAATGCAAAAAAAAAATGCCTTCCAATTGTCTACATTGGATGGTGAGGAACTACATATTCCAGTTAATGGAATCCATCTAAAGCATTGCTACTAGAAGGGAAATTTCTCACCTTGTACATATTAGCTTAGATTTTTTTCATTCCTCCAAGTGCTTATGCACATTGTTTTATTGTAGCTTAGATTTACATTTCCCTAAGTGCTTTGGCATAAGTTTTGTTTCCCCAAGGATGCATCTTTTATAGATCATGTTCAAGGTCAAAGTAATTTTCTACTCTCACAATCTTCATCTTAGAGATTTTCTAATGAATTGAGAGTAACAAGCAGTTAAGTTCATGACTCCATTTCCCAATGGATTGCTTCAGGTAGCTAGTCACTTCATCTAGTAGGAAAATGACCCCTATGAGTCACCAAAATTGTTATCCAAAATTTGACACTTAGCCATTTTGGCTAAAAGGCACAAAGTCATAAGCTAGCTCGCGAGCCCATAGAGGGGAAGGAAGTGAGTTGGCAGAGGCATAGAGAAATTGTTGACACTTAGCCTCTTTGGCTGAAAACTCAAAAGTCCAAATCAGCCCGCAAGCCCATGAAGGAGAAGGGAAAAATTTGGGCTGCACCTCTAGGTTGAACCAAAAGCCGACACGTGTCATTGGGGGAGTAGGGCATGGATATTTTTTGGGAAATTTTCCCAATTTGAAATCAAAGGGAAAAGGTGAAGTTTGATCCCATGATCCCATCAGTGAATTGGGAAGCACCACGTGTCATCAAAGGAGTGGGGTGCAGAGAGTTTTGGGGAAATTTTCCCAATTCGAAAAAAGAGGGAAAAAGGCAGGTCTTCAACCGCGGATCATCCAGAAGGTGCCATGTGTCATGCGGACCTAAAGGGATGTGAAGATTATTGGAAAAAATTTCCAAAAGGGAAAAATTTAAAGTTTGACCCCATGGACTTGTTTTCAAATCTGATTTTCTACCATTTTTGACCTAATTTGTGCCTTGAAATTTGTGCCCAAATTTATGCTCTCATTTTGCCCTAAATCTTTAGATGGGCATATCTTTCGATCCAGAGATCAGATTTGGGAAAAATTAGACTTGTTGGAAAGATCTTGATCTCCTCTATGCATTGGAGGCATAAAAATATCATTTTATTGTAGGTTTCAAGGAAGAAAAATATAAAAATGTATTTCATGCCTTTTATACGAACCAAATTGCTTCGAATGAGTCATTTTTTGCTCAATCTGCCATGGTTTCCTTCTCCCATATGCCAAGGATGAAAAATCAACTCGATTTGATGAGGGAAAAACCATAAAATGTCTTCTCACACAATTAATCCAAGATCAGATTTATTTGAGAGATATGTTTCGCCAAATTCATCATTTTTTCTCCAACACGCAAAAATAGAAATAGAGGAGTCGATTTGATGGATTTGTAGGCTGATTTGAAAGGAATTCATGGTGGATTGTTGAATTAGAAGATTTGATTTTCTTCTTTTTCTGTTTTTATCTCTCCTTGCTTTAGTTATAAGTGGAAAGGATTCAATCCTTTGTTTTGTTGGACATTTTTCTCTTGCAGGCTCCCCTTTTCTCCCTAGAAAGTGGATTCGTGGAGTTTCAGACCTCTCATACAGGCTGCAACACATATTTTTTTGTCCTTTCCATTATAATGCATTGTATTAAAAATTGGGAATGATAATGCATGCTCTGTGAATGATTTTTCAATCCTTTCATGTGTTATTATTGTCTTCTAATACTTCATTATATCTTGGTAATATGTGCATGTTTTGTGTTACATTCTTATGATCTGTGTTTATTTGTAAAACAAAAGTTCATCACTCCTTTGGTGTATCACTGTTTTAGCTTAGTTTTGTTTCCCCTTTTTTGCATCTTCAACTATGTCTCCTTGGAATCTAGAGTAGGATTTAGCTTTGAACATCTACAAAATTCATGTATACACCCAAATAGAGGGGTAAGAACCAGATTTTTCTAGAGAGTTTTCTCACCTTGCAAGGTCCCACACCTTGGAGGAAACTCAATGTTGTGCAATCACACTAAATGACCCAATTCTGGACTACAGATCTGAAGGTCATTTAGAGGGTGCTGTAGATTTGCACTAACAGTGATATTTTTAGTTTATCCAAGGAATGAATCATTAAAAATACATATGCGGCCAAAAGGCTTGGGAAATATGATATCAATATGATTAGGATCTAGATTATCACCAATGTAGTCAAAAAATAATTCCAACTATGAGTGCAGAGGCATGCGAAGTACATGAAAAGAAGACTGATAAATGGGTAAGTGCATGAAATTAGGGGGGGAAAAAGTGGACAAGAATATGAAATAAATAAAAACCCATACGTGTTTTGTTTAAACGCTCTCAAATTTTAATTTGTTTGGCTCGAGAATCACCAAATCATAATGCATACGCATTACATAACATGTACATGCTATGCCTACTATAAACAAAAAAGAGGCTCAAGCCTCTATCATTTTACCTCCCTCAAATGTGAGTTTCAGAGCTTGTTTTTTCCCTCACATTTTTCCATTCAGTTGGATGTCAAGCTCAAAGGATCATTTCTCGATCGCCAGGAAGATCTGAATCAATGATGGTGCCAAGGAGAAGAGGTAAGAAATTATTTTTTCTCAAAATTGCATTGAATTATGATAATTATAGATTAAAATTTGAATTGAATACATATTTTTTATTATTATAATTAGAGGTCGAGGGAATCAACCACAACAAAACCCTGTTATTCCTGACATCTCTCCCGACACTACCAAAATTGCTCAACATCCCTTGGGTAGTCAAGAAGATTTAGCAGCACAACTAGTTGAAAACAAAATTGAAATTGAGGATTTAATCAAAACAATGAGGGATGAACAATCTACAAACCCCCACCACCCCTCTCTTGTAAACACATTGGAGGCATTACTTGTTCAAATTGATGTGGCAACAGGGAAAATTGATCATTGGACAACTTACAGAGAGGGTTGTAGGGTTTATTATTCCAACAAATTGTCATATGTGTATGTAAAGTAAAAAGAAATTTCAAAAGAACTGATATGCACCTTATTCATGGACCCCTACACTAATTTTTCTATTTTGTTGACATGTAAATGATTTCCCATCCATTGGTGCAATAATTTTATTAAAAATAATTTTTAGGACCAATGGTGGATGGTGTTTGATTTTCCACCTTGTAATAACAATGAGGTGCCACTATACTTTATGAGGAATCTCTATTGCGAGTTTATCCTCAATGAGATCCCAAATTACTTTGATTTTCGAAATTTCTAGGGCCAAGGAAAAGAATTTGCACAGGATCAACTAGGTGCACAACGTGCACCTATTCAGCAGGGTAGATTCCCCACACAAAATCCCCCTCACCCTGAGATTATTCCTCAAGCAGTGAAGGAGACAATAGAGATCGATACACTCCACACACTTTAGGGGCTATCTATGACCCTTGTTTGACATATGATGGAGATTTCTGAGCCAGATACTCATGGAGTTACATAGAGTATTCCCTTAGGGAGTACTAGTATGAGGCCACATTTTTGCCCATCATGTGGTAGCATATGTTTGGGGCCCAAGGAGGATGATACTTTCATGCGTACTGATTTTGGTGAACTTGGTGCTAGGGGTGAACATGATAATGTCACTATTTTAGATGTCCTTTTGAGTGAGACATTTAGATTACATTCATCAGTGTCACCTTTGCAAGTAAATTTGTTATGTGTGTTACAAAAAGTTGGAGTACTTGATTTACTTATATATGTTAAATTTTTGAAATAATTGTATTTGTACATGTACATGCATTGATATTATAGTGCGCGGGAGGCACATCTTCATCCCGACCACAAGTGGCGAGCACTATGCATACACATACATTCACAGAGGTAATTTAGAATGTTAATTATGTAAAATTTTCACATACATGTGTGTGTGTGTATATATATATATATATATATTTGCATGTATATATATTAGTTTTGAAGTCAAATATATGTATGTTCTTGTATGTCCATCCAACTCATGTGATATACATGTTTGATAAAAATGTTGACTTCACTAGACACCCCAACATCTCTGTGACAAGTAGATAAAGGTGTTGCCACTGCGATTTCATCTATACAACAACTCATATTTTGTTAAATTACATGTTAGTAAGGTATTTCATTGTAGAATTATTAAATTATGTTAATAATTTTGTTAAATTTCTTGTGTAATTCATATTATGTTAAATTACATGTTAGTAAGGTCTTTCATTGTAGAATTATTAAATTATGTTAATAATGTCCTTCATTGTGTGTATGCAGGAGTTACCTGCGATAGGTAGCAGCCCTGTTCATTTGATTCACAGGTGTGGTGGGGTAAAAACAATAGTTCTATATTGATAAAATTAGTTAAAATATTGTCATTATGTAGATACATGTACTTAGCTCTATGTTCACTAATTCTGATGTTAGATTTTCTGATCTTATGTGTATGTAGGGAAGTTTCACCCCCTCCATTTTGACTTCGAGGGCATGAACTCCTCCATCTCATCGTCTTCATACCCCCGTTCATATTGCAAGAGCTCCCGATGACTCATCTAAGTGTGAGATGCAAATTCAGCGTGATCGACAACTTGCGGTAAGTTTGTGTATTTATGTAAATGTTTTCATTCTAGCATGGTCTTAAATACATGTTGAAAACATATATAAATTAATTTTTGACAAAAAAATATTGTTTTCATTTAAAGGCTCATCTACATGTGAGTATTCAGTAGAAGAGGACTTAAAGCATGGGATCAGATGATCCAAATTCATCTCATAGATCTCCATCTTTGTCTAAGGGAGGGCCTTGTTCAAGTAAGGCCAAGAGAGGGATATATTTTGATGAGTAGGAAATATATATGTCTTACATGACATTGTTTTTATATGCCTATGTGCATGGCGTTGTATGTACGCCTATATGGAATTTGAACTTGATGGTATATGACCTATTTGGGCATTTTTGTATTTATTATGTACATTAAAATACTATTTGGAACTTGATAATTTACATGAGACCTTACATTTCTGAGATTATTTTCACAAGAATCTAATGTGATGTGCACTTGACAATATTTAAGACATTATGGATTATTTTTTCATTTATTGGTGATGTACATGTACTAGCATTTTTAATGTATAATATGCATCAAGCTTTGGAAATCAATATTTATATAATGTATGTATATAAAGAGTTACCTAATTTGAGTAATTCTTCATTCAATTTATCAATGTGTATATGTGTATTTACCTTACTTGAGCTTCTTCTTGCACATGGTCTCTTTGTACTGGTTCCTATCTTATCATGCACTTAGTACATTCTTCTATGCTTCGTAGTCTTATCCCCTATTAAAACACCCGACAGTCGTCACAATTTGATGCCTTTCGTCTGTTGATATTTTGAGAATGTCTCTCCATATACATTACTCCAAAGCTTGAGAATGTCTCCAGATGCAATGACATTCTGATTCAGACACTCAATGATTCTTGATTGTCTAATCCTGTCCAATTCGTGTTACTACCTTTAAATCTACAGACATTTCAAATTATTTAGAAATCACGTTGTTGGTACAATTTATGGGTTTGCACACTTTAATCTTTTTTTCCATGTTCCATTTTTACTCTAATACATCCTTGTGGCTCGAGCTGAAGATCTATAACTTGTTTTATCCAGTTGAATGTTTTCAAACTACCCTGAATGTTGTTATTCTGCCCCTTTTTGAAACAAAATCCAAGTTTCCCCTTTATTTTTTCCCTAGTTTTTCATGTTGCACGGGTTGCGTTATTTTTCCTTGGCCAAAGAGTGAAAGAAACCCGTGTTTGATCGAAATCCATTTTTATGAGGGTGAAATCTCACTCCCCAGGCTTTAAATCATCCCCACATCATGTTTTGTTGGATTCAAAACCAAAAAAAATCCATCTTCTTTGTGAAAAAATTCAATTTCAGAAGCATCCCCTACGTTTTTTCATTTTGACGGGCATACGGGCATGTTTTACGCATCAAATTTATCAAGGCAAAGTTTATGCTGACATGGCAGGCTCTCATTGGCTGGGTGTGGTCGGAAGAAATGTTATAACTTGTCAAATTTTCTATTTTTGGGGAAGGGAGAATTTTCTCCACGGCCCCACAGTTGCCTACTATGCCTACATGGCATGATTTGAGTGGCAGAGGTCACTTAAAAATTGTTTGCCTTCATTTTTGCAAATTTCTCAAAATCAAGTTTTTGCCTGAAGGCCTGCACCCAATGGGAGGGCGACACGTGGCACAGGGAGGTCAAACAGACAGTGTGGGAGTTGGGAAAATTTTATTGTTTTTTGCTCAAGGATGTCGGAAGAAAATTTTTCCCCACAGCCCCGCGGTTCCATAGGGATGTGCTTACGTGGCCTAATGTGATTGGTCAAGGATTGGTGGGTGGCGGAGGTAACTTAGGAAATTTTTCTTCCATTTTGGAAAAAATTCTCAAAATTAGCTTTTTTCCTGAAAGCCCGTGCCCAATGGGATGGTGACATGTGTCCAGGAGGGCTAGGCGGATGATCAAGCACTTGGAAAAATTTTGGTGTTTTTTGGCTCTGGGTGTCAAGGGAAAAATTTGGCCTGCGAGCCTGCAACCATTGGAAAGGTGACACGTGTCCAGGGAGATCGACCGGAATAGAGGGAACTTGGAAGAATTTGAAAAATTTTGGTTTCAAAATGCAAAAGGAAAAAATTGGCTTGGGGGTCTGCACCCAATGCAAGGTGGATACATGTCCAAGAAAGGTGGCATGGATGGGCGGAATTTATGGAAATTTTGAAGTCTTTTAACTTAAAAATTTAAAGAAAAATTTGGACCCGATGGCCTGTACCAATGAGAATGTGACACGTATACACATGGATGAAATGGAGAGGTGGAGGCTTGGAGGAATTTGAAGTTTTTTAAATTTCACAGGGTAAAAAGAAAAATTTCGGCTCGGAAGGTCCCGCAATGAATGAACAAGTGAAAACATGTCCAAGACTTAGCGGGAAATTTGGAGCATGGAGAGAAATGTTGAAAAATTTTGCAAATTTTGGCGAAAAATCCCAAAACCAGAAAGCTTGTCCCGTGGCCCCGACAGGAAAAGTTGAAAGTGTTGGCTTCACCTGCATTGAATCACAAGGCGACACGTGGCACATTGCAAAAGTCATAAGATGGAGAGCGTAATGCATGCAATGGAGTATTTGATGCTTGTGGAGGATTGAAGGTAAATGTGATGAGTCAGCTCCGCCTCCAATGACGAGATCGACACGTGGCAGAGAAACAACGGGTGTTTGGGCCTACGCGGGAATTTTGAGAAAATTTTCCTTTTTGTGAAAAAGGAGCAAAGTCATCATTTTGGCCCATGGTTTTTAGTAGGGCCCATAGGAGGACACATGGCACATTCAGGGGGCAAGTGGGGAAAAATTTCAAAAATTTCTCGAGGTCAAAAGGAGTCGCAAATGCAAATTTTAAAAAAGAAGGCCCGGTCCAATGGTATTTGGACATGTGTCCCACCTCATCTAAAAGGAAAAAGGTAATTTGGCTGCTTTTGAAGAGGATTTGGATCTTCCACGTGGAGGGATGGCATTTAAAGTTGATTTTAATCAACGACAGCTGTGCATTTTCATTTTTTGGGTGCCATTGGAGCTCCAAGAAGTGTGGAATCATCATTTTTGCACCAAAACACATGAAATTTTATATGAATATGCATCCCTTAAGCCTTATAAACACAATGGAATCATTTATTTGAGCTAATTTGGTGCCCTATAGTGTTTTTTGTGAGATATTTTTCTCATCCCGTGAAAAACACGTGAAATGTAAAAATGAAAAGTTGCAGAGTTAAAAATGATGAGGGAAAAAGGTGAAAAATGATTGCAAATGCATGTTGGCATGGTGGAATGCCAAAAACATGACCCTGGGATGGATAAGGATCCAAGTTCATGCAATATTTTAAAATATTTGTGCATCTCTGGCATTTGGCGAGCTGTTTCACAGTTTTATATCATTTTTCATCAAATGGATAGGGTTTTGTAACAAATTTGATCCCTTTGGCATATTCTTTGCTTGGGATGCAAGGATCCAAGATGGCATAGGGTATATGATGTAGTTTTGGAAACATTTTAGAGGTTCTGTTGAGAATTTTGGAGAAAGAGAGAAAAAATTTCACAGGAAAAAACTGGAAGAAGTCCATTTTCCTTTTTGAGAAACTACCTGAGAGCCATTTTGATTCCAGTTTGCATCAAATGTTCATCATGTTGAGTTGGTTTCAGCTGTAAAGCCATCAACAAGCTTTGAGATTGTCTAAATAACTTTCCCTTGCTGATATATTTGATCAAATTCTTGGATTAACTAGTTTTATCTCTTGGAAAAGCTTGCATGCACTTGTATTTCAGTATGTTTTCAATTTGTGTTTCATGCTCATGTTGCAATCTTGTGTTTGGGATATTTATTGGTCATACATGGTCTCATTTCTTGTAGAGGGTTTGAAGGCATCTGCAATCTTCCATTCAAAAGAGCATTCATTTGAGTGGAGATAAACAGATTTAAATCCATCTTACCTTCCTTGTAAATTGAGGGTATTTACAAACCTTTGGGTGTACCTTAGGACATGATCTAACAAGGGGTTCTGAATGCTTTATTGATATTTTGCTTCAAGCCTTTGTGGCAGGCTATCAAATTTTGTATGGAATAGTGCAGATTTGGGCATCCATTGTGCACACATCCTGGTTGAAAGAGCACTTCAAATTCATTGAAACATTTCTGTTGTTTAGGTGTTGTAATTCTTTTGCAAGGTTTCCCAAAGAAGGTGATGATTTCTAGCTACTCTTGTTCCAAGGTCTCTCATCAGAATTTCATTTTAAACTAACTCATCCTACCTACAATACCCCTACATCTGCATTGTGTGTCCACAAAAGAATTCAATCCTTTCACAAAAATGCACAAGGTTGATCAGGGTTTTATCATGTCTTTAGCAGCTCTAGCTTTGTTTTGAGAACATTTCCATCATTTAGTAGTGACAACTCTTTTGAGTTTGGATAATGGATATTTGATCATGTTTTCACAAAGCCTCCTCCACACCATATGAAAAACACAAGGATATCTTCATCTCCTTACCATATAGGGGCTGCAATACAAGTTCTCTTGCCTTGGTTGATAGGCACAACCTAAAATAGTGAGGGTTAGATCAAAACCCTTATGAAGGTGCTATCCACTCCCTCAATTCTTGAATGCAAACAAGTAGATAGGTGTGATCCCTGGCTACAAACAACATACAAAACATCTATGCATCCTTGAGTGTCTTGTGTAGATTCATGATGTTGTTAAAGTCGTGAAGGAGATTAAATTAGGATACCAACACTCGAGTGGCACCGTTGCCGGGGATTTATTGTAATTTCTTGGTGGTTTTGAAGTACTTGAAAGGTTTGAGCATTTGTGTGATCAAGTATTTGAGCTGTTATATTATTGAGATATCATTTCATACTTCAGATCTGGATGTTTTGGGTAGGAAAGACTTCAAACTCAGCCTGCTCTCATCATCTACCAGCAGTTTATGTGATTTGGATGCACTGTTTTTGGTTGAATTAAGAAGAAGAAAATGTGATTTGTGAATCCCTGTAAGTTTTCAGTATAGCATGCATTTAACAGAATATTTTAGTGCTTTCTTGCACAACTAAGGTGAAAATCCTTGGTGGCAACTCCATGCTGTTGGGATCTTGAAATACCAGTTGTCTAACACATTTTTATCATTTGAAACTTATTGTTTAAATCTGTAAAATTGGAGGGAAGGAGATCCCTCTTCATCAAGGACTCTTCTAAGAAGTTTCTCACCGAATCAAGAAGCTCAAAACTAGAAGGAAGAAGAGTGTGGAAAGTGGTTGGTGATTTGGTTGCAAGGAAAGGAATCCCCATAGTTGAATTTGAAGGAGAGTAGCCTGTCATTGAAGATTATAATTCCTCTTCAAGTAGATCTGATTCAGGAAATCTCCTTGCTGATTTTCATTCTCCATCAGGTGAGGGACCTTCTTGTGTATTTAAAAAACTTGCTCCTAAATCTGCTCCTGTGGTTTCTAAGTTTGCTAAAGTTTATCAAGAGAGAGAGCCTTTGGGGGGTTATCATTTTAGAGATCAGTCATCCGTTCCAATCAGACCCACTACTACTCCTCATCAGCTTGTTTCACCTCCAAGATCACCCCCACCAAACAATATGGCTCAACCTAGACCTCCATTTGTTGTAAACACATTTGGTCCTATAAATTTTGGAGGAATGGATGGTTATCCAAATGCTGTCCCACAGGATGTGAGAAATAGATTACCAAAATTCCAAGGTAACAATGCCATAACTAGAGATCAAAACCTCAAACTCTTTGTGAACATGATGGAAGACATTGAAATAGAATTTGAGGATGTGTATATCAAGTTGTTTATCCATACACTTGAGGAAGATGCAAGAGATTGGTATAAAGCTCTGCCTGATAACTCTATTGATTCCAGGACTGAGATGAGTAATGCATTCAGATTACAATATGGAGACAAAACAGATCCAAGGTTCCTTCTATCTGAGTTTGAGAACATCAAGAAGAACCCTAATGAGACCGTTCATGATTTCAATACAAGGTTTAATAAGACATTGAGAAGGCTTGCCTGTAATTTTGAGGCCTTGTGATGAATCTTGCTTGATCAAATATGCAGATGCATTTGATAAAAAGGCAGCCTATTACTTGAGAGACAAAAATCCTACAAACTTGAGGCAAGCTTTCACCATGGCACTTCAAATTGAAAATAATATTAAAGTTGTTGGTAAACCACTTAAGAGGGATGGTGTGAAGCTGATAAACCCTGAGAAGCCTCAAACTAGCAAGGGTGCTGATTTGGAGGATGTTGTCAAGACTTTGGTAGGGGTTGTCAAAGAAATTTCTTACAAATTAGCCTGGGCTGAGAAAGGAATTGGGAAAAGTTCACAAGGACAACAAAGAACTCAAAACCATGATAGATTTGGTAATCATCCTAGGGGTGATCAAAGACAAGATGATAGAGGTAAAGGGATTATTGGATATGCAAATAGACAACCCCAAGCATGTGAAAATAGAGTGGTGCCTGACCCTCTGACTGCAAGAGTTGCTGTTGTTCAAGAAGTTGCTGACATGGATTGGTGTGATAGATGTTTTCTTCCTCATCCTCCATGTGAAATGGACCAGCAAGATATAGATGATGATAATGAGAATGAAATGGATGATGACATTTGTATGATGGGTAGCTCTTCAGGCTCACAGCAAGCAGCAACATCAACAGATGTGATAAGTGCAAGGACTGCTGCAACCTTTTGGGATTGGGTAAAGAGGGTACCATTTCTTTATCTTCCTCAAACTCATGATGTAGATGTATTTCAGGCCTTTTAAATTCCTAATAATGACTTTGAATACCTAAGGGCTTTAATGATCAAGAAGTATGATGGTGGTATTCCTTTGGAGGAAGATAGACAATTGTTAATGAATGTTGTGGTTGGTCAAGAAAAGGAGTACAATACTAGAAGTAAAGTTGTTAGAGGAGCTGGTCCTCAAGCCAAGCCAAAGACACCCTTGCTCACAAGAATTCCCAAAGATAATCCTAGAAGAGAAACAGTTGCTAAGAACCCTGCTGTCCCATGCAAAAATATCAGTCCTCTTCATGCCCAGGCTGCCAAGAATACTTCTCCATCTGATGAACCTTCTTGTTCCCCTTCCAATGTTGTTTTGCCAAAGATTGTTCCATATGATATAGCCCAGGTATTGAGCCAAATTAAAGTGAGTGTTCCCATTATTGAATTGCTCAGAATTCCTGAACACAAGAAAAGAGCTTTTGAATACTTGGGATTAAAAGAAGAAAAGATTATACCAAGCAGAAATGTCAATGTTGTTGAGAGTCCTCTTCAAAGCGTTGCTAGCCCTGAAACACCACCACCAATGGAAGATCTTGGAGAGGAACCTGAAGTGTATTTGGGGACATCCTTGGTTGATTCCCAATTGAATGTTGATCCATTCTTCACAACTTTGCTCATCAAAGATAGGTTGCTTCACAATTGCATGTTTGATTCTAGTGCATCATGTAATGGAAGTTATGAATGAATTGGATATCAAGGTGACAGTATCATATGGAAAGTGTATAGCCATGGATTCAAGGGAAGTTCTTGTTGTTGGATGTGTGAAGGGTTTAGTAGTGCAACTTGTAGCCTATCCGGGTAAGAATTTAAAACTTGATGTTGTAATTGTTGACTGCCCTGCCAAATGGGGTATGCTTTTGTCAAGGAAATGGGCTGCAAGTGTTGGTGGTAGTGTTCAAATGGAAATGTCCTATGCCACCATTCCCATTTAGGGTAGCCTTGTCAAACTCTATGGTGAAAAGAAGATGTTACACTTGATTGAAGATATCGACAATGCTTCTTATGAAGTGTTGTTTGCTGACGTAGATGTTGACAATTTCATTGGTTTTGCTGATGAAAAGAGAATAAGATGGACAAATCAGAGTGTCTTGGTATGGTAGGTTCTCCATGGACATTACTATTTGATGGAGCTTGCTCCAAAGTTGGAAATGGTGCTGGTATAGTGTTGGTTTCCCCTAGTTTAGAGGAGTTTCCTTTTTCCTTCAAGCTCAATTTTGAATGTACTAACAACATTGCTGAGTATGAGGCATTATTATTGGGATTAAGGATTGCATGGAAGTATGGAGTAAAGGATATTGTTGCTAAAGGAGATTCAGAGCTGGTTGTCAAGCAAGTAAGAAAGTTATATGCCACAAAAAATCAGCGTATGAAGCAATATAAGCATGTTGTTTGGGACTTGATTGAAATGTTTGATTCCTTTAACATTGTTTACCATGATAGAAGTCTTAATGCTGCTGCTGATCAGTTGGCTGTTCTTGGTTCTAAGTTTGATAATTGCACCATTTCACCTTTTTGTGAATATGATGTTGAAGTGCTAACAAGGCCAGCTATCCCAGATAATGTGAAACATTGGCAGATTTTTGATGATGATGCACAAGTGTTGAGATTCTTACAATGCCAAGGAGATTTTTCTGGTCAGAATATTGATTGGGAACCAATGGTGTGCATGAATGAAGGTAGAGAAACTTTTTTTGACAAGGATATTATACAATTGAAAACAAATACCATTCCTAAGGGTCTTGTTGCACTTGAATCCAATTTTAGCAATGTTGATTGCATCATTAATAGAAAGATGTCTACTTCAAGGGATGTGGAAGAGCACAATTTGGGAACTAAAGACAAACAAAAGAAGATCTGGTTGGGCAGTCATCTCAGCAAAGAAGAAAAATAGTCCTATGCCCAACTTTTAAAGAAATATCAAGATTGCCTTGCTTGGTCTTATTCAGAGTTGAAGGCATATAGAGAAGATTTGTTTCAGCATGAGATCCCTCTTGAGGCTAAAGCCAAACCATTTAGACAAAAACAAAGGCCTATTAACCCACTACTTTCCATGAAAATGCAAGAAGAGTTGAAGAAATTGAGAGATGGTGGCATCATTCAGCCTACTAGGTACTCTTCTTGGGTTGCCAACCTTGTGCCAGTTAGAAAGAAGAATGGAGATATCAGACTTTGTGTGGATTTTAGGAATCTAAAAAAAGGATCTATGAAGGACAACTATCCTTTACCAAACATGGAGAATATGCTGCAGCTTGTGAAAGGGTCAGAAATGCTTTCTACTTTGGATGGTTTCTCCGGATACAATCAAGTAGTTGTTAAAGAATCAGAAAGACTTAAGACAACCTTCACTACTCCTTGGGGAACTTATGTTTTTGTAAGGATGCCTTTTGGATTGATGAATGCTGGTGCTACTTTTCAGAGGGAAATGGATGTTGCCTTTTCTGGTTATATCAATGAGTTTATTGCAGTTTACCAAGATGATGTGACTATTTTTTCAAGACAGCGAGCAGACCATTTGCAACACCTAGAGAAGATGCTGATCAGATGTAGGGAGTATGGAATTTCACTTAATCCAAAGAAGTTTCATTTTGGTGTGCCAAAATCCAAGATGTTGGGGCATATTGTGTCCAAAGAAGGTGTTCTGATAGATCCTGAGAGAGTGGAAGCAATCAGTAAGGTGCCTATTCCAAGAACCAAGAAGGGTATTCAATCTTTCTTTGGCCAAATCAATTTCATTAGAAGATTTGTCTCCAATTTTGCTGAGTTGACTCTTCCAATCACAAGCATGCTAAGAAAGGATCAAGTTATTAAGTGGGAGGAGGATGTCATCCAATATTTTGAAGGAATAAAGGATGCACTCAAGCATGCACCTGTTTTGGCAGCTCCAAACTATAAGATGCCTTTCCAAATCTTCTCTTTTGCATCTGAATTTACTATTGCTTCAGTTTTTCTACAAAAGGATGAAAATGGAGCTGAGAGGCCTATTGCTTTCTTTAGCAAGGCTTTACAAGCAGCTGAATTGAGGTACACAATTATGGAGAAACAAGCATTTGCATTAGTAAAAGCAGACAAGATTTTTAGGCCCTATATTTTGATTTCAAAGGTTGTTGCTTATGTTCCCCACACCATGGTTAAAGACATCTTATCTAACATGGAAATATCAAGCAAGAGATGTATACAGGTTAAAAAATTACAAGAGTATGATATGGATATCCAAACAACAAAGCTGGTAAGAGGTTTAGGTCTTTCCAAACTCATGGTTGAGAGTAATTTGCAGAATGTAGAAGTGAATCAACTAGGGGAAGAAAGGGCAGATCTCCTTGAAAAATTGATGATTTCTGAGTGGTACAAGGATGTGATCTATTACCTCAAGCACTTATGCTTTCCCGGTCACTTAAATAAAAATCAGAAAAGAGCCCTCAAGATGGCTTCTCAGAAATATGTCATAACAGACCTTGGGCTGGCTTGGAAGAACCCTGAAGGTGTCCTCTTGAAATGCATAACTGAAGATGAAGCTCCCAATTTGATTGCTGATTTCCATGGGGGAGTTTGTGGAGGACATTTTGCTAGGAGATTGACAACACATAAGATTTTAAGAGCTGGTTATTGGTGGCCAACTCTTTTCAAAGATGCAAACCAGCTAGTTAGAAGGTGTGATAGTTGCCAACATTTTTCAGGAAGATTGAAGGCTTCAAGCTCCCTTCCTTTGTAGCATGTATCAGTTGAAGCTCCTTTCAAACAATGGGGAATGGATTTTATTGGTGAGATTTCAGATCCTTCTAGTGTTGGTTACAAGTGGATCCTTGTAGCAACTGATTATTTTACAAAATGGGTTGAGGCAATTCCATCTAGAAAGGCAACACACCAAGTGGTAATGGATTTCTTGCTGAATCATATCATATGCAGATTTGGGGTTCCAGTTAAGATTGTGTCTGATAATGCTATGTGTTTTAGAGCCAAGCCTTTGATGGCAATGTGCAATGAATATGGGATAAATCTGACCTATTCTTCAAACTACAACCCACAAGGGAATGGGCAAGCTGAATCAAGTAACAAAAACTTGCTCAAGATCATTAGAAGAACCTTGGAAATCAACAAGAAGAAGTGGGGAGAACAGTTGAAATTTACAGTTTGGGCTGATAGGATAACTCCAAAAAGAGCAACCGGTAAAAGCCCATTTGAACTGGTGTATGGAACTCAAGCTTTGCTACCATTACACCTGCAATTATCCACTTTTTAGTTTTCCCAGTAGTTGGAAGATCAAGAACATGGCCCATATGAATCAAGAATCAATCAGATCATTGAGTTGGATGAAGAAAGGAGAGCTTCTCATCAAAGGCATGTCAGGTTTAGGGAGAAATTGAAGAAGTTGTTTGATAAGAAGGTCACCCCTAGAGCTTTCAGTGTTGGAGATCTAGTTTTGCTATGGGATAGTAGGCATGAAGACAAGGGAAAGCATGGAAAATTTGATGCTCTATGGATGGGCCCTTATGCCATTGATATTAGGATTGGAGAAAATACATTTTTTCTCAAGGATTTGGATGGGGATTTGTTGGAGCTACCTATTAATGGCAGACATTTAAAACACTTTTTGGATTAAATCCCCAAAGGAGGTATGCACAAGTTGTACATTTTGTATAGCCCTTGTTTTTGTTTTGTCTTTTCCTTGTTTTTACTGTTTTTGGCTTGTGGTTTGCCCTTTTTTCCTTGGAAACCATTGTTGGTGTGGTTCTCTTGATCTGTTTTTGGTGAAATTTTGGTTTTTAGGGCTGCTATGCATGTTTTGACTCCTTGCCCAATGGATTTCTGGCATATGGTCTACATTGTGATCTTGTGGCAATCACTGAGAGTGCCCATCCCCAGGAAAGAGCCAATGTTGGTGTAATTTATGGGTTTGCACACTTTACTCTAATTCTCCATGTTCCATTTTTACTCCAAAACGTCCTTGTGGCTCGAGCTGAAGATCTGTAACTCATTTTATCCAGTTGAATGTTTTCAAACTGCCCTCAATGTTGTTATTCTACCCCTTTTTGAAACAAAATCCAAGTTTCCCCTTTATTTGTGCCCTAGTTTTTCATGTTGCACGGGCTGCGTTATTTTTCCTTGGCCAAAGAGTGAAAGAAACCCGTGTTTGATCGAATTCCATTTTTATGAGGGTGAAATCTCACTCCCCAGGCTTTAAATCATCCCCACATCATGTTTCATTGGATTCAAAACAAAAAAAAATCCATCTTCTTTGCGAAAAAATTTGATTTCAGAAGCATCCCCTACATTTTTTCATTTTGACGGGCATACGAGCATGTTCTACCTATCAAATTTATCAAGGAAAAGTTTATGCTGACATGACAGGCTCTCATTGGCCGGGTGTGGTCAGAAGAAATGTTATAACTTCTCAAATTTTCAATTTTTGGTGAAGGGAGAATTTGCTCCGTGGACCCGCAATTGCCTACTGTGCCGATGTGGCATGATTCGAGTGGTGGAGGTCACTTAAAAATTGTTTGCCTTCATTTTTACAAATTTCTCAAAATCAAGTTTTTACCTAAAGGCCCGTGCCCAATGGGAGGGTGACACATGACACAGGGAAGTCAAACAAACATCGTGGGAGTTGGGAAAATTTTATTGTTTTTTTCTCAAGGATGTCAGAAGAAAATTTTTCCCCGCAGCCCCGCGGTTCCACAGGGATGTGCTTACGTGGCCTGATGTGATTGGTTGAGGATTGGCGGGTGGCGGAAGTAACTTAGGAATTTTTTCTTCCATTTTAGAAAAAAATCTCAAAATTAGCTTTTTTCCAAAAAGCTTGTGCCCAATGGGATGGTGACACGTGTCCAGGAGGGCCAGGCGGATGATCAAGCACTTGGAAAATTTTTAGTGTTTTTTGGCTCGGGGTGTCAGGGGAAAAATTTGGCCCGCGAGCCCGTAACCATTGGAAAGGTGACATGTGTCCAGGGAGATCAACTGGAATAGAGGGAACTTGGAAGAATTTGAAAAATTTTGGTTTCAAAATGCAAAAGGAAAAAATTGGCCTGGGGGTCTGCACCAAATGCAAGGTGGACACATGTCCAAGAAAGGTGGCATGGATGGGCAGAATTTATGGAATTTTTAAAGTCTTTTAACTTCAAAATTTTAAGGAAAATTTGGACCCGATGGCCCGCACCAATGAGAATGTGACACGTATGCATAGGGATGAAATGGAGAGGCGGAGGCTTGGAGGAATTTGAAGTTTTTTAAACTTCAAAGGGTAAAAGGAAAAATTTTGGTTCAAGGTCCCACCACTAATGAACAATAGACATGTGTCTGAATTTTGATGGAAATTCAGAGCGTGGAGGAAAGATGGAAAATTTTCCAAATTTTAGTGAAAAATCTCAAAGAGAAAAATAAACCTGAGGAAAAATTTGGAGTTTCAGCTCTACCTCCAATAGGATAGTGACATGTGGCATTTTTCAAATTTCGAAAGAGAGATGTCGGGCTCGCATGGAGTTTTTATGCTTGCAGAGGAATGTTATGAGTTGGTCGTGCCTCCAATGGGAGATCGACACATGGTAGATAAATAACGGTGTTCGGGCCCACGGGGAATTTTGAGAAAATTTTCCTTTTTGTGAAAAAGGAGAAAATTCATCATTTTGGCCCACGGTTTTTAGTAGGGCCCACAGGAAGACAAGTGGCACATTCAGGGGGCAAGCGGGGAAAATTTTCAAAATTTTCTCGAGGTCAAAAGGAGTCGCGCATGCAAATTTTTAAAAAAAGAAAGGCCCGGTCCAATGGCATTTGGACATGTGTCCCACCTCATATAAAATTCAGAAAGGTAATTTGGGCACTTTTGAAGATGATTTGGATCTGCCACATGGAGGGATGGCATTTAAAGTTGATTTTAATCAATGGTAGCTATGTATTTTCATTTTTTTGGTGCCATTGGAGCTCCAAGAAGTGTGGAATCGTCATTTTTGCACCAAAACACATGAAATTTTATATGAATCTACATCCCTTCATCCTTCTAAACGAAATGACATCATTTATTTGAGCTAATTTGGTGCCCTATAATGTTTTCCATGAGATATTTTTCTCAGCCCATGAAAAACACGTGAAATGTAAAAATGAAAAGTTGCAGAGTTAAAAATGATGAGGGAAAAAGGTGAAAAATGATTGCAAATGCATGCTGGCATGGTGGAATGCCAAAAATGTGACCTTGGGATGGATAAGGATCCGAATTCATGTAATATTTCAAAATATTTGTGCATCTCTAGCATTTGGCGAACTGTTTCACAGTTTTATATCATTTTTCATCAAATGGATAGGGTTTTGTAACAAATTTGATCCCTTTGGCATATTCTTTGCTTGGGATGCAAGGATCCAAGATGGCATAGGGTATATGATGCAGTTTTGGAAACATTTTAGAGCTCTATTGAGAATTTTGGAGAAAGAGAGAAGAAATTTCATAGGAAAAAACTTGAAGAAGTTCATTTTCCTTTTTGAGAAACTTCCTGAGAGCCATTTTGATTCCAGTTTGCATCAAATGTTCATCATGTTGAGTTGGTTTCAGCTGTAAAGCCATCAAAAAGCTTTGAGATTGTCTAAATAACTTTCCCTTGCTGATATATTTGATCAAATTCTTGGATTAACTGGTTTTATCTCTTGGAAAAGATTGCATGCACTTGTATTTCAATATGTTTTCAATTTGTGTTTCATGCTCATGTTGCAATCTTGTGTTTGGGATATTTATTGGTCATACATGGTATCATTTATTGTAGAGGGTTTAAAGGCATCTGTAATATTCCATTCAAAAGAGCATTCATTTGAGTGGAGATAAACAGATTTAAATCCATCTTACCTTCCTTGTAAATTGAGGGTATTTACAAACCTTTGGGTGTACCTTAGGATATGATCTAACAAGGGGTTCTGAATGCTTTATTGATATTTTAATTTAAGCCTTTTGGTAGGCTATCAAATTTTGTATGGAATAGTGCAGATTTGGGCATCCATTGTGCACACATCCTGGTTGAAAGAGCACTTTAAATTCATTGAAACATTTCTGCTATTTAGGTGTTGTAATTCTTTTGCAAGTTTCCCAAAGAAGGTGATGATTTCTAGCTACTCTTGTTCCAAGGTCTCTCATGTTTCATTTTAAATTAACTCATCCTACCTATAATACCCCTGATTTTGTGTGTCCAGGCCTTTCACAAAAATGCACAAGGTTGATCAGGGTTTTATCATGTCTTTAGCAGCTCTAGCTTTGTTTTGAGAACATTTCCATCATTTAGTAGTGACAGCTCTTTTGAGTTTGGATAATGGATATTTGATCATGTTTTCACAAAGCCTCCTCCACACCATATGAAAGACACAAGGATATCTTCATCTCCTTACCATATAGGGGCTGCAATACAGGTTCTCTTGCCTTGGTTGATAGGCATAACCTAAAATAGTGAGGGTTAGATCAAAAGCCTTATGAAGGTGCTATTCACTCCCTCAATTCTTGAATGCAAACAAGAAAATAGGTGTGATCCCCGGCTACAAATGACATACAAAACATCTATCCATCCTTGAGTGTCTTGTGTAGATTCATGATGCTATTCAAGTTGTGAAGGAGATTAAATCTAGATACCAACACACATCACACCCTTCACTAGGCTTGATGACTACCCCTATCCTTTTTAGGGTGATTTTGAAAGCATCCATGGGTTTATCATAACATAAATTATCCATGAATGGAAGGTCGCTAAGCCATAGGCCAACTGAATCCCATCCAAAACTAAACAAGAAAGATTTACTAGGTGATTGATAAATCTTGTGTGACTCTTAGACATACCCCTATAAAATTCTTTCTTAAGATGATCTAGTCATTCAGGGCTCTTAAGTGACTACCCCTGAACAAGGTAGCCCTACACTGACTTAGACTGCACTATTTTGTAAGTTTGTAAACAATAACACAACAAGGGAACTAGATTCAGATGAAGAAAAATGTGAGAGGCTTTTGTAGAGGGCCCCTATGTGGAGGTATCATCAGATCTAATGTGACGTCTCTAGGTGCCACAGAGTCTGAGAAATCACCCGTCAAAGATATGGTGTGTTTGTGCCTCACGGTTCTTAAGCGATTACGCCTGGATGAGGTAGCCCGAAAGCACAGGAAGCATAGGGAACAAAAAAAAGCCTCCAATAGTGTTCACCAGGCCACCCTAATGTGTTGGAATAGTTGGTTCACTTCCACGAGCTTCCATTTGCAAACTACAATGTCTGGTAGCCCTACACTGACTCAGACTGCACTATTTCACATGTTTACAATCAATAACATAGTGACAGAACCATATGGAGACAGAGAAAACCACGAGAGGATTTTGTAGAGAGCCCCGATGTAGAGGTCTTGGATTTGATGAGACATATCTAGGTGCCATGGAGTCTGAGAAATCACCCGTTGAAGATATGGCATGTTTTAGCCTCAGGGCTCTTAAGCGACTACGCCCAGACAGGGTAGCCTG
Organism: Taxus chinensis; assembly: GCA_019776745.2. Taxonomy (NCBI): domain Eukaryota; kingdom Viridiplantae; phylum Streptophyta; class Pinopsida; order Cupressales; family Taxaceae; genus Taxus; species Taxus chinensis. Next base: position 246,183,163 of record CM034149.1, on the reverse strand, counting down.
AAAGCACAGGGAGTGTAGGGAACCAAAATGAAGCCTCCACTAGTGTTCCCTCGACTACCCCAACATGTTGGCATATCTGTTTTGGTCCCACGAGCTTCTATTTGCAAACTACAACCTCTGATAGCCCTACACTAACTCAGCCTGCACTATTTCATGCATTTGCAAACAATAACACAACAAGAGAACTGGATGGAGATAGAGAAAACCACGAGAGGATTTCGTAGAGGGCCTCGACATAGAGGTCTCGGAACTGATGAGACATCTCTAGGTGGCACGGAGTCTGAGAAATCACCCGTCAAAGATATGGTGTGTTTAGGCCTCAGGGCTCTTAAGGGACTACGCCCAGATGAGGTAACCCGAAAGCATAGGAAGTGTAAGGAACCAAAATAAATCCTCCACTAGTGTTCATTAGGCCATACATATGAGTTTTCCTAGACGGTTTAGTCTCACAAGCTATTGTTTACAAAATATAGCATCTAGCAGCCTTACACTGACTGAGACTATACTATTTCACGCATTTGCAAACAATAGGATAGTGAGAGAACCAAATGGATATCAAGAAAACCACGAGATTATTTTTTAGAGGACTTCAACATGGAGGTTTCTGATCTGACGAGACATCTCTAGGTGTCATGGAGTCCGAGAAATCACATGCCGAAGATATAAGGTGTTTTGGTGTCAAGGCTCTTAAGAGACTACACTCGAACGAGGTAGCCCAAAATCATGCGGAGTGTAGAGAACCAAAACTAAGCATCCACTAGCATTTACCAATCCATTTAGATGTGTTGGCCTAGACAGTTTGGTCCCACAAGCTACCGTTTGCAAAATACATCATCTAACAGCCTTACACTGACTTAGACTACACTATTTCGTGAGTTTGAAAACAATAGGACAACAAGAGAACCGAATGGAGATGGAAAAAACCATGAGATGTTTTTGTAGATTGCCCCAACATGGAATTTTTAGATCTGAAGAGACATCTCTAGGTGCCACGGAGTCTGAGAAATCACCCGTTGAACATATGGCATGTTTTGGCCTTAGGGCTCTTAAGGAACTACGCTCGGACGAGGTAGCCCGAAAGCACGGGCAGCATAGGGAAACAAAACAAAGCCTCCACTAGTGTTCAATAGGCCATACATATGTGTTAGCTCTGATGGTTTTTTCCCACAAGATACCGTTTGTAAAATACAACATCTAGCAGCCTTACGCTGACTCAAACTACACTATTTTGCATTTCTATAAACAATAGGACAACGAGAAAACCAGATGGAGAAAGAGAAAACCGTGAGAGGATTTCATAGAGGGCTTCAACATGGAGGTTTTGGATTTGACAGGACATCTCTAAGTGCCACAGAGTATGAGAAATCACATGTCAAAGATATAAGGTGTTTTGGTCTCAGGGATCTTAAGAGACTACGCTCGAATGACATAGCCCGAAAGCATGGGGAGTGTAGGGAACCAAGAAAAAGCCTCCACTAGCATTCACCTAGCCATTTCGACATGTTGGTGTAGTTGGTTAGGTCCCACAAGCTTCCATTTGCAAACTACAGCCTCTGGAAGCCCTACACTGACTCAGACTATACTATTTTGTGCGTTTACAAACAATAGCACATCGAGAGAACCATATGGAGATAGAGAAAACCATGAGAGGATTTTGTAGAGGACCCCGGTGTGGATGTTTTGGATCTAATGAGATGCCTCTAGGTACCACATAGTTTGAGAAATCACCCATCGAAGATATGGCATGATTGGGCCTTAGGGCTCTTAAGCGACTACGCCCAGACGGGGTAGCCCGAAAGCACGGGGATCGTAGGGAACCAAAAAGAAGCCTCCATTAGCATTCACCTAGACAACCTGATGCATTGGTGTAGTTGGTTTGGTCCCACGAGATTTCATTTGAAAAATACAGCCTCTGGCAGCCCTACACTGACTCAGACTACACTATTTCGAGCATTTACAAACAATAGGACAACAAGAGAACCGAATGGAGATGGAGAAAACCGCGAGAGAATTTTGTAGAGTACCTCAACGTAGAGGTTTTAGATCTGATGAGATGTCTCTAGGTGCCACGAAGTTTGAGAAATCACCCATCGAAGATATATGTTGTTTTGGCCTCAAGGCTCTTTAGGGACTATGCCTAGACGAGGTAGCCCGAAAGCACGGGTGGAGGAAACCACCAATGTTCAATGATTTTTCCACAGGATGCAACTATGTAGACTATGAACTTAGTTTTATTGGGGAGACCACCAATGTTCCAACTCTTCATTTTGAAAGAATGAATATCTTCAATCAAACAAAGAATGAAGAGCCTGAATTTTTTTGGACATTACAAAAGGTTGTTTGTGCTGAAAAAGAAGCCGAAGGCCATATAAATTTTCAGTCTTCAACTTTAGATGACAATGAACATCGTGAAGAGAAATAATTAGGTGAATATGTCACTATGATTCAAGAAGAAATGCTTCCTTAAATTCATAAAGAGTCAATTTGATTACCCAAAAACATTTGGAAGAACTTAAAGAGAAGATACGAACAAAAGAAAAGGAAAAATGGGAAGCATGGAAGGATCACAACTTAATTGGAATGGAAGATCTATGTGATGTTTGTCGATAGAATCATGGATAATCTGAAGGACAACATGCCAAGTTGATTATTTTTATTAATCTCGGCCTACTTCAACTTCACAAACCAAACCAAGTAGTTCCAAAAGCAGAATACTAGCAATAAAAATTGCAATGAAGTATTGATAATTGATCTTGAAACTCATTTAGAATTTGTAATTTATTTTTTTATTGAGTATTCACCCATATTTTCTTTTTAGAATGAAGAAATTCATTTTATATGTGAGAAATAGAATGTTGATTTAGTCTATTACTCAGACTATTTAGGTTAGATTTTTGTAGTCGTTCAATGAAAGTTTTGAAGCTCTTCAGTACTAACATGGAAAAATTATCAGGGCCCTATGAAATCTTCTCATGGTTTTATCCATATCCATATGGTTCTCTCGTTGTCCTATTCTTTGTAAACACGTGAAATAGTGCAATCCGAGTTGGTGTAAGGCTGTCATATGCTATATTTTACAAATGGTAGCTCATGGGACCAAACCGTCTGGGCCAACACGTCCAAATCATTTGGTGACCGTTAGTTGAGTCTTATTTTTGGTTCCCTATGCTACCTCGTGCTTTCGGGCTACCTCGTCTAGGTGCATAGTCCCTTAAGAGCCCGGTGGCCAAAACACACTATATCTTTGACACGAGTGATTTCTTGGACTCCATGGCACCTAGAGACGTCTTGTCAGATTTGAAACCTCCATGTTGGGGGCACTCTACGAAATTCTATTTCACGGTTTTCTCCATCTCCATCCAGTTCTCTTGCAATGTGTTATTGTTTGCAAACGCGCACGAAATAGTGCAGTTTAAGTCAATGTAAGTCTACTAGAGGTTGTAGTTTGAAAACAAAATCTCATGGAACCGAACCAACTACTGCCAACACGTCAGGGTGGCCTAGGTGAACACTATTGGAGGCTTAAATTTGGGTTCCCTATGCTCCCCATGCTTTCAGGCTACCCCGTCTGGGTGTAGTCACTTAAGAGCCTTGAGGCCCAATCACTGCCATATCTTCAACAAGTGATTTATCGGACCTCTGTGGAACCTAGAGATGTCGTGTTCAGATTTTAAAACCTCCACGTTGAGGACAATCTATGAAAGCCTCTCATGGGTTTTTCCATCTCCATTCGGTTCTCTCGCTGTCCTATTATTTGTAAACGTGTGAAATAGTGTAGTCTAAGTCAGTGTAAGGTACTGTTAGATGGTATATTTTGCAAACGGTAGCTTGTAGGAACTGAACCGTCTAGGCCAACAAATACTAAATTGCCTAGTGAACACTAGTGGAGGATTATTTTTGGTTCCCTACGCTCCCTGTGCTTTCGGGCTACCTTGTTCAGGCGTAGTCTCTTAAGAGCCCTGAGGCCCAATCAAACCATATCTTCGACGAGAAATTTCTCGAACTCTGTGGCACCTAGAGACATCTCACTAGATCTAATACCTATACTTTAGGGCCCTCTATAAAATTATATTGCGGTTTTCTCCATCTCCATCCGGTCATTTCATTGTACTATTGTTTGCAAACGCTCAAAATAGTGTAGTTTGAGTCAGTGTAGGGTTGTTGGAGGCTATAGTTTGCAAATTGAAGCTCGTGGGACCAAACCAACTATGCCAACACGTCGGGATGACAAGGTGAATGCTACTAGAGGCTTCATTTTTGTTCCCTACGCTCCCCGTGCTTTTGGGCAACCCCATCCGGGTGTAGTCACTTAAGAGCCCTGAGGCCCAATCATGCCATATCTTCGACGAGTGATTTCTTAGACTCCATGCCACCTAGAGACATCTCATTAGATTCAAAACTTCCACATCAAGGAAATTTAAGAAAGCCTCTCGTGGTTTTTTCCATCTCCATTCAGTTCTCTCGCTGTCCTATTGTTTGTAAACACGCAAAATAGTGTAGTCTGATTCAGTGTAAGGCTACTAGATGCTGTATTTTGCAAACGGTAGGTTGTGGAACCAAACCGTCTAGGCCAAACATCCGTATGGCCTAGTGAACACTGGTGGAGGATTTTTTTTGGTTCCCTATGTTTCTTGTCCTTTCGGGCTACCTCGTCCGGGTGTTGTCCCTTAAGAGCCTTGAGGCCAAATTACGTCATATCTTCGATGGGTGATTTCTCAGACTCTATGGCACCTAGAGATGTCTCATCAGATCTGAAACCTCCATGTTAGGAAACTATACGAAAGCCTCTCCCAGTTTTTTCTATCTTCATTTGGTTATCTGTTGTCTTATTTTTTGCAAACATGTCAAATAGTGCAGTTTGAGTCAGTGTAAGACTACTAGATGTTTTATTTTGTAAACGGTAGCTTGTGGGACCAAAATGTCTAGGCCAACACATCCAAATGGCCTAGTGAATGTTAGTGGAGGATTTTTTTAGTTCCCTACACTCCCTGTGCTTTTGGGCTACCTCGTTCGGGCGTAGTCTCTTAAGAGACCTTAGGCCTAATCATGTCATATCTTTGATGAGTGATTTCTTGGACTTTGTGGCACCTAGATATGTCTCATCAAATCCAGGACCTCCATTATAGGGTGCTCTATGAAATCATCTCATGGTTTTCTCCGTCTTCATCTGGTTCTCTCGTTGTGCTATTATTTGCAAATGCGTGAAATAGTGTTGTCTGAGTCAGTGTAGGGCTTCCAGATGCTGAATTTTGCAAACATAAGCTTGTGGGACTGAAAAAACTATACCAGCACATTGGGTTGGCTAGGTGAATATTAGTGGAGGATTTTTTTTGTTTCCCTACGCTCCCCGTGCTTTCAGGCTACCTCATCCGAGCGTAGTCGCTTAAGAGCCCTGAGGCCCAATCACACCATATCTTCGATGGGTGATTTCTTGAACTCTGTGACACCTAGAGATGTCTCATCAAATCCAAGACCTCCATATTCGGTCACTCTATGAATGGATTTCACGGTTTTCTCCATATCCATCTAGTTCTCTCATTGTTCTATTTTTTGCAAACGCATGAAATAGTATAGTTTGGGTCAGCATAGGGATGCTAGAGACTATAGTTTGCAAATGGAAACTCATGAGACCAAACCAGCTACGCAAACATGTTAGGGTGGCCTAGTGAACACTAGCGGAGGCTTCATTTTGGTTCCCTATGCTCCCCATGCTTTCAGGCTACCTCATCCGGGCGTATTCCCTTAAGAGCCCTGAGGCCCCAAACATGTTGTATCTTTGATAGGTGATTTCTCAGACTTCGTGGCACCTAGAAATGTCTTGTCAAATTTGATACCTCCATGTTGGGGCTCTCTACGAAATCCTCTCGAGGTTTTCTTTTTCTCCATCTAGTTCTCTTGATGTGTTATTGTTTGCAAATGTGTAAAATATTGCAGTGTGAGTCAGTATAGGGATGCCGAACCAACTATGCCAACACATCGGAGTGGCCAGGTGAATACTAATGGAGCTTTTTTTTTGGTTCCCTACACTCCTCATTCTTTCGGGCTACCTTTTTTTGGGACTAGTCGCTTAAGAGCCTTGAGGCCCAAACATGCCATATCTTCAACAGGTGATTTCTCAGACTCTGTGGCACCTAGAGATGTCTCGTTAGATCCAAGACCTCCATGTTGGGGCCCTCTATAAAATATTTCTCGTGATTTTCTCCATCTCCATCCGGTTCTCCTCGATGTGCTATTGTTTACAAACGCATGAAATAGTGCAGTCTGAGTCAGTGTAGGGTTGTAAGAGGTTGTAGTTTGCAAATGGAAGCTCATGGGATTGAACTAACTATGCCAACACGTCGGGGTGGTCAGGTTAATTCGGTATTGGAGCATTTTTTTTGGTTCCCTATGCTCCCCGTTCTTTTTGGCTACCGCATGTCCGGGCGTAGTTGCTTAAGAGCCCTAAGGCCCAAACATGCCATATCTTTGACAGGGTGATTTCTTAGACTCTATGGCACCTAGAAATGTCTTGTTAGATATGAGACCTCCATGTCAGGGCCCTCTATGAAAGAGCATCTCATAGTTTTCTCCATCTCCATTCATACTGAGTCAGTGTAAGGTTGTTCATTGCCAATCACCTGAATAATATAGGTGGTTCATACAATATAGGTGGTGAAATGAGACTTTATGTTTTTGTTCCTATTTAATATTTAATTTCTCTTAGCTTCACTTGGCTTCAAGAATAATAAATTATCTACTAACAAGTGCCAACCACGTGAAGGTGGAATATTTTTTTGGCACCACTAACCTACATAAACATGTTCAGTAAGACAATTAAATAGAATTTTAAATCATACAAAATTTAAACAAAATCATTTAAGTAAATACTAAAATTAAATTCATGAAGAACATACCTTTACAAATTCAATCCAATGAACTACAAGGATCAACTCTATTCTTGACAGTAGCAAGAATTGCTTCATGATCTGATTCACGAATCTTTCATAGATTTTTGTTTGATGGCCGACCTCGATATTTGATCAATTTAATATTTGTTGCAAGGACCAAATGTGAATAGTGAAGTATCTTCCGATGTACTTCATAGTCCTTCAAACAACCAAATTTTTGATTTTTTGATAAGATATCATCAAAGCCAAGTTCCAGTGACTACCACTAATCTAGTGGGATACTCAAGGTCTTCACCATCAATGACTGTGGATGTCAAAAAAATTTCCCCTATACACAACGAGATAAGAAGTAGTTTATCCCCCCCTTCATTAAATTCCGTCTCAATAACTACAAAAAATATTCCCTATATATCAAAAAGTAAAATTGTTCAGTCAATTTATAAATACATTAAGATTTGACCATTTAATAATTTATAAATCTAAAAGATGGCATGTACATATATGTATGTACCTTGTTCCACTAAATCAAAGACTTGGTCAAAGTCAGGTGATGGTGTCATTTGATCTGAAGACCCTACAAGTTGTAATGCTCATGGAACTTGATGTGTGTCAAGTGGAATTAGAGGTATACAAGTCCATTCATTCACCCACTGTTGTGACTTACATTCATTCCATGCAAAATCAATGCATGATATACAAAAACATGTCATGCACCTAGTATAAATAGTCCAAGCATTTGCATCTGAACTACGGAATGAGTGCATATCACTTGATCCTGCAATTGTCATACAATATTCAATTTTTTCCAGATGTTGTTTCTCTATCAACCAAAAATATCTATGAACCGTTGATCTCTCTTGAGATTCATGGCCCATATTCTTCACACACCAATCAACAATGTTTTTTGCATCTGTAAATTTAGCACCATCCTTGAACTTTAACTCTTCTCTTGCAAGTTCTCTTTTCACACATGCTCCTGCACCATCATGCTCTCCTTTTCCATGCCCTACCTCAGTAAAACTCTAGATATGTTGTATATATGTTTCTTTGTGCATCCTTCTTATCCAATAAAACATCTCTACATTCTTGAATTATGATGTGCAGTTGTCTGCCCAAATGTAATGTTGATCGAAACTAATGTTCCTCTCATTCAATTTCACATAAAACACCTAGAAACACCCTTGTACATATTCTGTAGAATGTGTCTGATCATCATTGATTTAGAAATGATACGCTCTTAATATTTTTTGATCTTTCTTAGTGCTTTCAGGAGAGTGCATGAATGTTATATGTATGAAAATAGAAACTTGCATTGAGTTATAATATTGAGACTGAACCTCCATTTATGGCTGCAATGTGTAATTATTTGTGAAGTAAACTACTAAAACAATAGTACCAAGTGGGAATGTTTCCTTTTTTAACTTAAATTGTTCATCCAACCATCGAGCTCAATGTGTGTGCCTTGCATACTCATAAAAAATTTCCTCTCTAAATTTGACCATATATTCTGATACAAATAATTGTTTTCTAACAAGCTCACGCCTCTTAGATTCTTTTCCATATTTTAATTGATATGCCACTGATTTATAATTGGTGAAATCAACCAATTCTTTTCCTATTGAATATGTACTCTCCTCGTGGATAAAAATTTTCAGATTTGGCAAGCCACTGCATACATTGCATGTTCCATCCAAACATGCTTTGTTATAAAAAAATTGTCTTGTTGATTTTTCACAAAATATTGTCAGAATAAATTCCCTTGAAAATTTTTGTGGGACATTTATTCCATACTCCTGCAACATGATGTCAATATGAAAAACACTACGTATTTGACAAAAAACATCATAATGCATTAAAAATTCAACATGATGCCTGCAACAACAAGTGGTACGTGAGTGATTGATTTTCACATAAAAGGGTTTGATCATTTCAAATAATCTTTGGCTAATGTTAATTTGTGGATTTTCATTTTTAAACTTAGAGAACAATTCTATTTGAGTCATATCTAAGAAATGTTTTTCACACGATTCACGATTACGAGAACCTATTCTTCTTTTTACTGTATCTCTTCTATTCAGTGACACCCTTGTGTTCTCATTCCAAAATTTTACAATTAATTCTTTTAGAATATCATATGTATTCTTGTCTTTTCATGGAAGTGTGCTAGAGAAAGCCCAATAGTCAGTGTTATTTATTAACTCGAGACGTTTACGTCTCTCTATTGATTTCATTAGTGTTTTTTTGTTTAGCTTCAAAGCAATGCTTTTTTTTCTAATCAAGCATTTATTAAATATTTTATCACTTACTATACAATTAGTTAGTGCACGTCATGTAACATTACTATCTTTGATGCATCTTTTGCCACCTACAGTTTGGTATGCTTTATGTATGTTTTCAACAATTGATGCATTTTGATCAAAAACATTAGATGTTCTTAACCCCATGGTCTTTATTATAGGTCTCATATTAATTAATTTCATCAATGAAACAAATAATCAAAATATTTGTGTGTCATTTAAATTCTCAAAGTAATTATCCCAAATTCCACTAGCTTTTCTTCTCGCATTTCTTTCAGACATTTTGTTAGGTATTGGTTTTATAATATTTTCATCAATTTCCATTAAGTGAATTGGTTTTTTTTGTGAAATGGAAGGAGGTGTTCTTAGAGGTGAAGATTTTTTTATAAGGTTACTTTCTTCATTTAGTGTTTTCATACAAATTTTAGGGTTAACATTTCGATTCTCAAGTAAGGGTTCAACAATTGTATTCATATCAATTTCTTCATCCATACCAACATTATCATTCAATTCAATATCATTATTCATTAAAAAATCATTATTCTCTACATTTTCATTATGTATTTCATCCCAATTTTCTAATACATTAGCTACATTTGATATAGCGGATGTACCTTGCCCTGCTCGAAGTTTTTACATTATCTTCAATTTCTTTATTCTCTTCTCTTCCAATTGCTCCAGTGTCTTATTCTTGACTTTCCTCTTGTCCTTAGCTCGACGTTTATCACCCATGATTAGAAAAGATCAACTAGTGGGGTAGGGGACAAAATGAAATACTAAAAAACGTGCAAGAATGTAGAGAATATTACAGATAAAATAGAATGTTTGTAAAATTCCTGTGAAAGAGATGAAAGGGACGTTAGGGGGCCACAATATATAAAACAAAGAAAAATGCGTACACGTTTTGCGTTTTCTCTTTTCCCAAGCCATGCTTCAAGGCTTGGGATCTAGTTTGGATCCCCAAGCCTGAGGCATGGACCTGCACAAACACAACAAACAACGAGTTTTTACAAGAAAATGTAAAAATGACACTTCCTCTATGATAAATTAAAATAAAACAATTGATCCATTTTAAAAAGATTATATAATGACGTAGAGAAAAGTATATTCTTTCTAAAAATATAATATTTCAAATTTTATGACTAATATAAGGTTTCCATATTATTTATTTTCGAACTATGTCATTTTATAGCTATTTTTTAAAGTGTAAATATGTCTATCTTTCATGGTGTATCTTTTTTTTGGGTGATCAAAATATTTTTTTTAATACTAGTCCAAAATAGGCATAATTCTATACATATTCAAAAAAAAAAAATCTAATTTTTGATATTTTTGAGGTGGTTAGGTGCGGGGCATGGTCGGAGCTCCATTATTTTTCAAATGATAAAGTTTTTGTACTAGAAAAATCATAAATAAAAAAAAATTCTCTAAAAAACTCTAAAAAAAATGGAGCCCAAACTAGATGCTCCTAGCTATATTTCTACTAAAGGGTTTTCAAAAATACTAAATGGTGCTAAAAAATGGTGGGGGGCACAAAAGTCACTCTATTGTGTTTTTTAACAAAAACAAGAGCATTTGTTGGTATTTTAGTTGTTTGACCCACTTAAAATTATCTATTTTCAATAAAATTTAGTAGCTTAGAAACTAGACTCAAAATGATATGATTCATCTTTCTACAACATCTTCCAATTTTGAGTGTAACTATTTCGAAAAAATCATACAAGTTGAATTTTTTTTCTTCAGAAAAATGCATCCACTTAAGACCCCCTTTTGGCCCCCTAACTCGGTGCACTTACCCAAATGGAAGACGCAGAGGCCATAACTAGTAGTAATGAACACACATCTATGATACAAGTGAGGAGAGTGAGGTGGAGGGAGGATATCAGCAAGTGTGAATCTTATCCGAGTTAAGCCATCATGCATGGAAATAGTGTCAGAGAAAGAGGGGTCAAATGGAATATGAGGCCAATAAGAGTCATGTATGAAAAGAGTGCATGTAAATGAGTCGAGCTACGGTGCAGAGGGAACCTAGGGAGATGAAGGAGGTGGTATGATATCTAATGTATGGATAATTTCTTGAAAAAGTATCATGGCAATAGTGACAGGAGCAGGTTTCTTGAATTGGTATTCACTAGGGCCAATAACAACAAAATTATCCTGGAAGTAAGAATCATCTATTTCGATAGGAGTAAAGTTAAGATTGCGTAATGTGCCATCATTAAGTTCTACAACATCAACCTCATCATCAAAATCATCATTTTTGGCATTATATTTTTGGATAATATTGTCAAGGAGGTTGGTAGGAATGGAGCTAGATGTAGGAGGGATAGGATCCATGACATGTGGGATAGTATTAGTTATAGAGGTAGCCAAGGTGGGTGAGATGATACTGGTAGTGTGGGTAGGAATGGAAAAAATGTATGTGGAGGGGGGAGAAGAATTCAATGCAATGGATTGGCCAACATCATATGTACTAATATTATGGTATGGAATAGGTTGTCATGGAGGATAAGTCATAACAGTGATGAGGTTAATGTGGAAAAACTTGAATGGATCAGGGTTAGTAACAATGGTGTGTTCATATCCATCATATAATAATTTAATACATTGATGAAATGTAGAGGGAACAAAATGCATTACATGAATCCATGGCTTTCCAAGAAATAAATTGAACTGAAAGGAGGTGTCGATAACAAAAAGTACATTAGGAATGACTTTAGGGAAAACTTGTAAAGGTAAGATGCTATTTCCCATGCACGTACGAGTAGTGGAATCATAATCATGAATGAGTTGAGAATATTTAGTAATTATATCATCAAAAATGTAAATTTTCTTGAGGAGGGATAAAGTACATAAATATATAACAGATCCATTATCAATGAGTACACGCTTGATGCTAATGGAGCCAATAGTAGCGGTGATAAGAAAAGGTGTAAAGGTATTTTCAGCAGCAGAGGGATGGATATCCTCATCACTAAAAGATATAACGTGTGGGAGATTTTTGAGGGATTGAATGATATGGGTAAAGGAAATAGGTGAATTATTGCTTTCAATATGGATGAGACAAAGGGCAGCCTTTAATGTATGATGAAAATTGTGTGCATAGTGTAAGAGACCATAAAGATAGTTTTTGGTAAGTTTAGTTTTAAGCTATTCAATGATTTCATAACCCTTACAGGTGGTGGTAGGAATGGTAGAGGTAATAGGTGGTGGAACATAGATAGGTGGAGTGGTAGGAGGATGAGTGGTAACTATATTGATAATTGGATTAGGCATATGAGTAATGAAGCATGAAGGATGTTGAGGATGTACATGCACAAAATCAACATCGGTAGTAGCCATGCTAAAGACCTTGGTTGGAATGAAAGAGGGATAAGAATATTTATCCATGAATTCAGTAGAAAGAGATAGATTTTGATACATTCTCAGAAGGTAGGGTTTAAGTGGTGGGGTTCACCAAATGATTTAATTAAAATAGATTTTTTTAACCCTATTGCAAAGTAACTACTATAGTAAAAGATGTAAAATTTCTAACATACAATAAGACACAAGAAAATAAGCATGTAAAGTATAAAACCATAAGAAAAGGAGGGAGAAAATATGACTTAGCTGATTTATGCACAATTTGGAAGTGATATGGGCAGGGTAAAGTGTTACACAGGATGTAAACATCTTTGTAATTGGTCTCTGTAAATTGTGGAACTTATGGATATTACCGAACAAGGGTGCCTGTAGTAGGACATGGGTTCCAAGGTACTATTAGTGAAAATCTACAGCACCCCCTAAATGACCTTTAGATCTACAGTCCAGAATTAGGTCATTTAGTGTGATTGCACAACATTGAGTTTTCTCCAAAGTTTGGGACCTTGCAAGGGGAGAAAAATCTCCAAAGAAAGTTGGTTCTTACTCCTCTGTTTAGGTGTATGCATAAATTTGCAGAGGTTCAATATTGATTCTTATTCTTAATTCCAAGAGGCAGAGTTAAGAGATGTAAAAGGAAATAAAACTAAGTAAAAATGGTGATACACCAAAGGAGTTATGAAATTTTTTCTTGCAAATAAACACAAATCATAGAGATGTAACACCAAACATGCACAGATTACAAGAATGTAATGAAAGACCATAAAACAATAATATATGCATGAGAGGATTGAAAGAAATCATTCACAAAACATTCATTACCATTCCCAAATTTGATACAATTCATTACACTGGAAAAAAGGTAAAAAACATGTCACAGGTTCCATGTAAGGTCTGAAACTCCTCAAATTCATGTGCCAAGGGGAATAAGGGAGTCTGCAAGAAACAAAATGTTCAACCTTTTACAAATGAGCCAAATTTGTCTTTTAAAAATGAAAAATAGAGTCCAGGAAGGAGAAACGTGGGAAAGTTGAAAATGAAGGTTTAACCACCGACTAGATTTATCAAAATAACATGGGTACCCTTAAAAGTTCATTCCCCTATCTTTTCGACCATGCTGGAGAAGAATGGAAGCCATATTGCATTAAAACTAGTGGTTGAATGTCGGTTCTTCTCTTTTTCCCGTGCCAAAGACATTTTTCATTTTTCTCCCACAAAAATCCACCAAAAAACAAAATTGAAGATTCCATCATGTAGAGGACTTCAATATCTTTCCAATGACACAAAAATAAAGAAAAATTGAGCTCTGGTTCGAAAAATATGGCCCTCTAAAGATTTAGGGAAAAACTGGCAAAACTAGGGAAAAAATGGTTTTGTGGGTCGAAATTTGAATTTTTCCCCCTTTTTCAATTTTGAGAGAAAAACCCCAAAATGCTCCACTAGCCCAACCTCTGTTGACATGTGACACGCTCTGGTTGCTTCACACACTCAAACAGTCATTTTACCCCTTTTTTAAATTTGGAAAATTTTCCAAAATTACTCCACGCCCACACCGCTCCGGGACACGTGTCACCACCTGGCTACTTGGCAGGCTTTCGCTTCATTTTTTACCTTTGCGCCATTAACCACTTTGGAGAAAATTCCAAGATCCATTTACCGCTCTGACCTCTACCATAGATAAGACACATGGTGGCATTTTATTGCTCAGTGGGATTTCGCTTGGATTTTCCCTTTGACACCTTTGATCCCTTCACCAAAAATCTGAAGTTATCCCGCCACTCCAACCTCCCGCCTGCCATGTTGCACCTTGTCATCTCTTTGCGGGATTCTGGGCCATATCTTCCCTTTTCACCTTTTGACCAAAGCGTTAAGACTCTAACTTCCCTCGACGCCCGCTGCTCTGCCATGACATGTGCCATCGTCCTATTGGTTGCGGGCCTTCCCAGGGAAAATTTCCCCCAAAAACTCTGCCGATCCATAACTTGCAAAATACAAGGAGTTAGGAGGAAAATTTTACCTTTCTGGAAAGGTGAGAAAATTCTCTATCTAATGAAACCATTTCCAGATAATTTTGAGTGTTTTAAAAGTAAAAAAAAATCTACTGAGGCACAAGGAAGAAAGGAATGAAGGAAAGTTAGCAAAAATAAGTAGGGGGCTTATCTTGTATAACAATTTTGGTAACTCAGAGGGATCACCTACCTACTGGATGAACTGACCAGCTGCCTGAACCAATCCATTGGGCAATGGGGTCATGAACTTAACTACTTGTTACTCTCAATCCATTAGAAAATATCTAGAATGAAGATTGTGAGAGTAGAACATTACTTGATCTGGAACATGATCTGCATGTTTCACTCGGAATGTTTCAGCTTCTGCGAATAGAGTTACTTCTATCCTTTCATTCCTTTTAGAAACAGATAAGGTTAGGGCTAGGAGGAATACCTGTTGAATGTCGAGATGGTGTGCGCGTACCGTAGAGAAAGATCAGGTTGACCGCGAAGAACTCCTTTTTGTCTTGGAAGGACTACCTGCAAATAAGAACACAAGACCACAAGATTTTGATTAGACGATAAATGAGGGAACTGCCTTGGGCCCAGGAAATATAAAACTTCCTTTCGAAGGTGGTCAGTTCCCCTGCTAATATGAATTAACACCAAAAAATGTAAAATATCAATTAAATTGTTTCGTTGAGACAGGTAGGGGAAAGGCTGATTTCTGGTTTTGAGTCACAATAACCGATACCGGTTGCTGATAACCGATATCGGTATGGTCTAGGATCTGTAGGTTGGTTGTTTTATGGGGTGGTTGTGTCGTAGGATAACGGTGTTGTTGGTAAGGCTGGTATATGAGTGATATTAGGTAATGAGATGGTGAGAGGTAAATGAATGATAGTTAGATGCAATGACACGTTGGGTAGTGGATCTAGGAATGGATTTATGGGGACTGTGATTCAAAAAGTCTAAGAAATGCTATTAAAGAGGACATGAAAGATGTAACTTACTGGTTATTGATGAAGATGCAGGTCCAGGAACTTTGATGACAAAGGCAAAACTTAGGTAAGATGGCTTGACACACAGAAGATGAGAGATCTCCCTCCCGATGATCAGCTGAGTATCATAGGTTTCTGGCTATTCCGTTGCAGTTTTGGGCTTGATATCCTTTGCTGCAAACTCTTCTGGTTTCTTCACTCGTCTCTGCTTGGCCAAGTAAAGATCCGGATTCTCTTGATCACTCCTGCTGATCTCTCTTGATCCAAAAATCCTTCCACCTTTTGTTTTTGGTTTGGGGAGCCCATTTATAGGGAACCGATGGCGGTTACGTAACCGACGGCGGTCGAGTAGGAACCGGTATTGGTTAGGAAAAAGCAGGCTATTTTTAGTAAAATCACCCACTTTCCCTGCTTTTCTCCTGAGAGATTAGTTGTGGGCTTGGTCAAGTGACTAGAAGGTCGGTTTTGGGTGCGAGAAAGGGGTCATTAGTCATGGGTGTAGGTGTGGACCAAGTTATGGGTCTTAATTAGGTTAGTTTAGTGGTTAGGAACTAGGTCATGATGAGGTGGAAAAATGAGGGTGGCAGGTAAGGTGATGTGGATTTATCAATTACAAGGTAATTAATAAATAATTGTGTAAGGTTTAGGTGATGAGGTTAGGTTGCGAAATGAGATGCGGATCACAAAGGGTCGTAAGACACAAATTTGGTGTTTACAGGGGCAGCTAGCCCAGGCTCAGGTACAGGCACGGGCACCACCACTAGTAGCGGTACAGCCACAGCCCCAGGCACAGGCACAGGTACAGGTACCACCACCAGCAGCGGTACAGCCACAGCCCCAGGTACATGTATAGGTACATGTACCACCAGCAGCAGCGGTACAGCTACAGCCCTAGGCACAGGTATAGGTACAGGTACCACAGCCACAGGCACCACTAGCAGCACCAGCACAGGCACAAGGGGCACTGGTAGTAGGTGTCAGGGGACCAGCCCCAGTACCTACGGTGGCTCGAGAGCATTACATGGAGGCTAGAGCGGAGGCCCGATACTATCAGGATATTCTTGATGGTACCAGGGCTGATTATCAGCCCTATGCGGCACATAGAGCAGAGACCTCTCGGAGCCAGAGGTCTCAGGGAGGGGCAGCCTCAGCTGGTGGGTCCGTCACAAGTAGTAGGCAAGAGGCAGGACAGGGACCAGTAGGTAGATAGGCAGAGGGAGGTGGAGAGAGCTGAGGGGTCCCTGCACTTTTTCTATATTGGACATGGGCACCGGTCTGTGAACCGGTTGTGTTGATAGAGGCCTGCGTGCCTACATATTATTCATTGATTCATTCATGTATTTATTATACCGGCCTGCGAGCCGAGTACGGGTTATACAGTTGATACCGGCCTGCGAGCTGAGTCTGTTTTTGATATGAGAGACCGACCTGCGAGCCGTGTTGAGGTTTTTGACGGTTATTGCGGCCTGCGCGACGGCTTTGTTATATTATGAGATCACAGAGGCCTCGATGCAGGGCACATTGTATATTTGAAACCTTATATATATATATATATATATATATATATATGATGTTTTGATCCACATGTTGTGTTTAAAAATGCTTTAAATGTTTTGTCAATGGTTTGTGATATTTGATGTATGATGAGTTGGATTTACATGGTGTTATATATTAATGATGTTGATGTATTTTGTGGATGGGATGTATGTAGATATAAATGATGAGTTTAATTGACATGTTGTATTATGAAATGTTGTATGTTTTGTCGCTGATTTTATGAAAATGTATGTATGTAGGTGTTAAGTTGGATCCAAATGGTATATAGATTAATGGTTTTTGATATCGTTTGTTGATGATTTGTTTGTTTTGGTAATGTGGATAGATGATATGGATGAAATCGTAATGAGATGTGGATTTTATGAAAAGATTATAGCTATTGGTGCTGGTATGCAGGAAAAAAAGAGGCAGGCGCCTCCAAAAATTAGATAAAAAATAAAGAAAAGGACTATGTTTTGAAAAAGGTGGGTATGTGACCGACGTCGGTTTGCTAACCGATGTCGGTATAGTATAGACCGATATCAGTTAAGTAACCGATACCGGTTATTCCAAAATGAGATTTTTCTAAAAATAGAAAAGCATAGGTGGCAACTGAAGTTCTTATTTTGAGAGGCATGCAAGATGTTAAATATGTGAATGCGACGCTATTTTAACAACTGAGACAAGTAATTACATGAGAGATTTGAGTGATAAGGAGGAAAGAGACAGGTAACGTGATTGTGAGCTGAGATCAAGAAGACAGAAATCTAAGCTATATTTAAAGAGGGTGGTGAGCATGGCTGAACGAGGAGAAGCATCCAACAGGCATGGACGAGAGGGAAGACAAGTTCCACCGCAAGCTGCTGTAGCCCAAGAGGTAAATGATTTGGTTGTAATTTGGTGTTTGCATGTTTTGTAAATAGGAGGAGGGAGATTAAGTGGGTAGATATGATAAAGAAAAGATGATAGCAAGGGTTATAGGTGAGGTGAGTGTTATGGGGTAGGTAATCAGGGGTTTCGGGTATGTCTGTGTATACAGAGAAGAATAAATAATCAATTTATTGTCGTAGGTGGTTGTTTAGGCAAGGTGTATGTAATTGACAGTGACCGATAG
Organism: Taxus chinensis; assembly: GCA_019776745.2. Lineage (NCBI taxonomy): Eukaryota > Viridiplantae > Streptophyta > Pinopsida > Cupressales > Taxaceae > Taxus > Taxus chinensis. The sequence goes on along the minus strand of CM034149.1, from coordinate 246,164,980 downwards.
CGGTTAGGGATAACCGGTATCGGTTACTGAACCGGTACCGGTTATTTATAACCGATACCGGTTACTGGAGGAATTTCTAGAATGTGAAAAAAAACCTTTAGGGATTCGATGGATTGAATGGTTATTTGTTGTTGTGACGTATGCAGGTAGAGGCAGGGCCGAGGATGAATGATAGTGTACCAGTGCTGTTGTTACGAATCTGAGCGGATGTAAAACCAGCTGAATGGACCTTGATAAATCGTTTGGGGTTAAGTGGAATCCGCTATTATTCACGAATCACACATAACCATGCTATGTTGTAGGCGTTGATTGAAAGATGGAATCCAGAGAAGAATACCTTCTATCTGCCAACAGGGGAGATGACAGTAACAATGGAAGATGTGTTCCGTATTTTGAGACTTCCTATTATAGGAAAACCAGTATATCAGGCATTACCTAGCGCAGTGCAGGGAGCGATAACAGTAGTATTTGGTCCATACGCACGAGATTTGACACAACGAGGTTTGACATTCACATATGGGATAATGTATGCAGCACACCCTGAGGAGACAAGGTTAGCAGTGATATTAATGATAGCGGTAGGGTATTATGCATTACCGAGGGCGGATGGGGGAAGATTTCCAAAGGCATTGATGTGTGTTATTTGGGAGATGATAGAAAGGAACGTGACTTTTGCATGGGCACCTGCATATTTGGCGGAGTTATACAGGGGTTTATGGGCTTGTAGGCAAAATCACAGGACGACACTAGATTGTTCATACTTATTACACTGTTGGGCCTATGAGCACATTGTTTGTGTGTGACCAATAGGCTGACCCATCCAGTCAGGAGAGACCGAAGTACAGAGGTTGGGATTCAGACGATGGGTCCAGACAGAACAAGAGGTAAGATCCCAGGCCGTGACGGGTGACATTGAGTATTACAGGAAGGTATGGGAGAGGGTGACGATTGCGGATATCTTTTGGAGGCCTTACGGGAACTATATGGTAACAGAGAACATAGCTGAGGAGTTGAGGGGTGTAGAGCGATTGAGGTGGATCACAGGGCACAGACCAGGTGAGTATGAGAGGATTCCTCTAGATCACGTGCGGTGACAATTCAGATTTGTGCAGGATATACCCCTGGCTTATAGACCATATATGAGGATCGATGCCGAGGTAGCATTCTCACCTCCCCAGCCAACACCTCCCTGACCAAAACCTCCAAAAAGGCCAGAGAAGATAGCAGCCGATCACAGGGTAATGGATGCAGGAACGACAAAGACCTATAGGTTATGGTGGGTAGCAGAGCTGTGAGGTGTATGTGATCACCCTGACATAGTTGTGATTATAGTGGAGAGATATCGTCTGCAGAGTTTAGTTCATCAGCTCCAAACTCAGATGAATGAGACAAGAGGATTGTTAGCGGTTACGGAGTCACGAGTAGAGAGACTAGAGGCTGGATTCCTCCATGCGAGAGTGCGTATTCATATGTTATAGGAGAGATTGGAGATCAGTGGGTGGTACCAATAGCCACGGTACCTTTGAGGACGGAGAGGCCCGGCAAGAGGCGTCGACGATCACGATCATCTCCTGGGGCGGGATGAATCGTGAGGGTCTAAGTAAATGTTATAGAGATATAAGAGTAAATAAGGATGCCGACCTGCTTGTCGATGATAGAGAAGATGTATTTGTTTAACATCTAAATAAGACTGAATATGTATGTTGATTTGAGTTATGATAATAATAAGAATGTTTGCGTTGTGATTTTTGGTGTTTTGAAAAAGGATAAAGAGGAATGTGATTAAATAGAAATACACAAAAATATTTATATTTACCACACATGATAGGTTATGGTAGGGAATGGTCGAGCTAACCTTGGGAGACCCCATGTCTCCTAAGTGCTGCCTATATAGCCCATTGCAAAAAGCAAGGAGGGGCCTCAGACCGATGTAGTTCTCCCTTAGGACCAGGGAGAGGTGAATTTAGGCAATTTGGTATGGTTAGGCAATTGGTTGGTTGGTAAAAGTATTGATATTAATATTGGTAAGGTAAGGGTGATGGTGTTGGTAATGAGTTGGTGATGTCGTAAAAGGTATAAGGGAAGCGAAAGTTAGCCTACCCAAGTGGTAGGGAACCATGTCCTGATTAAGATCAATACACAATCCTAGATACGAGGTAAAGAGGAAAGAGTGCTCCGTAGGTAAAAGAGCTAAACAAACCACACAACGTAGAATGAGCTTGAAGCCCTAGGTACCGTGCATAGACGAGAAGTCAATAGGTGAAAAGAGTTGTAAGATCACAATATATCGGGTGTACGTCACGTCCTTTGAGTTGAAATAAATGGTGAGGTGAGGTGGATGATATAACAGAGGTACAGAGAACTTGTTACAAAGTGAGTGTTCTGATGAAAGAGAACCTACCCTAAATAGACAAGTCCATGACTCAAAAGTTCTTTTGAATGAGGCTTTTATTTTACTGAATATAGACTGATCGATGCGGGAAGTCTACAAGGGATATTGATTGTAATATTCTTGAGGTCTTCACAAAGCTGATCAATGTGAGAAGCTTCTGATAAAGGCTGACTGTGTATAGCTGTCCTTCGAGGGAGCAGTCTATTTATAGTAGCAGATATGATTTTAGTGCATAGCTGTCCTTCGGGGGAGCAGTATATATATAATAGTAGCAATAGTTTAGCCTATAGCTGTCCTTCGAGGGAGCAGTATATATATAATAGTAGCAATAGTTTAGCCTATAGTTGTCCTTCGAGGGAGCAGTCTATATATAAGGTAGATAGCTAGATGTCCTTTTGACATGAAGCATCTAGTTTTTGTAGGAAGTTTGACTCAAGAAAATCCCATAAGAATACGGCTTATTTTAATACTTTGAAGTCATGGACTAGACTAAAAAGGGAAGGCATTACTGAGGTGAAGTGAGAATCAAACTATGTGAGCTTGATTTTTATTATGAGGTGTAGGGAACAAAGTGTATGTGGTGGTAAGTGGGCTCAAGGGATGAGCGGCAGGTAGATAAGAAGTGAATAACACTAAATTCAACAGTAGAATGGTCGAAGATGCAAGGCATTAAGGGGTTCAGGCTCAGGTTTACCATTAAGCGAAGCTAAACAATAAGTGCCTGATCCATAAGTGTGAGTGATTATATAAGGCCCAATCCAATTAGGAGCAAATTTTCCATATTTTCTCTTTTCTAGTTTGGTTACATGTTGATTCTCTTTGAGGACAAGATCACCAACCTTAAAGGTACGCTCATGAAGTCACTTATCATAAGCACGCTTGATACGTTTTTGATAGATTTGGAGGTGATCAAGAGCTGTAAGATGACGCTCGTCAAGAAGCTCCAATTGGGCTAACCACTCTTGGCAGAAATCATCGTTGGTGAGAATATCCTGAAGAGATATTCTAAGGGAGGGTATTTGTACTTCGAGAGGTAGGACAACATCGGTACCATATACCAAAGAAAAAGGTGTGGCATTAGTGGAGGTACGAATGCTAGTACGATAAGCCAAAAGGGCAAAGGGGATGTGATCATGCCAATTTCTTCTGGATTCATTGACAACTTTCATGAGGATTTTGGTTAGGGCTTTATTAGAGGATTCAGCTTGTCCATTTTCTTGTGGATAGTAGGGTGATGAGAAGCTGAGTTTGATACCAAAGTTGTCACAAAGGTCCTATAACAACTTGTTTTTGAAATATTTTCCATTATCTGTTATCAGGCGATGAGGAACACCAAAACGACAGATAATGTGGTGGTTAATGAACTCTACAATTTTTTCTTTTTTAGTTGAAATGAGCGGAATAGCCTCCACCCATTTTGTGTAATATTCGGTTGTTGTGATAATCCATCGGTGACGTTGCGAAGAGGACGGATGAATCTCACCAATAAGGTCTAAACCCCATTGTGAGAAAGGCCAAAGATCTCGGGCGACCTGTAGCGGGTGGCTAGGAGTATGTTGAAGGTTGGCATGTTGTTGACACATAACACAACGCTTAACATATTCATAGAAATCGTTATTGAGAGTAGGCCAATAATAACCTAGGTGGAGGATTCGTTTGGCCATGGCAAGGCTGCTAAAATGTTCGCCACAAATACCGTCATGGACTTGTTGGATGGTATGGGTGACCTCCGCACTGGTGAGACATCGAAGGAGGATGCCATCAAAGCCACGTTTATAAAGGAGTCCTCCCATAACAACATAACGAGAAACGTGTTTAAGAAACATGCATTTGCCGGTACTAGTAAGGTCAGATGGGAGAACAGAGGTTGTAAGGTAGTCGTGAAATTGGTGATACTAGGTATCCTGTGAATTAACAGACGCATTATTTATCGTACAAACAACCCAGGCTGAATAAGATGGGGCAAAGAGTTGTTGGATCAAGACGAAAATGTCAGAGTCAGTTGATGAAGCTGGAATTTGTGAGGCTAAACAAGCCATAGTATTCACAAATTTATTAGTGGAGCGGGGAATGGTTTGGATAGAATAGCGAGTAAATAAGGCTAGAAGTGAATCCATGTAGTGTTTGTACTTTTGAAGTTCCTCATTTTTGCATTGGTAGATGCCCATAGCTTGATTGACTACCAATTGAGAGTCGCCAAAAATATTGATAGATTTGATACCTAAGTGTAACGCAACTTGGAGACCCAGAACAAGGGTCTTGTATTCCGCTGTATTATTAGTGCAAGGGAAATCGAGTCGGAATGAGAGAGGCATAGGCTCAGCGTCGAGAGGAATGAGAACAACGCCGGCTCCTCCGCCGCATTGGCATTTGGATCCATCGAAGAAGAGGGTCATTGGATACGACTCCTCCCTAAGTGAAAGAGTGGCGATGAGTTCGTCGGGGAATGTAAAATTGGTAAATTGTCCCCCTGGTAAAGGGGCTTCCACAAGTTGATCTGCGATGGTTTGTCCTTTGATTGATTTTTGGTGGACAAACTCAAGGTTGAGGTCGGCGAGGAGCATGAGCCATCTGGCGATGCGTTGGTTGAGATGAGGTTTGACATACATGTAATGGATGGGGTCTGTGTTGGTGATGATGAAAGTTTTGTGATTCAGAAGGTAGTGTTGGAGTTTGGTGGCCACGAATGATAGGGCTAGGCACAACCTTTCTATAGGTGTATACCTAGTCTCATAATCCACCAAATTACCACTTATATAATAAACGTCTTGTTCTCGATTCTCAGAGTCACGATGTGCAAGCATGGCCCCTACAGTGTGGTCGGTGGCAGAAAGATAAAGGTAGAAAGGGTGGTCTTCCTGGGGTGGGATAAGCACGGGTGGCTGCAAGAGATAAGCTTTAAGAGCCTTAAAGGCTTGGTGGCATTCGTCACTCCATTGAAAGTCAATGTCTTTTTTAAGGAGGTGATGGAAAGGTTGACATCGATCCGAGAGTTGGAGATGAAACGTCGGATAGATTGGAGCTTACCTTGTAAACTACGCAATTGTTTAAGATTGGTAGGTGAGGGCATTTCTAGAATAGCTTTGACTTTAGATGGGTCGACCTCAATGCCACGCAGAGAGACAATAAAGCCAAGAAGTTTTCCCGAAAGGACACCAAAGACACATTTCTTTGGTTGAAGACGGACAGAATATTGTAACAGATGATCAAAAATAATGGTTAAAACATCGAGATGTTCACTGCGATGTTTAGATTTTCCAAGAAGATCATCGACGTAATCTTCAAGGATAGTGTGCATAATGTCATGAAAAATGTAGGTCATAGCCCGCTGATAGGTTGCACTAGCATTCTTAAGGCCAAATGGCATGACACGATAACAGAAGGTTCCCCAAGGAGTTATGAAGGTAGTTTTATGTTGATCGGCAGGGGCAACCAAAATTTGGTTATATCCTGAAAATCCATCCATGAGAGAGAGCATCTCATGGCCTGCAGTGAGATCAACAAGTTGGTCAATACTAGGTAGGGGGAAGTCATCCTTAGGGCAAGCGAAGTTGAGATCTCGGAAATCCGTGCATATCCGAAGTCCCCCTGTTGCTTTAGTGACAGGTACGATGTTAGAAATCCATTGAGGATAGTCAATAGGAAGGATAACGAAACATAAAGAAGTCGTTGAAGCTCCTCTTTGACCAAGAGGGCAATGCGTGGATGCATTTTTCTCAATTTCTGTTTAATTGGCTTGGAATCGGGTTTCAGTGTAATGTTATGGACGGCAATGTCAGGATCAATTCTTGGCATGTCAGCGTAGGACCAAGCGAAAGCTTGGTTGCGAGCACGGAGAAAGGTAGTAAAGGCGACTTGTTCTGATGCATTAAGGGATTGTCTGATCTTCACAATGTGAGGATCCTCCTCCGTGTGGATGTTGATTTCTATAGTAGATTCGTTCAGCATGGTTTGAGTTTCAGATGGTAAGTGAGGATGGAGTCATCATCCTGACACTCAACAACGTTAATTGAAGGTGAGTCCTCTTCAATCATGTCTGGATACAGAAGGGGGATAGAAGAGGGGTCCTCATTATCACGTTGATAAGTGAGAGGACCTAGGAAGATAGCATTTATGAAAAAAAAAAGTTAGGAGGGATAGATTCGGGATCTATCGACTCTGTGGGTGACGAAGGAAAAATGGGTGATGATGGTTCGGTAGGGGTGACGTCGTTGTCTTCTAGAAAACAACTGACATGAGGTTCCTTCGGTGTAAGTGCTCCCAGAAATCTGAGGCCACTACGATCATTGTGCTTACGTGTAGTTACGGGGATGATTGTATGTCGGCCTTGTTCATAAAGACCAAAACCAAAGCCTTTCCAAGCACAGCGAGTCAAGAAGGTGAGGGCGAAATGACGATTTGTCAGGTATTGAAAATTGGATTGGAAAGGAACCACACCAAGAGGGGTCTCAGGGGCAACGAAAGATGCATCGACACCCCCATATGTTAGGTTAGTGCGGCAGTGAGGTGGTCCGTAGGGGATTACTTCCCCCACACGACGGTCATAGGTAGGATGTGCATGTACCTGTCCGTACTCCTGTGGGGTATGGAAAGAACTAACGTTATATAGGTGATACTCCCCCAGTGTAAGGTGTTGAAAAACATCTACTAAGGGGTCTGCGGTTGGGATATTAGCTGCAGGAAGGGAAGTGGTTTTTGCGACAGTGGTTTTCATTTTGAAGGTGTAGGTGCAGTTGAGGTGGATGGTTGAGGCACATTTGAAGAGGATGGTTGGGTTGAATGAATGGGTGTCTTGATTGGTACAAGCACATCATTAGGGCGGTATATCTCATATTGCAGGTTTTTAAAGGGGGAGAGGATCAGCTTTTTACGGTGTAGGACTTCCCTCGTATTCAAATTTTATGCATCTATGTAAGGTTGAGGGGAACGCATCCCATAGCCCGGATCCAAGGGTTGACCCTAGCAATATATTGTATTGAAACTCTTCCCTCAAAGACATAGAAGAGTTCGGGTAAAGTACGTGGTCCTACACGAATGTTAATAATCACGGTGCCTAAGGTAGAGGTAATAGCATCATTGAATGACCGCAACATGATGGGATTGACACACATGTAGCTAGAAGGGATATTCATTTGTTGGAAGGCTTTTGAAGAGATGATGTTTAGGCTAGTGCCCCCGTCAATCATAACAATGAGTACCCCGAATGTCTCGGACGTTAAGCTGAGATGAAAAGAGCAGGGTCAGGATCTCTATACCAAAGTCAACAATTTCGTCTTCGGAGAAACTGACTGCAGCAGCTTGTTGTACAGAGATAAGAAGTGGTTGGGGCAGTGGGTTATTTGGTGAGAGAAGCAATGTGATTGGGTGTAAGAATGGAGGTAACAGGAAGGGTTTCATTAGGTAAGACCTTGATCCCTTGAAGAATTTCCACGAGAGCTTGTCGATGAGATTCAAAAGTCTGAATGAGATCATATAGTGTCATTTTTATGGGTGATTGGTGAAGCTGTTTGATCATGGCTCGATGGGAAAATCCATTGGAGATGGGGTAAGCGGGCCCATGAATAACCACTTTGGGTGGTGGTGCAATCGGGATGGTGGATGGAGAAAGAGAGGACGCAGGCGTGCTATCTTTCACTTTCTCATTGTTTTTCTGTGCTCGAGTAGCAACACTAATCATATTAATCTCGTAGACCTGAGATGAGGAAGATGGTTGGGATAAATCATGGTCTTCAAGAGGTGGGGTTGTAATAATGATAGATCTTGGTGAGGCGGGGGACAGATGGTATAGGAGAGGGAATTGAAGCTAAAGGTCTCTCCCTTCATAAGTTGTCTTTCTTAACCTTTCTATCTGGGAGAGGTGACTGATGAAGGATGGTTTTTAAAGCTTTGCATCCCTCCACATCATGTCCTGGTGTGCGGTGATAGGCACAGATTTTAGAATCATCATAACCTATAGGTCAAGGTTTAGATGGGTCATAAGGTCTAAGTGGGGGTAGGGAAATGGTCACATTCTCTACCAACATAGCAAGGATTTTGGCATAAGATCCTTTGAGTGGGTCAAAATCGGTGGAGGATGAGGGCATTGGTTGTACAGGTTTTGGTAATGTTTGGGCGTGGTTGGTTCGTATGTGCAGTGGTTTAGCCAAGGGGTGTTGACACGTGGTTTTCACTAAACGTGGTTTCTTTGGCGCAGGAGCTACGTTCAGCTGGTTAGATGATGAGGCTACAGATGACATGGTAGCGGGGAACAACCATGGTGAAAGGGGAGTGACGGAAAATAAATCCTTTGATGATGGAGTTCGTTTAGGGTTGATGGGTGGACCGGATACGTGGGGTGACAACATTGATATATCCTTGGATTTCTGTATGGGCACAGAAGGCATAGGTCGTTTTGAAGAAAACGCAGGAGGTATGATATATTGATGCAAGGTGGAGGGATGAGGTCCTAATATGGAAGGTAGGTGTGACGATGATGGTTTTGATTATGATAGAGGAATGGATGGAGTTTGTCTCCTATGTGGCGGGGAAGCTTTATTTTTGGATAAATCTAGTCGCTTAGGTGGGTGTGTTAGGCTGGGTATTGGTGAGGTCCCAAGTGTAGGGGAAGATTTGGTTAGGTTAATAGAGGTGGATGAGATACTTGGTATAGATGTGGGGGATGGAGATGAGGACATAGGGATTTTGAGTTTCTGTAAACACTTAGGGTATATGGTAGAGGTGTCTGGATCGGTCACCTGCATTTGAGTAGAATAGGGGGTACTCAAACGTTCCCATAGGACTCGTCGATCTTCTAGAGAATGACAATCTTCAGGCGTGAATTGTAAATTTGGTATGGAAGAAAGACAGGTTGTGATTCCAGTCCACTGTGGGTGTGATACAGGGGGTAGATGAGGCACTGTATCAATAGATGTTAAGAGATCGACTGGTCGTTGAAAAGATTTAGGCGATGAAGAACTAATAGGCAGGAGGGCATGTTTGAGAGGGTCTGTTATGGTTAAAGAATTTGGTGATGTCGGTGTGAGAGATTGCTCATCTAAGGATGATAAAAGGAGTGGCGAGCCTTCCTCTTGTGCAGCAAGAGTGGGAGGAGGAGATGTTTGGGAAATAGATAAGTTAGATAACATCCGTTTGCAGTCTTGTAGGGATGTGGTATAAGAAGACTCATCGATGAGAAGAAAAGTCTAGGTAGTTAACTCCTTTATGGGTAAAGGAATGATTTCGCCTTGGTTTGATGGTGGTGAAGGAGGTTCGGGCCCCTGTGTTAGTGAAGAGGCTTGATTAAAAATTTTCTCGATAGAGGCTTTTGGCTGGGAGTCGAAGACTGTATGGATCTCATGAATACTTTCCTCAGCTAAGATATCCTGGTTTACGTTACTGTTAGAAGAGTGATTTGGGAATGGTTTGTTGAATATTTTCAGATTTCGGTTGGCAGGGGCATTAGCATTATCGAGGGTTATATCACCTGCGTCAACCATTTCCTACACTATGTTTTTCAACATTTTGCAGTTTTCATGACTATGTCCTTTTATGCGGTGAAATTTACAGAAGTCGTTTTCTTTGTACCAGGAAGGTATAGCGCGAGTGGAATCAAACCCGAAATGAGGTTTAACAGGAGGTAAGGTAATGGCTCCTGCTTTGAGAAATTTTTCCAAGATGACACCATAAGTTTCTCCCAAGGGAGTGTAATTAATGGGCTCGGCTTTGTACTTATAGGTGGTTTTCGGCGGGGTATTAGACGGTGTTTGAGATTTGACCATCACCGCGTGGACAGCTCCTTTTGATTTCGAAGAAGTGGATGTGTGAGGAGGGGTGGTGTTTGGCTTATTGGTAGAATCTGGAGTTCGGAAATTTGGGTTTTTGTTACACAACCGCAATTTCTCTTCTTCTAAGGCTCGAATTTCTAATTTCCGAGCCATGGTAAAGGCCTCATCAAATGTACAGAAAGTTTGAATTTGGAGGGTAGGAGAGATGTGCTTAGCGCAGGCCTGCGTAAAAAGTTCAATAAGTTCAAACTGAGGCAAGGCATATGTAAGTTGGTTGATAAGGCCACGCCATCGTCCAACAAAATCTGCGATAGATTCGTCTTCAAATTGTCGGACGGCATAAAGGTCAGTGATAGATACTTACTTGGAAATGTTAATGGAGAAATGATCCAAGAAAGATTGGGCTAGTTTGTTAAAAGAGAAGATTGAGTGTTGGGTTAGAGCACTGTACCACTCCAAGGCAGGTCCTGATAAGGACATGGGAAAGGTGCGGAGTAACACGGCATCATCATGAGCAATCAAATAACAAGCATGTCTAAATGATCGCAAGTGTTGTTGAGGGTCCTCCTTACTGTTAAAACGGGTAAATTTTGGTAATTCCCATTGAGGAGGATAGGAATGAAGGGGGATAGAAGGGTGAATAGGCTCTCGACAAACTTGCTCGTATGTCAAGGTGCTACGACTTCCTGAAATAGAAGCCTTCAGATTATGCATTTTTTCCATCATTTGTTTGATGAAATCTGTGGTTGGATGAGAAGATGGTGCGGTTGTGGTAAACGGAGGCAAATTGGGCCAAGGGCCTCCACTAGACAATGGTGGGGTTAAGTGTTGATAAGGTATGGAGGATGAATATGTTGAGGCAACCGAATAGGGATGTCTGATATAAGATGTTGAGGTCACTGGATACATGTATGGGAATGAAAAGGTAGGCAGAGCTTGAGAAGGAAAGCTTGTGTGGATAGGTGGCAGAGAGTAAGTCATGAACGGAGCGGTCTGCAAGAGAGATGAGGTAGGGACAGTCGGTGGTAGTGATATGTGGGGTCCAAGATTAATCAAAGGAAAGATAATTTGTGTCGTATGAACCTCTGAAGCCATTGGATTGGGAGACAGGGCTAAAGATGTAGGAATCAAGGCGGTATCATCAGGTGGAGTGGGAGCTAAATGAGTAGCTATACTAATAGGCATACCAACAAGGAGCTGACCATCGGGCGTACGATCAGGGGCATGAGACAAATAGCATTGTACAGCACTAGGATTAGCATCCAGAAACTTGGAAAAGTCCTTATCTCCCACAGGAATTTTAGGAACCTCGCTGGTATCCGTAGGATTCCCCACAGAATGTGAAGGGGGTGATTCAAGAAAAGAAACAGAGCAAGCATGTGAAACCATGGCGGCAGCTTGCTTTCGAGTGATAACAACCATGGACAGGAGTTCACAGTAGGGTTTCAATCTGTCAGGAATAGAAACAAACTCAGACTGGTAAAATTGGTAGGTTGTTGGTTTGTCAGGAATTGGAAAAGACAGTAACCGATATCGGTCTAGTAACCGATGTCGGTTATACTATAGCCGACGTCGGTCAGGTAACTGATGTTGGTGTAAGAAGTCTAGGCTAACAAGATATAAAAGGCTGCTAATTTTATTTTTAACAACGTTTAGTATACTTGTCCAATTATTGATCACAGAAGACAAAGTATGAGAAAGAAAATAAAACTAAAAACAAGCAAGATGCACATGTAAATCCAGAGACTAACCCTAGGGTTAATTTTAATTATTGTGGGCTTATGCCTTTAGACGTGCAGAATGATTTCAATCCTAAATAAAGGACTTACGGGAAATGTCAAGTTGTTTTGGCTCATAAGGTTACCTCAATCGAGTGGAGGAATACCGCGGAAAAAAAAAGGGGATGTTTGAGCTATTGTGTTAATTGTGAAGTGATTCGATATGTGTTGTGCAGTGAAAGTAAGATTAATTTCTTGTCAATACCGTGGATATCACCCCCACGTGTATGACTTGTTACTTAATCTATGTTCACTAGAATTGAAAACCGCAAGCAAGAATGTGATGCACGTGTTTTAAAACCCAAATCGAAAATGATATTCGATGAAGCAAAAGAGATAACTTTCACTAATGCAAGATGTAAAAGTAAAGCAAGTTCTTTTATCAAAATAAAAAAATACCTTTTGAATATCTTTTCGAAGAAGAAAATAGTAGATATGATCCCTATATGAAAGCAAGCAAGAAAGAAAGAAACCCGAAATGGGTCCCACCGGGCGTGCCAAAATGTTTCACTCGGAATGTTTCGGCTTCTGGGAATAGAGTTTCTTCTATCCTTTCATTCCTTTTAGAAACAGATAAGGTTAGGGCTAGGAGAAATACCTGTTGAATGTCAAAATCGTGTGCGCGTACCGTAGAGAAAGATCAGGTTGACTGCGAAGAACTCCTTTTTGTCTTGGAAGGACTACCTGCAAATAAAAACACAAGACCACAAGATTTTGATTAGACGATAAATGAGGGAACTGCCTTGGGCCCAAGAAATATAAAACTTCCTTTCGAAGGTGGTTAGTTCCCCTGCTAATATGAATTAACACCAAAAACTATAAAATATCAATTAAATTGCTTCGTTGAGATGGGTAAGGGAAAGGCTGATTTCTGGTTTTGAGTCACAATAACCAATACGGGTTGTTGATAACCGATATCGGTTTGGTCTAGGATTTGTAGGTTGGTTGTTTTATGGGGTGGTTGTGTCCGTAGGGTAACGGTGTTGTTGGTAAGGCTAGTATATGAGTGATATTAGGTAATGAGATGGTGAGAGGTAAATGAATAATAGTTAGATGTAATGACACGTTGGGTAGTGGATCTAGGAATGGATTTATGAGGATTGTGATTCAAAAATTCTAAGAAATGCTATTAAAGAGGACATGCAAGATGTAACTTACTGGTTATTAACGAAGATGTAGGTCCAGGAACTCTGATGAAAAAGGAAGAACTGAGGTAGGATGGCCTGACACACAGAAGATGAGATATCTCCCTCCCGATGATCAGTTGAGTATCACAGGGCTCTAGCTATTCTAGTTGTAGTCTTGGGCTTGATCTCCTTTGCTGCAAACTCTTCTGGTTTCTTCACTCGTCTTTGCTCAGCCAAGTAAAGATCCGGATTCTCTTGATCGCTCCTGTTGATCTTCGTTGGTCCAAAGATCCTTTCACCATTTGTTTTTGGTTTGGGTAGCCCATTTACAAGGAACCGATGGCGGTTACGTAACCGACGGCGGTCGAGTAGGAACCGGTATCGGTTAGGAAAAAGTAGGCTATTTTTAGTAAAATCACCCACTTTCCCTGTTTTTCTCCCGAGAGATTAGTTGCAGGCTTGATCAAGTGACTAGAAGGTCAGTTTTGGGTGTGAGAAAGGGGTCATTAGTCATGGGTGTAGGTGTGGACCGAGTTATAGGTCTTAATTAGGTTAGTTTAGGGTTAGGACTAGGTCATGAGGAGGTGGCAAAATGAGGTGGCATGTAAGGTGATGTGGATTTATCAATTACAAGGTAATTAATAAATAATTGTGTAAGATTTAGGTGATGAGGTTAGGTTGCGAAATGAGATGCGGGTCACAAGGTGTCGTAAGACACAAATTTGGTGTCTACACTACAAAAGATGCATCCTTGGGGCAACAAAACCTATGCCAAAACACTTAAGGAAATGTAAATCTAGGCTACAACAAAACAATGTGCATAGGAACTTGGAGGAATAAAAATCTAAGCTAATATGTACAAGGTGAGAAGTTTCCCTTCTAGTAGCAATGCTTTAGATGGATTCCATTAACTGGAATCTGTAGTTCTTCACCATAAAATGTAGACAATTGGAAGGAATTATTGTTATTTCATTTTATGACCATGTAGGGGCCACTCCAAATGGAATTGAACTTTGAATGCTTTCCTAGATTTTTTCAGTCTGCATCCCATTTCAATACTAGATCTCCAACTTAGAAGGTTCTAGCTTTAGCTTTCCTATGAAAGCTTCTCTTGATCAAAGCTTGGTACTTCTCCATTGTTAGGATGCATGCTCTCTGATTTCTTAGAGTTCCATCAATTTTACATGTTTGACCTCCATGGGCTCAAACTCTAACAATTCCAATTTCTTCATGAGTTCCAATGTCGGCAACTCAAGCGACATGGGCAAGACTGCCTCTTTCCCATAAACAAGTCTGAATGGAGAGTTACCTGTGGATCTTTTGGGAGTTTTCCTATCAACCCATAGAGCTGATTTGAGCTTAGTGTGCCAAGTCCTTTTATTTTCATCAAGAGTCCTCTTGATGATCCTTAATAGATTCTTGTTGGTGGACTCAACTTGGCCATTACCTTGGGGGTAATAGTTTGATGAAGTGCTCAAATAGATCCCATTTCTAACAGCCCACTTAGGTACCCTTGATTCTATGAATTCCAATTCATTATCTAATATTATAGTGGTAGGTATACCAAATCTGGTTGTTATCCCCTCATAGAAGTCTAGAATGCTAGATTCATTTGCCTCTTTGAGTTCCACCACCTCAGTCCATTTGGTGAAGTAGTATGTTGCTGTTAGAATCCATTTGTGCCCTTGGCTTGAGTTTGGATTAATGAATCCAATGAAGTCCAAACCCCATTGCATGAATGGCTAGTCAACTGAGATTGGGTGCAATGGAAGTGCTGTTAATCTTTCTTTGCCTGTGAAGAATGCACAATTCTTGGACCTCTTGATCCATGTATAACAATCACTAAACATTTTGGGCCAATAATAACTAGCCTTCATGATCTTGAGAGATATCACTCTTGGAGAAAAATTTCCCCCAGCTGATCCATTATGGAACTCTTCTAACATTTTCTCACTCTGATTTGTCCCAATGCACCTCAGCAACACTACATTGATATCTTTTTTGAACAATACGCCATCAATAAGTACATACAGAGTAGCCTACAATATGAAGTGTCTTCTTTTGGATTTGTTCATCTCTAGAGGGCATAGGCCTATTTTAAATAAGTGCATTATGTTTGGGTTCAGCAAGGAGTGAGCACACCACCATTTTCTTCTTGAACATCTTTTTGTTCTTGGTTGTCTTGCAGCACCAAAACAACATTCCTCTCTTTGCTTATTTCAATTGGTTGACTCAAGGCCAATTGCTCACACAATCCCTTTCCTCAGACCATCTTGGTGACTTTGATCTCAATGTCATAGTCCATGACATGAGTAATCCACCCTACATGTTTTTCATTTAGATCTTTGTTGAGGAGGAAGTCTTTAACTCCCACATGAGAAACCAACAGTTGAACTTGTTGGTCCCATTATTGAGTTTTTGTAATGTGCCCTAATTTTTCATTTCCAATTTTGCTCATAAACATTTTATTTCTCAAATTGGTGATTTGTAATTTGGCCCCTCTAGTTTAATGCCTTCAAAATGCCCATAATGTTATTATTTTTCCCTATTATGAAACAATATTTTTAAGTTGCCCCATTTTGTGCCCTAGTTTCTTCAATTTTTCGGGTTGTGTCATCTTTCTTTTGTCAAATCATGCATAAAACTTGAAATTTATCAAATCCCAATTATGTGCAAGTGTTTTCCCAATCCCAAGGTCAAAAATAATGTCAAAAAATAATTCAGTTGGTTTAAAATCAAGAAATCTACCTTCCTTGTTGAAAATTTCAAATTCTAGGGCATCTTGTGAGATTTTGATGTTTTAACGGTCATACGGGTGTCATTTGCCCATCAAATTCATCATTGGAAGAGAATGGCAATGTGGTAGGTTTGTAGTTGCTGAAGGAAGGGCAGGGAGGTGCTTTACTTTTTCATTTTTCACCTTTTCAAGTCAATGGGGCATTTTCAGGCCTGGGATTCCATTTTTTTAAAATTTGCCTATGTGGCATGATCTCATTGGCAGGCGGGATGGTGGGTGGTCGGATTCACTTAAGGTTTTTTAGATCTTAGTCTTGCAAAGGTTCTAAAATAAAATTTTGGCTCGAGCGCCCACAACCAATCACAAGAGGACATGTGTCCTAAAATGCCAAAATGGAAGTGCGGGCAACGGGGGACTTAGAGTTTTTTGGCTCTAATTTTATGAGGTTTCAAAAATAATTTTATCTCCACTCCAATCAGAGGAGAACACGTGGTGGCATGACAACATGAGGCTATTCGGTTGGCCAGTGGAGCAAAGAATGGATTTTTTCCCTTTTGCCAAAAATGTTCAAAATCAAAATTTGAAGCGTTGGCCCGCTAGCAAATCACAAGAAGACACGTGGTAAGGGAAAATTCAGAGGTGTGGGCCCGTGGGGAAAAAGATGAAATTTTCTCCAAATGTCAAAAAGGTCAAAAGTGGGTCTGAATTGATTTCCAATCATTTTTCGCCACGTTTCCCACCTTATCCAAAGGTTAAAAAGGTAATATTGGGTGTATGTTTGGGATCTCATCTACCATGTGAAGGGCTAGTATTTAAAGTTATCCACAATCAACAGAAACTACACATTCTTCCTTCTTGCTACCATTGGAGCTCTAGGAAGCTTGGAATCATCATTTCTTCATGAAATTACATCAAATTTTATATGATTCTACATCATCTTGGCCTTCTGAATGCATTGGCATCATTTTTATGACTCAATTCCTTGATCTATGGTGTTTTTGATGAAATTCCTACTCAAGCCCAATAAAAAATGTGAAAAATGAAAATCAAAAGTTGTAGAGGTGAAATGATGAGGTGAAAGGGTGAAAAATGATAAGTGAAAGAGGCTTGCATGCCTGAATGATAAAAATGTGACCTTATGGTGGATAATGATCTGAATTTGTGTAGTAATTTGATTCGTTGTGCATACGTGGCAACCTGTGAGTTGTTTTTACAATTTGATGTCATTTTCATGGAATCATGAGGGTTTTGTAACAAATTTGATCCCATAGCATATTCGTTTCTTGTGGAGGAATATTCCAATATGGCATGAGGTATATTATGCATTTTTGGAGAATTTTTGGGGGGGAGAGTTTAGAATTTCACGAAAAAACTGGAAGAAGCCCATTTCTCTGAGAAAACCACCCAAGAGCCATTTTCAATTCCATTTTGTATCAGATTTTATCATGTTGAGTTGGTTTCAAGTTGTAAAGCCATCAAAAAGCTCTGAGATTGTTCTCATGACATTCCCCTGCTGATATATTTGGTCATTTTTTGGATTATTGTGTTTTATCTCTTGGCAACGTTTGCATATACTTATGTTTCATAATATTTTCAATTTATTTTTTCTTGCTCATGTTGCAATCTTGTGTTTAGGATCTCTTTGATCATACATGGTCTCATTTCTTATTGATGGTATGATGACATTTGTAATCTTATATCCAGAAGAGCCTTCATCTAATAGAAGATAAATAGATTAAAAATCATTTTACTGTCCTTGAATCTTGGGATTGTTTGTAAACCTTTGGGGGTACCTTAGGTCATGATCAAATAGAGATTTTTGGATACTTTATTGGTATATTTGCTTCAATATTTTTTAGCAAGTTGTCAAATATTGTGTGGAAGAGTGCAGATCTGGGCCTCCATTTGTGCACATATCCTGGTTGAAGGAGTATTTTAAACCTTTTGAACCATTCCTACTGTTTAAGTGTTACAAATTTATTGCAAAGTCCTCCAAGAGTTTGGTAATTTTTGGTTGGTCTTGTCTAATATCTCCTAACAAAATTTCATTCAAAATAACTAACCCTACCCTATACTACCCCTACATTGCATTGTGTGTTAACAATAGAATACAATACATTTACAAAAATGCATAAAGCAAATCAGGATAATACTATGTCTCTAGAAGCCTCAACCTTGTTTTGAAAACATTTCCATCGTTTAGTAGTGACAACTCTTTTGAGTTTGAATAAAGGAGAATTGGTCATGTTTTCTCAAGGCCCCTTCAATACAATATGCAAAATACAAGGATATCTCCACCTCCTTCACCAAACAAAGGCTACAATTTAGGTTCTCTTGCTTTAGTTGATAGGCACAACCTAAAATAGTGAGGATCAAATCAAAATCCTTCTGAGGTACTAATTACTCCTTCAAATTTTGAGTGCTAACAAGTAAGATAGATGTCTACCCAGCTACAAAAAAAATACAAATCATTTATCTCCCTCTGAGTTTCTTGTGCAAATCCATGACGCTGTTTGAGTTGTGAAGGAGATTAAGTTTGGGTACCAACACCTGAGTGACACCGTTACCAGGGAATTCTTGGAATCTCTTGGTGGTTTAAGGTGTTTGAGCATTTGTGTATTCAAGTATTTGAGCTACTGCATTATCAAGATATCATCCTATGTTTATGATCTATAATTTTTAAAGAAAAAGGTTTCAAGCTCAGCCTACTTTTTTCCATTTCCCAGTAGTTTAGACACTTGGTTGCATTATGTTTAGTTGATTTAAGAAGAAGAAGGTCTAGTTTATAAAGCCTTGCAAAGTGGTAAGTACTAGAAAACATTTGATAGAATTGTTTTAGTGCATTTTTGCACAACTGAGGTGAAATTCCTTAATGGCGGCTCCATGCTGATTTGATCTTGAAAATACCAATGTCTTAAGCCTTCTGTCATTTATTTTTGTGCTGTTA
Organism: Taxus chinensis; assembly: GCA_019776745.2. NCBI lineage: Eukaryota > Viridiplantae > Streptophyta > Pinopsida > Cupressales > Taxaceae > Taxus > Taxus chinensis. The sequence continues at coordinate 246,146,236 of CM034149.1, read as the reverse complement.
ACCTCTGTAAAACTAGAGGGAAGAAGATCTCTCTTCCTTAAAGACTCTGCTAAGAAATTGTTCTCAAATTTAAGAAATTCAGAGTTGGAAGGGAGAAGAGTTTGGAAAGTGGTTAAAGGTCAGACATCAGGCAAAGATATAGCCATTGGTGAGAGAGATCAACCTTTGGTAGAGGAATATCACTCTTCTTCAAGTGATTCTGATTCAAGAAATCCTCTCATAAACTTGTTTGCCTCAGCTGGTGAAGGTCCTTATGCTGTACCTGGTAAGTTCCTTCTCCAATCTACACCTTTGTGTTTTAATTCGGGTAAAACTTTCTAAGAAAATCAGCACTTACAGGATACTAGTCTTGTGAATCACATTCTTGAGCCCCAAGGATATTGTACTCCTCACCAGCTTGTTTCACCTCCAAGATCACCCCCACCAAAAGATATGGCTTAGCCTAGACCTCCATTTGTTTTTAACACCTTTGGTCCTATAAATTTAAGAGGAATGGATGGTTACCCAAATGCTGTCTCACAAGATGTCAGAAATAGGTTGCCAAAATTCCATGGTAACAATGCTATTACTGGTGATCAGCATCTCAAACTTTTTGATAATATGATGGAAGATTTTGAGATAGAGTTTGAAGATGTGTATTGATGAGTGCATTGTTTGGCTCATTAATATCATTTCTTCAGGCCAAAAATACTCTTTTTGGTATGACTTATTAGTACATGGGGATGTTTTGTGTTGTTATATTGTAGTAGGTTTGATGCATTTTCCTTGCTATATTTTATGAAAACTAATTATCACATGAACCTCCTACTAACTGTCTTTGTGAAATCAAACGTGATGATGTGTGCAGGGAATGATGGAAATTACTGGTGGTTATGGATCCTGAGTTTGAAGCATGCGGCTAAAGACTGTTTCCATCAAGTTGACCTATTAGCCTAGGCTTGATCCTAACAGATCGAAGAGATTTATGTGTTTTAATTGATATTTGATGGATAGTGTTTAATTCCACATGATATGATGGATCTTGTAACCAACAATTTCTATATGAAGACTTCATCTTCAGAACTTGGTAGTACCACTTTTTGATATACTGAAGGAGATTATTTGCATACAGTTCTTGATTATTTTTGTTGTCTATGTTATGAACTTACTTTGAGTTAATGAAATCCATGGCATTTTAAGAATCAAAAGTTGTTAATCCCTTTATCCCAAGGAAGAGCAAGGGCCCACTTGACCGAGGAAATACGAGGTTATTTTTAGTTCATTCTTATAGTTCTTTGATTAGATTTACTGCAATTGTCATTTGATAAATCTTACATGCATGCTTTGATTAACTGTATCAGATTTCTCCATTACTGCTTTCAATTAGAATAGATGATTTTTTTATGCAAATCTGGTTAACGAATAGTCTTGCTTTCTGCTAAGTTCCATTTATGCAGTTGTGATTTCATTTGTTAAGAATAGTGCATGCGTATTTCATTTTACAAGAAAAGATTAGTTATTAAATTTCCTTTCATAACGAATAGTTGAATTCTGTAGAACTGTATTTAATTTTTGTAGATTTTAATTACATTTCCATATGGTGAAAGCATAACCAATTTGATGAAGCTGATAATAAGGATGGAACTGAGCAACATTTATTGAAGTAATAAGTGCTAGGACTGCTACTACCTTTTGGGATTGCATCAAGCGGGTACAAGTCTTTCTCCCCCTCATGCTCTTGAAGTTGATGTAGTGCAAGATTTTGAAATTCCTAACAATGACTTTGAATACTTTAGAGATTTGATGCTTAAGAAGTATGATAGTGGTATCCCTTCGGAGGAAGATAGAAAATTGTTGATGAATGATGTTGTAGCTCAAGAAAAGGATTCTAACACTAGAATCAAGGTTGTTAAGGGAGTTGCGCCTCAAGCCAAAAATAAAACACCCTTTCTCAAAAACATTCCAAAAGAAGCTCTTAGGAAGGAGAAACTTACCAAAATTTCTGATGTCCCAAACAAAAATTACAGTCCTTCTCATGCTCAAGATGCTAAGAATACTTCTCCATCTAATGAATCTTCTTGTATCCCTTCCAATTTTGTTTTTCCAAAGAGTTTCCCCTATGACATAGCCCATGTATTGAGCCAAATTAAATTGAGTTTTCCAATCATTGAATTTATTAGAATTCCTAAGCATAAGAAGAGAGCATTCAAGTACTTGGGATAGAAAGAAGAGAAGATAACCCCAAGCAGAAATGTAAATGTTGTTGAGACTCCTCTTCAAATCATTACTGGCCTTGAAACACCATTAGTAGTGGAATATCTTAGAGAGGAACCTGAGGTATATTTGGGGACATCCTTGGTTGATTCCCAATTGACTGTTGACCCATTCTTTACAACTTTTCTCATAAAAGATAGGCTACTTCACAATTGCATGTTTGATTCCAGTGCATCATGTAATGTCATGCCTCGAGAAGTCATGAATGAGTTGGATATCAAGGTGACAGCTTCCTATGGGAAGTGTACTACCATGGATTCAAGGGAAGTGCCGGTTATTGGTTTTGTGAAGGATTTAATAGTGTAACTTGCAGCCTATTTGAGTAAGAACTTGAAACTTGATGTTGTAATTGTTGACTACCCTTCCAAATGGGTTATGCTTTTGTCAAGAAAATGGGCTACAAGTGTTGGTGGCAGTGTTCATATGGATATGTCTTTTGCCACCATTCCCATTGAGGGCAGCTATGTTAAGCCTTGTGGAGAAAAGAAGATGTTGCACCTAATTGAAGATCCCAACAATGCTTCCTATGAAGTGTTGTTTGTTGATGTAGATGCTGAGAATTTCATTGGTTTTGCTGATAGAAAAGAACACAAGATGGACAGATCAAAGTGCCTTGATATGGTAGGTTCTCCTTGGACCTTGTTATTTGATGGAGCTCACTCCAAATTTGGAAATGGTGCTAGTATAGTTCTGCTTTCTCCTAGTTTGGAAGAGTTTACTTTTTCCTTCAAACTTAATTTTGAATGCACTAATAACGTTGCTGAGTATGAGGCATTGTTGTTGGGGTTAATAATTTCATGGAAGTATGGAGTGAAAGATATTGTTACAAAAGGAGACTTAGAGCTGGTTGTCAAACAAATAAGAAAACTGTATGCTACAAAAAATCAGCGTATGAAATAGTATAAGCATGCATTTTGGGAGCTAATTGAAATTTTTTATTCCTTTAACATTGTTTACTATGACAGAGGTCTTAATGTTTCTACTAATAAACTACCAGTGCTGGGTTCTATATTTGAAAATTGCACCATTTCACCTTATTGTGAATACAATATTGAAGTACTAACTAGGCCAGCTATCCCTGATAATGTGAAACATTGGCAAGTCTTTGACAATGATGCTCAAGTTCTTAGGTTCTTGAAAAACCATGGTGATTTTGCAAGTTATAATATTGATTGGGAACCAATGGTAGGCATGACTGAGGGAAGAGAAAATTTGTTTGGAAAAGATATCATCCAATTGAAAACAAACACCATTCCTAGAGGTCTTGTTGCACTTGAGTCAAATTTTAACAATGTTAATTGCATCATAAATAGAAACATATCTGCTTCAAGGGATGTGGAAGAGCATGACTTGGGAACAAAATAAAAACCAAGGAAGGTTTGTTTGGGCAGCAATTTAAGTAAATAAGAAAAATAGTCCTATGCCCAACTCTTGAAAAAATATCAAGACTACCTTGCTTAGTCCTATTCAGAGCTGAAAGCATATAGAGAAGATTTATTTTAGCATGAGATCCCTCTTGAAGTGAATTCCAAACCATTCTTATAGAGGCAAAGGCCTATTAATCCACTTCTCTCCATGAAAATAGAAGAAGAGTTAAAGAAGTTGAGAGATGGAGGTATTATTCAACCCACCAGATATTCATCTTGGGTTGCAAACCTTGTGCCAGTCAGAAATAAGAATGGAGACATTAGAATTTGTGTGGATTTTAGAAATATAAATAAAGAATCCATGAAGGAAAACTATCCCTTGCCAAATATGGAAAATATGTTATAGCTTGTGATAGGGTTTGAATTTCTTTCTACATTGGATGGTTTCTCCAGATATAATCAAGTGGTTGTCAAAGAATCAGAAAGATTTAAGACATCATTCACTACTCCTTGGGGGACATATGTTTTTGTTAGGATTCCATTTGGATTGATGAATGCTGGAGCCATTTTTCAAAGAGAAATGGATGTCACTTTTTCCAGTTACATCAATGACTTCATTGCAGTTTACCAAGATGATGTGACTATATTTTCAAGGCAGTGAGGTGATCATTTGCAGCACTTGGAGAAGATGTTGATCAGATGTAGAGAGTATGGCATTTCTCTTAATCCAAAGAAGTGTCATTTTGGCATGCAAAAGGCCAAGTTACTGGGACATATTGTATCTAGGGATGGTGTTATGATAGACCCTGAGAGAGTGGAAGCAATCAACAAAATACCTGTCCCAAGAACCAAGAAAGGAATCCAATCTTTCTTTGGCCAAATCAATTTCATTATAAGGTTTTTTTCCAACTTTGTTGAGCTGACTCTTCCAATCATAAGCATGTTGAAAAAGGACCAAGTTATCAGGTGGGAGGAGGCTGCCATTCAAGCTTTTGAAGGAATAAAGGATGCACTTAAGCATGCACATGTTCTGGCAACACTAAACTATGAGAGGCCTTTCCAAATCTTTTCGTTTTCCTCTAAATATACCATTGCTTATGTTTTACTACAAAAGGATGAGAATGAAACTAAGAGGCCTATTGCCTTCTTTAGCAAGAATTTACAAGTAGCTGAGTTGAAGTATACAATCATGGAGAAACAAGCATTTACCTTGGTGAAAGCAACACAATTTTTTAGGCCTTATATATTGAGTTCAAAAGTTGTTGCCTATGTTCCCCACACCATGGTGAAAGACATCTTATCAGAGATGGAGATCTCAAGTAAAAGATGTAGATGGGTGAACAGACTACAGGAGTATGATATGGACATCCAAACCACAAAGTTGGTAAGAGGTTTGGGTCTTACTAAGCTCATGGCTGAGAGAAACTTGCAAAATGTAGAAGTCAAACAGCTAGAGGAAGAAAGGATAGATGTGGTTGCAAAGTTGGTAAATTCTGAGTGGTACAAAGATGTGATCTTCTACCTCAAGCACCTTTGTTGTCCTAATCATTTAAGTAAAAGTTAGAAAAGAGCCCTCAAGCTGGCTTCTCAAAAATATATCATAAAAGATCTTGGGCTAGCTTGGAAGAACCTTGAAGGTGTTCTCTTGAAATGCATAACTGAAGATGAAGTTCCCAGAATAGTTACTGATTTCCATGGGGGAGTTTGTGGAGGAAATTTTTCTGGGAAGGTGACAACACATAAGATTTTGAGAGTTGGTTATTGGTGGCCTACTCTTTTTAAATATGTAACCTAGCTAGTTAGAAAGTTTGATAGTTGCCAATGTTTCTCTAGAAGATTGAAAGCTTCAGGCTCCCTTCCTTTGCAGCCTATATCAATTGAAGCCCCTTTCAAATAGTAGGGAATTGACTTCATTGGTGAGATTTCAGATCCTTCTAGTGCTGGTCATAAGTGGATTCTTGTAGCCACTAATTATTTTACAAAATGGGTTGAAACAATCCTATCTAAAAAGGAAACACACCAAGTGGTAGTGGAATTCTTATTGAATCATATCATATGCAGATTTGGAGTTCCAATTAAAATTGTATCTGATAATGCCATGTGCTTTAGATCCAAAACTTTGATGGCAATGCACAATGAATATGGAAGCAATCTAACTTATTCTTCAAACTACAAACCCCAAGGGAATGGACAAGGTGAGTCTAGTAATAAGAAATTTCTGAAGATCATTAGAAGAACCTTGGAAATGAACAAGAAAAATTGGGGTGAAAAATTGAAGTTTGTAGTTTGGGCTGATAGAATAACTCCTAAAAGAGAAATTGGTAAAAGCCCATTTGAATAGGTGTATGGAACTCAGGATTTTCTACCCTTACACCTGCAAATATCTTCATTTCAGTTTTCCCAATAGTTGGAAGATCAAGAGAATGGCCCATATGAATCAAGGATTAATCAGATCATTGAGTTAGATGAAGAGCGAAGAGCATCCCATTAAAGGCATGTCAGATTTAGAGAGAAATTGAAGAGATTGTTTGATAAGAAGGTCACTCCTAGAACCTTCAATATTGGAGATTTGGTTTTGCTGTGGGATAGTAGGCATGAAGACAAGGGAAAACATGGAAATTTTGATGCATTGTGGATGTGACCTTATCCCATTGATATCAGAATTAGTGAACATACTTTTTTTCTCAAAGATCTAGATGGGGAATTGCTGGAGCTGCCTATTAATCCCCAAGGTGAGGTATGCAAAAATTGTACATTTTAATAGTCCTTGTTTTTGTTTTATCTTTTGATGTTTGTTGGCTTGTGGTTTGCCCTTTTTTCCTTGACATCCATTTCTGGTTTTGTTTCTCGGTCTATTTTTTTTTGTGGTCATTCTAGATTTTTGGGCTGCCCTATGTTTTGACTCCTTGCCCAATGGATTTTTCGCACTTGTTCTATGTTTTTGATCTTGTGGTACTCACTGGGAGTGCCCATCCCCAAGCAAGAGCTAATGTTGGTCCCATTATTGAGTTTTCATAATGTGCCCTAATTTTTCATGTCCAATTTTGCTCATAAACATTTTATTGGTTGAATTGGTGATCTGTAATTTGGCCCCTCTAGTTGAATGCCTTCAAAATGCCCATAATGTTATTGTTTTTCTCTATTCTGAAACAATATTCTAAGTTGCCCCATTTTGTGCCCTAGTTTCTTCAAATTTTCAGGCTGTGTCATCTTTCTTTTGTCAAATCATGCATAAAACTTGAAATTGATCAAATCCTGATTATGTGCAAGTGTTTCCCCAATCCCAAGGTTGAAAATAATGTCAAAAAATAATTCAGTTGGTTTAAAATCAAGAAATCTACCTTCCTTGTTGAAAATTTCAAATTCTAGGGCATCCTGTGAGATTTTGACGTTTTGACGATCATACGGGTGTCATTTTCCCGTCAAATTCATCATTCAAAGAGAATGGAAACGTGGCGGGTTTGTATTGGATAAAGGGTGGGGAGGTGCTTTACTTTTTCATTTTTCACCTTTTTAAGCCAATGGGGCATTTTTGGGCTCGGGAATCTATTTTTTTAAAATTTGCCTACGTGGCATGCTCTGATTGGCAGGAAGGATGGCAGGTGGTTGGATTCACTTAAGGTTTTTTAGACCTTAGTCTTGCAAAGGTTTTAAAATAAAATTTTGGCCCGAGTTCCCACAGCCAATCATAAGACGAAACATGTCCTAAAATGCCAAAATGGAAGTGCGGGCCACGGGGGGACTTAGAGTTTTTTGGCTCTAATTTTATGAGGTTTCAAAAATAATTTTACCTCCACTCCAATCAGAGGAGGACACGTGGTGGGATTTTTTCAGTTTTGTCAAAAATGTTCAAAATCAAAATTCGAAGTGCTGGCCCACTAGCGAATCACAAGGAGACATGTGGCAAGGAAAAATTTGGAGGTGCAGACCTGTGGGGCAAAAGATGATTTTTTTTCCAAATGTCAAAAAGGTCAAAAGTGGGTCTGAATTGATTTCCAATCATTTTTGGCCATGTTTCCCACCTTATCCAAAGGTTAAAAAGGTAATATTGGGCGTATGTTTGGGATCTCATCTGCCATGTGGAGGGCTAGTATTTAAAGTTATCCAAAATCAACGAAAAACTACACATTCTTCCTTCTTACTGCCATTGGAGCTCTAGGAAGCTTGGAATCATCATTTCTTCATCAAATTACATCAAATTTTATATGATTCTACATCGTCTTAGCCTTCTGAATGTATTGGCATCATTTTTATGACTCAATTCCTTTATCTAGGGTGTTTTTGATGAAATTCCTACTCAAGCCCGATAAAAACATGAAAAATGAAAATCAAAAGTTGTAGAGGTGGAATGATGAGGTGAAAGGGTGCAAAATGATAAGTGAAAGATGCTTACATGCTTGAATGATAAAAACATGACCCTGGGGTGGATAATGATCCGAATTTGTGTAATAATTTGATTTTTTGTGCATACCTGGCAACCTGCGAGTTGTTTTTCCAGTTTGATGTCATTTTCATGGAATCATGAGGGTTTTGTAAAAAATTTGATCCCATAGCATATTATTTTCTTGGGAAGGAAGAATCCAATATGGCATGAGGTATATTATGCATTTTCAGAGAATTTCTAGGGGGAGAGATTTTGGAATTTCACGAAAAAATTGGAAGAATCCCATTTCTTTGAGAAAACCACCTGAGAGACATTTTCAATTCCATTTTGTATCAGATTTTATCATTTTGAGTTGGTTTCAAGTTGTAAAGCCATCAACAAGCTCTGAGATTGTTCTCATGACATTCCCTTGCTGATATATTAGGTCATTTTCTGGATTATCTGGTTTTATCTCTTGGCAAAGTTTGCATATACTTATGTTTCATAATATTTTCAATTTGTTTTTTCTTACTCATGTTGCAATATTGTCTTTAGGATCTATTTGATCATACATGGTCTCATTTCTTGTTGATGGTCTGATGACATCTACAATCTTATATCTAGAAGAGCCTTCATCTAATAGAAGATAAATAGATTAAAAATCATTTTACTGTCCTTGAATCTTGGGATTGTTTGTAAACCTTTGGGGGTACCTTAGGTCATGATCAAATAGGGATTTCTAGATACTTTATTGGTATATTTGCTTCAAGATTTTTTAGTAGGTTGTTAAACATGTGTGGAAGATTGTAGATCTAGGCCTCCATTTGTGCACATATCCTGGTTGAAGGAGTATTTTAAACCTTTTGAAGCATTCCTACTGTTTAAGTGTTACAAATTTCTTACAAAGGTCCTCAAAGAGTTTGGTAATTTATTGTTGGTCTTGTCTAATATCTGCCAACAAAATTTCATTCAAAATAAATAACCCTACCCTATGCTACCCCTGCATTGCATTGTGTGTTAACAAGAGAATACAATCCATTTACAAAAATGCATAAAGCAAATCAGGATAATACTATGTCTCTAGCAGTCTCAACCTTGTTTTGAAAACATTTCCATCATTTAGTAGTGAAAACTCTTTTGATTTTGAATAATGGAGAATTGATCATATTTTCTCAAGGCCCCTTCCATACAATATGTAAAATACAAGGATATCTCCACCTCCTTCACCAAACAAAGGCTAAAATATAGGTTTTCTTGCCTTGGTTGATAGGCACAACCTAAAAGAGTGAGGATCAGATCAAAATCCTTTTGAGGTGCTACCCACTCCTTTAAATCTTGAGTGCTAACAAGTCAGATAGATGTCTTCCTGGCTATAAATGAAATATAAATCATTTATCTACCTCTGAGTGTCTTGTGCAAATCCATGACGCTGCTTGAGTTGTGAAGGAGATTAAGTTTGGTTACTAACAGAATGTTGTTTTTTGAAACTAGATGCTTAAATTTATTCAATCTCTTAATCACTTTAAGAAAATGCTTCTCAATGAAAGAATATCTTACTTCATAGTCCTCCAAGCTCTGGATAACGAAGGCAATTTGCTGGTCTGCATTTTCTTCGTTTTGCTATACTAAAATTGCAGAAATTATATCATCACCGCCAAATGCATAAAGGATTAAATATGGGTTAATGAGAGTTGGAGCTTGTGAGATAGCTTCTTTGATTGCCTCAAAACTTTTCTTACCTTCAATTGTCCATTTGAATGCCATACTTTTTTTGACCATCATAGTTATTAGCTTGACAAGGGCTGCAAAGTTTGGAACAAACATTTAGAAAAAATTGATTCTTCCAAAGAAACTTTGAAGAGCCTTCTTATGCCTTGATAATGGTAGTGTTATTATTGCTTCAACCATCTCCAAATCAATTGCTAACCCTTCTTTGGAAACAATGTGGCCTAGGAGCTTTCCTTCATGAGCTAGAAAAATACATTTTTTAGGATTCAAGGATACCCAAAATCTTCTACATCTTTGGAACACTTGTCTCAAATGAAAGAGATGATCTTCTGCATTATTAGAAAATACATTAATATCATCTAGGTATATCAGCACTATTTTGTTGATCAATCCTGTGAATGCCATATCCATTGCCCTCTGGAAAGTGGCTTTGTTGTTAGACAACCCAAATGACATTTTTCTATATGTATAGGTTCCCCATTTGGTGGTGAAGGCTATTTTGAACTGATCATATTCCTTTACCATGATTTGATTATACCCTAAATAACCATCTAGCAATAAAAACCTCTCAGATCCAATAACAACTTGCAAAATCTGCTCCATAGACTGAAGTGGGTAGTGACCCTTGAGGGATGCTCTATTCAAATCTCTAAAGTATACACACAACCTGATTTCTCCACTCTTCTTTCTGAGTGGAACCAAGTTTTCAACCCAGCTTGAATGCTTGATGGGGAATATTATACTTGCCTCTATTAAATTATTCAAATTCTTCTTCATGAGAGGCTCAATGTGTGGATAGACCGGTCTTTGTTTTTGCCTAATGGGCTTAGCACTTGGATCTAGTTCAATTATGTGTTGAGATAGCTTGGGATTAAAACCTCTCAAGTCCTCATAGCTCCAAGAAAATACATATGAGAACTCTTGGAAAATGTGCATGAACTCATACCTTTCTTTCTTGATTGCCACTTTACTAATTTGAAGTGATTTTCCTTCTCCAACTGAGATGGGCTCTGAATCTTCTCCCTTGACTTGGATGTTTTCTTTCTCTTTCCTAAATTGATTGTTAGGATTAAAGATAGAATCTAAAGTCACAAGTCCTTTTGGTAGTTTGTTAGTTCTCAACTGTACCACTTGATCACCATACTATTGTTCTATTTTTTCCTGATTTTTCGCTGAGAACTCAACTTCTTCTTGCAAGAAATTGATGATTTGCTGGTCACTATCAAAAACTTTCCAACTTACATTATTGTCTGGTACTGATGGCCTCATAATCACATGGATGTTTGGCTACTTTTTATCCCTTTTGATACTCTCTACAACATCAAAATTTTCTCCAACTGCTGCAAGCCTATCAATAGCTTGGTTTTCTTTCCTAGGGATGGAGTTGATGCCAAATCCCTCAAAATCCTCAATGAGGTCCCACACCCTATTCTTATAACTCTTGAGCAGGTCATTCTTGGTAGCATGTTGTCCTTTAACTTGATTAACAATTAGATCACCATCACCAAAGACTTGTAAGTTCTTGATGCCTCTTTTCCTTGACCAATGCAACCCATGTATCAAGGCTTCATATTCAACAGTGTTGTTAGAACATGCAAAATGAAATATAAAGGCTGAATAATACTTAATGCCTTGAGGTGAAACAAGCATAGCTCCTCCTCCTGCACCTTGTCTACTTCTTGATCCATCAAAGAATAGCTGTCATACCTCATTGTCATCTTTATGGTCTGGCTTGGTGATGCTAGGAATGGGCTGATTTTCTTCATGCATGTAATAGAATCCTAGTTTAGATTCCTCTATTTCCTTGTAAGGATCAAAAGCATGTATCTTGCTTGCCCAATCATCAAGAGTCAGATTTGGGATGCTTCCAAATTTTGTATGAGCTTCATGTGTGCTTGGATAGTCCTCCTGATCAAATGTTAAACACTTGGCATTGATTGGGCTTAGAGTATGAGGCTCAATGTGGAAGTTTGTAATAGGTTTGGAACTGATTGTATCCTTGGCTGCATACCTTTTCCTAAACAACATGTGTGACCAATCAACAGATAAGTAGCCTCTAATTTTAGCTATGAAATCCCTTGACAAACATATGGCAAAGAGTGGTGGCAAATCTATCATTGACACATCTTACAAAATAGTGACATTGGGGCATGCATGTAAAGTGAGGCTCAAATATTTGATTACCCCAACTATGGGTACTGTTGTCCCATCTAATTGCACTACCCCCTTGGATATGATTTCATATTGGAGGTCTAGCTGATCAACTATTTGCTTGGGCATCATAGAACTACTTGCCCCAGAATCAATCATACAATTATGTACTAGTTTATACCCAATGATCAATGAAACATAGAATGGAGGGGGCTTCAAAATTTTACCTTGCTGTCCTCCAAGCTTCCCCTCAATTTGAGTGCCACTTGTGAGTACCTTCTCTTACATATGAGCTTCCTGACTTAAGGTTGACCAATTCTTCATGGCAACTTGTAGTAGATCCCTTTGGCCTGGGATGGATAGTGATTATCACATAGATATGTTCATGTTTGTCTTCTTCATTTGTTCAATGATGCTAAATGGGGTTGAAACATCCCTTTGTTTCCCTTTAGTCTGCACATTCTTCTCTTGTACATGGGCTGCAACAACTGGCATTTGAGCAGGTTTAGGAGGTGGCTTGAGCTGTCCTTACACATTTGGAACTGCATTTTGCTTGCCAACACCTTGTGGAGTGATGGAAGGTTATGAATCACTTGGATCTAATGACTTCCCTTCACCAATATTCCTCTTCTTTGATTGTGTGTTAGCTGTTACACTCTGGGAAGGTGTTTGATTCATACCAAATATTTCTTAAACCTGCCAATTCACGAGTGTAGTCTCATTTGGAGTTGTATTTTGCTGAGATTTTCCTTGTTGTTTGTTTGTTTCCTGACTCACTTCACTCTCTATACTAGTTGTTGTCACCATTAGAGCTTGGTTCAAAGCACAATTGAAGCACATAGATTAGTTGTGAGGTTCACTACATGGGAAACACCATTCATACTCTTGAGCTACATTATTTTACACTTGCACTAAGGATTTAGAAGTAGACACAACATTGGGGTTATAGGGCTGAAATGGTCTATTGGTAGGAGGCCTTACTTGATTTTTATTTTCAGCTAGATTGGGTGGCCTATTAGGCTGTTATGGTTGTCTATTAGGCTGAGTTTGAGACTAATAAGAAGGCCTAAAACTTTGAACTTGCTATCTCTTGAGTGTAACCATCTCATTGCCAAAATTTTGTAATTGTTTCATAACTTCTTGAAGCTCATTTGAGGCACTAGAAGATGAAGTATAAGTTTCATTTTAACTCTGATTTCTAGGAGTGGAAATAGGAGCTAAAGTAGGTGCTTGACTAGTACTTGGGCTTTCCAAGTATGGATATAAGGTCATAGGAGCCCTAGGTGCAATTTTACGAGCTTGGATCAAACAATTCTCAACCCTAATGGCGATGCTATAAGTTTCAGGTAAAGTTACACCTCCCATGGATTGGATTAAGATAGAAATGTCAGAATTTAAAGCCTTGAGAAAGTATAATAAAGCACCTTGAGTTTTTTGCCTCACTATCATTGGGATTCTATCCAATGTCCTTTGAAATCTGAAATTAAAGTCTGTTAGCTGCTCATTGGGAGCTCTCTTGATAGTTTTCAGTTGCTCCAATAGAGACAAGTTGTCCACCTTTTCTCTAAAATAGTTGTGGAGACCTATACACAACTGGTTCCAATTTTGAATAGAGCCTACCTCAAGGCTCCTGAACCATTACAAGGCTTTCCCTTTGAATGAAGATGCCAACAATTTGACAACAATTTTCATCTCAACCATCTCATGGATTACACAAACATTAGCAATGTCTTTGACATGATCACTAGGAGTGGTCTAATTTTCCCCAGTAAACTATGGGATGTTCTTCAATGCTGCAATTGGAACTAGGTTTTGTGCATTGAGAGAAAGTGGACTGCTTCTAGTTTAGTGGAGATGGAGACCTTTGAATCCTTCTTCCCCTTTCTCTTCTTCCTGGGAATAACTGCAGATACTCAGATAATCCCTCTTCTCTGGCCCTTGACCTTGTTTGGATTCTTCTCATGAATCTTCAAGCTTGGTCTACTAAAACCAGTTGGTTCTATCCTTTTGGAGTCACCAAATGTGAAAATCACAGCTCTTTTCAAGAAAGAACATACAAAAAATGCTCATCAACTTTTTTGTAATGAAAGTGAAGACCTGTAAGGTCCCATCGGGTGTACCAAAACTGTTAGTGCAAATCTACAGCACCCCCTAAATGACCGTCAGATCTACAATCTAGAATTGGGTCATTTAGTGTGATTACACAACATTGAGTTTTCTCCAAGGTGTGGGACCTTGCAAGGTGAGAAAAATCTCTAGAGAAAGCTAGTTCTTAATCCTCTATTTAGGTGTATGCATGAATTTGTAGAGGTTGAATATTGATTCATATTCTAAATTCCAAGGAGGCAGAGTTAAGAGATGCAAAAGGAAATAAAACTGAGTAAAAATGGTGACACACCAAAAGAGTGATAAACTTCTCTCTTGAAAATAAACAAAATTCATAGATATGTAACACCAAGGATGCGCATATTACCAAAATGGAATGAAAGACTAGAAAACAATAATATATGCATGAGAGGATTAAAAGAAATCATTCACAAAACATGCATTACCATTCCCAAATTTGATACAATGCATTACACTGGCATAAAGGCAAAAAACATGTCATAGGTTCCATGGAAGGTCTAAAAATCCTCAAATTCATGTGCTAAGGGGAAGAGGGGAGTATGCAAGAAAAAAAATGTTCAACCCTTTACAAATGAGCCAAATTTGGCTTTTAATAATGAAAAATAGAGTCCAGGAAGGAGAAACATGGGAAAGTTGAAGATGAAGGTTCAACCACCAACCAGATTCATCAAAATGGCATGGGTACCCTTAAAAGTTCATTCCCCAATATTTTTTACCATGCTGGAGAAGAATGGAAGCCATGCTGCATTAAAATTGGTGGTTGAATGTCGGTTCTGCTCTTTTTCCCATGCCAAAGGTGTTTTTCATTTTTCTCCCACTAAACTCTACCAAAAATAAAATTGAAGATTCCATCATGTAGAGGACTTCAATATCTTTCCAATGACACCAAAATTGAGAAAAACTGAGCTCTGGTTTGAAAGATATGGACCTCTAAAGATTTAGGGAAAAACTGGCAAAATTAGGGCAAAAATGGGTTCGTGGGCCTTAATTTGTATTTTTTCCCCGTTTTTCAATTTTGGGAAAATATCCCCAAAAATCTCCATTGGCCTGACCTCCACTGACACATGGCAAACTCTAGTTTCTCTATAGGCTCAAATAGTCATTTTATCCCTTTTTTGAATTTGGAAAATTTTCCAAAATTACTCCGCGCCCCCGCCACTCCGGGACACGTGTCACCACTTGGCTACTCGACAGGCTTTCAATTCATTTTTTACCTTTGCACCATCGACCACTTTAGAGAAAATTCCAAGATCCCTCTATCGCTCTTACCTCCACCGCTGATAGGACATGTGGCGACATTTTATTGCTCAGCAGGCTTTCGCTTCAATTTTCCCCTTTGACGCCTTTGATCCCTTCACCAAAAACCCAAAGTATCCTACCACTCTGACCTCCCGCCTGCCACATGGCACATTCTCATCTCCTTGTAGGATTTCGGGCCAAAATCTTCCCTTTGCACCTTTTGACCAAAGTGTCAAAACTCTTACTTCCCCCGACACCCGCTACTCTGCCATGACACGTGTCATCATCCTATTGGTTGCGGGCCTTCCCAGGGAAAATTACCCCCAAAAACTCCGCCAAGTGATAACTTGTAAAATACAACAAGTTAGGAGGAAGATTTTACCTTTCTGGAAAGGTGAGAAAATTCTCTATCTGATGATGCCATTTCCAGATAATTTTGAGTGTCTGAAAAGTAAAAAAAAATTGACTGAGGCACAAGGAAGGAAGGAATGAAGGAAAGTTAGCCAAAATAAGCAGGGGGCTTATTTTGGATAACATGTACTGATGATTGGATCTAGGAACCTGTGACTATGAAAATGCTCATAATCTATTTTCTATTGTGTCATAAGGTCATTGTTGTTGGTTCTTGTTAAATACCTGATGTTCTCTCCTTGATCGCTAAAGGTACTTATAACCTACAAAAGGTATATTTATTTGCACAATCCCACAAACCAAATAAAATATAAAAATAAAAATAGATAATGGGGAGTCAAACTAACCCCAATGGTCACCTTGAGAGTGATGTTACCACTGAGCACTGGAATACATCTCATACTCCATGTAGTTTTGGTGTTTTCCTGTGTGTAGAAATGATGCTCTAGGAAGCCCTTGTGCAAGATGCACTAGATAATGTGTTAGATTTTCTCTAAGATACAAATGTGTGTTTGGAATAGAATAAAATCCCCCTTTGTATGATTTATATGTAGAATATGCATCCACTTGTTTCTTAAATGGATTATAGATGAATTCCTTGGAGTACTTTAGGTTCCTTTTGAATGTAAGATTAGGTGATAATAATAACGCTTAGTGTTTGGTCCTTTATTTTGAAAACATAATTTTGTATTTATATGATTCCATTGTTTTAGTTTCGTAATTGATAACTAAAAGGCCAGCCCATAAGTGAAAAATATTCCCAAAAGATAAAAGAGACACAAAAAGAGCGAGTGAGGTAGAAAGGGGTAAGGGGCACCTAGAGGGGACATGAATGCCTGGGTGTTGTTTTCCTTTCTTGAAATTGGTGTCTGAACCCATGAAAGATAAATGAGTTAAGTTATTACTGGTTTGTAGGGTTTGTAATACCAAAGAGAAAACAAGAGAAAGAAAAGAGGCCAAATATAGTTGTCAACCACTAGTTTTCTTGCTTAGAAACCATGTAAATGCTAGCATGATTTTATGACCTATAAATTTACCCAAGTGCATGATTTTATGTCTAAACCATCAATTACAATCATATAATGTTAATGAAAATTCCATCCATTTCCTGGAATATCAATAATTCAAATGAAACATATATAATGAGACAAAGTAATATTATATTAATTATAATGATTCAAATCCAATGAGAGAGAGTCTAGAGAAAAATAACGATAGAGAATGCAAGAATGAGATAAAGAGAAAGAGATAATGAGAGTGTGAGATAAATATAGAGAGAGTGAGAGAGTGAGAGAGAGAGAGAGATAGAGACATAGACAAACAGAGAGTGAAATAAAGAGAGAGAGAGATAATGTAAGAGTGAGAGAGAGAAGGAGGGAGGGGGAGAGAGAGAGGGGGAGAGAGGGAGAGAGAGAGTGTGTGTGTGTGTGTTGGAAGGGGAAAAATTACTTAGTACCAAATGAGACTAAAGTGCACACACATGAGATAAGAAGGAGCATGCAAGAAGGATTATCAGAGATTGCATGTGGGACTGCACATTTTGACCAAAGATAGCCGTTTTCTAGAAGTGTTCTAAAAATATGAAAATCAAATGAAGTTACACTCAAATATAAGACAAGGACATGAAGAATTGGGAGAAATAACTTACAGTTCGAGCACATGCATGGAAGCTAATAAAAGGATTAAGGAAAATTTTATCTCTAGGATAGTCTATTATTAAGCTCATTAGGAAAGCATGCATGTTGTGTATTTTGAGCATGTAGTCTATTAAAAAACATATAGGTGGTGAAGGGAAAATCCCCAACCCTACATATATGTGTTGTATTGCATTTTTGAGGTGACTGTGTGATGTAATAGGGGTATGCCACTTTGATGTTTTGTGTGCATGACTCTATGATACTATTGTTATGTAATCCGATCTGTTATGTAATGTTTATGTTATGAATGGATCAATATGGATGGATTGTGGTAATTGATGTATTTGAGTATGGTGTTCACGTGTTGCAATTGATATTAGTTCTTATTTGATCTTTTATGTTTCCTTATAATGTATGTAATATTTTACATCTGAGTGTATTCTTTGATAATTGAAATCATCAATATGCAAGGTAACATCTTGAAAAGATTGAACAAAAGAGGAACCTGGCATCTTCACGCGCTTCAGGCGAGTGTTTAGTTCTAACTGGATGAAGTGAAATTGCACCTATGAAATTGAGTATAGAAAATAAGGCTACTTTTTGGTTCTGATGCTGGGACCTTGTTTCAAATTGTCTTCCAGGATGTTGCTTACAAATGGCATATTGATAGACTTTGGAGAGTATTGAAGGTTGGATAGATGACAAAAAGACAAGTTTGCGTAGAAATATAACACTAGACCTTATTTCAATGAATGTCAGTGGGTGGAAAATAACCTTTATGATATGCTCTATGAGATGATCTTCAACTTATTTCCATTAGAATTATATGAGTTAATAACATCATATGAAGTAGGGAAGTGTTGGAGTTTTAGGCTGAGACTTTAGACACAGAAGGATTACCAAACACTTATTGATATTGATGTGGAGTGGACTAGTGTTGTAGATCATTGGTGGGATGGAGTATTACGTAGTTATATTTTGGAGTACATTAGCTCTATGTATCTGTTTCCTTAAGAGGATGAATTCCAGTTCTTGTGTGAGCCTAGAGGATCTTACTTGTGAGTTATACCATTATTTATTATGATTTTGAGGGTAGAACTATATTTAGAACACCTATATATGGCTAGTTAAAACCCTTACCATGCACGAGGGTAGGGGAAAATGTGGAGAAGGATGGCGGACCTGGCGGGAAAAGGGAAGAGAGAGGAAAGAGGGCTCAAGTTTAATAAAGCAAGAGAGAGGGAAATGGAAAAATAGAGGGACATTGAGGAGTCCTTGGAGTTGAGAAGAGATATGTCTCTCGAAGGATTTGAAGCTATTGTGGAAGACAAGGTGCCATAACATCTATTTCTCATGACATTGGGTAAACACAACAAATAATCCCCTTTGGCTTCAGATGAAAGCACATCAAAGGATATCATGAGGATCGGAGGTGAACATCTCCTCCCATCCATCCACCTAGCCCTTGCGCTTGGTGTTCTAAATATAGAAGTATTCTGTAAGAAGAAGGCTATTGAAAGTAGGAAGAGATGAGTAGATATCATTTTGAGTTGAATTCAGGAGATAAAGTAGTAGATTGCCCATGGCATTGTAGTAAATGCAATTTTTTAGTGGTGTTATGGAAGGATTGTTTCTAGGCACATTATCAGGACATAATATTGGTGCACAGATCATTGGGAGGACTACAGTAACAACTATGACCACACAGAAAATTGGTGTTCAGTCTATTACAATAACTGGAACAAAAGGAAGAACATCAACTGGTCCACCACCTAATGTAGGTGGATTAGGAGGATTAGGTGGATTAGAAGGTTGAAATACTATTGAGGTTTTGCTTTCATATTTGGTAGACAAGGCCAACATCTCCAACAACCTGACAACAACCTCATTATGTCTATTTGGAGATGTCTCTTCATCTTCCAAAGTATTGAGATATGGAAGATGCATTTGAGCATGTGCATAAGTGATATTTACTAAGGTGCACATAGGGAATTACATCTTCAAACTGAAAGGCTAGTCATTTTGCAACTACACTATAAGGGCATGCACATAGTTGGTACAGAAAGTATGACTCACATCAGACTATACTTAACTATGATGCTTTACACTCTATGTTTCTGGAAGAATTTCATATTACAAAATTTGAGCAACAAATTATAAGTACACTCAAGGACATTAAGTAGGGTTTAGCTTAAAGCATGGTGGAGTATGACACATGTTTTAAGACTATGTTGTCTAAATTGTCTTATGACATCCATCCAAGTCATCATGATCAATGGTTTGTTGGAGGATTGCTGACTCCATTTCAAAGAGAAATATATCATAAGACATATGGGGATCTGTTTGAGGCTTTGGAAGCTGCTCTATGATTTGAGTTTGTTACAAGCATTGATATCAATGTAATTCCATTCTTAGAGGTCCATATTGCAGCTATGGAAAAATAGTTGGAGAAGCTTTCTGCTAACTCAATGCATGAGATGCAAAGTGGAATATGGTGTACAAATTGTGAAGTAGAGGGACACACTAAAGATAGTTTCCCATGCATGTTGCTGCACATGATACTAGTAGATTGTTAAGTTTTCCACCCAAATCATGATGTTCTAGATTACCCTCTTTTGTAGGGATCCCTCACGAAGACAGTGTCCATGTATTGCAAGATTTGTAAGTCCCACAATAACGACACCACTGATTATAAATCAATCGATCATATTCAAAAATCCATTGAGCCAGTAGTGTGCCAAAATAGTGTGGAAAGTGGATCAAATGAATAAGAAGGCCATACTCATGAAGGGAACCACGACGGGGATAATAGGAATAGAGGATTTTGTGGAGAATATAGAGGATGAGGTCATAGTGGTGGCAGAGGAGGATTTTCTACAGGAACTTGTTATACTTGTGGATATCCTGATCATTATCAACGTGAGTGCCCTTAGAATAATATTCAATCAAGGTGTGAGAAGCAACACAAGTTATAAGATTGTCCGGAGCTGTATGAGCATATGTGCAAAACTCAGAGAAGGAAAATATAACACAAATGATAAAGGTACAACACATTGTTTCTGATCAATGGATGCCTAAGAAGAAACCTAATCCTGAGTTACAGATAGCAATGGTTACTACACACACTGAGGTTGTACGTGCACATGATCCTCTAAAGGATAAGCCACTAATTAGAAGGGAATAAGTAGTACATACGAAGTATCGAGATGTTGCGGACCAGAAGGAAGTCTACCAGGAGACTATGGGGGGTCATTAGATAATTACAAGGTGAGAGATAGAGAGAGAGACAAGAGAGAGATTTGATCTCCCATATAATAATGTGGATGAATTAAAGGAGGTATATAGGATGTTGCGCTAGGAGAACATCATTCATTTGTTAGGAGAATGGTTGCGAGAAAAAGTACTATGTGATGGGTCTGAGTGCAAGAGGAAGATACTTCATGCAAACCTACCACCTCATAATCATGAATTTGAAAAATAAATTATGATTGATATAGTAATTGATGGGTGGTTATTGTAGAACATTATTATTGATACCAACATGAAAGTGATTGTGCTAAATCTTGATTCTTGGAATCATATGGGTAGAACATAATTGGAGTCATCCTTGAATGTGTTGTATATGGTGATTAAAAATAGGGATATGCTGATTGGGGTAGTGAAGGATGCATCTATTACTATTTAGGGGGAAAACATTATTGGATAATTTGAGGTATTGGAACTTGCTGAAGCTGATAACTTTCCAGCATTACTTGGGTGACCCTAGTGTTATGCGAAGCAGATTTGTGTTTTAAAAAAAGATACATCAGTTTTGAGAATGATGAGGAACATGTGATTATACATTTGTTTGAAAAGAAGGTTGATCCCTATGTTGAAAAATTGAGTGAGGAGGAGCTCAAAATAATATATGTGTAGTCATTGCGTGATCTAAAGAATTTAGAGCCATCCAAGGAAGGCGTGCTTCATTAGGAAGATGTGTAATCTGTGAGTGACAATACTTGTGTTTCTTGTGATGACTTGGCTCATGGAACATATGACATGGTTATGTGTGAGGTTATAGGAAGAGTCACTAGAATAATTAGGTCGTGCATGGTGAGGTAGTTGGGATGTAACTAAGTACCATTGTATACTAGTGAAGGGAACCCTGATGTATTTCTATGTGCCATGGATACTTAGTGGTAGAAAAAAGGGATGGAAGAAATATATTGGTTTGTACTTTACATGGGACAATGGTGTGTTGGTGGGTAACACATAGGGATGGGCTTTTGGAGTGGTGAGAAGTGAGAATTATTTTCTCCACTAGGGTTACTTATAGAAATGTACCTACATAAACATGTGGCTTTCATGGGAAGTCTCATGCCTCTCATCACATCTAGGAGTGTGAGATATCTTTGGTTCAGGGAAAGGAGACATTACCGCCATCACTCTGAGTACATAATTTCTACTTCACCTTATGCAGCTGCACGCACACATGGTTTGTTCATATAGAACTAAAAAGGGAGACTAACAATTGGAAAGAGATGACTTCAGGTATGATTCAAACCTTTGATTACTTTTATACCAAGCCTCTAATGCATGAAGTATTATAGATTATGAAGCACCTTACGTTGGGAGATAGTGTGAAGGTTGAAGAACTTATGCTAGAATTGTTTGGGGAAATAAATCTTGAGGTGTTCCTTAACCTTGAAGAAACAGATGAAGAAGAGATGGTTTGCACCTAGAAAGAAAAAGAAAAGGGTAAATTGGTGTATATGATTAATGATGATAAGGTTGATAACTTGTATGATGACCACATAGAAGGTGTGCATGAGGTTATGGACACTACAGATGATAAGGAATGTGTATATCACGTACCCATGAAGATAAATAAAGTTAACATTGGTACAGAGGAATAACCTAAGGAGGCCATTATCGGTGATTAATAGTTATAGAAAGAAGTGGCTAAAATTATTGAACTATTACGTGACTTTCAAGAATTTTTTATGTAGGGCTATCATGAATTGAAGGGAGTATACCCTTCATTAGGAGATATGAAAATAAAATTGAAAGAAGGTGTGTGCCTGGTTAGGAAGAGGCCTTGTAGGATGAATCCTAATATGCGTGTGAAGGTAATGGAAGAAATTGACAAAATGATCAAGTCTAAAATCATTGAGTCTATTGAATAATATAAGTGGGTTAGCTCCATGGTAATAAGCATTAAGAAGGATGAAAGGATAAATATTTTTGTGGACTAAAGAGAGCTCAATTCTTCACGTGTTATTTATTATTTTCCACCCAATTCACAGAGGAAATCCTTGAGGGAGTTTTTTGGGTGTGAGATATATTATTTTATAGATGGGTTTTTCACGTTATCACTAGGTGTGCATCATGAAGGAAAATCAAGAAAAGAAAAATTTCACCACTGAGTGGGGAAGTTTTTCATATACAATTATACCATTTGGATTGAAGAATGTGCCTATAATATTCTCACGCATTGTGGTGCAACATTTTTAGGATTTCATTCACAAGTTCTTGTAGGTATATCTAGATGATTAGATAGTGTATGGCTTAGTCAAGCACCATTGCGAAAATCTAAGACTTATGTTTGAGAGGTGTAGGAAATTAATCATTTCTCTCAACATTAAGAAGTGCATCCTTGTAACACATTTTGTATCTCTAGTTTGGAACATAATTTGTAAGGAAGGATTGTTGGTAGACCTAACCAAGATAGTTGCAATCTTGGGTTTGGAAGAGCCTAACAATCAAAGTGAAGTTTGCAGATTTCTGGGAAATATAGGGTATTATAGGAAATTCATTAAAGGCTATGAAAATATTGCCATGCCCTTGGAGTAATTATTGAAGGCTAAGGGAGAATTCTAGTGGGGTGACACACGAAAACAATCGTTTGAAACATTGAAGGAAAGGATGACCACTACACCTTTTTTGTACATTACTTCATGGGACAAACCATTTCATATTCATGT
Source organism: Taxus chinensis (assembly GCA_019776745.2). Classification (NCBI taxonomy): domain Eukaryota; kingdom Viridiplantae; phylum Streptophyta; class Pinopsida; order Cupressales; family Taxaceae; genus Taxus; species Taxus chinensis. Next base: position 246,122,997 of record CM034149.1, on the reverse strand, counting down.
TGATGCCTCTAACATGGAGATTGGCACAATGTTGGTACACCTAGGGGAAGGAATTGGGGATCATCCTATTCTCTTTGTAAGTAGTAAGTTGACACATGTGGAGCATAATTACACAACTACTAAGCATGAAGCTTTGTCTATGATCTACGCGCTTCAAAATTTTAGTAAATAATTGTTGGTGACCCGGTTCATCTTCTATACAGATCATATGGAACTCAAGTAATTGGTCAAAAATCCTATTTTTCAAGGGCACATTTGTAGGTGGATACTTCTATTTTAGGATTTTAAGTTTACAGTTATTGTGAAACTAGGAAAAAATAATTCAGGGTCTGATCATTTGTCAAGGATCAATTCTAGCAAGGATGTACATAGCATTAAGGACATAATGCCAGATGTATAAATTTTTTGGTTAAACCACATGCCCATAGAACTAGAGGATATTAAAATCTTGTTTTACATTGGAAAGGATCCTAAAGGAATGAATACCTTATAGAAGAATCAACTTGCAATACACACAACACCTTACTAGTTGATTGGTGGAGATTTTAACAAGTTAGGCCATGATGAAATTTTGCACCAGTGTATTCTAGAGCATGAGCACGAGGCTATTATGGAATAATCTCATGGGGGATAATAGGAGGTCATTATGCCGGTGATGCTACAATGTGTAATATTCTAATGGTCAGAATTTTATGTGAAACTTTATAAAAGGATACTAAAAAATATGTTAAGGTGTGTGATCATTTTTAGTGCCTTGGGAAGCCTAGAATAAGAGATGAGATGTCATTGTGGCTTATTACAACTGATGAACCTTTTGAGAAGTGGGATATTGAATTTATAGGTCCTATTTCACCACCCATGTGCACAAGACTGAGCGTGCATTATATTATTACTTGCACATAGATTATCTAACATGGTGGGAAGAGGAATCACCTACAAAGGATTGTACACAGTAGCCAAAAATGATAAGATTATTATGGGTGAATATTATTAGTAGGTATCGTTGTCCATTAATCCTAACAAGTGTATAGAGGCACTCTTTTCCTTAATAAGACAATCCAAACTATCTTCTAGCATATTTTATAGTGGCACATCATAAGACTACTCCTTATCACCCACATGTTAATGGTACTACAAAATATTTCAACAAGATTTTGGGACAAAACATTTGACAAAAATATGTGATGTTGGAAGAAAATACTTAGGATGATAAAGTATCAAATGCTAATTTTGAGCATATATGACCATTTATAATAGGTTGAATATGGCCACACCTTTTCAGGTGGTGTTTAGTGCAGAGGTTATACTACCTATTAAATTCATGTTACCATCCATGTGAATATTACATGTGTAGGAGGACTAGCTTGATGAGGAAGTTGTTGAAGAGTGCATTAATGAACTGATGTAGTTAGATGAATCAGCAAACAATTACGCATTAGAGACAGAAGATTGAGAGGGACATATACAGAAATCATGACATGATAGGACACATCAAGAATAAGACATTTGAAGTGGGAAAAATCATTCTTCTCTATGACTCCAAGTTTACGCACCACCCAAGGAATTTGAAAGTGCATTGGTCAGGACTGTTTGTAGTAACTGAGATACTTGAGTCAGGTGTATGTCAGTTACAAGCACTAGATGCCACCATGTTTCCTCGGTTAATTCCATGAGGAGTAGGATGAATCCATACTATAAATAATTTTTCTTGGTATTTTTAATAAGGCAATATTGCCGACAAAGATTATATTTACCTTTTTATGTGTCTCATTTCAATCGTTGTCTATGATTTTTCAATTTATTTATTGTGTTTTGTTGGAAATAAGCACACTTACGTGCAAGGAAGATGATTACTATCTATTGAGTTCATGCATAGAGGACTACTCATATTTTTAGTTTGGGGTGAACCAGGTGAAAATGCAATGACATAGAAACCCTGGAGATGCTTGGATCCAAGAAAAAGTGGATAAAGATGAGCACAGCAAGGCTAGAGGAAGGGTGTACAGGTTTTAGGGTGAGTGGTAAGAAAGAAGGAAAAGGTTTCAAAAGAAGGATGGTGATAATAAGGATGATGCTTAGAAGAAAAACCACGTATGAAGAATGGACGCACATTATAACATGAGGTAGGAAGTGACATGGTGAACTACTTAAGTAAGAGGTGTAGTGGGCTATGTACTTCAGTGTAAGGAAGCAGGCATAAGGAGGTATGTGGCCTCTAAAGTATTAAATCAAACCGAATGGTTACAAATATAGCACACGGTGTAAAAAAATCATAAAAGGAATGATAAAATGTAGGGAAAGTACATATATAAAGTTGTTGTATGGTGGTAGATGGTTAGCATTTAATGTGATACATTTTTTAAAACCTATAAAAAAGGTGTCAGGGTAAATTCAGTTTTTACTTTACCTTGTGAAAAAACTTATTCATGTTTTCTAGAGAAATTATTGTGTGATGATCTTGTGAAATCGATTGAAAAGAAAGAGAATTTGTGAACCTGGTTCAATTACAGACACAACCGAGTGAAAAAATTAATTTGGAAGAATAATTAGAGTTTAGGGCAGTGTGAGAACATAATTTCAGAGGAATTGAGGTCTCTAGTTAGGGTTTTGTTGTCATGAAAATGTGCAATAGGGAAATTGACAATTTATGAGCATGAAAACTATACCCCTGTGCCAAAATTTTCATGTCCTATCATTCCCAAGCACACCAAGTCCACCCATTTAGTCTAGTGACCTCCCAATTGATGTTATCTCATATGCCTAGGTGTTTTAGGTAATTCTATTCATTCCCCCCTAGGTGATTTTAGGAGTTTATTAAAATTTACAAGCGTCAAGTAGTTTTAGGAAGGGCTATCATTGGCCTACCTAGGACTAGAGAAACCCCATGGAGTAGAGAAAAAATCCAAAATGAATTTGGAGGTAATTAAAAGTCCTTAGAACATAATGGAATTGATTTTGGAAAATTTAGGGAAGATTTGGGGAATTTGGAGTAGTTTGATCAAAATTAGGGTTTATAGGCCTAGGAAGTGCACAGAGAAAAAAAAATTTGACATTTAAAATGTGATTCTAAGAGCTTCAAGTAGAGTTAGTAGAAAAAAAGGTCTTCAAAAAGGGAATTCCAAGCCATAGAAGATGGTGAAATTATGTTTTTCACAAAAATTTGGAGCAATGCTTTTGCAAACAGATTTTCTCATGCATAGGCTGAGTACCAGATCAAAAATATTCATTTTAAGGGATAAAATGGATGAATTAAGACCTGATACCCCCATCATTGGATTCATAAGAACATATATATTCAATATCCTATAAACGTTCATCAAAACAGTCCATCGGGAGCTCAAGATATTTTTGTCGCAAGTTGTCCACAAGGTTTAGGAGTTAGTCAAATTTTAGCTCCAGGAGCTTGGCGGGATTTTGTGTCCCTCACGTCCCTCAAGGTTAGGGATATAAAGGTTGGGAAAATGTGGCAATCCCCCTTTAATCCCTCTAAACCCACATATGACCTCCAAGATTTCCAGTTCAACCCAAAAGTGCTTGCAGGAGCTCAAAGCCTCAATTGTCTAATCGTTGCCACGTGTCATCACCAGGAGCATCATCAAATTTCATGTCCCTCAAATCCCTCATAGGTCACAGAAATCAAACTTGGAAAATTGTTCCTAGCCCCTAAGGAGAGTCTTGGTCACCCATGTGACCTCTTCAAGACTAGTTTTTCAGCCCTGAGAGCAAGTGGAGCCTTCATTCACTGTTGTCAGATCGCCGCCATGTGTCGCCACCTCGTTCACCATGGAAATTGATGTCCCTCATGTCCCTTTGAGGTGAGAAACATCAGGGACAAAAATATGTTCCCATCCCTCTTTGTGCATAACTTTTTAATATTTTTAAAATCCCCACCTACCGCTTTCTTCTTACTTCTAACATATAACTCTCCCATGCACAACTCTTTCTCCAAACTCCTTTGCAAATTATCACCACCAGTTTTCATTGGAAAATATTAAAAAATATTTGATATAGAAAGGAACTCCTCTACTCCATGATAATATGGAGGTCTCAGAAGAAAGATTAACTAAACCAAGAAGAAAAACTAAGAATGAAGAAGAAGAACAATGGAAATCCCCACTGTCGTGAAATCAAATTTTGAAGAAATCTTACAAATGGATGCAAAAATTGACGAAGCATATTTTTATGTTAATTCCTCAATCAAAAAATATCATAAAAATTCCTTCATACCCTCCTCTCGCACCATTAAACATTCACAGTAAAGAAATCTTCTTTCTAGCCTAACGGAGAAAGAAGCTCGATTTCTCGTCAAACCGACAGTCGGATTGAAACAAAATTTCACCAGAAGAAAAAACCCATATCAAAAATGTAAATTTCATCATGAACAGAGGAGAAAACCAGACCTATAATTTTTGAGGTCCATTAACGGTTGTCATGTCCAGAAGTATTACTAGGTTAAAAAATTAAAACTTTAAAATCTCCCAAACTATTGAATGAATAGGTTCAATATTTTAGAGGGGAAATATTGGAAAAAAAATCATATCACAAAAATTTGGTTCACAGTGATCCCACAAATAGAGGGTCACTTTCTAAACATAGTAGGCCTTCTATATGGAGGACTACCATTTCGGGAAAGTTATGAATTAAAGAAATTGCAAAACATGCATTAAACATGGAAGATGTATTACAAGGAGAGATCTCTAAAATGGTCGTCTTGGTCCAAAATTGACACTTACTAAAAATAGTAAGTGGTCCCATGTGCACCAACCAAAAATAGAAAATTGATCCAGAAGGTGAGAGGAACGTAGAGAGATAGGGAAATTTGAGTTACAACATCCAGTTGTGGTTCAAGGCAGTTGATTTTTTATACTTAATAAAAATAGTAAGTTGTTTTTTTCTAAAGAAATCATTAAGCATAAATGAAAAGTGCATAATCTGGCATAACCTTTTACTTTAGAGTAAGAGATAGAAAAACATGTAGTCTCTATCATCATACTATGTATAGTAGGTGATAGTCAGGATGTCAACAATGTCTTTCAAAACTCATTTCATGCTTCAACTTGTATGCGGGAGGTGGAATTCACAATCGACACTATCAGATCATTCATAAAATTCTTCATCAGGATCATGTCTGAATCAGTAGAGAATTTAGACAACATTGAAGGGATTCTGTAAAATATTTGTTCAGAGTGGATATCCATGAGTGATGCCCATGGTCACCAAATGAGTCATGCGACATTGTATTTGAACATGGCATTCATACATCATCCAAAGGAAATTCTTTAGCGTGTGCAAGAGTTCAAAGATTCAGAGTTCATCACATTAGAGCATTTCATCAAGTCATCTGGAAGGATCAATGGGCTTTATCAGAGGAAAAATCTATCATCATTGACATCATCCTTACTTCTTCTTCTTTCTGCTCTCTCTCCCTCTCTTTTTTCTCTCCCCCAACTTCCTCTCTCATTAATGTTCTAATTTGACGTTAGGGGGTTACAATTTTTTAATGTAATAAGTCACCCTTAAGTTATATAAGGGGACTTAATTTTCTTGTAAGGATGTGAAAAGTCTCATGACACATGAAGGGTCAATGGGGGGTAGGTGAACAAAATTCAAAAAAACTATAAGTTGTAATGAGTTCCTCATTCTAAGAGGTTATAATTATGAAATTCTTATAGTAGGTTATATTCTTATAAGTTCATGAGAGAGATTTTTTCTCACTTGTGAGTTAAAAGAGTTATCCACTTTTCCCCTATTCCCAATGTCTTCCATTCTCATACTATGTACAATTTCTGCTTGAGCATTAATACAAGAAGAAGGAGTTTCAAGCTTTTTTTGACGAAGGGGTTTACTGATACTTTATGTTCATTAAATTCTAATTGGTCTTGTTTCTATTTACAGTATTTTTTCTTTCTAATTTTAGTGCATGTGATGAGATTTCTAACTAGTGTGTGCAGGAATCTGATTTTGTACCTGCAACATTAGTTCTCCTACCTCTTTTCTCACTCCCCTTCCCCACTCTTCAGAAAAAGTATTCCCTAGCAAGAGATTTCTATCTTTGACACATGGTTAGTGGAGTGCCCCTATTGGATCCCCAGCCATAAGGCCACTAATAAAATCCACCTTTACTCACGCATGCGTATAAAATAGCTGCACCAGTTAAGTAGAGGGACTTAGATTCCCAGAGTGTTGGCAAGAAATCCACATGTTTTTCCACCTAAAAAAAATTCTCGCCAATAGTTTTTTGTGCCCACCGTAGGGAATACTTGGCAGCATCTACACCCAAAATACAACCGCAAGGTCCCAAAATACAAAAAAAAAATCAAATATTGAAAAAGCAAAAAAAAAATTCATGGAAATCCATTGTTGAAAGATACAATGTCAATTCTTGCACGTGACCCTACATCTCCCACAGTGTACTTTCATGTTCCCACTGAAAATGTTTCCAAAAGTTGGCTGAAGGAAGATATACCAGGTTGAGCAGGTTGAGAGGTGTTATTGATTCTAATTTTGAGGCTTTAAAAAATCAGCAAGAACACATTAGAGATAATCCATACTTCTTCTCTTAAACCTCCTCTCCATCCAGGTCGTCAAGCATTTCACCTATAAATCCTATCCAAACTCCTATTGATACCCCCCTTTCAAATTCTCTCATTATTTAACCATCGTTGAGCATTGAGTTCCTGAAAGAAGAAGAATTTGAAGAATAATTTGTAGAAGCAAGAGGAGAAACAAAAACAATGATGGTATATGAAGTAGAAAGACCTTTACCCATTGTTCCATGGAGAAGGGATATAGGCTTGCTTGCTTTTGAATCTCCTCTTCACGATCTACCAATGGGTTCCCACAAGATCTTTCCAAAGTTCAAAGGTGATAACACACAACATCCTAAAGAGCACATCGATGCTTTCATGGACATCATGTGGAATTCTTGGTGTCTAACATGAAGATGTTGCTGTAAGAATTTTGGTGGAGTCCCTCCAACAAAAATTAGTAGAATGGTTCTACCTCTTTCCTTCCCATGCTTCATCGAATAATTTGTGTGATAAAACAGATAAGGTAATGGTCATGACAGAATACCTGCGATATGTAAGTTAAAGGTTGAATGCATGCATTATTGAATTTATCCAAGTGATTGTAGAAAACTCCTTTTTGTTTAGGAAGGACTACGTATAGATATAAAGCAAGACCATAGAATTATATTAAATTACAAGATTCAGAGGACTACCTAGCAAAGCTACATTTGGGAAGCATGATGGTTCCTCAAATGGTTGTCAATCCTCTATTTTTATTAAATCAATGAAATTAAATACGATAAATAAATGTCCTATTACTAACACTTTGATTTAGGTATTACAAAACATTATCAACAAACTAGATTAAGCAAAGTATTGAAATATAAACTAATATAGCATCAAACAAGGTATGTTTTTTGTTAAGATAGGTCACAACAGTATTAGGTAAGGTCAAAAAGGTATCTAGTAAGGTATGGATGGATTTTAGGTGATGTTAGAGTAATTTTGGTGAAGGTTAACAGAAAACATTGTGACCGATGTTGGTAGGGGTAATTTGATAGTAAATTGTTAAAAAGAGATTTTAGGGTTCTCTGTGATTGCACATAGAGTGAGGGAAATGTGGTCTGGGTTATAATATGGCTAAGAAGACTTAGGGATACTAAGAAGGAGGTTTGGAATTATGTAAAGGATTGGGATGGTTAAGTAGTGGGTTCTTGGGAAAAAGGTGATGTACAAGCAATAGAGGAAATAAACTACTAAAAGGAGATAAAGATCTACAAAAGGAATAAGCCAAATGATTAGAATCATAATACTTACTTGGTGTCTTGAAAATATTACTAGTTGGAATGGTTGATTGTTGATTAGAGAAGAAGTGCTTGAGTCCAATGCCACATAAATATGTCCTATGTGCTCCTGTGAGTATTCTGACACCTTAGAAGGGAAAACAACTGCTTGTCTTGCAATGTGGTTGTGTGTGTTCATCGTCTGGATGTAGGAGGGCTTGAAGATTTATGTTTGAGTGTAATCATGCTCCATTAACTAAATGAACAACCCCTGTAAAGATATTTTAAAGTGTATATAAGGTAACCGATGGCGGTTAGGTGATCGGCATCGGTTGAGGGATAACCGGTGTCGGTTAAGGTGGGAAAGTATAGGATTACCAAAAATAGGTAGATATTTACTATTTTTTGCATGATTTTGATTGAGTCTACTTAAGGAAGTGGAGTTCATATGAGAGAAGGAAGGAAGGTCATAGAAGTAGTATAATTAGGTTTAGGAATAATTCTTAGTTAGTTAGGTTAAGTGGTGACTAAAAAATGGGAGTGATGACTCAGTGCTAAGAGTGATGAATCAATCATTGTGAGTTAAATGCCCATGGAATAAGTCCAAGGTGAGGTGTAACGATGAGGTAGAGGTGTGAGGGTGAAATTAAATTAATGAAAATAATTAAATTAATTAATAATGTGAGGATGAATATTAGTATAGGACGAAGGGGTCATGATTAATTAAATATATTAGGTTAATTGATTAAAGGGGACCAAGGAGAGTGAGACCCAAATTTGGTGTCTACATTTTCCCCTTTTTGTCATGTAGCTTGTATTGGTAAGCATAGGTTAGGTTGCCCCAAGTAGGACTGAAGATGATCCCCCTCAAACTATGAATGGATGAGGTTGGAAAAGTAGTCAAGGAGTGGTTTGAGAAATGGGTGATTGAGGAAAGTGAGGGTTAATAGGTAAGGGTATGGTCATTTTTAGTAACGGGTAATGGTCATATTGGGTAATGTTTAATGTTAATTGAAAGCACACACACACACACACATAGATTGTGATACAGTACCAGGCGGAAGATCTTGAAAACTTGACGTTGTTAAAAGGGCGATAGGTTTATCCAAATGAGGTCATGAAGCACAATGAAGTCTGGGGTAGGAATGGGTAATAGGTTTTGTTCCATGTCACCAAAGGTATGGTTAGGATAAACATCACATCATTAGGAAAGGTAAGGTCATTAAGGTAAACAATGTGGGTAACAACATCACAAGGTATAATGAGTACACAAATTTAATGTCACAAAAGGCAATTTAGGTGAGGGTATGTAGGTTATGGCACATATAAGGATGAGGTATAGGTAAATAACATGTGCCTAAACATAATTAATGTAGGCTTGCAGGTAAGGTTTAATAAGTGTTGGTAATGTAAAAATTTGTTGGATCATTAATACTTTTACGTGAATGGGCATGGGGTGGGTAAAATGGTTATGTCAGGTGACCAATGTTGGTTATAGTGCAACCAACATTGGTTTGCTAGGGCTTGACATGATTGATGTCATTCATGTCAATTTGAGGTTAAAAAAGGAAAATTCTACTTTTTATGGATTCATTTAGATTACAAAGGGAAAGGAGGAGGAGACAGGTGAGACTTGATAGGAGGGAATTAGGTGGGAGTGAGTGGTCACTGTATGGATAATGTACCATTAGTTTGATTTTTGATATATATACTGGCCTACGTACCAAAGACGTGAGATTGTATATAATATTTTTTGAGATACTGATATTTATTATATATTTGTGTATATAAGTATTGATACATAGAATCTCCCATTTATAGAGTTGATGATGTTGAATGGATGGATGATGTACTAATTTTTTAATTTCCATTGTTATTATGTATTTTTAAAACTAGTTGAATTAGGCATGATTGATTTGAGGTCATGTAGGCATGGTGGATTCTAGGTCATTTAGGCATGGATGAGTTTAGGCATGGTGGATTTAGGTATAGGCATGCTGCAGTATAGGTCATTTAGGCAAAGTTGAGTTTGAAGGAGTGAAGGACAAAGACCTGGAAGGAACTCACATGCATCAAATAGTTTCACTTCACCAAAGTGTAGGAGTAGTGATATTAAAGCAAGCAATCTTTGTAAAGTAATGTGGATGCATATGAGAGCTCAAGATTCAAAAAAGGAGTAGAATGGAATTGCTAGGCTTTGCTTGGCTTGTCATAGATAAAAGGAGGTGAGTACAAATAGGGGATTGAATGTGTAACTCCCATGTAAGAGAATATTACTCCATAATGGAGAAGAGGAGTTACTTTCCCAAATGGGAATGTAACTCCTATTACACACTTACATAAATGATAGATTCTGTAATAGAATCTATCATAACTAAGATGAAACCTAGATCCATGTCCACCTAAGTGAGATGACTCACCCGGTGAGGTGGAATAACACTAAATAAGTGAAGAAAAATGCCACCTATACCAACACCCCCCTCATCGTAACTTAGGATGAGGCGGAAAGTCAGAAAAGAGAAATGGGTCCCAGAAAAAAGCCTAATGAGGTACCCATGTACAAGAAACTCTCAAAAAGTGGAGTGAAAGGAGAAAACCCAGTGGGAAAAACTCCCCCCAAAAGAGAGACAAGTCCACTCTCTAATCTAAGAAAGATGCTAAAGATAGGTCCCGGCCACAGACAAGCCTGTAAAGGTACCCATGTACAAGAGGTAATCTCTCAGAAAGAAGAAGAAGAGAGAAGAAGAGGGAGATGAGAGGAATGTAGAAGATGCCATGGATGGATTTGAACTCTGCAGTTCTAGGAGGTCTCCCAGAAGAATGTTGATGACAAGATCCTCTACCTCTAGACTAAAGAAGAGCCACCCGCACCAAAATATGTGCCTACCCTTAGGAAGGATACAAATGATGTGCTGGAAGTTCACCCACTTTGCGAAGGAAACTAAGGGCAGTAGCACGAAGAACTCTGAGTCTGGTCCATGAAAGTGTGACATAGGTCTAGCAAGTGAGTGCAAAGGAACTGAAGGTAATGTTACGAGTGCAGAACTATCAGAGTTTGAATGGTGAACACCTGTATAAAGGATTTCCAACTGATGTGAAGGCAATAAAACATCCCCCATAACAGAAAATGGATCCACAAACAAGGGTGGATCAATGAAGGTCTCCAGAAAAGTGGAAGTGGTAAGAGTCTGAGAAGGGGCACTCCTAACAATGGAGATGAGGAACTCCTCTGGAATACCTGTAGATGGATGAGGAACCTGTATTACATCAAAAGTGTAATCTGTGAAAAGATGACCAAGGTCAGGTAGATACTCATCTGAATGAGGGGGCTCAACAAACAAAAGAGTGATGTCTGATAGGTATGAGTCATCCAATGATGGTAAAGGAGTGGAATGGGCCTCGAACACTAAAGGTGGAAAAGAGGCAGGTGTGATGACTGTATGAGACTGAATAGGAGACTGCTTGATATCTGATGAGATGTGGGAAGTGTCAACACTCTCTGGAATAGTGAGAGAAGGAGGAGAAGAGTCCTCTATAGTACTCTCGACATCAGAACTAGGTGCATAATCCTCATCATCAGAAGTAGAACCAAGCAATTCTGTGTCACTAGAACTTTCATCACATGAAGAACTAGAGGAGACAACTGAATTAACAACAAACACAATGGTGATAGTATGTGAAGGGTCTCCATAGAGGGACTGAAGAATGCTCCAAACACGGTGGGGAGGATTTGAGCTTGCCACATGAAACCAAAGAGATCGAGACACATGCATCATCATGTGACCAAAAACATGGTCGTAAATGTCAATAAAATCCTCTAGATAACGATGATCAATGGGTGCAGGAACTGGCCCAAGTAAGAAGGGTGAAAGACCCTCATGAGAAAATTAACATTCCATGGAAGCATGCCAAGCTGAATAGTTCCCTCTCCTAGTGAGAAGTGACAAAGGATGTAAAGTGATCCTACAAAGCTCAAGTCTGGAAAGAGCACTCTTCATGATATGTAAGAAAAAATGCAAGATGCACAAAAGCAAGACGTCGGACTCGGCTGATAATGCATCTACATGTAAAAACCGAAGAGTACTAGTGAACCGCCAAGAATATGGCAATTTATAAAATAGTGCATTTACAAAAATGATAGTGTCATCATGTAGTGTGTGAGAAATCATGCAACTTCGACTAAAGAAGTGCTCAAAACTTAGCAGCGAGTAAAAAGTTATAGCAAGAAAATGATTCCCACAACTAATGGAAAATGCCAATAAGCTTTACAAACTAATTAAAAAAGTTCTTGAAATGGGTGCAAAGGGTGTCGTGTGGGTACTCGTTGGAAATGGCATCAAATTTTAGGCAGGGTTTTTTTTCTTACGAGGGGGGATTAGCCTCCTGCCAACCCTGGACCTCACCCTCCGTCTTTGACATGTGTAGGAAGGACATTAATACAAGAAAAATAAAGCCTTAAAATTATTAAAATGCCATAATAAGAATGTTTTTGCTTTAAAACATTAAAAAAGGTTGTTTTAACCACAAAAAAAGTTCTAAAAGGGATGGATGGGGGCCCACGTTGTTGATGCATTGAGCTGTTATATGCTAGAGCGAGTTAATAACCAGGTTGAGGCTTGCAAATGACCACTGCATTGAGTCGAGTTAGTGGTTGACTGAGCTGGGTCATGGCAGGTATGCAAAATTTTTGGAAAGTTGATGCCATGTGTTGAACCAAGTCTCTATGTTGAGAACAACAAGGGCTAAATGTCAGTATAGAGTTGCAGGTGTGGCAGAGTTCAACCATCAAGGCAGGGACTATCCAAATTGAAGATTTCAACCACGTGCCATTGAAGCTACATGTAACAAAAGAGATACAGGTAGATGAGTGGGAAGAAACATCTAGCAGATACATCAAGGAGTGGCTGAGGTAGAGTCCATGAATCTGATCCAGCCCAGGCACAAATACGACACACAAATTTAGGACTCGAGCTGTGTAAATTATAAAGGGCCACAACCAAGCTTGTGAGCAGGTGAGAGCACGTTCAAGCATGAATTATGCTTGTATGCAAATAGTCCCAGGTCAAACGAGCCCACATATGTTTAAACCATGAGAATTTCATGAATGAACCCGAGTCACTGGATTAGTGCAGGTTGTAACATGAGGGAGTTGAATGCACAAACACAAGATGAGCCACCTAAACAAAGTGAATTTTAAGGCAAGTCACGAACCAAGTAAGTTGTCGACCGATGAGTGTACGGTGATATGTTAGAATGGATTTGTAACATAATAAACTTGTATTTTCCTTTACCCTGATCACATGTAAACTAACAAGAAACCCATAAAACAAACCACTGAAAAATAACCATAAGAATCTTGAAATATGCAAGTAAAGCACATACAAAAGCAAGAACTTGCACAAGCAACTACACGGTGGAGCAACAATGGTGAGCAACGCAATTTTAGTGCCCAAGCTTTGATACCATGAAGGAGTGAAGGAAGAAGACTTGGAAGGAATTAACATGCATCGAGTAGTTACAATTCACCAAAGTGTAGGAGTTGCAAGATTCAAGCAAGCAAGCTTTGTAAAGCAATGTGCAAGCATATGAGAGCTCAAGATTCAAAAAAGGAGTCGAATGGAATTTCTAGGCGTGTCTTGGCTTATCATAGATCAAAAGAGTTGAGTACAAATAGGGGAGTGAATGTATAACTCCCATGTAAGATAATATTCCTCCATAATGGAGAAGAGGAGTTACTTTCCCAAATGGGAATGTAACTCCTATGACACACTTACACATATGACAGATTCTGTAAGAGAATCTATCATAACTAAGATGACACCTAGATCCATGTCCACCTAAGTGAGATGACTCACCCAGTGAGGTGGAATAACACTAAATAAGTGAAGAAAAATGCCACCTACACCAACAGAGTTTAGGTGATTTAGGCATGGTATAGTCAAGGTCATATAGGCATGGTAGAGTCGAGGTATAGACATGGTTTGGTCATGTTTTTGTGTTTGATTTAAATTCCAAGTTTTTGGTAGTATGGAAAATAAATGATGATGTATATGTATGTTGTGGTGTAAATTTCCAAATATTTGATATCATGAAAATGTGAAATGATTGATGTATGATATGGTTAATGTTATAAAAAGGTAGTTATGTATGTTTTTATGATTTTTTAATTCCTTATGTTGTGTAAAATGGAAACTACCTAAGGTAGAATGTGAAATAAAAAAGGGGGAAACTTTGTTAGGGGAAAGAATGACTAAGCTAAACTCCAAAGGCTCCATGCCCTCAGATTTTTACCTTCATATCCCTAGTAAAAAGGGGCCTCAGGCCGATGTAGTTCTTCCATAAGCTACGGTATAATATGATGAGGTAGGGGAATGGCTTGGTAGGTTTTAGGAATGATTGAGTCTCGGTCATGTAAGCCTGGTTGAGTTTAGGTCAATTAAGCATGGTTGAATTTAGGTCATTTCAGGCATGGTTGAGTTTAGGTTGAATAGGTATGGTTAAGTTTAGGTCATTTTAGGCATGGGTGAGTTTTAGGTGATTTAGGAATTCCTAAAATGTAGGTGTTGAAGGTATGTTCCTGTATAGGAGAATAAAATAAATAAGAAAAAATTTGAATGGTAAGAGGAGACAAAAGAGCTACTTAATTGATAAGAACCATTACGAGTTTATCATACTAAAGATGGCGTATGATCAAAAAACCCTAAAGGCGTTGTGTGATTGAATTTTCTAAGGGTGAAGAAGGTCACATGATCATGAAATATCACATTTGTGGCATGTCCCTTGAATAGGAAAAAAATTAGAAAGGAAAGGTAGTGATGTGAAAGAAGTTGGTTTAGTGTAACCTGGTGTGAGACAACATGCCTCTTTGACAAGAGACCCAACATAAAAATAGGAAAGTCCATGAAAAAAAGGTCATCTTTTTATTTTTGCTTTTGGTTTTATGGACTGATCGATGTGAGAATTCTATGTGGGATGAGTAGACTATCTCCTTGAGGTCTTCATGAAGCTGAGCAATGCAGGAAGCTTCAGAATATTTTTATTTTATTTTATTTTTGCAGGAAGAGTCTTCTTTTTGTGATAGACTATGTATAGTATAGCTAGATTTGTATAGTTTTCCTTCGAGGAAATAATCTATTTATAACAGCAAGATAAAAAGATTATATTTCCTATTTGAGGAGTCATATTTTTGTGAGAAGTTTGACTTGACGATTTTTTAATTTAAAAATCTTGTATATTACTTTTGAATTGTTATTTGGACTTTTAGGTCATGGAAAAGACTATAGAGAATTATATACTTATTTAATGAAGACAAAACATATCACACAGGGGTTAGCTATGAAAGAAATATTTTAAGTGACGAACGACCATGAGATTCCATCTTAAAAAGGATAGAAATTATCCATGAAAATCATGCCATGAGTAGAGCAGTGGTGCTCATATTTAAGATAAGGTAGAAATGTGATGGGTAATCACCTGATTCTTCTTTATTCGTCGATCCTTAGAATAGGTAAGTGGAAGGTGAATGGTGCTTAAGGGACAAACACTTAATAGACATAAGGTGGTCTAGGAATTTATTCAACAATAGAATGGTCAAAGATACAAGGAATTGAGGGGCTCAGGTTCGGGTTTACCTTCGAGTGAAGACAAATGATAATCACTTGATCTAAAGGTATGAGTAACAATATAGGGTCTAAGCCAATTAGGAGAAAATTTGCCCCATTTACTATTCTCCACTTTTCTTACATGTTGATTTTCCTTTAATATGACATCATCGACCTGAAAGGTTTGCTCTTGGACACATTTATCATAGGAACATTTGATAAATATTTGGTAGTTTTGGAGGTGATCGAGAGCATTGAGATGATGTTCATCTAATAAATCAAGTTGTGCCAAATGGTCCTGGTGAAAATCATCATCATTGAGAAAATATTTGAATAAGATATGAAGAGATTGATATTTGGAAGTCGAGAGGCAAGAAAAACTCTATACCATACACCAAAGAGAAAGGTGTTGCAGAAGTTGAGGTATGAATACTAGTGTGATAAGCCCATAAGGAAAAGGGAATGTGAGTGTGCCAATCCTTTCTAGTATCGTCAACCAATTTCATAAGAATTTTGTTTAAGGTTTTGTTGGTTGATTCCACTTGGCCATTTGTTTAGGGCTAATAAGTTTAAGAAAAATTGAGTTGAATTCTGAAGGAATCACAGAGTTTCTGTAGGGTTATGTTTTTGAATTTTTTTTCGTTATCAGTGATGAGGCAGTGAGGAACACCAAAGCGAAAAATGATGTGATGATTGATGAATTCACAAATTTTCTTGGTTTTTATAGAAATAAGAGGTATAGATTTCACCCACTTACTGTAATCTTTAGTAGCGGTAATAATCCATTGATGACATTGGGAAGAATGAGGATTGATCTCTTTGATAAGATCCAAACCCAATTGAGAGAAAGGAAAAACGCCTCGTGAGACCTATAAGGCATGACTAGGGGTGTGATGAAGATTAGAATTTTGTTGACACTTCACACAATGCTTGACATAGTCACAATAATCATGGTTTAGGTTTGGAAAGTAATATCCTAGGTAAAGAATGTGTTTAGTGAAAGCTGAACCATTGAAGTGACCTCCACAAATTCCGTCATGAACTTCCTTGATGTTGTAGGGAATTTCAAAACTCATAAGATATTGTAATAGTATAGTGTCAAATCCATGTTTATAAAGAATACCACACATGATGACATAGTGAGAGACACTTTTGAGAAAGGCTCGTTGTCCATTACAAGTAAGATCTGAAGGAAGAATGGAAAGGGAAAGGTAGTCAACAAATTGCTTATACCAAAGGTCACATGGGTCAATTTAAATGGTTGTTATAAGTTTAATGTATCAAAATAGATAAGAGGTTGATTGCAACCTTTGTACTCTGATAAGGATTTTTGAGTCAAAGGGCGAAGCAGGGATTTGAGAAGCAAGATAATCCATGGTATATGAAAATTTAGTAATGGAACGTGGGGTGGTTTGAAGTTCATAACGGTCAAAGGTAGTCAAAAGTATGTCAACATGATGCTTATAATTTTAAAGTATCTCGTTATGATGCTGGTATATACCATTAACTTAGTTCACAACCAGTTGAGATTCACCAAAGATATTAATTGATTTAACGTCTAAGGCTATGTTGGTTTGAATACCTAACACGAGTACTTCATATTTGACTATATTGTTAGTACAATCAATATCTAGTTTAAAGGATAATGGCATAGAATCACCATCAAGAGGAATGAGGATAACTATGGCCCCAACCTGATGCTGACATTTGAATCCATCAAAGAATAATTTCATCTGGTAAACAATATCATACAAAGAGAGGGTAGCATTGGATTCATCAGGGAAATAAAAGTTAGAGGATTGATTTCTAGAGAGAGGTGCATCTGCGAGTTGGTCAAAAATTCTTTAACCTTTGATAAATTTTTGATGGGTGAATTCAAGATCTAAGTCTACATGAAGTATGAGCCAACCTGTAGCATGGCTATGTTGGTAAGGCTTAACATACATGTAATGTAAGGGGTCTGTATTGGTGAGAAAAAAGGTTTTTTCGTTGAGTAGGTAGTGGAGAAGTTTAGTGGCAACAAAAACTAATGCTAAGCATATTTTTTCAGCATGAGTATATCTAGTTTCATATTTTAAAAGCGTATGACTTATATAATAAATTTCTTATTCCCTATGTTGCGTGTCATGATGAACAAGCATGACACCCAGGGAATGATCTGTAGCAGAAATGTAAAGGTAAAATGGTTGGTCATCCTTAGGGAGAATGAGCATAGGTAGTTCGAGGAGGTATTTTTGGAAGGCATCAAAGGATTTGTGGCATTCATCATTCCATTTAAAGGATACATCCTTTTTGAGTAGATGATGAAATGGATGGCAATAGTCAGAAAGCTAATGTAAGTTAAAATACAAATCAAGCCAAGTTATAAATTTAGATTAATCGATTACAAGTGAAAAACATTGCTAATCGATTAGAGGGGTTTGATGATAAAAAAATTTGTGCTTACCATCATGTGCCAGGGCATGATGTTGAAAATTATAAGGCTCTTAAGACTGTTCTTCTTCAACTATGTCCTCCCGAAGAAAATTTTGATGATGATGATCTTGTAGATGAGGACCCTATATCACCTCCACCTATCATCACAAATCCTCATCTCTTACCTATTCGATGACCTTTATCTCCTCCTCCATAAGCCTTTTATCCTCCTCTAACATTTGAGATCAATATGGTCCGCATAAGAGAGCTATGCAAACCTCTGCTAAAATGCCAATGTGCTACATTCTTTTCAAAAAACCATTATATTCCCTCACCATATTTTTTCCCATCATATCACTACACCTATCATGACTCATTTGCTCCCTTACCACATATTAATATGGTTAAAATTACCACTCAAGCCAAAAAGGAAAAAGGAAAGGAGAAAATAACCAGCTCATCCACCACTCTTTTACCCAATATTTCATCTACAACTGCACTAAAAATCACCATCTGTGGACTCACATACCATATTTATGATAGGGTTTCCCATCATATAATGATTAAACAATTGCATGAATCTCCTCTCAAAATTTCTTTATATGACCTTCTCCAAACCTCTGAGTCTCATCAACAGGATCTTATTGAGGTTTTGCCTAATGACCCTACTCCTATGGCATCCATTATCACTCCTCACCATGTGGCCTCTCTCACCACTTCATCCCCTTCCTCTTCACCCACTACCACTCATCAAGAGTCTACGCTCAGTTTCTATGACAACGAGATTATACCTCTCCAATTAGATGATACTAATTCCTCCCTATTTATTTCTTTCTACATTGATAATATATGTGTTTGACACATGTTATGATTGATGGCGGTGCTATTATCAACATCATTTCTTCCCATGTGTAAAACCAAATGTGCATCCCTACCAATTATATGCATAATAACCTATTTATGCTACGTTCATGTAATGATGCCATGAATTCCACCCTTGGCACCATCATCCTGTAAATTTGTGTGGGCCCCCATACCATTCCAGAATTATTATATGTCTTGCGATGAATAGATTGTTTCAGTGAATAACTTGTGTGATAAAACATATAAGGTAAAAGGTCAAGGAGGAATACCTATGATATGTAGGTCGAAGGCTGAAAGTGTGTGTTACTGAATTTATCGAAGCTGATTGTAGAGAAATCATTTTTTTCTGGGAAGGACTACTAGTAGATACAAAGTAAGACCACCAAATGATATTAAATAGAAAGAGTCAGAGGAATTCCTAGTAAGGCTAGATCCGAGTATCATGATGGTTCATTGAATGGATGTCAATCCTCTATTTTTTATCAAATCAATGATAGTAAATACAAGAAATAAAGGTCATATTGCTAACACTTTAATTTAGGTATCTCAAAACATTATCAAAAAACTATATTAAGCAAAGCATTGAAATATAAACTAATCTAGCATCAGGAAAGGTATGTTTCTAGTTTGGACAGGTCATAAGTGTATTACATAAGGCCACAAAGGTATCTGGTAAGATCTGGGTGAATTTTAGGTGATGTTAGAGGAATTTTGGTGAAGGTTAATAGAAAACACATTCACCGATATCGGTCTGGTGATCGATGATGGTAGAGAGGGGAGACTGATGATGGTTAAGGTGACCATTGTTGGTAGGGGAAATTTGATAGGAAATTATTAAAAATAGATTTGAGGGTTCTCTATGATTGCACATAGAGTGAGGGTAGTGTGGTTTGGGTCATAATATGGCTAAGAAGACTCAGAGATACTAAGGAGGAGGTTTGGAATGATGAAATGGCTTGGTATAGTTAAATAGTAGATTGATGGGGAGAAGGTGATACCCATGCAACAAAGGTAATAAACTACTGAAAGGAAAAAATATCTACAAAAGGAATAAGCCAAATGATTAGAATCACAATACTTACTTGATGTCTTTTATATCTTGGGAGTTGGAATGGTTTATGGTTGATTAGAGAAGATGTGCTTGTGTTCATTGCCACTGCAATACTTCATATGTGCTTCCGTGAGTAGTCCAATTCCCTGGAAGGGAAAATGACTGCTTGTCTTGCACTCTGATTGTGTTTGTCATCTTGATATAAGAGGGCTCGAAGATTTGTGCTTGAATGTAATCAAGCTCAAATAAATAAATGACCAACCCCTGTAAAGAGTTTTGAAAGTGCATATAAGGTAACTAATGGAGTATAGGTGACCGGCATCGGTTGAGGGATAACCAGCGTCGGTTAAGGTGAGAAGTATAGGTTTACTAAAAATAGGTAGATCTTTACTATTTTTGGCATTATTTTGATTGAGTCTTCTTAGGGAAGTGGATTCCACATGAGAAAAGGCATGAAGGTCATATAATAATTCCAATTAGGTTAAGGAAGAAGTCTTAGTTAGTTAGGCTAAGTGGCAACTCAACATTGGGAGTGATGAATCAGTGCCAAGATTGATGACTTAGTCATTCTGAGTTAAATTCCCCTGGAATGGGTCTAGGGTGAGGTGCAATGATGAGGTGGAGGTGTAAGGGTGAAATTAACTTAATTAAAATAATTAAATTAATTAATAATGTGAGGTTGAATATTAGTATAGGATGAAGGGGTCACGATTTATTAAATATATTACGTTAATTTATTAAAGGGGACCAAGGGGAGTGTGACCCAAATTTAGAATCTACAACCCCATCCATCACTGGTTAGAAAAAAATCAAGAATACCTTTGAGGAAAGATTTAATTCAACTCAAGACTGTTAGGACCTCTTGGTGTAGTTGGAACAAATGAAGAAAGGAGAAGGTGAAAGTGTGAGAGACTTCATGGTTTGTTTTAAACAGTTGCTTTGCAGGATACTAGAAGAGGATTCACCATCTGAAAACAATATCAAGAGATTATTCATCAATGCTCAATCATCATAGGTAGGATACTTCCCGCTAAGATTCCAACCAAGGAACATTATAGAAGCACAAAGGATCACAATTGAAATTTATGATGATCTCATCCTCTCTGGAAAGATCAAGAATCCATCAAATGTAAAAGCTCAACGTCTTGAAGATGAAATAAATCATTTTTTTTAGAAAATGGAAAATGAAATGGTGTCATTGACGAGGGAAATATTTGAGTGATTTTCTTATCAAAGAAGCAACAAAAATAATATTGCAGGAGCATCTCAAATGCTTGCCTTAGAGGCCCCACCTATCAATGCAAGTTGTAGGAGTAAGGGAAATGAAGAGGAGCTTGAACAAGAAAGTGGAAGTGGTGATTTCCTAGAAGTTGATGAGCTCAAGAATGATACAAAAATCATATTATGTGTGTATTCTAGAGCTAATCAAGAAGATGCACCTAGTTTCTCATGTGTGGTACTCACTCATTCTTAGTCTAAGAAAGGATCACCCCCTCCACTACTGCAAAGAAACATAATGTTGATGTTCTTCCTTTGGTGAATCTGTAAAACAAAATAATCAATGTAGGATCTCTACTCCAACCCTCCATGGAGTCTGCATTATTAATGCATGATCTTATAGTAAGTAAGAAGGCTCCCACAATTACAAGTGAGTCTTCTGATGCATCTTCCAATTCTAAATCTAAATATACTCCTATAAAATCTAGTACTTTGAAAGCTCCTAGTGTACCTTTAAAAAAACCCTCCGTTCCCTAAGCATCAAACCCTTCTTTCAAACCTATCCCAACTACAAAATCAGTCCCTTCATCACCCTTACTCTTATACGCTCCTTTTGATTGAATAGAATATGCAAACAAAGCCAAAGGTAAAATTACTGAAACTGAATATTTGTGGACCCATCCTAAATAATTTGAGAGGTTTTTCTGATATATCAAGAGTGGTATTCTAACACCCAATGTTGTAAATTCTAGTTCCAAAGGCATGTTTCCAAACCCACCTATGCCTCCCTCATAGAACATTCTTTCCTTAAGTTAATCCAAGACTTACAAGGTCAATCCTTTCTATGTCTCCCTTCTTATTGGAGAATATGTTGTGAATAATTACATAATAGATTTTGGCGCCTCAGACAACGTGATGCATTTGAAGGTCACCAAGGCTCTCAAACTTACCATTATTCCACCTAGTGGGTCTTGTTACTCTTTGGAGTCAAAATAGGTCCCACTTGAAGGAAAGGTCCAAGATCCATAGGTGGCTCTTGCTAGATTTCTAGACATGAAATTTTTAGTGATGATTTTGGTAGCAGACATGCCAACCTCATTCAAAATGTTGCTGAGTAGAATTTTATGCCAAGAATTGGGATGGAAAATTCAAATGAATTGGTCATCTGCAACCATATGAGTGAAGGGAGACATGGATAAATTTATTCCTAAGAAGAAGATGAGGTACACGCTGTGAAATTCAGGAAGCCCAGAAGTTAACATTTTATACCAAGATAGCAAGAGGATGAATCTTTTGATAATGACTAATGAAGAAGATGATATTCCCATCTTGATAGGACCATACATACATTCCTAGAGAGGCATGGACCTTGAGAAATCATTGAGGAGACTTGATTTACAAGAGGGCAGCTCCGAATTTCCAGACAATGCAAACCATGAAGAAGAGGAAATGGTTCTATGTGATTTTTAAATAGAAAAATCAGCTTATGTGCTTATTCATGATGAAGAGATATTCTCATTCCCATTTTAAGATGAATAATCCCTTAATCATGTCACCTAGGAAGAGACAAAACTAGACTATAATGAGCCCACGAAAGGTTCGAAAGAACCATATGTATAAGAACTACTAAGAGCCATGGAAGAAACAAAAGACCCTGAGCTCAGTATTCAACTCTTGATGAAAGCCATGAATCTGCAAGACAAGTGTGAATCTGATTTGAAAGTCTAAACTAGTATGAAGGTTGGCCATATTGAAACAAAAAAATGTGAGAAATTTGGTGTCCCTCGTAAGACAATGGTTGATGGATGCAATGAGGAAAATCAAGGTGTTTTATTTCCCATTTAAAGAGGAAGAATATTTCCATGATGAAGAAATTGAAGCAAAGAGTTTTAAGGCCTTTGAAGCTAAATCTTGTCCAAATAAAGGAGTGATAGAATATAGTGATTCCTAAGAGGATGAATTAATTCCGCCAGATAGTTGCCTTGAGATGTAAAATAAAGATCCTTCGAAGGAATACAAAGATGAGATGAAGGAAGTGAAAAAGGAAATATCTGTGAAAGAAATATTAGATATAATGGAAGTTGTGGAAGACCCCGAGTTGATTCTTGATCTCTTAACTTGTACCATGGCCATACAAGACAAGTATGAGGTTACTTCTAGTCCTCCCATCAGTACCCAAACACCTCATAGTGGAGTAGAGATAAAGGATGAATCTAAGGTTTCTCATGGAGAAGATATCAGTGAGTATAGACCTGGGAAAGAAAGTAACTCAAAATATTCAATAAATTTGAATGAAAAATCAACTTCAAGGAAGCGATGAGATGCTCAATGAATAATAATCTATGTTGATAAACATGGAATGCAACTGGTACTATGAAACCAATTTCAAAGAACATGAAGGTAGTGGAATTTCCAAGAGAAGACCTGAGCATCAAGAAGCTCATGTGGACTCACTCCTAAAAAAAATACAGACAGTCATGAAAGCATCCAACTTTCATAAATAGTTAAGGAGAGGAGGCTACTTTCTGGAACCAGTCAATGGCTTCACAAAACAACATCACTCAGTGTTTCCCACTCAAGGGTAACTTTTGAGGAATGAAAAATTCTTCAGTGAAAGTGGGTTGTCCCCCGCCTTATATCATATGTGATTACTAGGTGTATTTCCCTTTTTTTGTGTGTCATTTCCTTTGCATGTGTGTTGTGTGTTTCCTTCTTCACTCTCTATCTCTCCTCTTGTAAATTTTACATTACTTTGCAGGGCCCAATGGATAAGGTATTGGTCAACAGATCATATGGTATAAAGTTGAGATTATAGATTCTCCATGTCATGTCTTTACTGCATTCATTCCATGTCATGTCCTCAACCTACAACTAGTTGTTTTTGTGCAAATGTGTAATAGAGAAATTGAAAATTTCTAAGTATGACAACTATACCCCTGTGCCAAATTTTTCATATCCTATCATTCCCATGACACCAATTCCACCCAGTCAGTTTATTGACCTCATGATTGATGTTATCTCATCCCCCTAGGTGATTTAGGAAATTCCATTCATTCCCCCTAGGTGATTTTAGGAGTTCATTAAAAGTTTCAATCTTCAGGAAGATGTAGGAAGTGATATCACTGGCCCTCCTAGGACTGGAGCGAACCCATGAAGTAGAGAAGAAAATACAAAATGGATGTAGAGGCAATTAAAATACCTTGGAGCATCATGGAAGTTATTTTGGAAGATTTAGGGAAAATTTGGGGAGTTTGGAGCAGTTTGATCAAAATTAGGGTTTATAGGCCTAGGAAGTGCACAGGGCAAAAAAGTGGTTGAGCTTCAGAATGTGATTTTGAGAGATACAAGTAGAGTTAGGAGAAAAAAAAACATCTTCACAAAGGTAATTCCAAGATGTACAAGATGATGAAATTATGTTTTTCACAAAACTTTGGAATAACGGTTTTACAAGATGATTTTCTCATGGAAAGGTGGAGTACCAGATCAAAAATATTATTTTTCAGAGATAAAATGGATGAATCATTACCTGAGATTCCCGAAATTGGATTCATAAGGCCATTTTAAGTCAATATAATATAAAATTTCATCAAAAAAGTCCATTGGGAGCTCGAGATATTGTCGTTGCAAGTTGTCATCAAGGTTTAGGAGTTAGTCAAATTTTTAAAAACCATAGACCCTCTAGGATATTCTATACCTTCTCCATATATGATAGGGGCTATCAATTTATTTTTTTCCTTGACATAATGAGATGAATAATAATTTGTTCCTCTTCATTATTTTCTTTTGTAGCAACTACATAAACATGACCTAAATCACATTGTACACAAAATAGTTAGTTTCAATAAATGATTCATAAATAAGTTTCATAATGGGAAAAATGTTAATTTTAACAAAACAATGCAGGTCTATAATATTTGATTGCACTAGATTTGATATATGGTAAAAATCAATTGATGATTTACTTATTGTGAGTTATAGAGATTGTGGAGGTTAATAGGTCTCAAGTGCATATAAATGTCTACAACACCATTTATAAACCCATTATTTCGACTCACACTCATCCCAAAATGAATACATACATGAAGATAAAAAGCATTCCATCTAGCTTGTATGAATAGTCCATGAACCTACATTTAAACTTATAAAATAGTGCAACTCACTAGATCCCATTATTATACAACAATCCTCATTTGTTTTTAGCTTCTTCTACCAACCAAAAAAACCTATGAAATATAGACTTACCCTCATTACATAGACCCATTATTGAGTTACACCATTCCATGATGGATGCTGCATCGATCAACTTTGCACCATCTTTGTACTTTAACTCTTCTCTTGTTAGGGTTATCTTAACACATGCTTATGCACCATCATACTCTCCTTTTTTAAGTTCAGTCTCAGTGAAATTCCAAAAAAAATGAACGCCGCCGCTTATCTTATGCATCCTACTCAACCAGTAGAACATTGACACATTGTTGAATTGTGATGTATAATTATTTGACCATATGATTTATTTACCAAATATGATGTTTCTATTACTCAAATTTCCATACAAGATCTAAAAGAAACCTTTTACAAACTTTGTTGAATGTGTACTATCATCACTAATATAGAAATTATACTCCCTCAAAATATTTTTTTCTTCCTATGTGTTGTTGAGAGCATGAGTGAATAATATATAAACAAATATGGAAAAATGAATAGAGTTGTAGTATTACGATTTTACTTCATTTTTTAGTTTTAGGGTATATTTCCCTGTAAAATAAAAAAGTGATGCAATGGTACTAAGAGGAAATGTGTCCTTTCATCACTTAAATTGATAGTCTAACCATTAATCTCTATGTGTATTTCATTCATACTCACATAATATCTTCTCTCAAAATATAGTCATAAATCTATAAACTTATTTCTTTAATCACTAATTCACACCTCTTTTCTTCTTTAACATGTTTTGAAGTGTATTCCACTGACTTTTATTTCATAAAACAAACTAGATCATTTCCAATTGCATGTGTATTCTCTCTGTGTATACAATTTTGCAAATGTTGTAAACCACCAAAACTATCACAAGTTCCTTCCAAACGTGATTTATTATAAACAAATGGTCATTCTTCTCTTGTACAAAAAAAAATGAGATGAAATATTGTTTGATTTAGGTGGAAAATTTATCATATGCTCATGCAAAACATTATTAATATGCAAATAAACTCATATATTCTAGAAAACATCACAATGCATTGAAAAGTCAATATGTATCCTTTAACAACTAATAGTCCTCAAGTGATTTATTTTAACGTAAAAAAGTTTTTCCATTTCAAACCACCTTCTACTAATTTACATTTTTGGGTGAGTTGTTATAAAATTATTATAAAACTATGTTTGTGTCATATCAAAAAAAAAATTGGGATAAAAACTAAGATTGATAAAGTAGTCAAGTAATGTGGACTGTTACTACTTCCAGATTCCAATTTTGATGTTGTAAAGGTGTTGTTTTCAAGATGCTTTGTTGCACATTTGACTCTTTTTGTTCCCTCTTTATAATTTTTGTTTAATATATAGTTGGTCCTCATGTATATCTTGGATTTTGATCCATTTTTGATGATTTTATTGCACTATCTAGCTTTTGAGGCTTTTTGTATTAGGGTATAGTCCCTTCCAAACTATGGTATACTTTTTGATGCTCTATTTGGCATGTGAGCGTTTTTGTAATAGGGTATAGTCCCTTAAAAACTATTTAACCCTATCAAAAAAATTGTTTGGGATATGATTCATGGTTTCGAGAACCAATTCTTCTTTTTAAAAAATGTTTTTCATTAGGTGAAACCCTTGTATTAGTTTTGCAAAATTCTTTAATTTTTGATTTGAACTCTTCAACTATCTTTTTCTTTCCATGATATTCTACCAGAGAATTCCCATAATTTATTGTTATTTGTATCTTCAATTCTTTCATAATGTCCAAGGGATTTCAATAGCGTTTTCCTATTTATTTTTTAGTGCACTACTTGTTTTCCTAATTAAACAAGATTTCTTTGTTGCTTTACTTACTATAGTTGATGTAATAACACGTTGGGTAGTATTACTATTTTTGGTATATGAGGTTGGACCTATTGATTGGTATGCATTCATTATATTTTTTAGAATAGATTTTTCACTTTTTTTTTTAGATATTCTTAGACCAAGGGTATTCGTAGTAGGTCTGAAATTAATATTTTTCATCATTTCTACAAACAATTGAAATCTTCTTATTTCATTTAAGTCGTTAAACAATGTTTTCCATATCTTATTAGATTTTATTTTACAATTGTGTTCACCAATATTATAAGGCATTGGGTTTAACATATTTTCATCAATCTCAAGTAAAAGCTTGGGTATTGTACGAAAAATTTTAATATGTGATTTCAATGGTAAGGATTGTTGAACATTAGATAAACATTGTTCATTTCTTATTTGTTGTTCATCTTCATAATTTGGTAAAGAGGGTGTGTTTTGAATAGGTTTGTATTTTGGTGTAACATCTACGTTTAAATTTGGAATTACATCATCATTCATTAAACATTCATTATTTATTGATTCAATTGGTGCATGACGATATGTTGCAATATCATTTTCATTTGGAAGAGATGAAAAACCTTCATCTCCATACGTTGATTTATTTTTTTAACAAATTTTTTACACGTGCTCTTTCTTTATTTTTTTGTTCTTTCTTAAATTTTTTGGATGATATATAGTCTATGTAAACATCTTTCATCTTTGGTAAAGACACATTAAATTTCTTTTTTTCATGCCCTTTTTTCACTTGTTACCATTTTTTCCATCTTTGTAAGTGTTTGCATTCATGGTTTCCTCCCCATATTTCTCAAATATATTTATCAACACAAGAAAATTGACAAAAAAAAATAATGCAAAAACACTGAAATATCTAACAAGGATTAAATATTTCACAAAACAACCATTCTATATAAGATATAATATACAAAATTATCATATTAAATGTCTTAAGGAATAAAATTTTGTCGGAATATACAGAAAATGATGATTAGTGGGACCAAACTCATGGGTTTTTTTTTGGATCTCATTATTTAAACGAGTTATAACACACTTGCGTTATAATATGCTTGTGTTATAATGCACTCATTTTTTTTTCTTTTTTTGGACTTGAAATTGATAACCCATAGGATTGGATTGCCTAGGATATCTAAGTGTGAGGTTTGGACTGTGTAATCCATGAATAAATCTATTCCTTTTTAAAAATAACAATATCAAGTGTCTGCCTCAATTTATCATATGTTATTACACAATATTCCAAAAAATGTGACTACGACATCAAACTCTCTTTTATTTTTGTGACAATATATTTATTTATAAAATCTGATTAGTTTAAGACTTTCATCCTTAGTTTCTTTTACTAGCACATGTTTTTCTTCCCAATGCACATGTATCATTTTTTACGCATAATTTATGATTTGTTCATTAAAATTTCAAAAAATAAGGCTTTATCTAAACTCCATGCTACATTCATTAAAAAAATTGACTATTTAAATTCTGAATATTAGGAGGGTGTACACATAAATATTTTATTTTCAGGATGTGTTCAATTTGAAAGTTAGTAAAAAATTATATATTCATCCAAATAATACAAAAAATAAGTGGGACATAATGTCTGGTCTTAGCTATCTTTCCATTCAAGGGATTTGTTAAATAGTTTAGGAAACTCAAAAAATGGGGGGGGGGGGGGGGGAACACACAACACTCTGTTATATTTTTGACACAAATATAGGCACACTTTGTGTGTATACCACATTTGACCTTCTTAATCTCCACCATTTAAAAAAAATAGTAGTTTAGAAATTAGATTCTCAACATTGTGATTATTATTATTATCATCACATTATCAAATTTTGATTATATGCATGCCAAATTATTGATTTAATTTAATTTCAATTAATTAAATCTATGTATTGCAGAGTCACTTATTGAAATAAATCATAACATATAGAAAATGACAAAAACCAACTATGATGTAAATATGAAACCCTAAGTAAGATATAGATAAAGGATGAATTAATTGATATTCATGTAATTTGGAATTTATCTGAGTAGGGAGAAGTGATGAACATGATGCAAGCATCATCGTCATTAGTCACTATACATTATGGATCTTGAGAATAATCCTGGACATGGGCACCTAATTTTGGATAGGGACACCCAGGTGTTGATGACTATTCGAAGGCACTTGCGACTGTAAAAAATATATCTAATTTTTGTTGTGTCATAAGAGTGTCATGATTATTCCTTGTTGATCACCTAATATTCACACTATGATCCTCGGGGGCTCTTGTAACCTACAAAATAGAAATTCATCTTCACAAGCCTAGAAACCACATCAAACCTAAAATGAAATATGTAGAATGGGGATTAAGACTGACTCTAGTGATCACCCTAAGAGTGAACTTAAGACCGAGTGTTCCACTACATCTTAGATTCCATGTAGTTCTTGTGAGTTTGTGTATAAATTGTGCCCTAGGATGCCCTTGTGTAAGTTGCACTTGATACCAGGTTGTAATTAGAATGTAACAATGTAGTAGAATGTGTGGATGGAATAGAATGAACTTTCCCTTCCTATGTTGTGTATTAAGAGTATGTAGTCTCTTGTCCCTTGAATGGATGCTAGATGGATTCTTTGGATTTCTTTATGTTCCTTTTGTATGTAAGATTAGGCGATAATAATAATGTTTAGTGTTTGGTCCTTCATTATGAATAAATAAATATGTATTTATATGACTCCCTTGTTTGAATTTTGTAATTGACAACTGGAAGGATGAACCATAAGTGAAAAATATTACCAAAAGATAAACTAAAACCAAAAGAAACAAGTAAGCTAGAAAAGGGTTAGGGGCACCTAGAGGGGACAAGAGCACGTAGGCACTGCTATCCTGGCTAGATGCTTGTGTTTGAAGCCACGAAAGATAAACAAGTAAAGTTCTGATTGGACTATAGGGTGTGTAATACCAAATAGAAAATAATAAAAAATAAAAGAGGCCAAAGATAGTTTTCAACCACTAGTTTTCTTACTTAGGAATCATGTAAATGCTAGCATGCTTTTAGGACCTAAAAATGTACCCAAGTGTGTAATTTTTTGTCTACATTTATACCCAATTTATGTTGTTTAATATATACTTGATAACATAAAGTAAATAGAAGATGTGTACCTTATGATCCATGTAGATCATGTGGCAAATAACATGTCGAGTGGACAAGTGAAGTGTGGATTGATTGTAAAATGAAGTGTGGAAACTAGGAAAGGAAAGTGTGACCCTAGGGGTGAAGTGTATGCATAAAGGTGTGCTGCTAGAAATTGTGTTTGATGAAGTAAGATATTTATTTTTTCGTATTAAGGATGAACCTATAAAATAATATTGGAAGAGTAGTTGAAGTCATGTATAGGAAAAAAATGAGCAAAGTATCTAAAAGTATGTAAAAGTGAGTAAAATTAGTAGTAACAGAAAGTGTGCACCTAATATGTAATAGTATAAACAATAGAAAAATATCCTATAAATGTTGCAAAGAGAGTTTTTTGGGTGGTCTCACACCAATAGTGAGTTCTTTAGGAAATCTCACACAAAGTGTGAGCTTTTTTGGGTGATCTGATGCCAAAGAGAAAGTGTTGGGGAGAGAGGTCTAATGTTACTCTCCTTCCATGAATTTTCTTGATAAACACCACTATAGATGGTATGTCTATAATTTTTTCATACTATCCCGATTTATTCCAAATTAGTTCCAAGTTTTACTAATTGAAGGAGATATAATGCATTTTGTAACTAGAGAACTATGCATGTAACTATGAAACTGAATTAAGGACTTATGTGGATTTTGCTAATTTGATAAGTTGACTATATGTGACCCCAGGACATTAGTGCCCAGGGGAATACACGGGCACCCAGGTGCTACTATTTGAGTCTTGGTGCTGGCATCTGTACTATGTTTTAAGCCAAGTCTTATTCTAAGCTAGTTGTGTGACTATGACCTTTGTTGTTTCTGTACTGTACGGTGATGTGTGGTAGCCCTGAGCTATTATAGGGGTGATTTGTTCACCCAATGTATGCCCCCCTCATTTGGGGTGCATGTGGCATTACTAAAAGAATGCATCCCAAAGAAGATGACCTAATGTTGTGTTATATTGTGTCTGTATAGGGGGAGAGGATGTGCATGGTAGAAACCATGACACATGCCAACAATGTGGATAGTAAAATTTGTTAGTATAAAAAGGAGAAAATATGCAATAGAAGATAATGTATTCAAGAAAGTGTGCAAACAAATTGGACCTCAAAAAGAGGGTTTCATAAATAGGACATCGCTCATAATGTCACAATACAATCATGGCCGAGGTGTATAATAACATACAATGAGAATACAAGATAAAGAACATATCCCACAAAAAATAACATAAGATAACAAACAATGAAAAGAAAAGTGTATCACTTAGCCATAATGGAAATATTCCTGCAAATAAAATGCTACACATGAAGCACCTATCAGCATGTTATAAAGATAAATATAATGTCATGAGCATGTATGAGTCACTAAAAGGTAGATTAACTATAATAATATGTAAAAATAGAACCTTTGTAGTATGTGATAGTAGAGAAAGTAGATTCCCTTAGGATCCATAGTGGGAGTGGTAAAAGGTATAGTGTCAAACATTGTTGCAATGTGTAAGAACCTGTAAGAGATCTGCATTGACAACTAGAGACCAAGTGAATGCACACGTGTATATGATAAAGATAATGGCATAATGATTATCTAAATCAAATAGTAAGAAAAGTGCATCATGTGAGTAGTATAAGAAAGAAATAGTAAGTGCAACTAAGATATGAAAATGTAGTGTATGAGTGTGAGGGAAAGGTATGCAATGTGTGAATGTGGTAGGAGCATAATTCCCCCAATAGATGTGTATAAAATGAGGTTCATTCATAAAATACCCCTCAATAATCAAGAATGAACCATACAACAAGAGTGCTTCATCGGGAAATGGTTATAAAATGTGTGATAGAAAGATAGATCATGAAGCATAGAGTGTGAAAAGTGAATATAGTGAGGTTCATTTCATATTTAGACCCTCAACAGTCAAGAATGAACCATGGAACTAGAGTGTTTCATAGGGTAATGATGATATTGGGTGTGTAAGAGTACTAAGAAATATTAAGTGTGAAGCATAGAGCATGATAGTAGATCTTATATACAACTGATGATGCCAAGGGGGGAAGAAAGCATGATGCCTCTTAAGTGTGAAGAGGAGAGAATTATATCCAACTATAGTGAATGGAAAGGGACCTCCACCCAATATCTGAGGAGATAAATGCATGTTATAATGCTATAATATCAGTGTAGTATGAGAGTAATGACATACATATGAAGGATACCTATGTGGTGAAGGAGGTAGTGAACACCTATGTGAAGGGGCTACTCGAGTAGGGGATTGAGGTCAATGAGGTGGATTAGTGGAACGATGGTGGTGAAAAGGTCATAAATTAGGTTGTGTTTGAATAAGATAACTAGGTGTAGATTGTGTCTTATATTTGATAGGCCTAGGAGGCCTAGATGTTGTAACTGTTGGAAATATATAATCAAGACTAGGTTTAGGAAATGGTGTGTATGGTGGAACACCTTTAAGAGTGACAACTTGCTTTTTGTAAATTAACTTGAGACACAAATGATTGATGGAGGGGATGTCTTGGGCAGCGCAGAGCCAAGGAATACCTAAGAGCATGTTATAACCTTTGATTGAGGAATCCAAAATGAATGGATCAAGCATGATAAGAGGCCAAACTGTAATGAGAAGCCTAGTGTAGCCAAAAGAATTAGGAACTAATGTGATATGAGATAGTAGACATTTTATATCCATGAGAAGTAAAATGGAGCACACACTGATATGAGCCATGGGATAGATCATAGTGTTATCGACATTACATGAAGTGATAGAAGCACTGATATGTAAGGAATCATAAGTGAATGTTGCATGATAATCGTGATCTAAAAAGGAAATTTTTAGTGGTGATGCATCAACAATAATAACAAAGAAGTGAAGAGGCCTTGATGACGGAGGGGAAAAAACTCAATATGTATGATTAGTAGAAGAATTAGGAGCTTGTGTGTCATGATTAGGCAAAGGGTTATTAAATATTTTTAGTTTCTTATTATCATTGAATGACTTAGAAGTAGATGGCTCAGGGAGATTGAGTGAATTATTGTCAATAAGATCTTGAATGAGATGCTTGATTTTGAAGCAACGATTGGTAGAATGCCCAATGCATTTATGATAGTCACATTTATCCTTTTCATCATAATTTAGGCCATGGGGTAAAGATGGATCAATATTGAGTGGCAGTGGAAGAGTGATTAGATTGATTTCAATGAGTTGATGAAATAGAAACCAAGGTGTATATGGTAATTTGGTGAAAGTATGCTTTGGAGGTTGCAATTGAAGATTTTTAGGAGGAGAGACAACATTAACAGTTGCATTTTATTCACTAGGCCTAGGTCATGGGTGACAAAAGAGGCACCTATTTTTTTATTAGAAGTATTGGGAGGAAGTAGGGGAGTGGTAGAAATAGGAGTGGAAGGAGGAATGTTAACGGGTTGGGTGGAGACCATGACATTCTAATAAGAACCTACAAGAGGAAAGAAAGAAGCATCTTGAAAGTGTTTGGAAGTAATTAAATATTTAAGAACATGTAAAATATGTAAAGGGTTAGCACACAAATCTTGTTAGAAATTATTGAGCTTATCTAATTGTTCTTGATCAACATTAGCGTCCTCATCATAGGACTGTTTTCTATTAGAAGTTTCAATGTTTTCCAGAGGAATATTTTGTGAGTTAGAAAATGGGTTATCAAATTTAAACATTAACTTAAAGGCATTATGAATAGAGGGAGGAAGCTCAATGTACTCAAAGGAACAAAAACAACCACTACACATGACATGCATAAAAGGAAAAACCTAGAAGGTTGGATTCAAGTGATGGGTTCACCAAATGATTTAATTTAATTTGAATTAATTAAATCTAATTATTGCAGAGTCACTTATTAAAATAAATGATAAAATACAAAAAATGACTGTAGACACCTGTAGTTTGATCAAACCCATATTATTATTAATATTACACTAACTATTCTAATCCTTGTAAATTGATGAAACACTGTCAATTAGATCCATCTAACTCTCGTTTTATGACATCCTTTTGGTCGTATTCCTCTTGTAACTGACTGATCAGCCTAATATAGCCTCATATTGACTAAATCCTCTTCTAGTATTATTCTATACCACTTGTTCTAGCTTCCTAGGTAATCAATCCTTTTCATTGGATTGATAAGACCTCTCATAACCCTCTTAGAACCCAAATTTCTCACTAATTGTGATTAATTAGCCTAAACGTAGTTTAACTATCCTAAACCATGTTTAACCTCTTCTAAGCCTAGTCAAATCTTACTTTGACTCACTAAAAGTGATTTTTGGCTTATTCATTTGTCCCACATGCACCCAAATCATTCCATCTTTGGAAACAAAAAACTATAAATAGGACTAGACCCCCCTCTCATTTCCTAAGAACACTTCCCCTTTCTAGGCTAAACTATAGTATTATTGCTAAGATTAGAGCTTCTCTTCATTTGTCATATTGAGCTAATATTGATTTTGTTTTGCTATTGCACTGCACTCACAAGTTTGAGTAAATGGAAGGAACCATGTCGCTCTTCAGCCATTAATGGAGAGATTCCTTTCTCACAATCACAAAAATGATTTCTTAGAATCTACCTAGGTTCATTTGTAAAGCTTTTAAGAGTAGAGGATAACTATATATGTTAGATTTACTTGTTTATTTCAACATTAATGCATGCAAAAGTAATGAATCCTTATTTATCTCTTATTTGATGGTCCATTGAATTGTTTTTTTGAAGATTTGGGTATTCTTGAGTGTTTCTTACCCCATTTCATAGGTTTTACAAATTGTTTCCTTGTTCACATTTGACACGCCGGGTGGGACTTACTCTATAGTCTTTTTTCAAGTCTTTTCTAGGCTTTACATGTCCATGTATAACTATTTTTATGTTTTTTAGGTTTTAAAATATTTTCTTTTAATATATTTCACATTTAAAAAGGGATTTTTATTCCTTTTTCCAAATCATTTAATGGGTCTAATATAGAAATAACTTTCATTGATAAAAATTAACCTGTTTGATCCTTTAACTTTTTGTTTCTGTGAATTTTGAGTTTTTTACAAGGGTTACACATAGGTGTCTTGGAGAGGCATGTATGCATTAGAACATATGTGTATGCATTAAGTTTGACACATATCCATTAAGTTGTACTTTGAGCTATCATCATTTTTGTAAAGGGAAGCGTATCCATCATGTTCCATGCGTATGCATTGAAACTTAAGTGTACTCATCTCTTAGGATGTGTCGGCATCTGTCAAAGAATCTATTGACCTTACATTTTACCTTGTCCGCATATCCATTATTTGGGGAGCATATCTATTAAAACCCTAGCATATGTGTCTTGCTGGATGAATAGGTGTCAAACCCCACAGTCACATTCTGTCAACATGCATACCTATTAGTTAGGGAACAATCACATTCTGTCAACATGCATACCTATTAGTTAGGGAACATATCTGTTGGTTGGGGCATGTATGCATTGAACTAGGCATGTAGGTGTCAGTGTTAAAAGTTAAAAATTTTCAAAAGTTTTGAGATTAAAGTTTTTAGTTTTTGCTAACTTGTTTGCAAGTTCTTAACAATTATTGTAGGGTCCTTTAGTATTTTTTATATTAGCTTAGTTAAGTGTTTCATTTATTGTTTGGTTAAGGTCTTTGAATCATGTATGCTCTTCCTTTGAATCTTATAGGTGATCTGGGGAACCAAAAACAATTCCAAAACCTTCTTTTTATTTCAAAATGCTTGATTTACGTTCAGAATCGATTAATATTTAAAATTTGATTAAAATGAAGTCATTTTTGTAAATTTCTTCAAGTGTTTTTTTCCTTACATATTTATAGTTTAGTTTTTCCCTTTGTGTATGCTCTTCCCTCACAAATTTTTGGTGATCTTGGGAATCAAGAGAATCATGTATGTGTTGTATATATCTTCCCCCCGGGTAGATATAGACAAGCGGAAGAATATGGAAACCAAAGAAATTCAAACCTCAGCCCATGGCGCAGGAAAGTGGCGCACAGAAATGGATGTCGACAATGTAAAGGATGCGCCCTTGGCGCACGGAAATGGCGCATAACAATGAGTGTCAACATGAGAATGTATGCGCCAAGGCGCAGGAAAGTGGCGCACAGAAATGGATGTCGACAATGTAAAGGATGCACCCTTGGCGCACGGAAATGGCGCATAACAATGAGTGTCAACATGAAAATGTATGCGCCAAGGCGCAGGAAAGTGGCGCACAGAAATGGATGTCGACAATGTAAAGGATGCGCCCATAGCACACGGAAATGGCGCACGACAATGAGTGTCAACAGGGAAAAAGTTGCGCCTTGGCGCACATAAGAGGATGTCGACACAAATGTAAATGCGCCCTTGGTGCACAGAAAGGAATGTTGACACGAGAAAAGTTGCGCCCTTGGCGCAGGTAAAGTGGCGCACGTAAACATGTGTCGACATAAACATATTTGCGCCTTTGGCGCACAGAAAAGAGTGTTGACATGCAAATATTTGCGCCTTTGGTGCACAAAAAGGATTGTCAACATGCATATGGATGCGCCAAGGCGCACCTTCAAGAGGCGCAACATTCTGAGCGCTGACAGGAAGCAGACCTTGACCCAGATATTCAGATGGCCATAACTTTTGACTGGGAGCTCCGATTCACACAAGGTTGGACTTTTTGGAAAGCCTACGGCGTCCTCTACCTAACTACGACTAGATATCTTTCTTAAAAATGCAAAATACAGTTTGCCACTTTTGGGGTTTGATATGGTCCTCACCTACCACCATAATGAGATGAATTAGATACAACCTGAAGTGGTTGGGGTAGATTTGGACTTTCTCTCTCTTCTCTCTCTCCTTCTTCCTATAAATTGTAAGGAGGGGCTTCTTTCTAAAGGTTGGAAATTCTTGTTTTGCCCCTCCCTTCTTCTCTTTGGCAGGTGAATCTGTGGAGCTAAAACCTTCCATTTAAAACTGTAATGCAGCTTTGCCTCTTGGCATTTTGCAGTGTGTTGTATCAATCTTTGGAGAAAATTAATGCATGTCTGTGGATGATTATCAACCCTCTCAGTGTTTATTTGTATCTTCTTGATCTTTCACTATAAATCTGGTTATCTGTGCATGATCTTGCATTACGTTTTTTTTTGGTCTGTGTTTATTGGCAAGACAGGTGTTCTTCATTCCTCGGTGCATCACCTCTGTTAGTTTAGGTTTTATTTTCTGCATTTTCTTCCCCCTGTCTCCTTGGAAAATTAGATTAGGTTTTGAGTAGACCTCTGCATTTTTACGTGTGCATCTGAACAGAGGAATAGGAACCGGCCTTCATCCGGAGAGCTTTTCCGATTTCGCAAGGTCCCACACTTGGGAAAAGCTCCATGTTATGCAATCACACTGAGAATCTGCAACCCATCGAGTTACAGAGTCCCAGGGGTGCTGTGATTCGACATCAACAGTATGCTCTCCTTGATGATATTGTGATCTTTTGGAAAATTACTAACATCTCATGTATAGGACAAAATTCATTTGTCGAAGAAAGGAGTTTCAAAACATAAACTCATTAATAATTTTTTGATTATAGGTTACCAAATGGTGTGCTACTTAAAACCACACTAAGCTAAAAAAGATTAAAAAAAACACCACATACATCACATTGTATTATAGGTTTTAGAAAAGCGTACGTCCCTATCTGCTCAACTAGAACATAACCCCTTTGGCATAACGCCTTAAGATACAAAAATGGGGGTGGTTCTAGGAACCCTAAAGTAATCTACCACTGAGTAACCTCATGGATGAAATAGGAAGCACTTTGCTTACCCACTTGACTAGTCATACATTGTGAGTTTAGATTCAAAGTTGTTCATATCGTGACCCTAGTGATGATACAACTGAACACACTAGTTTCTCATTGTATCAGAAGGGAATAAATTTAAGTTGAGATAATCCTTGGGAAACCTTCGAAAATTGAGCTCACATTAGACAAAATTTTGACACCTAATTGAGTTATTTATTTAGGGAAGCCATTTTGTGAAGGAGCCCACTTTACTAGTCCATTATTGTGTCTTGTCAAACCACCACGAAGTGATAACTTGCTTGGTTTCAAAACCTTGTTTTCAAAACACAATATTGAATCCAATAATGAATCTAAGTGTCGATCATCATTAAATAAAATGATGTATCACTTCTATTAGTTTTGTTCTCACCTTTGGACAAGGAGAAACTCTACCTAAGTGACAATTTATTTTCACATTTTTGGATCTATACCTTTGCATTCTTGTTGCCCATTTGGTACAAGAGAAGGAATATTTTGGGAGTGTTGTCATAGATAGCATTCACCACAATTTTTTTTGTTTATGCACATCCATTTTTGCAGATGAGTTAAACATCTAAAGTGTGTGGATATGTCCTTATATCTTTGATAGCCACATGATCTTGATTTCAGGATCATCTTCGTAGTTAGGATTTTGTTTCATCATTGTTTCCCCATTGAGTTGTTAATCGGCCCAAATTTTAGCCATAAATTTACGACACTTACATCTCATTTTAATTTCCTGATAACTTGATATAATTTTCCTCATTGTATCGTTATGTTGCTTGCATGACTACTAACTTCTTGCTATACTGTTACTTTTTTTTTTCTGAACAATGTCTAAGACCTTTTGAGAGTTTTAATATTATATTTTTCATATCATGATAGAATCATCTTGATACTAACACCTTGCTTATTCTAGGCTTGGTTAAACTGTCAGGGTAGTGTTGTTATGTTATTCACTTTTGTAACTTTCATTATCGAAGACTTAGATCTTTTTCAGCATTTGAAATAATTGTAGTATGTCTCATGGAGAGATCGCGTCAATACAACTTTGGTGCTTAGATCTTTTTGATATTTCAACTTGACCTAGGTATTGATAGGGTATTGTCATTATCTTATTTGGTGCCTTTCATTGAGAAACCATAGCTTAAAGGTATAGTGTTTCATAAAAAAGTTGATTGTTTGATAGATTTACTAGAGAATTTGCATATTTGTTCCTAAAGTACAATAGAATTTGCATATTTTGTGTACTTAGGAAATCTTTTGAGATGGTAGGACTTTAATCAATTCATATCAAATACACCTAGGTTTCATATAAACTTGAATAAAATTGGACAAAATGTAGTACAACTTTGAGTAGTGATGCCTATAATCATGAAAATGGAATCTAAACCAGACAAGTGTGATTCAGAAGAAAATCCTTTCACATCGTACCCCTTCACTTGTAATAACTTGGCACCTCTCCTTTCACAAGTAAAAGAAACTGAACCACTACTTTATCATAGTGGAGAAGATTCTGATACATCAGAAGACCAACACAAGTTAGACTTAGTTCACTTCAACGAGATCCTTTATTATCAAAAATACCAAGTACTCGCAAGAGTTCTTAAATTAGGATCTAGGCTTCCACAAGAGCATGAAGCGATGATTAAAACCATTAACCATGAAATGGAAGAACAACCATGACCATCCGTCATAGACATGGATAACCCTTTTGACAAAGGATATGCTTCCACTTTAGAAAAACATAACAAAAATGTTGAAGATGACCCACTTAAACCTACAAGCGATTCACGAAGACCTTACTTTAATGCTTCACATAGAGTGAGAATTGAGCATGAGTACAAGGAATCACCACCTCCAGTGTTTGATGATGAATATGATCCCTTAATAAAAGATGAGATCATTAAACGACAGATAATAAAAATCTCTCAAAAGCTAGAAAACTTAGGCTCTTCGAGTAGGAATGTGCATAAGGATATACTTAAGAAAAAATTAGGTGAGTTTCACATGGATCCATATGATGACGCAACTTTCAATATTTCTAAAGTAAACAGATCACTATCACCCACAAAGGAACAAATCATTCAATAGGAGTTATAATCAATGAAAAATACACTGACTACTCTACAAGAAAGCAATGTAGGACATAATAGAAAATACTTATTTGAAGAATTATGTCCTTACCCCTTTGATAAGGATATGTTATGCAAACCATTCCCGAAATATTTCAATATCCCCAAATTTAAAAAGTATAAAAGTAAAATTTATGCACATAATCATGTCAAAGACTTCAAATGGCTTTCCAGGAAGTCTCTTATAGTGAGAAATACTTGATACATCTATTTCCTCGCAACCTAGGAGCAGAGGAATTAGAATGGTTCTTCATTATACCTAAGGGATCGATCACGACATGGCCCACACTTGCTAAAAAGCTTGTGTGATATTTCTCTTTTAACATGGAGAGTGATATCACCATCAATGAACTTTGCAATGCAAAATAAAATCTAATGAGACCTTCACAGAATTCTTGTGTCCTTCCAGAAAAATAGTTAGTAAGCACATTCGTCCCCAATTTGAATGCAGAAATATCCTTTCACTTATAAATGCACTACAACTCTAACTTTGAAGAAGTTGTAGAGAAAGGAAGCTAGATCAAAAAGGCTCTTATTGCGAAGGGGACACTCAAACCCGTTACAAAGGAAGAACACAAGAAAAAATCCTTGATAAACCAAATTTCTTTAATAAGAACAAAAATGTTGTTGGCAATAGAATCATAGACTTCAAGAGAGTCCAAACTATACATACTAGTCCTATTTTAAAGCTTTCATAAGGAAATCACCCAAAGGTACCTAAAAAATGCACGTTTACTCCTCTAACTATATCACTATCTGCTATACTTAAAAAACTAGATGTAGTGAACATGGTATAATAGCCAACCGCAATGGTACCTTATTGAGAAGATGCACCTAAACCAGGTTGATTCAAAGAGCATGAATACTATGATTTCCACCATGTAAAAGGACACAAAAATGAGAGATTCCTAAGATTGCGACATTTTATACAAGACTTCATCGAAGAGGGAAAGATCGCAGTAGATTCACCATCTGACTTGGGGAAAGGACCTAACGAAAATATGGGTATATTCAAATAACATTTTCCTAATCATGAAGATAAGAAACACAAGAAGTCAGATCACGGAAAATACTATAATGATTATCGAACTACTGCCTAAACTTATCAATCAGAAAATAAAGCATTTGACTCCCTTATAGGTTGTATCCATTCATCTGATGAGCAGGTTAATACCATTAGGATCTTAGAGAAGAATTATGTTGTAGGTACTCGAAGGGCTCATTTGGTAATATCAAATCCCCTTCCTTCTCTGTAGGAAGTCTATTATAATTTAATAAAACAGTTGGATAATACCCCTACTAGAATCTCAATCCTATATCTCCTTAAGATCTCTACTACTCATAAAAACATATTGTATAAAACACTTCAGAGTTCAGGAGTCTCCATAAAAGTATATCCTACACACTTGCAAGCAATGGTCACACACCTTGATGCTAACGATCATATTACTTTTGATCACACTGTATCCCACATAATAATCTAGAGCACAACTTACCTTTATACATAGAGGTCATTGTTACTCATCGTAAGATAAAGAGAGTGCTTGTGAACGATGGGTTTGGTCTAAATATTTGCACATTGAAACTAGTAATACTAGGCCATTTTGATGTAGATTTAGGTGATAAAACTATCATAATCACAACCTATGATAATGAAGAGTGAGAATTAGTAGGTACTATAGTTGTTCCAATGGAAGTAGGGCCAACATATCATGATAAAAAATTGCATTTTCTTGACTTGGATCTTCCTTACAACATGATCTTAGGATGCTCATGGATCCATGCCATGTAGGCTATTCCCTCCACCTTCCATCAGTGGATAAAGTTTTACCATGGAGAGTAGACAATCACCATCCCAGGTGATCCAAAGCCATTCACACATTTTAGAGTGTTGCACATCTTCTCATGTGCAACATATGAATATCCTTCGGCTGATATTTTTATTCCCTTGAAAACAAACGCTGTGAAGGAACGTGTAGATCGGGATACACTCACTCCTTCTAATCATAATTTCTCATCATTTTTTAATCCCTTCACATCATGGGAAAAAACATCTACAAAGTATGGTCCAAATGATCAATTCACTCTTCAACAGGCCTTATTAATATCAAACCTTTCAGTGTCACCTAGGACAAGTGGTAAACCATACTTCCAATTCAAGAGTACTAGAAATAGATGCCCTAAACCACTGGAGATGTTTATTCCTAGTGGTCTCCTATCCAAGGAGAAGATGTTAGAAGATACCACCTAGGAGGGTACTTGAAGGTACCATGACATCATGTGATCAAGATCCATAGTATATTAAAGGCCACCACATGATGTATGTTATGGTCTATAATAGGTTTGGATGCAGTATAAACACACAACGAAGGTTAGAGCCTAATCCTATTCCTCATTTCAAATATAAAAAACATGGCCTTGGAATCAAGAACCATGATGATCCACCTTCTTAGATAGATGCCACCTCTTCAAAATGGGAGGATGGCTCGTCTCACTTAGACAGTGATGCAGATTCCCAATGTATCTTATACGAGGATCTTGCCTCCACTAACCTATTTCCTAATTCAACTTTTTTTTTACCTTATCTAAATCCAATACCCCATCCAATTACCTAGTTACCTTCATATATCCTAAAATTATAGACTGGGATAAACAACTTCATGTGCCAATCGATTTCTTAGAGAATAATGAGGCATTTGTAGAATTCATGGGGCTTAAGGATTCTATTCTGAATGGGGATCATAAGAAAGGTTTTTCCATCAAACTAGATGCTTGTGCATACTTTAGAGAGGAAGTAGAGATGTGTGTACACCTAAAAAAAGGTCATAAGAAAGGGTAAGAATATTTTAGAAAATCCTTACAAAAAGAACAAACATAAGTCTCCCAATGAAAGGCCATTTGAGGCACTATTAGACAAATAAAACAGAGAAATCATAGACAAAGTGGAGTATCCTTATAAAGATGATGATGAGCCACCTAAGGAATTTGATATTACTCTTCCCCCTGTTCCAACACAGATGAAAGATGCTTGTAAGATTCTTATTGAAGAGATGATTAATATTAACATTGGTTCAGAAGAAGATCCTCAAATGATAAAGCTGAGAGATTCATCTCAGCCCAAGAATAGAAGGTTTTTTAGGCATTATTAT
This sequence comes from Taxus chinensis, assembly GCA_019776745.2. NCBI lineage: Eukaryota > Viridiplantae > Streptophyta > Pinopsida > Cupressales > Taxaceae > Taxus > Taxus chinensis. The sequence continues at coordinate 246,079,756 of CM034149.1, read as the reverse complement.
GAGAATATGCATATATATTTGCATGGTCATATGTAGATATGTCAGGTTTAGACCCATAATTTGTCATGCACAACCTTGTTGTGTACCCAGACGCTAAACCCATCAAGTAAAAAATGAGAAAGATGCATCCAAAATCTACACTACTTATTAAAGATGAACTAGTAAAATATCTAGCAGAAGAATACATTAAACCCATCGACTATTCGGATTCGATATCCAATATAGTCCCAGTTCAAAAGAATCTGATAGGTATCAAAATCTATAAGGACTTTCAAGACATGAACAAAGCATGCACTAAAGATGACTTCCCTCTGCCTAATATCAACATGATTGTTGACTCTGTTAGTGCCCATTTTGATCCTCTGTTATTTTCCCATCTTTCCCCTTTGTTCTACGTGCTCTAAAAATGTTTTTCTTCAAACTTGGTGGTCTGCAAACTTTTTTCTCCAGATTGAATGCTTTCAAAAGCTCATAAACTTATTATTTTGCCCCATTTTGAAGGAAAAATACATGTGTGCCATACATTGTACCCTAAAATTCCAAATCTAAGGGCCTCTGTCATTTTTTCCATTTTTCTGACCTATGGAGCTCGTGTTTGTTCATTTTTTGATTTTTTTCCCTCAAAAATTCTTTTCCATGGCTGAAAATTGCTTTAAAATGCATTCCCTTTGTTTTTTGACCAAAAAATCCTTCACCCACGAAGAAAAAATCAAATTCAGGCATCTCTGGTAAATTCTACATTTTTTTTCGGTTGTACACGTGTCATTTTCTTGTCAAAATTAAGCTCAAGCCATCCCTCACATGTGGCCACTTCTGGTTGGATGAGATTTGGAATTTTTTTTCTAAAAACTTAGTGTTTTCATTTTTTTGGAAAAATTTACAAATATTCTCCGCAGCTCCGTAAGTCCTAGAGGAGGAAACGTGTCTCATTTTCACGTGAAGGTGGAGTGGGAGGTTGGCAAGGGACTTAGGAAAGTTTTTCCTTTTTGGTGAAAGGAAAAAATGGTGTGAAAAGGCTCATAGGTTCACCATGGAGCAGATGGTGGACACGTGGCAGAGCGGGGTCAGAAGGGAGTATGGACTAGCGGAAGACTTAGGAATTTTTTGCCATTTTTTGGTGAAAGGGGTGAAAGTTGGAAATGGAACCACGGGTTTGCAATGGTGCAAAAGGAGACACGTGGTGGGCAGAGTGGGTCGGCGGGCCGGTGGAGGCAAAAGGAAATTTTTTCCCTTTTTTGCAAAAGACTTAGAATGAAAATTTGAGGCATGGCTCCGTGACAAATCAAAAGGAAACATGTGGTAGGGAGAAAGCAGAGGTGCGGGCCCGCGGAAGAAAAATGAAAATTTTTCCCTTGGCAAAAAAAGGGGTTTAAACATGAAATAATCCCCTAGAATTTAGCGATAGAGAGCATGACAAGTGTCAAGGACAAAGATGGAGGTGTGGGCCGGTGGGGAAAAAAGTGAATTTTTTCCAAATTCCAAAAAAAGGGTCAATATGTGTAGAATTGAGCCATGATCCCAATGGGACCCACCATATGCCACGTGTCATCACCAAATTTCAAAGGCAAAGAGGTGAAGAAAAAAGTAAATTTTTTCCATTTTTTAGAAAAATGTTAAAAAGTCAAAAAGTGAGCCCAAATTCATTCCAAATCATATTTTGTCACGTGGAGGGCCCAGATTGAAGGAGAAAGAGTAGATCAAGGGTAACTATACATTTTCATTTTTAGCTACCATTTTTTCTCTAGGAAGTGTGGAAATACAAATTTTGCATCATTTTTCATTGAATTTTTTGTGAATTTGTGTTCTTTCTACCTGCAAAGATCAATGCAAGTGGTTTTAGGGATTAATTTAAAAATTTGAGGTGATTTTGAAATAAACTTTTACTGAGGCCCATGCAAAACATGAAATATCACATTATAAAGTTACAGAATCAAATTTTGAAATGATAAGGATGAAATGAAAGGGGTTTGCATGCTTGGAGAATGAAAAACATGCCTCCACAATGGATAATGATGAAGGATTTGTAATGATTTGCCATTTTTGAAACACATGGAAACTTTTGTTGCAAATTTGTTAAATGTCCCTATATGCGTATCATGTTGGAATTTTATAACAAACTTGATGCTGGGCATATTCTTTTCTTGGGAAAGAAGGATCAAATGTAATTGAAATTTATATAATTCATGTTTTGAGACATGCAAAATGTTGGAGAAACTTAGAATTTCATGGGAAAATCTAGGAAGAAGCCCATTCTTTGAAAAACCACCTGAGAACCATTTCTAGTTCCTTTTTTCATCAGATTTGTATCATGTTGAGTTAGTTTTAGTTGTAAAGCCATCAACAGGATTTGAGATTGTTCTTATAACATTCCTCTACTGATAAATTTGGCCATTTAATATTATTTTGTGTTGTCTCTTGGGAAATTTTGCATGCACTTATGTTTTAGAATGTTTTCAATTTGTGTTTCTCGTTCCTGTTGCAGTCTTGTGTTTAAAATATCTCTTGATCATACATGGTCTCATTTCTTGTTGATATTTTAGTGGCATCTACAGTCTCACATTCAGAAGAGCTTTCATCTAATAAAGAGATAAACATATTTAAAATCATTTTACCTTCCATTAATTTTGAGATTGTTTGTAAACCTTTGGGTGCACCTTAGGTCATGATACAATAGATACTTTTGGATACTTTGTTGGTTCATCTGCTTCAATATTTTGTGGCAGGTTTTCAAATATTAAGTGGAAGAGTGCAGATTTGGGCTTCCATTTAGTGTACATATCCTGGTTGAAGGAGTACCTTAACCCCTTTGAAGCATCATGTTGTTTAGGTGTTATAAATTTCTTGCAAAGTTCCTCAAAGAATCTGGCAAAATTTGGTTAGTCTTGTCTAAAATATCCCACCAAATTTTTTTATTCAGAATAACTAATCCTACCCCATAATACCCCTGCATTGCATTGTGTGTCAAAAAAAGAACACAATCCATTTACAAAAATGCACAAAGAAATTCAGGATCACACCATGTCTCTAATAGCCTCAGCCTTGTCTTGAAAGCATTTCCATCATTTAGTAGTGATAACTCTGTTGAGTTTGAATAATGGAAAATTGATCATGTTTTCCCAAGGACGTCTCCATACAATATGCACAGTATAAGGATATCTCCACCTCCTTCACAAAACTAAGGCTGCAATATAGGTTCTCTTACCTTGGTTGAAAGGAACAACCTAAAATAGTGAGGATTAGATCAAAATCCTTTCAAGGTGCTACCCACTTCTTTAAAGCTTGAGTGCTAACATGTCAGATAAATTGCTTCCCCAGCTACAAAATGACATATAAATCATTTATATACCTTTGAGTGTCTTGTAAAATCCATGATGTTGCTCAAGTTGTGAAGGATATTAAATCTAGGCACGAACACCCAAATGGCACCATTTCTGGGGATCTGTTTTGAATTCTAGGGAAATAATTTGTAGTGCTGAGATTGATTTACTAATTCATTTGCCATTCCATGTCTATTTAGCTCGTCAATAACACCCAAATGGAGCTATTTCTGGGGACATTATTCAGTATTGTAGTATTTCAGATCCCTGGTAATACTTCTTTTGTGGTTTATGTATAATTTCAAATCTGAGTATCATTTTCTAATCATATTTGTAAGGATTAAGTTAAGATATAAGTTCTACCTATAATTTTACCAGTTTCCAATAGTAGTTGCACTTCATTTGCATTTATGATTGATAAATTCAAAGAAAGGAAGGTCTGATCTATAAAGTTTGGCAAGATTTTTAGTGTTGATAGATATTTGACAGTATTTTAGTGCATTTGCAAAACTAGGGTGAAATTCCTTAGTGGCGACTCCATGCTATCCTGATCTTGATAAATACCAATGTCTTAAGATTTCTTTCATTTATTTTTGTGTTGCTAATCTCTGCAAAACTAAAAGGAAGAAGATCTCTCTTCATTATAGACTCTACTAAGAAGTTGTTTACAGATTCAAGAAACTCAGAGTTGGAAGGGAGAAGAGTTTGGAAAGTTGTTAAAGGTTGGACATTAGGTAAAGATATATCCATAAATTAGAGAGACCAGCATTTGATAGAGGATTATCACTCTTCTTCAAGTGATTTTGATTCATGCAATCCTCTCATAAACTTGTTTTCTTCAGCTAGTGAAGTTCCTTCTGTTGTACCGGGTAAGTTCCTTCTCCAATCTACACCTCTGTGTTTCAATTCAAATAAAACTTTCCAAGAAAATAAGCACTGAGAGAATACCAATATTGTGAATCACATTCTTGAGCCCCAAAGACCTTGCACTCCTCATCAACTTGTGTCACCCCCAAGATCACCTCCACCAAACAATATGGCTCAACCTAGACCTCCATTTGTTGTTAACACCTTTGGTCCTATAGACTTTAAAGAAATGGATGGTTACCCAAATTCCATCCCACAAGATGTCAGAAATAGATTTCCAAAATTCCAAGGTAACAATACAATAGCTCATGATCAGCATCTCAAAATTTTTGTTAACATGATGGAAAATTTTGAGCTAGAGTTTGAAGATGTGTATATTAAATTTTTCATTCATACACTAGAAGAGGATGCTAGGGATTGGAACAAGGATCTTCCTGATAATTCAATTGATTCTTGGACTGAGATGAATAATGCATTTAGATTGGAATATGGTGACAAGACTGATCCTATATTTCTCTTGTCTAAGTTTGAGAATATCAAGAAGAACCCCAATGAATCATTCCATAACTTTAACACAAGGTCTAACAAGACTTTGAGAAGGCTTCATGTTAGTCTGAGGCCTTGTGATGAGTCTTGTTTAATCAAATATGTAGATGTATTTGATAAAAAGGTAGCTTATTACCTAAGAGACAAGAACCCTACCAATCTAAGACAAGCTTTCACCATGGCACTTCAAATTGAAAACAATATGAAAGCAATTGGGAAACCTCTCAAGAGATATGGTGTAAAGTTGATAAACCCTAAAAAACCTCAAGCTAGCAAGGGTGCTGATTTAGAGGAGGGTGTGAAAACTTTGGCAGGGGATTTCAAAGAAATCTCATATAAGTTGGTAAGAGCTAAGAAAGGAATTGGGAAAAATTCACAAGGTCAGCCAAGAACACAAAACCATGACATATTTTCCAATCATCCTAGAGGTGATCAAATGGAAGATGATAGAGGGAAAGGACCCATGTCATCTATAAATAGACATCCTCAAGCACGTGAAGGAAGAGTGTTACTTGATCCCTTAATTGCTAGGGTTACTATTGTTGAAGAAGTTGCTGATATTGATTGGTGTGATAGGTGTTTTTTACCCCATCCTCCATGTTAAGTGGACCAGAAAGATGGTGAAGTTAATAATGATGATGGTACTGATGATGATATCTACATGATGGGCTGTTCTTCAAGTCCATAAGGAGGAGCAACATCTACTGAAGTGATAAGTGCAAGGACAGCTGCAACCTTTTGGGATTGCATCAAATGGGTACAAGATTTCCTTCACCCTTATACTCTTGAATTTGATGTAGTGCAAGCTTTTGAAATTCCTAACAATGAATTTGAATATTTAAGAGCTTTAATGATTAAGAAGTATGGTGGTGGTATTCCTTTGGAGGAAGATAGACAATTGTTGATGAATGTTGTTGCAGCTCAAGAGAAATACTATAACACTAGAAGTAAATTTGTTAAGGGATTTGGGCCTCAAGTCAAACATAAAACACCCTTGCTCAAAATCATTCCCAAAGAAGCTCCTAGAAGAGAAACACTTTCCAAAATCTCTACTGTCCCAAGAAAAAATTACAGTCCTCCTCATGCCCAAGCTACCAAGAATCCCATGCCATCTGATGAATCTTCTTGTCTCCCTTCCAATGTTGTTTTTCCAAAGATTTTTTCCTATGACATAGCCCAAGTATTGAGCTAAATCAAAGTGAGTGTTCCAATCATTGAGTTGCATATAATTCCTGAGCATAAGAAGAGAGCATTTGATTACTTTGGGTTGAAAGAAGAGAAGATTACTCCAGGTCGAAATGTAAATGTTGTTGAGATTCCTCCTCAAATCATTGTTGACCTTGAAACACCACCAATAGTAGAGGATCTTGGAGAGACACCTGAGGTATATTTAGGGACATCCTTAGTTGATTCCCAATTGAATGTTTATCCATTCTTCACAACTTTGATCATAAAGGATAGGCTACTTCACATTTGTATGTTTGATTTTGGTGAATCATGTAATGTCATGCCTCTAGAAGTCATGAATGAGTTGGATATCAAAGTGACCATAGCCTAAGGAAAATTTACTACCATGGACTCAAGAGAAGTGTCAGTTGTTGGTTGTGTGAAGGGTTTTGTAGTGCAACTTGCATCTTATCCCAGGAGGAATTTAAAATTGGATGTTGTAATTGTTGATTTCCATGCCAAATGGGGTATGTTATAGTCAAGAAAGTGGGCTACAATTATTGGAGGGAGTGTCAAAATGGATATGTATTTTTCTACCATTTCCATTGAGAGCAGCCTTGTCAAGCTCTATGGAGAAAAGAAAATGTTGCATCTAATTGAGGACCCTAACAATTCTTCTTATGAAGTATTATTTGCTGATGTTGATGCTGATAATTTTATTGGTTTTGCTGATGGAAAAGAACACAAAATGGATCAGTAAAAGTTCCTTGAATAGTTATGTTCACCTTAGACCTTGTTATTTGATGGATCTTGCTCCAAATTTGGAAATGGTGCTGATGTAATTTTGATTTCTCCTAGCTTGGAAGAATTTGTTTTTTCCTTCAAGCTTAATTTTGAATGTAATAACAACATTGCTGAGTATGAAGCCTTGTTGTTGAATCTGAGAATTGCATGGAAGTATGGTGTCAAAGACATCATTTCAAATGGAGATTCAAAGCTAGTTGTCAAAAAAATAAGAAAATTATATGCTATAAAAAACCAGCGGATGAAGCAATATAAGCATGTAGTTTGGGATCTAATTGAGATGTTTAATTCCTTCAATATTGTGCACCATGATAGAATTTTGAATTTTTCTATTGAAAAGTTAGTAGTGATGGGGTCAATATTTAGAGATTACACCATTTCACCTTATTGTGAGTACAATGTTGAAGTGTTAACTAGGCCAACTGTCCCTGACAACATCAAGCATTGGCAAGTGTTTGATGATGATGCTCAAGTGAAAAGGTTCTTACAAAATCAAGGTGAGTTTACATGGATCAACATATTGATTGGGAACTAATGGTGTGTATGACTAAAGGGAGAGAGATTTTGTTTAGAAAATATATTATCCAATTGAAAACTAACACCATTCATAGAGGTCTTGTTGCTCTTAAGTCAAATTTTAGCAATGTTAATTGCATCATCAATAGAAACATATCTGCCTCAAGGGATGTGGAAGAGCATGAATTGGTAACAAAGGAAAAACCAAGGAGAGTTTGGCTGGGTAGTATTTTAAGAAAGGAAGAAAAATAGTCCTACCTCCAATTGTTGAAACAATTTCAAGACTGCCTTGCCTAGTCATATTCAGAGCTGAAAGCATATAGAGAGGACTTGTTTCAGCATGAGATCCCTCTTGAAAAAAATGCCAAACCATTCATATAGAAGAAAAGGCCAATTAATCCACTCCTCTCCATGAAAATGCAAGATGAATTGAAGAAACTGAAGGAGGGAGGGATCATTCAACCCACAAGGTATTCATCTTCAGTTGCAAACCTTGTGCCAGTTAGAAAGACGAATGAAGATATCAGACTTTGTGTAGACTTTAGAAATCTGAATAGAGCTTCATTGAAAGAAAATTATCCTTTGCCAAACATGGAGAACATTTTGTAGTTAGTGACTGGATCTGAATTGTTTTCCACCTTGGATGGTTTCTCTGGCTATAATTAAGTTGTTGTCAAGGAGTCAGAAAGATTTAAAATTGCCTTTACCACTCCTTAGGGAACATATGTTTATGTTAGAATGCCTTTTGGTCTCATGAATGCTAGAGCTTCCTTCCAAAGAGAAATGGATGTTACATTTGCTGGTTATATAAATGACTTCATTACAGTTTATTAGGATGATGTCACTATATTTTCAAGGAGTAGAAAAGATCACTTACAGCACCTGGAAATTTTTTTGATCAGATGTAGAGATTTTGGAATCTCTCACAATCCATAGAAGTGTCACTTTGGGGTGCAAAAGGCCAAGCAACTTGGTCATATTGTTTCAAAGGCTGGTGTCATGATTGACCCTGAGAGAATAGAAGCAATCAGCAAGGTGCCAATTCCAAGAATGAAGAAGGGCATCCAATCTTTCTTTAGGTAGATCAATTTCATTAGAAGGTTTGTGTCCAATTTTGTTGGTTTGACTCTTCCTATCACATGCATGTTAAGGAAAGATCAAGTTATCAAGTGGGAGAAGGTTGCCATTCAATATTTTGAAGGAATCAAAGAGGCACTTAAACATGCACCTGTCTTGGCAGCTCCGAATTACAAGAAGCCTTTCCAAATCTTCTCCTTTGCTTTTGAAAATACTATTGCATCCGTTTTTCTCCAAAAGGATGAATATGGGGCTGAGAAACCTATTGCCTTCTTTAGCAAGGCTTTACAAGCCGTTGAATTAAAATATACAATCATGGAAAAATAAGCATTTGCCTTGGTGGAAGCAACAAAGGTTTTCAGGCATTCTATTTTAAGTTCAAAAGTTGTTGCTTATGTTCCCCACACCATGGTAAAAGACATCTTATAAGAGATGGAGATATCAAGTAAAATATGTAGATGGGTGAACAAACTACAGGAGTATGATATGGACATCCAAACCACAAAGTTGGTAAGAGGTTTGGGTCTTGCTAAGCTCATGGCTGAGAGCAACTTACAGACTGTGGAAGTGAATGAAGTAGAGGAATAAAAGGCAAATTTTCTTAGGAAATTGGTAAGTTTTGAGTGGTACAAGGATATAATATTTTACCTCAGACACCTATGTTGTCCTGATCATTTAAATAAAAATTAGAAAAGAGCCCTCAAGTTGGCTTCTCAAAAATACAGCATCACTGACTTTGGGCTGGCTTGAAGGAACCCTAAAGGTGTCCTCTTGAAATGTGTAACTGAAGATGAAGCTCCCAAAGTAATTGCTGATTTCCATGGGGGAGTTTGTGGAGGAAACTTTGCTGGAACGGTTACAGCACACAAAGTTTTGAGAGCTAGTTATTGGTGGCCTACTCTCTTCAAAGATGCAACCATGCTGATTAGAAAATGTGAAAGCTGCCATCGTTTCTCTGGAAGAATGAAAGCTTCAGGCTCCATCCCTTTGCAACCTGTGTTAATTGAAGCTCCTTTCAAATAATGGGGGATGGACTTCATTTGTGAGATTTTAGAACCTTCTAGTGCTGGACATAAGAGGATCCTTGTAGCCACAGATTACTTCACCAAGTGGGTAGAGGCAATCCCCACCAAGAAAGCAACACACCAAGTTGTTATGGACTTCTTGTTGAACAATATCATATGCAGATTTGGTGTGATAGTCACAATTGTGGCTGATAATACCATGTGTTTCAAGGCTAAACCTTTGATGGCAATGTGCAAGGAGTATGGAACCAATCTGAATTATTCTTCAAACTATAACCCCCAAGGGAATGGACAAGTTCAGTCCAACAATAAGAACTTATTGAAGATCATTAGGAGAACCTTGGAGTTGAATAAGAGAAAATGGGGTGAACAACTGAAATTTGTAGTTTGGGCTGATAGAATCACTGCCAAGAGAGCTACTGGTAAGAGCCCATTTGAGTTGGTGTATGGAACTCAAGCTCTTCTTCCCTTACATCTGCAATTATCTTCATTTTAGTTTGTTTAATAGCTTGAGGATCAAGAGGTCAGTCCATATGAGGAAAGGATTAATCAGATTATGGAGCTAGATGAAGAGAGAAGAGCATCTCACTAGAGGCATGTCAAATTTAGAGAGAATTTGAAAATACTGTTTAACAAGAAGGTTACTCCTAGGGCCTTCAATATTGGAGATCTAGTTTTGTTATGGGACAACAGAAATGAAGCTAAGGGAAAACATGGAAAATTTGATGCATTATAGATGGGCCCTTACTCCATTGATATCAAAATTGGTGAGAATACCTTTTTTCTCAAAGATTTAGATGGGGAATTGCTTAAACTACTTGTTAATAGTAGGCATCTGAAGCATTTCCTAGATTAATCCCAAAATTTGAGGTATGCACCATTTGTACAGTATATAGTGTTTGGTTTTTCGCTCTGTTTTTGGTGTTTTTTAGGTTTGTGGTTTGCCTTGGTGTGTGGCAACCATTTTTTCAGGTTCTCAGCTAGTTTTTGGTGCTTTTGTCTCATGACTCCTTTTCCCAATGGATTATTTTGGCACTTGGTCTACGTTGTTCTTGTGGCACTCACTGGGAGTGCCCATCCCCAAGCAGGAGCCGATGTTGGTGCCCATTTTGATCCTTTGTTATTTTCCCATCTTTCCCCTTTGTTCTACGTGCTCTAAATTTTTTTTTCTTCAAACTTGGTGGTCTACAAATTTTTTTCTCCATATTAAATGCTTTCAAAAGCTCATAAACTTATTATTTTCCCCCATTTTAAAGGAAAAATACATGTGTGCCTTACATTGTGCCCTAAAATTCCAAATCCACGGGCCTCTATCATTTTTTCCATTTTCTTGGCCTGTGGATCTCGTGTTTGTTCATTTTTTCCATTTTTTTCCCTCAAAAATCCTTTTCCATGGTTTAAAATTGCTTTAAAATGCCTTCCCTTTGTTTTTTGACCAAACAATCCTTACCCACGAAGAAAAAATCAAATTCGGGTATCTCTGGTAAATTCTACATTTTTTGATGGTCGTATAGGTGTCATTTGCCTGTCAAAATTAAGCTCAAGCCATCCCTCACACATGGCCACTTCTGGTTGGATGAGATTCAGTGGGTTTTTTCTAAAAACTTAGTGTTTTTGTTTTTTTGGAAAAATTTACAAATATTCCCCACAGCTCCACAGGTCCTAGAGGAGGAAACATGTCTCATTTTAATGTCAAGGTGGAGTGGGAGGTTGGTGGGGGACTTAGGAAACTTTTGAATTTTTGACGAAAGGAAAAAATGGTGTGGAAAGGCCCACGGGTCCGCCATGGAGCAGGGGGTGGAGACGTGGCAGAGCGGGCTCAGAAGGGAGCATGGACTAGTGGAAGACTTAGTAATTTTTGTCTTTTTTGGTGAAAGGGATGAAAGTTGCAAATGGAACCGCAGGTCCACAATGGCGTAAAACAAGACACGTGGCAAGCATAGAGGGTTGGCGGGCCGACGGAGGAAAAGGGGAAATTTTTCCTTTTTTGCAAAAGAGTTAGAATGAAAATTTGAGGCATGTCTCTGCAACAAATCAAAAGGAGACACGTGGTAGGGAGAAATTAGAGGCATGGGCCTGCAAAAGGAAAATGAAAAATTTTCCCTTGGCGAAAAAAGAGGTTTAAACATGAAATAAGCCCACGGAATTTTAGCAATAAAGAACATGACACGTGCAAGGATAGAGGCGGAGGTGCGGGCCCGCAGGGAAAAAAGTGAATTTTTTGCAAATTCCAAAAAAGGATTAAAATGTGGAGAATTGAGCCACTATCCCAATGGGACCCACCATATGCCACGTGTCATCATCAAATTTCAAAGGCGGAGGGGCAGAGAAAAAAGTAATTTTTTTCCATTTTTCCAAAAATGTTAAAAAGTCAAAAAGTGAGTCTGAATTCTTTCCCAATCATACTTTGACACGTGGAGGGCCCAGATTGAAGGAGAAAGAGCAGATAAAGGGTAACTATACATTTTCACTTTTGGCCACTATTTTTGCTGCAGGAAGTGTGGAAATGTAAATTTTGCATCATTTTTCTTCAAATTTTTGGTGAATTTGTATCTTTTGTGCCTGCAAAGATCAATGCAAGTGGTTTTAGGGATTAATTTATAGATTTGAGGTGTTTTTGAAATAAATTTTTACTCATGCCCGTGCAAAACGTGAAATATCAAATTATAAAGTTACATAATCAAATTTTGAAATGATAAGGATGAAATGATTAAATGAAAGGGGTCTGCATGCTTGGAGAATGAGAAACATGCCTCCATAATGGATAATGATGAAGGATTTGTAATGATTCACCATTTTTGAAACACCTGGCAACTTTTGTTGCAAATTTGTTAAATGCCCCCTATCTACGAATCATGTTGGAATTTTGTAACAAACTTGATGTTAGGCATATTCTTTTATTAGGAAAGAAGGATCAAATGTAATTGGAAGTTATATAATGCATGTTTTGAGACATGCAAAAGGTCAAAGAAACTTATAATTTCATGTGAAAATCTAGGAACAAGCCCATTCTCTGAGAAACCTCATGAGAACCATTTCTAACTCCTTTTTGCATCAAATTTGTATCATGTTGAGTTGGTTTCAGTTGTAAAGCCATCAACAAGATCTGAGATTGTTCTTATAACATTCCCCTACTAATAAATTTGGTCATTCTGGATTATTCTTTGTTGTCGCTTGGCAAAGTTTGCATGCACTTATGTTTTAGAATATTTTCAATTTGTGTTTCTTGCTCATGTTGCAGTCTTGTGTTTAAAATATCTCTTCCTCATACATGGTCTTATTTTTTGTTGATAGTTTAGTGGCATCTGCAGTCTCACATTCAGAAGAGCTTTCATCTGATAAAGAGATAAACAGTTTTAAAATCACTTCACCTTCCTTGAATTTTGAAATTGTTTGTAGACCTTTGGGTACACCTTAGGTCATGATAAAATAGAGATTTATAGATACTTTGTTTGTTCATCTACTTCAAAATTTTCTGGCAGGTTGTCAAATATTATGTGGAAGAGTGCAGATTTGGACCTCCATTTGGTGCATATATCCTGGTTGAAGGAGTACATTAACCCCTTTGAAGCATCATGTTGTTTAGGTGTTACAAATTTCTTGCAAAGGTCCTCAAAGAATCTAGAAAATTCTAGTTAGTCTTGTCTAAAATATCCCACCAAATTTTTTTATTCAGAATAACTAATCCTACCCCCGTACCCCCACATTACATTGTGTGTCAAAAAAATAGCACAATCCATTTACAAAAATTCACAAAGCAAATCAGGATCACACCATGTCGTTAGCAGCCTCAACCTTGTCTTGAAAGCATTTCCATCATTTAGTAGTGACAGCTCTGTTGAGTTTGAATAATGAAAAATTGATCCTGTTTTCCCAAGGCCATCTCCATACAATTTGCATGGTATAAGGATATCTCCACCTCCTTCACAAAACAGAGGCTACAATATAGGTTCTCTTACCTTGGTTGAAAGGCACAACCTAAAATAGTGAGGATTAGATCAAAATCCTTTCAAGGTGCTACCCACTTCTTCAAAGTCTAAGTGCTAACAAGTTAGATAAATTGCTTCCCTGGCTACAAAACAACATATAAATCATTCATTTACCTCTAAGTGTCTTGTAAAATCCATGATGTTGCTCAATTTGTGAAGGAGATTAAATCTGGGTACCAACAGACTCCACTGCTAGTTATGAAATGCTATCATTAATGGATGGCTTTTTTAGGTTATAGCCAAATTAGGATTGTAGAGGAAGATCAACACAAGAAAACTTTCATCCCCCATGGGGGACATTTTGCTATAAATTCATGCCTTTTAGACTCAAGAATTTCAAGGATACTTATCAATGCATAATGACAAGCATCTTCCATGACATGATGAATGAGATCATGGAGGATTATGTTGATGATATATTATTAGATTAGAGTGTCTAAGATTATAAGGTCCTTTTGAATCCCAGAAAGTGTGTATTTGGAGTTCTATCAGGAAATCTCTTGGGTTTCATCATTTCACAAAGAGGAATAAAGGCAGACTCCATAAAGGTTGTAACTATAAAAAAAATTCCTCCACCTACAAATCTCAAATAACTAAGAAGATTATAAGGAAAAATTCAACCAATCCATCATTCTATTTCATAGCTTACAGATAAGTGTCATCAATTCACACATCTATTGAAGAAAGATGTTACTTTCTACTGGGGACCAGATTGTCAAAAGGTATTTACATTGCTTAAAAGATACCTCGTCAACCCACCTATTCTCATATCGCCTACCCTAGGTGAACCCCTCATACTATATATTTTAGTCACCTATTTGTTATTGGTGCACTACTTTTCCTATATGACCTTGATAAAAGAGAAAGGGTGATTAATTATCTTAATCACACCTTGATCGCCTATGATTTGAATTATCCACAGATTGAAAAGGCCTTCTTGGTAGTCGTCTTTACCTTTCAGAAACTTTGCCATTACCTCCTTAATAATAAAACCAAGTTGATATCCAAATTTGGACCTCTCAAGTACCTTTTATCCAAGCCCGCCCTTAAGGGAAAAATGGTTAATTGGATCATTCTCCTTAGTGAATTTGACATTGAGTTCATTCATTAGAAATAATTAAAAGGAAAGGTATTGGCTAATTAGTTAGCAGAATCTCCCCTACCAGGAATGGAACCATTGTGTCTGGATCTACTAGATGCATCCATGATGTATATCAAAGATTCCATTATGTGGAAAGTCCACTTTGATGGATCATTCACATTTCATGGGCTAGGAGATGGAGTGGTGCTCATCACTCCCATAAGAGAGTTTATTCAACAAGCATTTTGTTTAGGATTCCTATGTACTAATAAAATTACAAAATATAAGGCACTTATCGTCAGCCTTAAGTTAGATATCAATTCAAATATCTAACATCTACGAGTCATCGGTGAATCCCAACTAATCATTAAACAAGTTAATGATGAGTATAAGGTCAAAGATGAGAATCTCATTCCATATAAGAAATTAGTTGAGACCTTGAAGGAATATTTTGTGCAGATTGTTTTGAACAATGACCAAGGTCACATGGTAGATCCATAGATGATATGGATACTATCAGATTTTTGTTATGCATTCTACCTCAGGAAATTAAAATTTCATTCTTTGTAGAACATTTACGAATGCCTTCCTATGACATGCCAAAGTCTTGTTTGGCATGTGAATTTGTTGGTCCTTTCTTGCCTTAGTATGATCCCATATTTAACTACCTACAAAATGTCATGTTTCCCACAAATGTTACCCATACTAAGAAGAAATCCCTTATCCATCGTATAGCTCATTACACCCTCCTAAGAGGCACCCTCTATTGTCATGGCTATGATAGGAATCTTCTACATGGTTTGGATTTTACCGAGTTAGTCCACACTATTAAAGAAGTGCATGGTGGAATTATCAAAGCACACATTAGTGGTATGGTTATCGCTAAGAAACTCTTGAGAGTGGGATATTATTGGCCCATCATGGAAGAAAATTGTTTTAACTTCATCAAAAAGTGTGAACTCTGTTAAAACTATGGTAACTTGATACACACACCAGCATAGGCATTACAACGAATTACAAATCCTTGGTCATTTTTTAAATTGGGATGAGATTTCATAGGGAAGCTCCATCCCAGTTCATTAGATGGTCATGCCCACATTATCACCACCACTGAGTATTTTACTAAATGGGTAGAGGTTATGCCTCTCACTTATATAACTGGTGAAAAAAATCCCAATTTATCATAAATCACCTTATTTGTCATCATGGTATTCCCTCCACAATTGTAAAAGATAATGGTAAGTCTTTCAAAAAAAATACTCAAAGTGTTATGTCAAAAATTTCAGATCCAAATCAGGTGGTCCACCCCCTATTACCCTCAAGGTAATGGATACGATGAAGCCACCAATAAAACTATTATATGAATCATGGAGAAAGTGGTGTTTGACCCTAAAATAATAGCTAAGTACCAAGAGGCATGCATGCACAGGATCAGTAGATAGACAAATGCTTAGGGAAAAGTGTGCATGTAAAAGGGGTTTACTAATGGTTTAAGTGAAACCAGGGTGCGTATGGGAGGTAGAACAAGGGTTTAAAGTACTTAGCCATAACTGACATCATGGGGTCACTTGAGGAAAAATGTGAGGTCCCAACTAGGCATGATGAGTGGATAAAGTGCTATCCTAAAAGCTTAGAGTTCAAGAAAAGGATATTCCCTATACGAAATATTCACAGAGACATCATTAAAGTTAGTGGAAGGTTTATGAAGAGGATAATCATTCACCAATGGAGGACCACATTGACACTTGGCACATGATCTTCTTAGGAGAGAGGTTGTGGTGGTGGTCGATGATCTTATTTAAATAGGTTTTTGGGTCACAAACATAGATGGAGATATAGATAGAGCTCACAGGAAGAAATACATGGAGGCATGAAAGGAATGTAGAGAGAATGTGGAGAAAGAGAATGAGAGTAATGAAGTGATGCAGTAATGTTAGGGTTTAGAGTACTTAGTGCTAGAGGGTTGTAAGGGATACCATAAGCATATGTATGGGTACTAGGATTTGTAACAAGGGATAAAGTGGGAAAAATTATAGCTAGGATATTATATCAGAGAATCTTACAAGAGTTAGTCTCTGTCATTTAATATATATTTTCTAAGATGACCCTTGTGAATGTAGGATGGCTACCAGAGATTCTATTAAATCAATATACATGGATCTATTCTATATATCTTGTTTATGGGTTTAAAATCTCATATTATATGACTTATCATGGCTCAGATCTGGTTTATTACACTTATTTCAATTTAATTTATCTTCTGTGATGCATTAATGCGTAGATCTATTAGTTAAATCTTCTACCTTTTAAAGTAAGGGAATGAACTTCTATTTCTATAAATAATCCTCCATTAATGGTAGAAATCTCTTACATATCTCACATAAAGGAGGGGCTTGGTGCCAGCGTGAGCCTTGGGTAAGCATCCAACATATGTTGGATGATAGGATGACACGTTTGGGGTTAGAAGGAAGAATTAAGGGTAAAATAATTACTACATCTTGGTTTCGTTATCGATACCTCTTTTTTGAATTTTTTGTGAGAATAAGACGTGATGACAAACTGGTTGACCTTGGATAGTGTCAAAGAATGGCTTAAAAGCATGGAGGATGAGTTCACTCTGAGATTTAGTACTGGACCTGGGTTTGATGCACATAAATGGGTAGAAGAACATCTGTATCATGAGCTGTATGAGACCTTATTTTGTTGTTTTCTAATGGATTTATATAAATGGCTTTCAGTGTATGCATCTAGATCAAGTTGGTACTATAGACCTTGCGTATGGACCCAAGATGAGTATCAGAGGCTAAATGATGCTGATATGAATTGCACATGTGTTGTGGATCATCGGTAGAGTAGAGTATTGACAATTTACACCTTGGAATACATGATTTCTATGTATTCATATTTAGAGATTGCTGAGTTTGAGTTCTTGAGGGAGCCAAGAGGATCATTCTTACGTGCTATCCCTTTAGCTATAAAGATATTGATCATTACACTAAGTTTGGAAGTATTTCCTATGGCCAGCTAATATTATTTTGAGCGTTGGGTGAGGAAGCTAGAGTGGAGGAAGATAGTGGACCTTACAGCTAAAAAGGAGAGGGAAGAAAGATGACTTAAGTATAATGAGGCTCAGGAGAGGGAATTGACAAGATAGTGTGAAGATGCAAGAGTGATGGATTTATGGAGGTAGATGTTGAAGGAAGGATTTCAGGTTCTTGTAGAGGAAGTAGAACCTGAGAAGTCTATGCTACCCCATCTTGGAAAGTGTAGAAGAGAAACCCCCTCAGCTTCTCGAGAGAGCTCATCATATGAAAAAATGAGAAGATTCATTTGCATGCATCTGAATCCACTCGGTGAACAACCCTTGACACTTAGTTTTCCAAATCTAGAGATAAGTATTACTAACCCAGTTGGTATTGGTGGAAGTAACCGATCAGTACCTAGGAGGTATAACTTTTCATTTGGCACATTTGTGGCTGCACAATCATTTCCTGTGTTTAGAGGTATATTATTTGGAATGAAATTTGGGAAAAGTATGGGTACACAAAGCTTGGGTATCACATCTAGAAGAAACATGGGAAACACATCTGGTATCGATGAAATATCATAGAGTGTTGGCACATAGTTTAGCGTGACAATGGGGAGACAAGGCATGACCACTTCAGGACCCTTGCCAGCTACAGGAGGTGGATCTAGTGGGTCAAATGGAATAGGAACTAGTAGACACAGTGGACCTAGCAAATCCAAAGGATATGGGTGGTTAGGATGGATAGGCACTAGTGGATCTGGTGGTGGAGGCAACACTAGAGGGAATCAAGGTTCTGGAATAGGCGGATAAGGACATCAACTGCCTTAGCAAGTATTTTTTGAAATTTATTTACATCTACCAAACTACAAAGGTGTTGAGGATGTTACAAAAAAATGTACACAAATGTTACCTACTATGGTGCATGAATGAGATCACTACCCCAAAATATAAGGTAATTCATTTTTCTACAACATTACAAGTGGGCATGCATAATTGGTACTAGAAGTATGACCCCCACCAGAAAGTAGTAGATTATACCACACTGAATAATGCCTTCTTAGTTGAATTCCATATTCCTAAGTTTGAACAAAAGAGTATTAGCATGTAAAAGGAGATTCAACAAGGTATGATAGAGAGTGTGCGCAATTATGATGCACATTTTAAAACTCTCTTATTAAAACCATCTTATGATATTCATCCTTCTCAGTATGCTCAATGGTTTTTTGGAGAACTAATAATGCCCTTCTGGAGAGCTCTTTTGCATAAGACTTGCACAAACCCATGTGAGGCCTTAGAGGCTGCCTTGTACATTGAGACTGTGGGAAGCATGGATATCAATGTTAGTCCTTTTCTTGAAGCTTAGATTGCTACAATGGAAAATCAACTAGAGAAGACATCTGTGAACTTGGCCCATAAGACTCGCAGTGGCCTATGGTGCATGTATTGTGACGTAGAGGGGCATACGAAGGAAAATTTTCCTCAGATATCAGTACGTGCCATGCCGGTAGACTTTGAAATTTTCCATGGAGATCATGAGGAAAGTAGGATTCCACTACTGCAGTACACAATCCATAAGAATGCGTCTTTTTATTTCAAGATTTACACCTCTACTACTCATGACACCAAGGATTGTAGATTAATTGACCAAATACATGATGCCATTGATATTGGTGTGTGTCATGTTAGTGTTACGAATAATTCAAAGGATTACGATCATCACTATGAAGGACACATAGATGGAGGATCTTGTGGAAGAGGCTTTTGTGGAGTATTTAGAGGCCCTAGAAATTTTGGAGGTAGAAGAGGTGAATTCCCTTGTAGAACTTGTTATAACTGTGGGTCCATAGAGCATTACAAGTCTGAATGTCCTGACTTTCTATAATGCTCATGGTGTGGGAAGAAGCACAAGTATGAGTAGTGCCTAGATCTATTTGAACACATGACCTAGTAACAATGGAAAGACAATGGCATCGGGATGGTAAGTGTTAAGAAAGTAGACTCATAGTGGATGTTAAGGGTGGTGCATGAGTCAGAATTAGAACCTATATTGGTGACAACACGAGCTGAGGTTGTAAGCGCCAGGGAAATACCAAAGTAGAGACCACTTATTACAAGAGAATGGGTGGTGTATAGGAACTATATGGACCCTACCCATCAGAATGAAGTCTATCAAGAGACCATGGATGTAATCTAAAATATTCAAGGGAAAATTCAATGTCTAAAGGAGCAATCCAAGAAGTTCAGATAGAAGAAAAGTATTGAGGTCCCTCATTCAGATATAGATGATGTCACAGAGGTATCTAATATGTGGCTCTAAGAGAATAAAATTCCTCTGTTAGGATAATGGTTGAGGGATAAGATACCAAGCACTGGAGTAGAGCACGAGAGGATGGTTTTGCATGCTAACCTTCCTCCCCATAGCCTTGACTATGATAAGTTTATTACCTTGAATGTAGTTGTTGATGGATGGATCCTAGGTAATATTCTGATTGACACAGGTGTTGAAGCTAATGTTCTCACCCTAGATGCCTAGAATAAAATGGGAAGGCCCCCATTACTACCATATTCAAATGTGTTGTATAAGGATAATCAGAAAAAGGGAATTCCCATTGGTGTTTTAAAAGATGTTTTTATCACTATCAAAGGGGTGAAATTCCTTGGGGACTTCAAAGTCATAGCGCTTGCTGAGGCAGACAATGTTTTAGCATTAATTGGGTGCCTCCCTTGCTATAAGAATAATTTTTACTTACATTTCAATAAGGGGTATATAAGTTTTGAGAACAAAGATGAATGCATTATCATTCCTTTGATGGATGGGAAGTCATACCCCTATATTGAGTCTTTAGGAGAAGAAGACCTAGACAAAATTTGTGTGTGCACTATTCGGGACCCTGAAGTCATGCAACCAACAAAAGAGGGAATTGTTCAATAGGAAGAAACTCAATCTATAAGTGATACATCTAGTGTGGCATGTGAAAATCAAGCGTACAAGACATATGAGTTAGTTATAAGGAAATTAAGAGGCTTTGTGATGAAAGTAACAAAGTTATTCTGGGGGAGCTGATCCTGATGTTTTCCTTTAAGAAATAGATACCAATGGAGATGTGATATAAAAAGGAGAAGGATTCTTAGCTATACCTTGCTCAAGACCAAAACACATCGGTGGACGACCCATTGCGATAACCTTCTAGAATGGCATGAAGTGAGAATCGTGTTCTCTATTAGGTTTTTTCGGAGCAATGCACCTACTATCATACAAGATTATTATGGAAAGTAACCCACCTCATTTCACATCCAATCATGTGAGAAGTCTTGGATGGGAGGAAAAAAATCCTTTCCACATTCTTTATGGGTGTATAAGCTTTACTCCACTTTACAAGGCTACGTATGCACATGGTACATTGAATCAGAAATGTGCCATCAGAAAGAAAATTGACAGGAGTTAACAGATGACCTCCTTCAAGCTTTCAAATATCATAGTACTAAGCCATCAGTGGATGAGGCATTGTAGGTTGTTAAGCACCTAACTATGGGAGATAGTGTCATGGCAGAGGATAGAATACTAGAATTATTGGGTGAACTTTTCTTAGAAGCACACTTTGATGAGGAAGAATCAGAGGAGATACAACTTGAGTGTGCATGCATGGAAAAAGAGAAAGGAAAATTGGTCTATATGATGGATGGTGAAGAGGTGGAAAATTTTGATGTTGACCATACTGTGGGTACATGCGAGGTTATGGATAGTGCTGATGAGCAAGTGCACACTTACCATGAACCCCTGAAAACTAAGAAGGTTAACATTGGTTCGGTGGTATAACCTAAAGAGGCTACTATTGAAGATTACTGGATAGAAAAGAAGGTATTGAACATCATCAATCTATTACGCGCATTTCAATATTTGTTTCCGCATGGGTACCACGAGCTTAAGGGATTTCACCACTCCTTGGGAGAAATGAAGATCAAGTTAAAGGAAGGTGCGTGCCCAACTTGAAAGAGACCTTATCGAGTTAATCCAAATCTACACATCAAATTCAAGGAGGAGATTGACAAGATGGTCACATCAAGCATCATTGAGGTTGTTGAATAATCATAATGAATAAGTTTGATGGTCATAAGTATCAAGAAGGATGGGAGGATAAGGATTTGTGCTGATTATAGGGATCTGAATGTGGTATATGTTATTGACCCTTTTCCAACACCCTTCACTTAGGATATCTTGGAAGGAGTAGTTGGGTGCGAGATCTATTCTTTCATAGACAAATTCTCAAGATATCATCAGGTTAGAATTGTAAAGGAACACCAAGAAAAGATAACTTTAGCCACTGAGTGGGAAATATTTTCCTACATAGTCATGCCATTTGGACTAAAGAATGCACCTATTGTGTTTTCATGCATTGTGGTGTAGGAATTTTAAGACTTCATCCATAAGTTTCTTCAAGTATACTTTGATTATTAGATGGTATATGGATTAGCGAGGGGCCATTGTGACAATCTCTGGATGATGTTTGAAAGATGTCAGTAGTTGAGGATATCCCTCAGCTTTAAGAAATGTGTTTTTCCTACTTCATTTGGAACCCTTTTGGGGCACATCATATGTAAGGAAGGCTTACTGGTGGATCCTACCAAAGTTTCAATTATTGTGGGATCGGGGGAACCTACCAGCCAGAGCATTGTGTGTGGATTCCTTGGGCATATAGGGTATTACCAAAAATTTATTAGGGGGTATTCCAAGATTGCCACGCCATTGGTAAAGCTACTAAACACAAAAGTAATTTTCACTGGGGAGAGGTGCAACATATGACAGTTGATACATTGAAGAATAAGCTTATAACTATACCCATATTATGATTTCCTTCTTGGAATAAGCCATTCCATGTACATGGGTATGCTTCATCACTTACGATTGGGGTAATATTATCACAACCTGGAGAGGGAATTGTTTACCAGCCCTTGTGCTTTACTAGTAGAAAGATATCCCCAACAAAAAAAACTATGCTAGTACTGAGTGAGAAGAATATTAATGATCTATGCACTACACAAATTTAGGAAATATCTGTTGGCAACACCCTTTATATTCTACACAAATAACATGACATTGAATTACTTGGTAAACAAACTTGTTTTACAAGGGTGCATATACCGACGGGTCCTGTTGTTTCAATATTTTCATTTTACAGTTGTTTTGAAACCAGGTAAGAGTAATTTGGGACCTGACCATTTATCAAGGATTGACACAAGGGAAGACACATAGATCATTAAGGATACAATATCAGATGTGAAACTGTTTAGATTATGGCATGTGCCCCATGACTTGGAAGATATTACTATCTTTCTCAAGATAGGTGTGGCATTAGAGGGAATGAAGACTTTATAAAGGAAGTAGTTAGCCATATGCATCATACCATACATTTTAATTAGTGGAGAATTATACAAGCTAGGCTACGATGATGTTTTACACCGATGCATGTTAGAACATAAACGTGTTGCAATCATGGAGGAATTACATATTAGAATTGCAGGAGGACACTATAAAGGGAATACAACCACGTGCAAGATCCTTCTAGCAGATATTTGGTGGGAAACCATTTACAAGGATTGTTTTAAGTATTTCACGGCTTGTGACCACTACTAGCACTTTGGTAGACCAGGGAAAAAGAGATGAAATTACATGAAGACCAATTGCTAGTTCAGAACCGTTCAAGAAGTGGGTAATTAACTTCGTAGGCCCTATTTCCTCTAGATGCAAAAAGGATAGGCTCACGCTATATCATTACATGCATATATTATCTTAAAAGGTGGGCAGAAGGTGGTACCTACAAGGGATTATACAATGATAAAAGTATCTAGTTCTTGTGGGAAAACATAATCAACAGATATGGATGCCCACTAAGCTTAACAGTGATAGGGGTACTCATTTCTTGAATGAGACAATTAGGATCTTGTTTTACAGGAATTCATGGTATCCCACCACAAGACTACCACTTATCACCCACAAGCTAATGGGACTACCGAGGCATTTAACAAAATTCTAAATCACATGTTAACCAAGATTTGTGATGTGGTAAGAAAGGATTAAAATGATAAAGTTTTTGTTGTGTTATGGTGATACAAGACCACTTATAAAACATTAAACAAGGCCACACCTTTCCAATTAGTGTTTGGCGTGGAAACAGTGTGACCTATTGAATTCTTGTTACCATCCCTATGTATAGGGTGCACAGGAGGATTACATGATGAAAAAATGCTTGAGGAGAGGATTGATAAGTTAATGCAGTTAAATGAGAGGCGGGTTATTGCTCACTGGAGTCAAAAAATAGAAAAATCAAGGAAGAAGTATGGCATGATAGACACATCAAGAACAAACAATTTGAGGTTGGGAAGATGGTTCTATTGTATGATTTCAAGTTTCTGTGCCATCCTAGGAAATTCAAATTCCATTGGAGAGGACCATACATTGTATCCTATATACTTGATTCAGGAACTTTCTAGTTATAAGTGATGGATGGAACCGGTTACCAAGCCATTTCAATGGGAGTAGGTTGAATCTCTACTATAAATAAGTCTTCCTTGTGTTTATAAATAAGGCAGTATTTCTAGTTAGCCTGGCTTTTTCTTTGTTACAATTTACTTTCTTTATGTTTCCCTTTCTCATTTCTTTGTGTTATGCATGTTTTTGCGTTGATAGCCACTTATTATTTCAAAAAAAATCTATGTGTAGAGGACAACGCATCCATTTCTGTTTGGGGTGGAGTGATGTGACAAGTACTAGAAGCTATGGTTGTGGATGGCCTGTGTTGAAAAATAGAAAACACGTGGATTGGAAGATCACGCATGGAAAAGCTTAACATAAATGAAGGATGGTGTCAAAAGGCTTTGAGAAACCACATACAAGGATAAAAAATGCAAGAGCAACATTAGATAGGTAGTAGAAATAACTTAGTCCAAGAAATAGAAGAAGAATTGAATACGGTGATTGTGGAGAAAGAACGAAGAA